>CM077116.1:57048495-58298495 GCA_039619475.1 Icerya purchasi | reverse complement strand
TTAATGTAAAAATATTTTGTCCTTAATTTTACTTATAAACCATGCAGAATACTTTGATTTACAACACCGGTTTATTATTTTCATTAAGTTTAAAATGACTCAGTATGTTGTGTTAACAACGTACGCAGAATAAACAATAACAGCCATCTGTTCCATTCTACATAAACAATATATTGTTTTCTACCACCATATCGTCATAAGTGATAATTATTTATCTCTACTTAAATTTTGGTCATAATATTTGATTTGTTGCTATAGCCAATGTCATTTTTTACTTATAGAGATTAATACACAGTTTTATGAAACCCTGTTGATTCCAAAAATATTTGGCTCTTCAGTTACCATGTCATTATTATCAATTTCAGAGCCTGCAGTACTGACAGAAAAAGGAATCAGCCTAGAATTGAGGAAGAAGAAGAAACACGGGATGTTTGAAAATCAGTTAGAGCCATCAAGCACCAAAGCTATATAGAACATAGCGCTTAGCGTGCTGTAAAGAACAATCCGAAACTTCAACGACTTTCTCCACCACCATAAAGCAAAGTTTATAATTCTTAATTATGAAAAATAATTATGGCGACGACTTTGAAAACAGCGCCCACGGTGCCGGCTAACAAGGAGTTCACTATCTAACATTAGGGCCGCAAATGCGACAGCGAGCCCGCAATATTAACCGCGAGTTGTGCATGTTTGTAATTGTAACTGCAACATCAGTACGTTCTCTTCGTTTAGAGAAGAGTTCATTAGAAGTAACTGGACACGATAAGATAGGAATGGCAAGGTGAAAAAGAATTACTGAAGGGATTAGCGATTAACAACGTCGGTTTACAAATAAATCCGAATAAAACAAAGTGCATGAAATATATTCAAAATCAGAACAACGATCACAGGCATAACGGAATACAAATACAAGTAGGAAACATAAAAGAAACCGACAAGTTCACATATTTGGGTAAAATTTTCACAACCGAAAAATAAGGGATGAAATCAGACCTCAAAAAGAAAATATCAAACGGTTGGACGTATATCATAAAATAAAACACATACTCAATACCAAAATCAGTTCACAAAATAAAGCGAAAATATTTAACCAATACGTGATTCCAGTGCTAACGCATGCTGCGGAAACCTGGCCCTTAACGAAGGAAGTCATAGGAAAATTAAGAAAAACTGAAAAACGGATGGAAAGAGCTTTACTTCGCATAAAGCTACGAGGTAAGATGAAATCAGAATATATCCGAAATAAGACAAAATTTGAAGCAGTCGGAACAAGAGTAGTCTTGAACAAATGGACCTGGGCTGGTTATGTTGGTAGGCAAGTAGATAGAAGATGGACAAAGGAACTGATCCAATGGAGACCATATACGGGAAAACGCGCACAAGGAAGACCACTCAGAAGATGGACGGAGCAGGGAAACAACGGCTTCGTGAAGCGCAAGATAGGTATCGATGAAGTAAATTAAGGGAGGCCTACATCGAATCAATGATGTAACGCAGGCAAAAGAAGAGAAGAAGAAGATGATGAAGTATAAAAGATAGGAATTTTGCTACAATCGGGATAATCAACGTTGACTATAGAGAGAGAATAAAGGACGCACAATATGGAGTTGGAACATCATATAAGAGCAGCTCTACATATAAAGCTGCCCTTTCAGATGATAAAGAGGAGCACTCAAAGAAGACATAATCAGAGTCACATACGATTGTGTTATCGATACACAGCGGACAAATAGGAGAGGACACCATGGAGAAACGATACAATGAAGCAGAAAGTTGATTGTGACCAAATCGAAGATGACAGATAGCAGACATGATGGAACGAGGAGGATGCGAAAAATTAAAAATTTTCATTCATTTTAAAATTGAGTAGAAATTAAAGTAAAACCCGTGAAGAAAACACTAGAATTAAAAACGTTTTTGTAGAAAAAAATTATTCAACCATCTACCTTAATAAAATAATTAAAGGAAATAAAGAATGTACGAATTAATATTCCCAATTTTAATCAATAAAATAAATCAAAATGAATTTTTAAAAACTTCAAAAATATTTAACTCTGTTTATAGTTTAGCAAATAATTAATCTGTTAAATTTAATAGTAATGTAAACTAAAAGTTACCTTATATTAGGCACTGGATACTAAGTTTCTTGAAACAAGATTTTGAAATAAATAAAATAGAATTATTTCATAGAATAACAGAAAAAAATTAAAATTAACATATTATTATAGTTGATGGAACACACAATCTTCATGGATTGTCTGGAATCAGGACGACATACTTCTATTAATACGACGAGTTTATAAATGATTCTCACTATATTAAAAACTATGTACCATTATGCACCGAATGATAAAAACATGGATTTTCTAAACCATCAATTAAATATAGAATTTTTGAAGGACATAGCTTTCAATATTCTACAGAAATTATTTCTATCAAAAGTTTAACAAACATTATAAAAGCTAATATGAGCTAAACAAAAAAAAATGATGTTCGAAAATTTTCAATGTTAAAAGTGCATAACAAAACATATATCAACTTAAAGAAAACTATACAACATATTTCAGATCCAAACCTTCAGACTTCATCCTGGAAGATTGTAACTTTTGTAGAACAGTCGATTTAATTAACCGCATAGTTTTCCGCGAAATGAAATATATTATAAGCGTAATACATGCACATTACAGATTTCGTAACAAGATTTCTAAATAAAAAAAAAATTTAATAGGACTCTCTTTCTACATTTACTGCACGAATGGCATTGTCATTAATATAATAACAATATTCTTTTTTTAAATAAATTTAATCGTAAATCTTATGTAAAAACTTTTTTGAAAAATCATCACTCAACCTTAAAACTCTTTAGAGCAAACGACATGAAAGCAAAGAAAATAATCAGTGATCACATAATTACGTTTACTTGTTATCCTGTCATTAATGTAACTTTTTTGATTTTTATTTTTAAATTTTTTGAACAAAATTACATAGTTATTTTTGTTAGTAAATACAACAAGTATTAAAATGAAACACAAACGCTATTTCATTAAATAACTAAATGTCATAATTATTAAGTTAATGCACGGAAAATACAATCCTATCTAAAATTCGCCATTTCGGTAAGAAAACGATTTCAATACGTACAAAAATTAATTAAAGTATCCGTTAGATAATATATTAATAAAATAATAAACAATACAAAAATAAAAATTAATAAATTAAACTGAAACTATAAAAACAAGATTAAGTGATAATTATTCCTAGGTCTGATTGCCTGCATAAAAAATATAGTTTTAAATAATTAGACCAATAAAGAAATAAAAGAAACAACTTCAATACTTAATATTTTCATTGCCGTTTCTGTTGGGTAAACTCTGTGAACAGTGCTCAATTACGAATTGTATATTTTCATACGAAAAATATGGTTTGTTTGGCGGGTTTGTAAATTGAGCGGCAAACATTCTGTAGTTATCACTCATGAAAAAATCGATACCATTCTATATTTAAAAACAATTTTAATTAATAATCATATTTTTTTAAATTATTCAATAAGAAATATATCAAAATTCTAAGAAATATATGTAGAAATTTATTCAATAAAAAAATAAATTGCATAAATTGAAATTATTAAAATAAAAAAAACTTTTGGGATGCACATGAATTTAAAATAAAAAACACTTCTAATCATGTTTAACCAACAGGTTGTTAACGTCATATTGACATTTTACTTCCGTGTTGGTTGATAAAGTAGTGTTGTGTTGTATTGTTTTTAACTTGTATGGGTCAGTTAATAATTATATTATTAGAGTAATATATGCCCGCCAAGTTGTTTTGCAACATAAGAATTTCTTTGGTTGTACTCCAATTTGTTAATTTTTTGTTCTGTTAGTTGTTTTCGTGTACATCAATGCTGATGGTCGGTGTGTGTTTTAATTGTTTGAAACGATTTTTGAAGCAAAAAGAAAACACCGTTTTTGCAATGCAACGACTCTGAGAGAGGTTACTACAAGAACTTTGTATATTGGAGTTAGTGTATTTTATTTAATTATTACTACTATGTCTGCGATAAAAGTTCAAAAAGCTGGTAAGTTTATAATTTTTATTGGCATCAGTTGTTTTAGTTTAGTTATAATTATATAATAATATTTTTTGTATTCAAATAATTTTCATTTTTTAATAGTATTGAAAACAGCACGAGCGTTACAACGAATGTATAGTGAACAAACTTTTCCAAAAATTACTACACATTATACAGTTGTTTCACGGGAAAATGATCCTCGCTGGAAAGGTATGTTAATTGTTATATAATCCAATAAAAGTAATGTCTTTACTATCATTATAAAATTGTTTTATATTGTTCGTTTTTCCTTTATCAATTCCTTTTACGGAATTAACTAATATAATCAGAGCTGTTATGTACAATCATTGAACTTATTTTTTGTTTGTCTTTTTAATAAATAACGGTGAACTAAAAATATATAAAATCAAAGTTTTTGTAAAAAATTTTTGGATAATAATTTTATTCATAATTTGTATAGTATTCTTCGCTACTCTTGTTACTTATTTAATTAGATTTATTATTGACACTAATATCGTTCATAAATTTATCATTGTGGCGTATCTATTTAAGAAATATGCTAAATTATTAATGTCGAAAAACATTAGTTGAATCTATGTTAATCCAAATTCGTTTATTTGTAGTATTTATATTTTAAAGTGTGTTAATAGTTCGTATTTTAGAATTATGATTTAATATCTTTGTGTAATGTTTTATTTGTAAACGTATATTGCAGAAATAAATATGGAGCGGGTTGAAGATATTACAGATGTATTAATCGTTGGTGGTGGTCCAGCTGGTTTGTCTGCAGCGATTCGTTTAAAACAACTTGCTTTAGAATCGGAAAAAGAGTTAAGGGTTTGTGTTGTTGAAAAAGCTGCAGAAATAGGTATGTTTATACTTGGAAGAATTTATAAAACAAATAATATTATGTAATATCTGTTATCAGTATGGAGTACAAAGTTTATTCTGTGCTTTTTGATTGAAGCATATGATCTGGTTTTCTTTTCTAGGAACTTCGGCATATCGAAATGTTTTTGATTTTTTTTTCTACTGTTAAATAAGAATAATTGATACATAAATAAATTTTGACTGTAATTTCATCAATGAGATTTCAAATATATAAATTAATGAATATGGAAATATTTTATCTCTGTTTTACAAACATATAACATTTAAAAGTTAAAATTATTTAACAAAGTAACAAACGTAGTTGAACTATTAGAAACATTACAGAAATAATAATATTTACTGATGTTTAAAAATGAAAAGTTCAACAGCAAAGAAGACCGTAATAAGTTTCTTTTTAGGTGCCAGAAGGTCATTGTGAATAATTTAGCTGAAACAAAAAATACTTGATATAAACAGAAAGAATTAAACAATGCATGCCTTGTAATATAATTCGGTTACATTAAGTATATTGCATGTATATCAGTTTTTATTTAAAATGATGAAAAGATGTGAGGTGGCCTGGAAAAAAGGATGTATTTAAACCGTTTAGAATTATGGTATAAGTGGAATAAGTATTGATATAAATATATTTAAATGTACACATGAAAGAAAAAAGAAATAAAGCAATATAATATAAAAAGAGTTGTATATGATGTTTACTTTTTAGGTGGGCATATTTTGTCGGGTGCTGTAATAGAACCTGTTGCATTAAATGAACTTATACCTGATTGGAAAGACAAAGGTGCTCCACTAAATACTCCAGTGACTGTTGATAAATTTGGATATTTAACTGAAAAAGGACGTTTTAATATACCAATATTTCCGGGTAATATTTTTTTATTTCTTATAGTGAATAAATATAAGTTATTAGATTGTTATAAAATTTTAACTGCAAATATTGTTTAACTTTGCGTGCGGTATATACGAGTTACTGAAACAATATTATCTGCTCTAACACTTTAAGAGATCTATAATTTTTCGATTAATTTGATATAGGTTTACCCATGTATAACCATGGTAATTATATCGTACGTCTTGGGCATGTAGTAAAGTGGTTAGGTGAACAAGCAGAAGAATTAGGCGTAGAAATTTATCCTGGATGTGCTGGCGCTGAAATTTTGTACCACGAAGATGGTTCGGTGAAAGGCATTTCTACGGGTGACGTGGGTATTGCTAAAGATGGATCTCCAAAGGTACACTAAAGGTGATGAGACATATGTGTAAATATTTCATTTCAATTTTTGTTTCTTGGTATAAAATGATTTTATTATTAATGTTAAAAAAAAAAAAAATCTAAATTAAATTTAAAAGAAAGCTTTTTTATTCATTTTTTTTTTGCGAACAAACTAATTTGGTTGACAAAAAAAGTTAACTTATTTTAATGCGTAAAAATTAATCGTAATTAGCATGTCTAAAAGAGATCTTCACCTACGTCTCCTCCTTTTTTTTTATATTTACCTTTTATAGGCATTCTCTGTATTAAAAATAGTCAAATAGTTCCCCTTCACATATATCGATATACAGATAATGTATTTCCCACTACCTCATTTCAGGAAAAGTACACGAAAGAACTGTAATTGTTTAATCTTCTTTGTATCCGCTTTTAAAATATTTACTTTTAATCAATATTTTTACGTCAATTTTTTTTTTTTTTTTTCATTAGTATAAATAAAACAGTTTATCAATTATATTGTTGTTTTTTTTTGTTCTTTATAGGAATTTTAAGCTTCTATTGAATTTTTTATGAGGTATTTCAAATTAAATAATTAAATAAATTTAAAATGTAAATTTAATATGTATATATATATATATATATATATATATATATATGTATGTATGTATGTATGTATGTATGTATGTATGTTTAAATTATATTAACGCTCATTTTGTAGAAATCAATATTATGCATCCTCTGCTTCGCTTACTTAAGTATGTTGTTAGCAATACCATATATTTGTAGAACCAAACTATCTAAGTTCATTTGTAATAATTTTGAAGTTATATCGATTATAACTTGAAAAATTCAATAAGTGGAATAAAGGGTTGTTTATTATACTTTAGTAATAACGATAAAATAGTTAGTTTTTAGTGATCAAATGTTATAATATAGCAATAGTAACGTATTATTTTCTCTTTTTTACTCTTCCTATAAAACTTAGATAGTTTGATTCTTGAATATAGGTACGTTTAAGCTTTAAGTGTTATCGCAATTATGGTTGATGGGTAAATTTTTCGAAATCCATCACGTGATTATATATTAAAAAAGTTACATGATATATACTAGTGACAACATAAAAATCGTTCAGCTAAGATTTTTCATTGCTCTGACCAGTGAGCAGTTGTGACTCGGAGCAGTATTCAAAAAAGACGTGTTATATTACAGCAACTGCCCACATATCTTAAAAAAATTGTCAGCGTATTTTTTTTTTCTGTCATAATATTCATTACGAACAAAGTTTTTGTTTTATTTTTCCGGAATTTAAATTTTTTTTGCCTAGAACTGATATATTTTATGAATGATTAACAATTTATTACAAACATTAACATGCCCACATTTTTTCACTATTTTTACTTATTAAGTGCTGTTCACTTTTTCTGTTTCATTTTGTAAAAAAAATATTTTGTCATTAAAAAAGGAATTAAAAAGTCGAAACTGACTAATTAGTTCTTTATTTTAAAAGCATTTAGTTCATTTTTTTCGTTTACGTTCTTGGAATTTATCTATTACTAACAAGGAAAGTACACGAGTTGTCAGACGCCGATTTTGATGAAATTTTAATATGTTATAGAGTATAAAAAAATATTAGACACATGTTTTTTTTATCGGTCCATATGTAGTTTCAAGGAGTGAAAACCACCCCCAAAGTTCACCTCCGAAAATCGTTCTTCCTAAATATCTCGTCTTCAACTCTATATTTTTTTATGAAACAAAATGTATATTATTTCTCATGCAGAGGACAAGTAATCCACAATGATTTAAGCAGTGGAGTTGCATACCCTATTTTCTAGGAGGTGAAAACACCTTTTTTTAGTCATAATTATGGAATAAAAAATTATAAAATAACATAAAAAAATAAGAAAAACATTTTTTAACACATACAATTAAAAAATAAAGTTGACGTGATTCGGCATTTTCGTGAATTTCACCCTTAAGGGGGGTAAAGCATCCCTTACAAGAAACACCAATAAATGCATGTATTAAGTAATCCAATTTCGTAAAAAAATTGTATGTGAGGGTTTTTGAGGTCGCTGATTATGAATCCGTCATCAGATTTTGTTAATTCAAAATAATGGATTCAATATGGCGGACAAAAAAGTCAAAAAAGTTTTAATTTTAATAACAAATTGTATATGAGGATTTTTGAGGTCGCTGATTACGAATCTGTTATCGATTTTTGAAAATTCAAATTATCCTGTGCTTTATAACCATACAGCCCCAAATCCCTAAAACCCAGACAGGCATTCAGCCTGTGATTTTTTAATCCAACAAACCCTAAACTCCTAAACCTCAGACAGGCCAGAGGCCTGTGCATTATAACCATACAGCTTCAAACCTCTAAACATCAGACGGGCCGATTGCCTATGCCCAAAACCGCACAACTCCCAAACTGCTGGCAGAAGAAAGGCCTATTCATTGTGGTATACTGGAAACCCGTTCTTATAATTTACTTATTTAAAAAATTATCGGTACGGTTCCACTTATGTATTTATTTATCTGTTTAATAACGGGAATCACTCTCTTCTTACGAAAATAATAATAAAAATAAATTAAGAAGAGGCTAAAGTTAATTAGTAATATAATAATTTTTTTTTTTTTGAATGAACCCTTATACATTAAGAGAATTACATTCAATGAGTAAATCAAAACATTTATTACTAAATATCACAACCAATAAACAGTAAACAGTATATTAATACTATTATAGATATAATTCGTACTGCTATCATGCTCAATAAATCTGCGAGAATCTGAAATATAATAATCAACATTTTTAAAAATAAACATCTTTAACTTTTAACATTGGTTCGTCCAGGAAGGTGGTGTTCATTTTGCTCGTTATAACTTTAGTCAAAACAGTCTGTCTGGAGTTTGGGAGTTTGGAGTTTATCGGTTTAAAAACACGGGCCTCCGGCCTGACTGGGGTTTCGGATTTTAGGGTTTGTTGGTTTAAAAAAATAGGCTGAATGCCTGTCTGGGTTTTGGGGGTTCGGGGCTGTATAGTTATAAAGCACAGGATAATTTGAATTTTCAAAAATCGATAACAGATTCGTAATCAGCGACCTCAAAAATCCTCATATACAATTTGTTATTAAAATTAAAACTTTTTTGACTTTTTTGTCCGCAATATTGAATCAATTATTTTGAATTAACAAAATCTGATGACGGATTCATAATCAGCGACCTCAAAAACCCTCACATACAATTTTTTTACGAAATTGGATTACTTAATACATGCATTTATTGGTGTTTCTTGTAAGGGATGCTTTACCCCCCTTAAGGGTGAAATTCACGAAAATGCCGAATCACGTCAACTTTATTTTTTAATTGTATGTGTTAAAAAATGTTTTTCTTATTTTTTTATGTTATTTTATAATTTTTTATTCCATAATTATGACTAAAAAAAGGTGTTTTCACCTCCTAGAAAATAGGGTATGCAACTCCACTGCTTAAATCATTGTGGATTACTTGTCCTCTGCATGAGAAATAATATACATTTTGTTTCATAAAAAAATATAGAGTTGAAGACGAGATATTTAGGAAGAACGATTTTCGGAGGTGAACTTTGGGGGTGGTTTTCACTCCTTGAAACTACATATGGACCGATAAAAAAAACATGTGTCTAATATTTTTTTATACTCTATAACATATCAAAATTTCATCAAAGAAGAGACCGATTATTTACTACACACACGTATTCGTGTGTGTAGTAAATAATCGGTCTCTTCTTTTTTCTTTTTTTTTTTTTTATTCGTAATTATACAAAAAGATATTGATTTTTATTATAAGTTAATCAATCGTTTCAAGTATTAGTTATCAAAGTAATGACAATAATTTTGTTTCAGAGCTAATTCGGCAAATAAGTAGCCCGCCACATCTGCATATATACTATTCGATATCATAAGCTTCATTTTTTTTTTTTTTTCAATTCTAAAATTATTGCATACATTTCATCTAAACTAATAATTTTAATGTCTTTGAGGTGCATTGATATAATTGTAAAATTGCTTTTATGTGTGTATTTAATTTACAGTTTAAGAAATTGATGATAGCCAACCAAGATTACGCCCTGTATTAAAAATACTATGTGTATTAATTTGTATTTATATTTTTCAAATGTGGCAGAATGCTAACTGAAATTTTAAAAATAGACGTTTTCTAATAAAATTCATATTATTTAATATGAAATAAATGAAAAAAAAAAAAAAATCCGAATGTTTCCTACTATTTATTGGTTTTATTCTTAATTACCTATAAAATCTAATTAGTTTAAAATAACTTAGTATGCAAGTTATTCTTTTTTAATGTATTTTTTAATCCGCTTACACTTTTACATTACTGTATATGTTATTATTTTTAGTATTTTGTTAACTTATATGTTGTTCTTACACGTAGTAAATTTAAAAAATACTTATTTACGGTTAAATTTAATGTCGTTTTTTGTCATGATTAAGTCCATCATAAAATTTACTCATTAAGATTTAATAAATCTTGTACAGATTTTCGTGTAAATAAATTAAAATCAATAATGCTTTTATAGTAATTACTACAAATGTTTTATAATGAGTACGATTTAAAATATTTTTTTTTATCATTATTTAATTAAAAAGTTCTGAATCTAGTAAAACAGTACAGCTATAGCCGAAAATATCCGTAGAGTATAATATTTATTCGTTTAATAATGATTTCTGTCCTACTTGTAGATTATATATATATATATATATATATATATGTGTGTGTACATATGTGTATATATTCATATAATTAGGTTCATAAAAACCAGGTTTTTAGGGCTCAGTAATCTCGATTGGTCTAAATCTTATCGTCGAGGAAATTCTACAAAACGAACAACTATAAAGAGGAGGTGATCAATGTTCGTTTTGGTGATAAATAAAAACAAATTTAAAATTGATAAGGCAGAAATATGATTACAAATTAATCATTTATTGCAAATTTTCAGGGGAAAAAAGTAAAATTCACAGACCGTGTTAATTTATTATAACATTTCTGAGTCATTGAATTTTGAATTTTTTTATTTCGGGTTTAATAGTGAATAAAGAATAATTCGTTTATTACCATGTTGAATAGGAAATTGAAATTTCGCGATAAAATAAACTTATTTACGATATTTAAATGGCAATTATAAATATCGTATTCAAAATTGAAAAGTACGGTATGGTATGGAGTTGTAACATATTAGGTGTGTATTATTATTTTTTTTTTTTTAAATGTGAAATTCATAAATATACTTTGATTCATCTGCAAGTTCGAAATATATCCGAGCAATGTTCATCCATCAGGTATTATAAGGCAAAATTTATTTTATTTTTTGTTTTACTTTTCTAGTTTCTTATCTACGTTAAAATTTTTTACATAATTTTGATCGGACTTTAGTTTTTATAAATGAATGAAATATTACTTATTGTCACTCTAATTATATAGTTTTTTACGGCATTTAGTTTTTACAATATTATGTATAAATATGTATAAAGAAATAAGAAACATAAATCCATAGAGTATATAAATAAATAAAATAAAATAAATTTATAGTTCCAAGATGTAATTTCCAAATGATTTTACCAAAGCAGATGAGATCAATGATCTGTGAATAGTAATGACTTTTGTCTTCACTAAGAGACCAGCGAAGACATGCACTAAGGATAGTTAGGTCGATTAAAGAGCAAAATCCATCGTGTAAATTAAAATGATTGGGTTTATTGGTATTTTTAATAGTATTAAATCGGTTGTGTCTAAAATGTTTCTTTTCAATCCTTCGCTGATTAGTCTATTGTCAGTCCTATTTTACTTTAATAAAAATCAATATTACATAAATTTTGATAAATATATGGGATCTCTCATGTATATTCATGCATGAATTTCCTTGTTATATTTAATATCGTCAAATTTGTTCAAATGATAACTAAAAATTACAGGACATTTTTGAACGAGGAATGGAATTACACGCTAAAGTAACGATTTTCGCTGAAGGTTGTCACGGTCATTTAACTAAACAGATAATTAAAAAATTCAATTTACGGGAAAATAGTGAACCTCAAACATACGGAATTGGTTTGAAAGAATTGTGGGAAATTAATCCAGACATACATAATCCTGGAACTGTTGAACACACTATAGGTTGGCCATTGGTAAGATAATTTTTAAATATTTCTTTAATTTCCTGTTTTATTAGAAAATCTAATACAGCAGATTAAATCCGCTTTCATATTTTCATTATAATTAACACTATAGTATTACAAAATTATCTTTTACTATTTTATAAATGTATTTGTTCATGACAAGAAAATTTGTTGTTTCAACTTAATCATGTGAGCAATGAGATAATATTTATTTCCGAAAATATACCAAGAACAGTGTCGGCTTGCAAATTTCTCCAATTATTAATTTTTGATTACGTACGAATTGTTAATTTTAAAAAATATATAAAATTAACTTTTTTAAATAAATTTAAGTAGTACATTAAATATAAAATTGACGATATTAGGTTTTTAAGGGGTCGTATCATTTCGGCCGCAACACGATTCGGCCTCGTCCTTTTTCCGAGTAGACCTAGCGTAGTGTTAGTGAGTTTTTAATTTTTTTCTCTTCAATTAATATCAAATTTAATGCGTAAAATAATCATCGAATCAAAAAATGGCCCGCGCGAAATTAGAAATTAATTTGCTTAGAAAATAAATCAGTAGTTTTCAATGTTTTTTTTTTTATTCATAAATCGCTTAAAAAATTATTTTTTCTTATAAAGACTTGAAATTCTGATTATATATTCATTTAGTGGGCTATTTCAATAAATAATTTTGGAAAAAATTAGTCAATCACGGCAATAATTTCCTTTTTTGACACTTTTTTTTCCTTTCAAGGAAAAACCATGCGCTTTATAATAAATTTTTACGTGCCCAAAAAATGAAAAATAAATTCTAATGATTATGAAAAACTACTAATTTGAAAAAAGCATCCAACAACTGAATTTTATTGAAAAAATTTGCTTGTTAGTCTTAAGAAGTTATTCTCCCATTTTCATGTTTATTTTTAACAGGAACCATTTGTTTGGGCTTCCCTGGTCGATTAGCCTTAGAGAAAATTATTTTAAACAACTTTACAGGAAATATTTGTTTTTAATTTAGTATTATGTAAATTGAAATTGCGGTAATTCATATTTATTATACAGAATCCTTGACGGTCGACAGATCATGCTGAACTTCTTTGCTGTATATGTGATAACAATTATCTTTTATTTATTTATTTATTTTTTCTAAAATATAGTCACCTAAAAAATAAGTAGTTTAGATTTAAATATTTAATCCTGCACTGTAACATAATTCAATCATTTGGAAATTGTTATTTTTATTAGCTTGAAATCTGCGTGCACGGCAGTGCATGCAGCCAAGTTAGAAAAACTGGCTGCTGGCACAGCTGTGTATATATACAGAAATCATTGAAACGCTCAAAAATGGGCGTTTAAGACACTGTAACTTTTTTCAAAATGTAGATAAAAATATGATTTTCAAGATTTGTTGTAGAATTTAATATTTCTATAAGTTACCAAAATTTCAGCATTCTACGGTTAACCTAAGCTGAGATCGAACACCTCATTTTAAGCAAAAAAGTGATGTATATATATATATATATAGGGTGCGGCAGAGAAACGGATCGTATTTCAAAACGTAATAGCGCCACCTGTATGTGAGTTAGGAAAACAAGTTTGATCGCATTCGAAAGAGGAAGAATGAACATTTTTTTCAGTACCATAATGAACCATCATGGATGACCAGTCTGTCGAACACCAGTGTGCATATGCCGTTGAACAGTTTTTTCGTAATAACGATTTCTACACTCTTACAGCTCGCGATTTCCAAAAACATTTCGTGTTTAGTGGTTAAAAAACCTGTATTCACCAACAAAAACTTGACCAGCATGGGTCAAAATCACCCGAGAAACTTATGTTCACGAAATGCTTCTCCACTGACCCAAGGTTACGGCTTGGATGGGAGTTGTGGCGTGGAGTGCCCCTATTTTTTCGACAGTACATTAAATGAGTTTGTGCGACCCGAATTGTCAAGGAGGGTAAATTATCAGATAGTCGGTTCCAGCAAAACGGCACGTCGTGTCATACAGTAAGGGAAATGATGATTTGTTTAATTTCGAGAAACGTGCAGATTGTCTGGCCATCTCGTTTGCCGGATCTTTCTGTATGTGATTTTTTCTGTAGGGATATTAAAGTCAAAAGTATACGAAACCAAACTTGGAGACCTGGAAGAGTTGAAAACCGAGATTCGACGTTATGCCGCGGCTATTCCGACGATTATGTTAGCTAAAGTTTATGGTAATTTTGCTTTGCGACTTCATAATTGTATCGAAAATCAGGACCGTTATTCAAATGGTGTTATCTTAAAGATTATACATTTTTCGACATAAATAAATACATCAGGAAAAGTTTTCTTTCTTTCTCTTTTCAACGCTACCAAGTTCGTTTTTTGTAACTTACATACAGATGGCGCTATCACACTTCGAAATACGATCCGTTTCTGCGCACTCTACATATATATATATATATGTTATTGTTAGATTGCCGTTAATGATAGAAATTACAGCATGTAGATAAACCAAAAGAAATTATGTAATAATTAGATAAATTCTTGCTAAAGTCCTGAAAAGGACTATTTCATACAGTAGATCGTAATTTCGGATTAATAAAATTAAATAACAAAAATGTTCGTTTACAAAACAACTCACTTCGGATACGGATAAAAGTTAACATAACAATAACACAAAAAAAACGGTAAAAGAAATACGGCATCACCTTGGTGGAAAGAAAAAGACGAAAGCTATAACTACACAAAAAATATCGCTGGCTATTAAAATTTATACATAAAAATTATAAAAAAGTAAACGAAAATAAAGATCAAATAATGTAACATACAATAAAATGGAACAAAAAAATTAAGTAAACTAAAGTAAATAAACAAATTACGCAAACTGCAATTGTAATCTAAACAATATATATAAACTCGGCCATTTTGGCCTCGCAATGGGCTGTGCCCCTTGACCCCTCTTGCTTTCATTTCTGTCTCTTTCTCTTCTATACTTTGTATAAAATGATCAAAATTTACAACGTAATTCTTACTGGCATCAACACACACAAAAAATAACATAACCACAAAAATCCTATTCTAACATTTAACTTCCGTTATATAAAATTAAGACATTTTTTCGTTACATTTTTCGTTACATATTTCATTACATAAAATTGTGACATTTTTTAAATTACAACAACAAAAATCCCACAAAATATAACAAACGTTACATAAAATTGGGACATTTAGCTTTACATAAAATTGGGACATTTTTTCGAATGGGGGGTAGCCTAAGAATTACGTTGTAATTAATATATATATATTCACTAAAGATGACCAGCAAAATACACAGCAACATCTACCGGACCTAAAAAGCTGAAATTCGGTATTCAGACAAGTTATCGCGTATAATAAACAGAAAAATTATAAAATTGAAATATTTCCAATTATGAATCCCCAAAATAGGTTTAAAACAATTGAATTTTGAAATGACTTCTTAAAACAAAAATTTACAGCCAAGCCTCTATAAAACATAAAAAGTTCAAATTAGGCATGTGCAACACTCATGGCATGTAAATAATAAGAAAATTGAAAAAATTGAAAATTTATGAATACAGAGTCCTAAATGGGAACAAAACCCTAAATTTTGAAATATTTCTATAAAAATTGAAATACCTAGAAAGATCAACTAGAAGCTGAAAGCTGAAATTTGAGATGTTCAACACTTGTAACTTGTAAATAACAGGAAAATTACAAAACCCGAAAAATTTCATATAGGAAGCCCTCAATTGGCCCAAATTTTAAAATTGTGACGTATTTTCGCAAAAAACAAAATACCCAGAAAAATCTGAAGACGTAGAAAAATGAGACTTGGTATGTGAAATACTTCTGTTATAACAGAAAAATTATAAAACCTGAAAAAGTTTTTATACAAAACCCAGAGAGGTTCAAAAATTGATTCTGTGAAAATCAAAGTACCCAGCCAGATCTGCAAGAAGCAGAATGCTGAAATTTGGTTGTTTCACACTTGTAAATTGTAAATGAGAGGAAAAGTGCAAAACCTGAAAAACTTCATAGGTAGCCCTGGAAGAACCCCAATTTTGAAATTTTTACTTATTTTCTCAAAAACCAAAATACTCAGCAAAATCTACAAGACTTGTAGAAAGTTGAAATTTTTCATTTATAATACTTCTAACTTGTAAATAACAATAAAATTTATGAAACCTGAAAAATTCTGTATGTCCTAAATTTTGAAATTTTTATGTATTTTCGCAAAAATCAAAATTCCCCTCTCCCTTTATCAATACACAAATCATCCTATCATAATACTAACAGTACTTGAAATAATATATATAACATGTAATTAATAAACTTTGCATACAAAAAATAGTGATATCTCAACAAAGACAGAATACTGTAAATAATACAGCCAAGTTTGTCAGCTCAACTTGTACAAAAATATTATACAATTAGCCATTTTATTAGAGAAAAAAAATGTGATATGAAAAATGATGTGCCAAGTTATTTATGAATTATGTTCATCATCAGTTTGTATTTCCATATTAATTATATATTTCATAGATTCCTATTACTTTTTGCACTTTATAAAAATTAATGACTAAGTACATTTAGTTGATACATTAATACTGAAAAAAATTTATTTAAATATTATTTTGTTTCATTAATCTTGGCGGTGTTAATTCAATCATTCTTTTTACGCGGTGTGTTAACATCGCAAACATGAATGAAACAAAATAATAGCTAAATAATTTTTTTTCAGTATTAATGTATTAATAAAGTGAAATAACTCGCTAAATGAATATGTGATCAGAGTTTCAAGTCTTTGTAAAAAGAAATAATTTTTTAAACGATATGTAAACGAAAAAAAATCATTGAAAACCGCTGATTTATTTCCTAATTTCGCGCGCTAGTGTTCTTTTTTTTGATTCAATAATTATTTTACGCCTTAAATTTGATATTAACCGAAGAAAAAAAAATTGAAAACTCATGAACCCTAAACTAGGTCTACTTGGAAAAAGGACGGGGCCGAATTGTGTTACGACCGAAACAATAGAAACTCGGTTTTTAATGCTTATAAATTAACGCCGAAGTTTCATTTTCACAGATATTAAACTGTTAGCCATTATGTTGTGGACATAAAATATATGCTATATATAACGAAACAGTTTATATTATGTAAAGTAGAATGTGCCGTATTGTATAATACTCTAATTTTGTCGATGTGTAGTTATCCTTTGATACACTGTCCCTACAATTATACATTCAAGTTAAGGCAGACGTCAGCGTCTGACATAAACGACGAGAAAACGTTTATTAAATATTTCATAGAAAAATTAGTATATTTAAATAATTCAAATTGAAGTGAATTGATTGTGTAACGAAAGGAAGAGTTATAATTTTTGTTTAAAAATATATATCCTTCAGTTGTGTTTATCATTTTGGTTTGAAAAAATAAACTAGTAAAATAATGATTTTCTATAAATTTAAATATTTCTTTAAATTATACGACTGGTTTGTTGCATTTAAAATTTTTGATTTGATCGGAATTCGGAAAGTTTATCACATAATAATTTAAATGAGCACCGGTTAAAGTTAAAATGATAGGTATAGGAATATTCCTATTACTTATTATTTTTTTTAATCTATTTATTTACAATTTAATATACTCGCAACAGGCATAAACGATCAACTGCATTATGATGAAGCATAAATCATATTATTGATAGGCAATGATAAAGTATTACAAAACTGATTAAGATTAAATATAGTATAAAGTAAAAAAAAATATAAAGGAAATATTATCAGTGTATATATTTTAAGTATTTTATAATTATAAATATTCGTTTGTTACAAATCATTTATGAATGTGCGCTCTATAAATAGTATTAAACAATAAAAAAATAATTTATGGAAATAATATAAAAACAACACAAAATAAATGTTATGGGATGCAACTAGGATAAGTTTTGCGTTCATTACTTAAACTTATATCAAAATATGTAAAATGTATAAATTTTTGAAATGACATCCTGTAATGAATTACATAGTTTCATAGCAAATTTTAAAACAGCATATACGTTTACACTGATTTTATTGCGATTTGGATAAAATAAATTATGCCTGGAACTTTTTCTTCGAACACAATAATTGACATATATTTAATTAAACCATTCTTAAATTGAAAAGGAAGAATATGGCTCTTTTTCTGCTGGTATAAATGTTATAAAATTAAACATTATCAATAATTTTTAAAAATGCTCTAATTTTAAAGTACTACATTTATTGTATATTTTTTACGAATTCTCTATTCATTTTCTATTACTATCATCGATTTTACAATCGAGCAGCACTTCAAATATGAACGATGCAAAGTGTAAAGTGTTTTTAAAGGGTTTGTTTAATGTTCGTAATAAAAAAACTAATGTTTTAAAATCAGCATCGTATGTGTACTTAACTTTAACGAAAATTTACTATCATAATAAATTTCTCTTGTAATCCCTAATCTTTGGATGAATTTCTCATTTTCACAACGCAGTTTTGTGGGACACTAGTGAAAACTATTATTAAAGAATTCTTTTATGTTAAAGAATAACTTATTCTGAATGGAGTAAATTACTATAACTTAGTTATTCGTCCTGTAACACGTTTCTCAATAAATTTATAATTATTAGAAAAAAGAAAAAAAAAGGTCTACTTATCTAAAAATATATCATTAATAAAACTCACAAAAAATAAAAGAGCTAGGTCAAAATCTTGTGAAACTTTAGAGAGAGCAAATGCTGTGACTCATAGGCCTTATAAAATATCTAATTCTCAATCTGGCGGATAAAATATAGAAAGAAGTATTAACTCATTTGAAAAATCATTATATTTCATATTTTTCAACTGTATATTTTGGTTATCTATGAAGAAGTTCACATCAGTATCTACTGGCGTAATATATTTAAAATACGTTGTTAAATTTGTTACAGTCAATTCCTTTCTTATGACTTTATACGAAATATAATTCACCTTATTCACTATTTACATATACATCCGATTATAATATTGGTTCTAGTAACTTTGCCGATACATTTTGCCTCAAATTTTTATTAACGTGTTGCATTTTCTTCTATTAAATTAATTTATATTAAAAAAAATAAAATAAAAATGATACATCTAAATTTAATAATTATTACATTTAACGATAAAAGCTTTTTCTAAATTTTCAACACAAAAATTATGTCTTGTAGCTTTCCGTGCAGAAAACAACTTCCCCGCATCGCAAAACACAACTGGTAAATATTTAAAAACGGCTACTTCAGACGGAATGGAAGAGATTTTGTTTTCATCCGGCATTCCATCTAAAATTTTCACTATTACTTGTAACAAATTCCATCCAGGATTACAATAAAGTACAACAGTTAACTTAGTTCTTAAAGCGGCACCAATTAAATTGGCCAAAATCTAGCAGTTGACCCCTCTTGCTTACATTTCTATTTCTTTCTCTTCTATACTTTGTATAAAATGATCAAAATTTGCAACGTAATTCTAAATCGGTCTAATCACAGAAACCCTATAAAATATAAAAAAAGTTACATAAAATTGGGACATTTTTTCTGATGGGGGGTAGCCTAAGAATTACGTTCTAATTAATATATATATATACATATATATACGTGTGTGTACATGGTTTAAAGGACACGAAGATGGTGTAGCATTGGTAATTAGCAGTCAATCATATACTAGAGTGAAAAAGGCCGGTCACCAATATTTGTTCTTGTTTGCCGACACTGTTGTTCAGCTCAGGCAATTGACAATATAAATATAAAAATCCTAAGAGGTGGGAAAGTAAATACTCTGTTCAAATTCATTTCATTTATAAAGGAGGCAAAAAGATTTTTTTTTAATTGCAGAAAAACATCTTGTCCGTAAAGAGGTGCAGCAGTAGTAGTCATAAGAACGTCAAAAATTTGTCTTTATATGAACTATTAAATTAGTGTATTTTGAATCTACAGCCCTTGAAACGCCTAGATATAAAATGTTAAAGCGTTAGCTATAAGCAAAAAAAAATATTCATTAATGCAATAACCGAACCTTAGTCATAATGTGTTGGACTGAAGAACTTGCTTTTTTCGTTAAAAGTTCAACGACATAAATAACCCCAAAGAAGTGAAATAATACATCTAATCAAAAAATTCGAAGAAACTGGCAGCTTCCATAATAAGAAGAGGGATGAACAGCGCATATACCGGAAAAGATGGAACAAGCACTACACATCATCCAAGCCACGCCTCGTACTAGCTTTACTTGATTGGCATAGGAACTCGTGTGCCGTCATCGTCTACTTGCCGTGTTCTAACCAAGGATATTTTTTTGTTTCCGTATGTGATATAGATATTACAAGCTTTTTCATCCATTTCTGAAAAAAAAACGGCTCGCGTTCGTTGAAACATTTAGTGCGTATCTGGACACGCATGGCGCTGACCTTCGATTCATTAGATTTAGTGTTGAAGTGCATTTTCAATTACACGGTTTTGTTAATAAAAAAAATTCCCGCATTTTAAATACAAAAAATCCGTATGAATTTGACACAGCGCCGCTTTTTTCGCAACATGTAACCGCATAGGCAACGTTAAGTGCTCGCGGAATCGTTGGTTCAGTCTTTATCGACAGTACTGTTACATTTGTGTTGTATCGAAAAGTGTTAAAGGATAAAGTTCTTTCTGTTTTGACATAAGTCTCACAAGGCCGAAGAAACACTATCTTTCTTCGGCAAATACACGTATTTTAAGTCACATGTCATCTCCAGATGCTTTTCTGATGTATTCAACTTTGACTTGGCCACTGTGTAGCACAGATTTAAACCCTCTCGACAACTTCCTCTGGGGCTATGGAAAGGATCGCTGATACATATGCAGGCCGAATACTATCGACCAATTAAAACAAGTGCATCTAAGTCTGGATCTTTGCATTAGGGTTTTTGTGGGTCACTTATGATATGTAGTTGAAACTGGTGGTACACATTAAAAATATTATTTGATACGGAATGTAAAAAAAAAAAAAAATGAATAAGTTGGTTCATTTTTATACGCGTTGTTTTTCTAAAAATACCCCGAACGTACTTGTATAATTTTATTAGTTTTACTGCAGTCAAATGAAAGTATTTATTATACATTAAATAAATGTTTCATTCATTGCATTGAATTTTTCGAACAATATTTAAATACCAAAGGAAAATTATAGCTTGTCAATTTACACTATCTTCTTCTATCCTTAAATGGTGTCGTTAAAATCTCAAATTTAATCTACCCTTATAGGGTAATCGAGAATTAGGTTATATAATTATAAATTAGTTGAGAACAATTTATAAGTAAATAAATTTAAAAAACTACCGGAAAATATAATCAGCATTAATATTATTAATTATTGACTAATATAAAATAACAATCGAAAACGGAAAGAACAAAATATTTTTTTATTAATTTACGTTTATTTCTGTTTTTTCAGCTGCAAATTAATTTTATGTTATGCTACGCATACAAGATTGTATTTAAGTGTAATTAAATAAAGAATAATTTTATATGTAAATATTATACGAAATTAGTAATAATAGAGGTAACTATAAATATTACAATAAATCATTATTTTACATTGTCTCCGTAAGAAAAAAATGATTATTTCTATTACTCTAACATTTTTTGAAATCGCGTTATTTAAAAATTAATTCCTATAATAAAAGAGTAAGTTAAACATGGTATCAGTTGAATGGTGAAATTGAATATGTATAAAAATAAAGATTTTAATTTTTATTTTACAAAATAACGTTTACATCAACGACTATAGGAGTATGTTAAATCTAAAAAAAAAATTATTACGAGTTTTTAACAACTACATATAACAAAAAATAAAAAGAAATACATATTCATACACACTTGTGTTTGTGTAATTTGTTGATGTATTTTATATTTGTTGAATTAACCCCGTTCTTGTGATATTGATTAACTTCGATGATTGATTTTCTACTAATAGCTTGGTAGTTTCATTACACGCACTAGATAATGCAGTAATAGGATGTAATAATAATCTGACTGGTGATAATGAAGTCAGAGTATCTTGAAATTGAAGAAGAATAATTACATAGGTTATAATTAATTCGAATATCTGAAAGGAAGTAACTGCAGTCATGAATTTATAAAAATTTTGTATGGACTATATCACACGAGCCAGTAATGGCAACATAGCTGGACGCGTAGCCAAACATAAATGTAGTAATCATATGATGAGTATCGAACACAGTAAGTGTTTAGCTGCATTTCAACTTTGGATACGTCGCCAACTTAATAGCTGCGGTTTATCTGGTTTAGGGTCGTCGCCGTAATTGTCTTGGTTACCATAGGCTGGACCATGTTATTTTTGATTTACAAATGTATGTTGAATTATAGTAGTATGTTTTTTCTTTTTTTTTTTTACAAATAAAAATAAAACATAATGGTCCATTATTATTAACGTATTTTACCTTAATATGACAAATCATCTTTCTTCTGGACTCACTGATTTCTTCATAATACATATTTTTTCAGATTGTCCTTACATTAAAACTAATAAATCTTTAAGGAACGATATTGATACCCGTAAATAACTTAAAAAATTAATTAACATGTAACCTTTATGCGTGATTGAAATAAAACTTCTATTACTTAATGACCGGTGTTATGATTAAATTAAAAATAAATAAAACGTGTTAGAATTAAATCGTTAAATGTACATTGATATTTTTAACAATAAAATTCTAACGTGTCTTATTTATCTTTAGTTTCATCGTAATTCTGCCATTTCGGACATAGCGATAATGTGGTAACGTTATAATGAGAACTGTAGATAATGATTCGATGAAATAATATTCCTTCGTTTCATTTAAACATAGAGAGTTATTAGCTAATATCGTAATAGTTGCGCGATCGTGCCACAACCAATCACATTGCTAGGCTAAAAGGACATCCAGAAAGCTCGTATATTTATTTCTCCCGCTTATAGAACACATTCCTGTCTGCTTCATATTCGGTTGCTCTCGCACTTTATTTTACTATTAGGCGTATAACACTTTAGTAGCGGTGAAAGTAACGTTTCATCAAGCTACAATGTTGTTCCTTTGGTAAAATATTCAAAATACACCTAAAGAAGTTTTCAAATAATTTGGAAAGAAGTTTTCTTAAATCTGCACACAAATTTTGAAAGCAGTACTTCTGGAATAATCTGAAATAAAAGGATGCATCCGTATCTTTTTTACAATTTTTTATGAACTTTTTTTAAACAAAAGCAATTTCTTTAACATCAATTTGGGAATACAGTAGTGCCCCCGCATCCGCGGTTAATGGTTCCGAGCCGTACTGCGGATAATAGAGAACATTGAACTTAATGTGTTAACATACTATACTTACGGGCGTTTACAGTACTGTATATACTTAAATTGCATAAATACATCATATATAATGTTAAAAATTGTTACAGTAAATGGTACGTATTTACATTATTATGATTAGGCGTACACCATTATGTCCTGTACTTTATTCTTTTTGTTAATGTTGTCCAACCTGATATATATTATGATGATTGTGGAACGACAACCGATAACAGTATTTTATGATTTTTTAAAAGTTATTTAATTTTTCGTATGTATGTACTGTACAATACGCTACAGTTTACCTTTCAGAAAGTGAATTAGTACGTATAATGAAAAGTATGAAAAGTTGAAAGTAAAACTTAGAACAAGAACTCTTTAGTCAGAAACATCTTTATCTGAAAGTGGAATAGGCGCAGTGTTTGGAAAAAAATCGGTCTATAACGCTTGGTAATACCGACGACGTTGGTGGGAAAAACCTTTAGTGGTTGACAATTTTTGTTTTATTCGAAAAACATTGTGATAGGTTTTTATTATTATTTTTTTTCTTGGCCGCGCCGTGACAAATTACGGATTTGGGGGCACCACTGTTTTGGCAGCTGTTGACGAATCAAGAAAAAATGTGGTCACTATAGTTACGCTTCCGGCTACGTCGCCGTAGCCACCTTGTGTGATATAACCCTATTTACCATATTACGTATAACACGATATGTATTAAGTACATTTTTATTTAAACTAAACGTAAACTGATTTATGTTAAAACAAAATTTTAAAGTATTTTTCTATAAATGTTCACAGGGGAAAGAAATTGCGTTATATTTGTTTGATAAATCAAAGTTACGACTAAAAAAAAAGCGGAATATTATTTTAGAGTAAAAAATTAAAACTAAAGAATAAATGATAAAAGCAATTTGAATGATAGTTTTTAAAGAAATTGGAGATAAATATAAAGATTTAAAGGAATAAAACGAGATTTTATTATTTAGTATTAAAAGAAATGTCTACATCACATTTTTAGCTAAATTCTTTACACGAATGGTTCTTTTCTGACTCTTTCACTTGTCTCAGAATTTTATACAATTCTTGTTCCAAAGAATAGTAGACCGCGTAATTTTATTATTCATTTGTGTTACATAAGGCCGTGTCCAAATTATGCGTGCGTTGCGCAGATTTTTTCAAACTAATGTTATCTGTGCAGTGTGTCCAATTTGAGATAGTGATGCGTACGCACGCAGATTTAAAATAGCGTGCTAACAATATCGATTGAATGATTAGTTGCGTTTTTACATATTTTAATAATGGAACAAATTGCGGAAGTGGAAAAACGGTTGATTTAATTGAATAAGATGGACAAATATAAAAGAAGGGATATGGTAGAAAAAAATGATTGTGATTAAAGCTTTATTTATTCCAAATAATTATAATTATGCAAGAAAAGTATATAAAAGTTTTTTTACAAATTGCAACATAAAATCAAGTATATTTACTAATAAATTGGAATTATTATTAGTAAAATTTAAATTCTATATTTTGAAATTCGGTGAAATTTTTAAAAAAATCTTAAGTAATTATAAAATGCATTAAAAAGTTAAACCTTTTAAAGTAGTTCATATTAAAAAAAAAATTCCAAATACAATATTTTTAATAAATCTTTACTTCATTTCTTCTATTGAAATTTGGCGCTTAAAATTTGTTACAGATAGCGGCATATTTGGAAATATCGCGCCCACTAAATAATTAAACGTTTCTATACTCATTCTGATGTATTTCAAAAATGAGCTTTTATTATTTTTAACTTGAGGAAATAAATGGTAAAATTCACCAAATGTTTCTCTTATTTTATACATTTCATGTACTTTCTTCTTTTTTTTGATAACAAACGCTGATGATAAATCATTATCACAAATAAGTGATCTGTTAACACTTAATGTTCATTTAAATATAAAAATTATGCTGTTGCAAAATAAAAAAAACAGCTACTGATAAACAAACGCACGCACGTACACATCATTCATATAGGATACTTTCGTATTTATTGCGCTGCGATTAGGTGATCTTCAAATCGCACACTCAATTTGGACACGGCCTAAGTGTAATTTTTAATTTATTTGTGAAACAAAAATATAACGGGGAGTTATAAAAAAAAATATATTTTTTTTTTCTATTTCGAAAAATTAAGCTGTTTGAATATATTGTTAAAAAGAATATTGGAATTTGTTATACTTACCGCAGTTGTTAAAGATGGCTTTAAAGTGAAGAACTCGTAAACAGAAAATTCGATATTTCTATGCATGAGTTGAACTGAAAACACTAAAAGCTAAATGAGTTAAATAAAAGTTTTAATTAAATATTTAAAAAATTATTAAATTAACTAATACATAGATGGCGTAACGGAAGATAAATTAAAGTTTTAAAAAAATTTCAAAATTATTTACGAAATGTATAATTCTAAAATAATGTCTCAAAATATTATAAATAAGCTTTTATTAATTTAAAGTGGTTGTTAATAAATATTATTTGAAATAGTTATTCCCTCTAAACATTAAAACATTTCTATCACTTTAAAAATAGAATGAATTTTTTAAAGCTAAAATGAATACTTTTGTTGTTAATTTTAAATATTCTATCCTGTCAGAAATTTAAATACCGATACTTTTCATGTCAATATTTCCATTTAACGAAATTATTTTCATGATTCGTATATTTCTTTTTGATTTCGATCGTTTTAAATGTATTTTAAACAATTGTGGCCCGCATTTATTCAATTTATAACCTACTATGAACTGTAGTTGCATTTCAGCTACTTCTTGTCTGAAATGTGTAATTTATAGTACCTCAATTCTTTATTATCATTGTAAATATTAGTAATAAAATAATTTGTAATTTAAATACTTACTTCATATTCCATTTTATCATTTTGGTCCTCGTCTATTAAGTCGTGAATTAATAAATGTATTTTTTTAGCCTAAAATTGAAAAAAACCCGTTAGTGAGAAAAGAAAACATGAAAACAACGGGGAAAAGTTAATATTATTTAATAAATATTTTTTTTAATTATTCTGGTAACATTTACGAAGTAGCAGACACGATCCTATATTCATGTTTTTTTCATCTCTGCTAAACTCTTTGAAATTAACGAATATAGTTTTAAAAAATATACCCAGACAGAATATTTCATGATTACACACAATTCGGAACTTTATTAGGAAATTTAAAAAAAATTAAATTAACACTGTTTAAATGTGACATAAATTTCATAGTAGTAACTTTTGATCATACTCGAGTGTATACCTATTTATTTCTACCGAAGAATATGATTTAAGTTGTTAGTAACAAATAATATAATTGATTAAAGATAGGAATATATTGTGTAGGTTCCCGTAATGAATGAACAAAAATGTGTTTGTGTATACACAAGAAAATAAAATGTTTTTATAACTGAATTGTTTAATTAATTACTATCTATTTTATTCTGAATGCACTATAATTGGCTAATGCTGTAATTACACGTTGAATATAAATAAATAATTCGGCGGAATCCTTATAAAATGTTTCTGGAAACTGTCTCAAAAACCCTTATATTTTACTAAGTATGTCCACACACTATATATATATATATATATATATATAACGGCCATTTTGGCCTGGCAAGAGGCTTTGTCCCTTGACTTCTCCTGCTTACAATTCTGTTTCTTTCTCTTCTATATTTTGTATAAAATTATCAAAATTTACAACATAATTCTTAGGCTGGTACCCATTAAATTTTATAATGAAAAAACCTCTCAATTTTAAACAATAAAAAAAAAAAATACAACCAAGAATTTATACTATAAAATTTATTAAACTACCGAAACAACGTAACATACTACAACACATATAAATAATACCTTTTTTGCATTTCGACGGTATTATTAAATTAGCAATATAGTCTTTACATGCTTCTACTTATAGTGGAACTTCTTATTCATCAACCTCCACAGTAATAAGAAGTGTATTCATTATGTTTCCAAAAACGAAAATCGCCACCGAATGCAAACATGAATTACAGACAAAGAATCAGTAAAATCGATCTATATAAATATAAATTATGTGCGAACAAACAAAAAAAAAAAAAAAAAAAAGACGCGACAGCATATAACCTCCTTCTTTTTGGGAAATCGGTAAAAATTAAAATATTACAAACGTTATGTAAAATTGGGACATATTTTCTGATAGGGGTCGGCCTAAGAATTACGTTGTAATTAATATATATATATATAGAGAGAGATTTGCACGTAATGTATGTGTGTGTGTATTATTTTTTAGTGTGCTCTTTTACTCGCGTACATTTTAGACCCCCCCCCCGACACATACATACGCACTCTTGATATTTAAAGCAAGTTATATTAAAACCAACTTTTGACTAATTGGATTTAGATAAATATTACAAGAGCAGAATTTGGTTTAGTTTAATTTTGTTCTATTTTTATACACAAATTTATGCTGGAAATAAGTAATAAAGTAGTAAAAATAAAAAACAAATATAAACAATGGTTCAAATCAATTGTAAATTTATTTGACATTTAAACTTATGTATTATGTTGTATGATTGCGGTACTCTCTGCATCCGTTAATTAATTTTTCTTTCGGGCTTTCCGTTACTACCATTGTAAATTTTATCTTGTTTTTTCTGTATATTAAAACTTAATTTCAAAAATTTTACACTCCTAGTATAACTCAACTGATACATTTATACAGTACGAACGTATTGTTATTTTTTATTCTGTTATTGAAATACGTATGAGATTACCTGGTTAACTGTATTCGTGGAAATATTAACCGCGTATATAACAGGAGCCAAAAGCAGCACAATAAAAGATATGGTGAATAAATGAGTCCATAATTGCGATGTACCATTCCCGAAATCCTTTACTAATGCTGTGACAATATTGTAGTGTACTGGTAAAACACAGAAAAAAATAACTCTGGGTACAATTATTAGCAGTTGAGTGCTGTAAGTTGCATTTATTTCTCGAAATATCGTGTACAAAGTGTAGTGTATATGATTTAAACAGTTCACTACTTCCGGCTTCAGCGAAATCCTCATCGTATCTTTGTCGTTCACTTCATCATCGACATCATCTTTTTCGCCGTCTCCGCGGCATTTTAATGCGATTAATTCATTTTCCAACTGAACATTTACGAACACGAATCGATTTTTTACTAGCGCCATGAAGTAGTCGATTTGAAATACCGTCAGCCATGTAATTGGTAAAATATAAAATTCTGCGTAACCGAACGAAGGAAATACATTTTCGCCGCTCGCTTTTGCATATAGTAAAAAGAATATTACCACAATACCGATCGTAAATGCCGCTTGCCGATACTGACGCGAATTGTCTCGTTGAAATTCAAATCCAAGTTTAGTAGATTGAATCAATTGGTTGACTTTGCTGAGTTGCTGTAAAATGGATACAATCAAATCGCGATTGGCCAATGGAGTTAGAACGCAACCGATGATAAGTAACGCATTCATGGTCACATATCCACCATACAGTAGTACGTTCGTATTCGATTGTTCCTGTCGGATTATTTGATTCATACGAACGAAGTATAACTTACTGATGACGACTGTAACGCAGAGGTTGTATAAAAGCGAAATGTACTTAATGCGTAATTGTTTATCTAGCGTGAAGGGAAACACAGCAAAAAGGGCGCTCAACTTAAATATTGGGGAATTTTTTAAATCCAATTTTTTTCTCATCGATGTACCGTCATCACCATCATCAGTTGCACTGGCCATCTTAGTAAACTAGTGTCTGGCTCGTCTTGGTGTGAATATTAGTCTATTTTAGTTCTAGAAGTTAAAAGGTTGGCTTTTTGATTTTAGAAACATTTTCAGTACGCCGTTGTATTATAATCATAATGAAACAATTCAAGCACACCCCGTATTTTATCGCTGTAATTTTGCAAATGGATTTTTAATGATACTTCAAAGTGACAAACAAGTTATAGATGTTAATGTAGTGGTATATTAATATTTTAAATGGTTTCATTTTCCAAATTGCTTTATTATTATTATTATTATTAGTATTATTTTTACTTGTGCGATATAATAAGTTACCATTTTAAATAACTTCTCTGAAATTTAATGACTGACTATGTTGTTAGTTCAGAACCAGGTATATCGCTGATTCAAAAATAAATTGATGAAAATAGTAGATAATTTATGCGAAAAATATTTTTAAATGTTATAAAGTTAAATAACTGGAATCTATAAAACAAATACTGAAAAACGAAACAGGGTTTATTGAGTAAATTATTTAATTTGACAATTCATATTTTTTTTTTTTAATTTTTACGCCGTAATGTTTATATTAAATTTATATAATTTTCGTAACAACTAAAGAAAAATTTTAAATAGCATATTCGAATTTTTTTATTATATTACGGCCAATGCGGAATTATATTGTGCATTGCGCAGTTTCTTTTTTTTTAGAGAAAATTATAGAATAAAACAAAATCGAAAAGTTAATATTACTCATTTTGATATCGGTATTTTAATGTATCTAAAGGTAGTAATTTCTTAAAATAACACTAATAAAATAGAATAGTGTTTCGCTTATTTTGTTAAAATCACAATATTATGTAGTTCATTCATTTTATTTGACGTAATTAAAACAAAAATTAACTATCTGTTTTGAAAAGTTGAATAAAAAATTTTAGATGTCCACTATATGGTATACTTAATACGAATTTGTATTTAACTGAAAATTTGATGAAGTTGTGCTTAATTTGCGTATCTCGCACATTTGGTGTAGGAGTTGTGAAAGGAATGTTAATAGAACCATGAAAGATATAATTTTCACGTTCAGAAAAATATTAATCGAAAGACAATTTTCTTCTTTCCTATTTAGTTGTCAAATTTATAGTTTAAATATGGGTTTCGAGGATTTTATAAAAACTTAAATATTAATTTATAAACAAACTTACGGAATTTGTTTTGTGTAATTTAAGTATTATCTTTAAGTTGTTTTTTTATAACTACGACACTCTACATTTGGGTCGAAATCATGAACTTCAAAAAATTGATTTTAAGTGGGAAATCATATCATTGTTTCAGCTTCACTAAAAATGGTTTCCACGTAATAAAATTTTCAATGAGCACTAAAAGTTGTAAATTTAGATGTAAATGTTAGTTACGAAAAATTATTTTTCGACAATTTTAATGTTAAAATATATTCATCTTTTTTGTAACGTATTTAATTTTCAAGTTAAATTTTAGGATAAAAATACGTACGGAGGATCATTTTTATATCACTTGAATGAATCAACACCAATAATTGCAGTTGGATTTGTCGTCGGCTTGGATTACAGTAATCCTTATTTAAGTCCATTTCGTGAATTTCAGAGATTCAAACATCATCCATCTATACGAAAAACGCTAGAAGGTGGTAAAAGGTTAGTGCGTTTATTTAGTTTATTTTTGAAGTTGTTTAACAATACAAATTTTTTGCGATCCTTGTCGCTAAACGCGTTTTATAAACAATGTTTATGAATTTGTTAAATTATTTTTCAGAATAGCTTATGGAGCCCGAGCTTTAAACGAGGGAGGCTTTCAGTCGATACCAAAATTAACGTTTCCTGGTGGCTGCTTAGTAGGTTGTACTGCCGGATTTTTAAATTTACCAAAAATTAAGGGTACTCATAATGCGATGAAATCTGGTATGTTAGCAGCGGAAGCAACATTCGAGACAGTTAATAATGAAAATGAATCAGAAACTATAGGTATTCTTATTGTTGTCGAAAAAATTAAATGCACATTGTAAAAATAAAAAAAAATTATTTCAAATGTTTTGTTTTAAATATTTTTTTAAAAATAATTAATATAGTTTAATTGGATTTTAATATTCTGTATACTTTTAAAGGATTAGAACCAAAAAGTTACGAAGAAAAAATAAAGGACAGTTGGATTTGGTCTGAATTAAAAAGCGTACGTAATATAAGACCGTCGTTTCACACTTCACTCGGTTTATATAGCGGTATAATGTATTCCGGTTTTACATTGCTTACCAGAGGGAAGGAGCCATGGACACTGACACACGGTGGTAAGTTCAAAATAGTTATCTGCTGATGAAATAAAATAATTTATAATTCGATTTATTGTTAGTGAAATAAAAATTTTAACAAAGGTTGATGAATTAAATTTTTCTTTTGTAAATTATTTTGTAAATGCGAAAATTAGAAGCTTTTAAATCTTGCAAATAAATATTTTATGAATTCTGAGTAAATTTTTACATCTAATTTCCCTGTATTTTAGAGGATTAGGATTATAATCTAAATCGTGTTCCTAAAATAAAATAGTACTGTGTAATTTTATTGTGAAGTTCTATTATGGCGATCGTATTTAATTAATAATATATAGATTCGAGATAATAAAACCAAAATTTACATTAATTTCACAATTTCATGTTGGTTATATTAAAGTTAAAACAAGATCTTTTGTTACTTTTATGCAATTAGTGATTGTAGAAATGATAATTTATAGTAACTCAAAAATGCAAGAAGGTAAATATAATAATGTTAAAAAATTTTCATTTATACAACTTTTTTCTATTTAAAATTTTTAATGTTTTCTTAAATTTGAATTTTTTACTTCAACCAATGTGTGTATCCAAGCACGATCAAAATTCTTTCCTTATAATTTATTAATAATTATAGTATAGTCAGAAAATGCGGGAAATTACGTAGCATAAATAATACTCTGCTTGCAGTAGTCTCGTCTGTATCCAGCTTAGTTCTTGGCATAAAAATAACTTCTCTGACATAATCACTAATCAAAATTTTATCGGCAATTAGAAAAATTACAAGTAATAAATTAATCAAACTTACTTTAAATAAATACGAATAATTTCATTCTTTAAATTTCAGCTCAGTCTGGAGAAATAAGCAACCAGTGAACTTTAATTAATTTTTTTAAATAAATAAAATTAATATAAAAAAGACTGTTTGATTTTAGATAATCAGCGTCCAGTTCAGACCACTAATAATCATTAAAAATTTCTTTCAAAACTCCTTCTATCACACACGCATGAATTTGATATCAATGATTAACATTCCACTTTAAAAAACCGAATTCTAATATTATTAGAAGGAAAAATTAACTGTGACTGGTACTATTTTTAGTTTATAATTTTAAGAAGTAAACAGATTGTGAATTTCAACGGATTTGCATTCAAATTAGATAAATTGTGAAAAGACTGATTTACCGGACACGTGTACGTAGAATTTAAAATGAGCCCGGTACGGAATAAATTAAACTTATAATTTGATTTTTATTCATTCGAAGGGCTGCTTCTTCTTCTCGCAATAAAAGTGTTTAAATTATCTAACAATACGAATTATTTGGTTGTAAACAATTTAATAGAGAGATAAAATTGGATCGTAATAAATTTAACGTTTCTTTTATAAGCCGTGGGTAATTTTTTTTTTTATTACGCATTTGTTTAAGCAAGCTATATTTTTTTTAATTGAGATACCTCTTACTCTATAGATCCTGATTACAAACGACTGAAACCCGCTTCGGAATCTAAGGAAATAAATTATCCTAAGCCGGATGGAGTGATCAGTTTTGATCTTCTATCATCAGTTTCTTTAACTGGTACTAATCATGAAGGTGATCAGCCTCCTCATTTAACGTTATTAGATGATACTGTTCCAGTTAAAAATAATCTGGGTGTGTATGATGGTCCGGAAGGAAGATTTTGTCCTGCAGGTAATTTAAGTTAATTTTCATTAATAGAATTTAAATTGTGTTTAATGGTGCTATTCTATCCATCGATTAAAAAAAAAAAAAAAACAAGTTCAAGTAGACAACCATGAAGAGAAATGTAAGCAGTTTATGTTTGTAGCTTTAGTCGAAAATATGAGTTTTGAGTTAAACACGAATTCTGATTCTTGAAAGTGTGCAGAATAAGATGCAATATGTAGTTTTTTCGCAGGCGTTTATTTAATGTCACTGAAGAAATTTGGGAAAAGTGGAAAAACATTAAAATTTTTTTTGAAAATTTTAATGATTTTTCATTTGCTTCGGGTATTTTTTGAGTATTGGCTTTTTTATTTTTCGGAACTTTGGTTTTTTTTTTTTTTTTTTTTTTTTGATCGTAGTTTCAGTTTTCTTCTTTCTCTCTCATGTCAACCTTGTTGCAGACTCATCTGCAGTTACATTCGCTGCATTCGACTGTTTTTTCGGCTTAGGTTGGTCAGGTTTAGCAGTTACATAATTGAGTTTTTTCGGATCGGTACACCTTGTCAAGGGTATGGGACTTACTTTACTTTATTTTGCTTACATAAAGAAGCAATATTATCGCACAGGTATCACTTACTTTCTAATGACAAACCCCTAGACGTGATTGGGAGGAGGAGGTGAATCGTTTGCTGATGGTACGTTTCGCTGTACAAATAGGTGAAATTTTTCCTCTTCTGAGTTGACAGTTTTTTTGAAAGTAATTTAATTTTTTTTTGAACTGGAAATGGTGATACTTTGTAATACCTACTATGTAAATGATACCGAATTAATATTGTGATAAAATTAAAATTTGAGAGAAAAATACGGAATCACAACAATACACCTAGTAATTGTTAATAAAAATCTTGAAATTTTGTGTCCCACATTTACCATTCGATTTTGTTTGCATTCACAGCAACATTGAATTTATTATGGCTGAATAGATTAACAACTTCTTCAACATTTTCGTAGAAATCTACGTTTTAGCGTCCAAATTCTAATTTAATTAGGCCAAAATCTGGCAGCAATGCTCCATTGAGTTGACAGCACGTTACATACAGGTATGCGTTGTAGGATCGTATATTATGGTAATATTACTTCAGGCAAACTTTAAACGCGTTTTTATTAAAAACTAGTTTTCGCACCACAGGTTCCTTTGAATGCCACATATATTGATATAGATTCGGTATTTGTGGCGCTATTTTTCAATGTTGATCGAGCTAGAAATTATTTTATTTTGATCTCTTGGACATTATTTTATTGTATCGTTGTTATTGCTCGAAATATATCAAAATCGCTTGCTCGATTAAAATCTAAAATCCCGTGCATAGTTGGATATTTGATACATATCGAGGTTGAGGCTGCGATGTTATTGTTTATTGGCTAGTGGCAGTGGCAGTGGCAGTTGCAGGAGTACAGCAAGGTCCGTGGCGTATGAATCTCTTCCGTTACAGCGCCGAGTAGCGCTAAGCTGAGCGCAGATTGTGAATTCCAGCTAGTCGAGCTTCAGGCGTAGTATTAATTCTACTAGAAAATTCGACGATCATTTTTGCCCGTACTTTGTTTTAAAAGTTAGTCGTTACAGTTAATCTCGCCGTCAATCAACTTCCGCATTACATGCTCATTTCAATTTTTATCTAGTCAGCAGCCACCTTATATCCGTTCATGCGCGATCAGTCACTAAAAGTTGCTCGTGTTTATTTTGTTTTAGTGTTTAGTAATAAAATTCGCTGATTAAGATGTTTTTTGTCGTTTTCCTCGTTTTGCGTATTACTGAGAAAGATCAGAAAGAGCTGTGTTTTTTTAAATCACAAATATCAGTTTTCTCTTTTTTATATAGTTCTTTTCACGTTTTGCCCTAGTCGCTTAAAAGTCACTGAGGCTCACGTCCAGATGCATTATTCGCCATGATAGTATGATTCGGGTTTTTCTTATTATTTATTCACTCTTACAAAAAAATTACCAAAAAAACGTAGTGCACTCATTTTATATGTATGTGTGTGTACGCGCACGTATATATATTTGTATTAACGTATAATTCAATAAACAATACTATTATACTGTAAATAACACTAAAAGCGTTAGTGCAATTATATATGGGCATAAGCGCTTGCCTTGAGAATTCATGAATTATTTTTAAAAAGAGCTGTTAATAATAACGCAAAATCAGTTATTGGTATGAAAAAAAATTAGAATAATATTACAGTGGTATTTGTATTTAATAATAATATATGTAAACAGTATGTTGAGTTTCACAAAAATTTAATTGCTGGAAAAGTGCTGTACAAAAAACATTTGATAATATTAGAATGTTTGCCTTACGTTTTAGGAAAACCGAACTACAGTGAGTAGCAAAATTTTAAGAATTATATATGTACTTTTCTATATAGAACTATTAATTTGTTGTATTTTAATATAGTATTTATAAAACGTACGATTTTTTCTTTGTTCTTGACATTAAGGCGTTTACGAATTCGTACCATTAGAAGACGGATCTGGTGAAAGACTCCAAATCAATGCTCAAAACTGCATCCATTGTAAAACTTGTGACATTAAAGATCCATCACAAAACATTAATTGGGTAGTTCCAGAAGGAGGCGGTGGTCCAGCTTATAATGGAATGTAAAGACAAACTTTCAAATAGTGGAGAGACATATGTATTTTAAATCTGATAAAAATTTATCATACCTTGCCTAAGTCTGAGTCTGGTGTCATTTCTTAACTATTCTGCGATGTTTTTTAAATTACCTTCGCAGTGATGATTACGGCTGCATGAAGACATATTTACTTATTTATATTTCGTAGTTAAATGTAATTATTTTCGTTATCTGTTCAATTACAGTTTTATATAATTATATAATTATTTCCGTTATTTTCAACTTTTTATAAACAAATAGTTTAAATTGTATGATGGAAAAAATTATGTTGACACCATTACAGTCGCATCCTTACAGTTGATTATAATACAGAGCTGTGGTTTTGCTAAAATAGAATAGATATCCTGTTTTTAAAATCCAGGTCTTGCAATAAACCTTGCTAATAATTTTATTTCTTTTTTCCTTTTTTTTTTTTTTTTTTTTTTTTTTCTGATTACAAGCTGTGTTCTCATTGTGATGGCCTAGTTTTCTAGAGGACATAACTTCCGTCGTGTAGATCCTAAGTTTGTATTTCAGGCGACGACAGAAATTATTACAAATTATAAATAATAGTTAATAGTTATGTGGAAGGTAATGGCAAACCGCCATATATACCATCATGTGCGCACTAATTGGTGTATAGGCAGGCACACTTAGGACTACATTGTATCATGATAACAAGCAATTATAATCAGTTTCAAGTGTAGTCTTGCGTGTACACTCATGTAAGTAACAATTGTCATGAACAATAATATCTGTACAACTAGAATGTACAAACAGGTAGTCACAATAAACAGTGTTGAGTTGTACGAGTGTAAAATAGTATTCAATGTAGCTTTTAGAACACTCGACTTCGCTTGTATTTAAAATCTAAAATGAAAAGGTCTTTATTTAAGATCTGAAATGGTGTAATTAATTTAAAAAATGTAATAAATACAAAATAGTTCTAAGAATAATCTTTACTAGTAAATCGATAATGAAAATAATAATGAAATTTTGTTAAATTAAAGATTGGCAATATGACTAAAATTATTAACAATTCCGGACTTTAAAATAAATACCTGGGCAACCGAGCTTTGCTCAGTATTTTTTTTTTTTTTAAATCACGTTTTTTCGGAAAATATACTTAGATACGAATCACATACTTCTTAACTTTATTTTAATCTTATACATATTCACAAAACATTAAATATTTTAAAACTAATTTATGAACACATTTATGAATTTAAAGCCCCTTTCCATACAACTTTGCTTTTCAATACTGAACGCAACAAATATGTAAAGGTCGTTCGAATTCGCGTTCCGGATTGTCCTAAAATGTTTTCAATGACTGCACACGTTGATTTTTATGAATATATTTCTATACGTTTTTTATTAGAAAAATTGTATTTTAGGTATATAAGGTCGTCGTCAGCTTTATCTATCGGTTTATTCGTTATAAAAACAAATAAAATACGTCTTGTAATTTTACCTGTGATTAGCTGTTTTCCAACCAATTTGAAAAAATTTCCGAATAAATCACTGCAAAATGTAATAAGGGTATATTGCACATAAGGGGGATTTTAAAATATGCACAACATATTCTCAGTAATTCACTTTCACAAACAACTATATAACTATGCAAAACATTTAATATCTACATATAAATAGGCAAAGTCTTCGTTTGTTTATTAACTGAGTTTCTTTTTCTTTTTTTGTTTAGTAGCTATTAAAAAGCAGTTGTTTTTTCTTATTTTAATATAAAATTAATACAAAAAAAATAAAAAATAAACTGTTTGTTATGATATATTCGATTCGTTTATGTTTTTTTTTTGTTATATATATATTTTTACTGCATGCGTAGCGCGTGTTTTTCGAACCGCCCGCTGATCGGCTGAGAGCAAAGACCGATGCCTTTTTTTTTTGCCTATTTGTTCCTCGTCGTTTCCAGGTATCTGGAGTTACCAGCTCGAATATATATATATATTTATATACAAGAAGTCGTCGCGTTTGGCGTAGTGGCTAGAGCGTTTGACTTCGGATCTGGAGGTCTCGGGTTTGATACCGGGCGATGACAAAAATATGCGACGTTAGTTTAGTACACAGCAGTTTAGACACAGTTGGACACTGCATCTGTAACGCGATAACAAGCAACTGTAGTCAGTTCCGAATGTAGTTGTGCGAGTGCGCTAGCGTCGCATAGAAATATTCAGCCGGCGAACAATCGCATCAACGTGAGTAGAAAACCAGTCGTCTTGGTTCGCCTCGCCATTGGTACCCCCTCACGTTGTCGGCAGCAAAGAAGCTAGGTTGCGCTCCTGCTTATGTGATTCTCAATTGCGTGGCTATCTATCGTCTAATTTTCCCCCAAATTAGAAGATAATCTCATACTCGAAATCGAGTGAGAATAGATGACGATATATACAAGAATTGCTGATTTAAAGATATTAGATTTAAAAAACAGTACTCTCTTCAATGAAAGCTCATAAAATCGTCCGATCACTATTACCTTTGGTACATAACTTTAAACAGCTCAGCCACTCGTCAATTGGTACATGTAGTATTGAAACGCATTTTGGTCATGCACTGATGGCTCATCAAAGTAGTCCGTTTCTTTCACACCATGAGCGTGTTAAATGCTTTATATGAATTTTTATATTTTTTTCTTGTTGTTTGTTGCTCATTATAATTTTATATGGATCAAAAAAATATGCTACAGTTCTTATTTCTTTAAGTATTTTTAATGTAGTAGGTAGCATAAAGTAAATACTGATAAAAAATGCTTTGCATGAATGACGTTGTTGAAAATTGATTGGAAATGATGCTACGATTTGTTGATTTTTCCTGTTACAAGTATACAAGACTGAAATTTCCTGTTTAAGTTGTTAAGCTAGATCGGACTTTAAAAAAGTGACAGTATTAATTACTAATGTCTGTAAAATTATTAAGGTTTATTTTTCAACTTTTTCATTAGAACACAACAAAATACTTAATTATGATTTTTTCTGAGAAGCAGAAATGAGTTTTTATCCTAAAGGAATTAGGAGAGAACTAACTTATGTAGCAAACTTGCAGAAACAGAGATTTGTTGGTAATCAGTACTGCTAAAAATGGTCGCTCACTAAAGGCTGCGAAAAGATTACATGGAAGTAGAACTTAATATGAATTGTGCTATGAAGAACTGGAAACGTAAAACGGTTGATGTCCCAAAAAAATCGCAAAAAAATATTATTTCATGCTTTTTGTAAATGATCTAAGCCTATGTAGAAGTAAAAGGAAACGTTTTTTTTTTTTTTTTTTGCTCACTTTGGTTTTAACCTAACCACTCCAATGTTTTATACTAAGAAGTTTTTAATTCTGAGGCGATAGGAGATGGAATAAATAAAGGCAAGAAGTAAGAGAATTATTGATGGGCGTGGGAAGGAAAGGATAAAGGAAGCAATTCTTAATCTAATTAAGGAGGCAATAGTAAAATGACGACTGAACAGAATGGAAAGAAACCAATGCTGGGAACTGGGTGCAGACTACATGAGAAGATAGTGTGAAGCGGGATTAGAAAATAAGGAAGGTTATCTATCCCGCCAAAGTCTGGAATGATTGATTGAGAAAAGTAGGACTAATTGTAAGTCGGGAGCTAGAAAGAGGCTAGAGAGAGAACTATTGAGAGCGACCGACCGACCTAGAAAATCTGTCGTGTCATTGTCCTCAATGTCAGAGTGACTTCATTCATAGGAAGTCTATCCTTGATTTAAAGAATGTTAAAATTCGAAAGAATTACTTCAACATCATTAATACTTGTCCATTTGATAGTGTAGTCCAAGTTTTATTCATCTTTTACATAGATAGTTTGAAGTTTCAGCAGTTTCTTGTTCACTTTAAAACGAAAATCATATTATTTGAACTAATTGCCAATGGAATTCATGATGGTATTACGGTTCAAATGTATCGAAAGCGCACCTTATACTTAATAGAATATTTAGTGCAACTACAAAACATAACTTGCCAAACTAATATCAAATAAATTGTGCCACTACATCGTACAATTTGGCTCAAAAAAATTTCAAAAACTTGCCTACAGTTACAATTACTGGGAATCGCAGGTGTGGTAATTCCATAACCTACTCATTATTAACCATTACATTATAGTTTTTATCTGGTGATTTAAATAGTTTTACTCAACAACTTCATGAGGAACTGTTCAAAACTGAAAGGTGCAAAAAATGTGGTAAACTTTTAACAGTATGAAGAGAGGTGAAACTTACAACACATGTAATAATTGACTTATTTCACATTTCCAAGACAAAATGAAAGATTTCCAAGAAGTAAGTTGCACATTGTTATCCATTCCTACATGCTTTTAAATTGACAAACAATTTTTTTTTTATGGTGCAGTTAGTTTTTACTGCTGGAATTATGCGGTCATTTAAAAATATTGGACAATATGCAAGGGCGACGCCAGCCGATAAGCCATGGGGGGGAAATGAGTTGACTGTCGCCAGTGCGGCAGGACAAGATGATAGAAAGAGGATATGAGTTATAGGAAAAATAAAATTTATTATTTGTAAAGTCTTAATATTTTATTAAACAAGAATAAAATCTTAATTAAAACATATATACGAAAACTGAAAAAAGAAGTTAACAATTACAATTAAAATTACTCACTCTGGTATATTAATGCTTTATCTAGCATGTGTGCAGCTTTATTCGCCTAATGTATCGTCTTGAAAGGAAAAACAAATGATTAAGTTAATTCAGATTTGTCTATCAACTAGAAAATTGTTCGCTAAATTGTATTAAAATACAAATTATACTGTTAGAAGTGCATATTTTTTTTTTATTACAGCATCCCATTTCATACTCTTAAGGTACTGCTTTTTCAGCCTCACCTATTCTTACTCTGCAATGAAAGGAGTATAAACAAAACAAGTGGTGCTCAAACAAGCACAAATAAGTATCACTGTTTCCAACCCTTACTTCAACGTGGGCAAGATTATTTACACCCTTCTAGATTAAGAAGAGGATGGGCACAAACAAAAGCAAATGGTGCACAAACAAGCATAGACAAAGCACAAAAGAATAAAACTTTTTTCAGCCCTTACCTCAACATGACAAGACCACTCTCACTCTTACCAGATTGGGAAGGAGATGGGTATAAATAAAATCAAGCGGTGCACAAACAAGTATAAATGAATAACAGTTTTCAACTTTTACTTCAACATGGGCAAGACTACTACTATTTTCACGAGATTAAGAAGGGGTTGGGCAGAATTAAAAATAAGTGGTTCACAAACAAGCCCAAATGAATTACATAATTTTCAACCCTTACTTCTTCATGGGCGGGGTGCGTTTCACCAGCCACACTCAAATACTTTTCTAATTAAACTTTGAAGGAAGAGAGTACAGATGTAAAATTTGTAGCACAAGCAAACACAAATGAATAAGCTTATTTTGGATTCCAAAATCAAAATGTGTGGGGCTGGTGAAACAAAGCCTTCATTGAATATTGTTCTATCCTTAATATTGCATTTTCCAACCAGTTTGTAAACTTTATTGGTGAGAAGCTGTATCTTAATCCTATATTTGACACTTTGACCAAATAATTGACATATTTTCTTCGTCCATACTAAGAAAATATGTACATTAAATTATATCGTTAATAATTCTAATAGTTTAAATTTATTTTTAAATAACATTTTCTATTTTTTTAAGCATGACACTATAAACGAATATATCACAAAGTTAAATTTTTTCCTTTTCTTTAAGTAATCATTTACCGATGTAATGATTGCGTTTTAACCGTAATACCAATCCACAGGCGGATTAATTGCACAAAGAACCATCTATGCAATATAACAAGTTCAAAATAAAAAAAATAATAAGTTCTAGTGATTAAGTTCTGATCTACCATTTATTATACAATTTTCGGGGATTTGCGATGATGCATTAATGTAATGTTATTTTCATAATACAAGTTATAATATAAATATAAAGCAATATAGATTCGCGTTTCTGCAATTGTAGATAGTAACCTAAAAGTTCTTTTGTATCAATTTTATATGGAAATGTTTTAAATTATTTAATATTTATATGAATAATACGATAAAAACTTGATTACAGCTTATCGATGCAGTTTATCTTACAGGGATACAATAACGGGAGAAAAAATAACGTTGCGATCGTGTCTCACAAATTCCCAAAAATAGTATACGAATTGATTCTAGCGTGGTCGAACATATTTGTTTTACCGGTATTTTGATATAAAAGCGGTGTTAGTGTCTTGTGGATTCGAATGGTTTTAGAAAAGTGATTGTAGTTTTCACTTTTCAAATTTAATCAAACCATGGATGAAATGTATGGAACGTTTTGTTCACAGAAGATTAATAAAATCAGGTGGAAGCCGGGTGAATCATTGACTAATTTTTTCATTTCGGGTTCGTGGGACGATACTGTAAGTTTAAACTGCATTATTATCGTTAAGTTTAATTTATTTTGTATAGTTGTTTAACTTTTATAAAAATAATAGGTTGGTGATGTGAACTTTTAGCTGTTGAAATTAATTTTATGGATTTGACGTGTTATGTTCAATAATATACTTTGTGTTCATAGCGCAACAGTATTAAATTATGGGAATACAGTAATAAAGGCAAAAATGAAGATGGTGATGTAGGATTAAATGAACTGGATGAAATTGTAGTGTATGATGATGTTACGCAATTGAAAGTAAATATAATTTATATTATGGCAAATAAAGGATATTTGTTATTATTTTTTTTTATAATAAACATTTAAAACCTATTCCTTTGCTTAGTTTATTAATAGCGATACGTTTGTTGTGGCTACATCAGGAGGAGATGTTGACGTATATACTATTGAAGAAAAGTCAAAATTTCAACTATACTTCCTGAAAAATTGGAAAACTGCTCATAAATTTCCGTTTGTATATTAATATTGTATTTGAACTATTGAATATTTATTTATTTATTTATTTTTGGTTATTTTATTTATAGTTTATATATGCGTTGAGTAATTTCACAAATACTTTAACATTAATAAATTTTGATTTCAATATGTAACGAATAAAAATATTAAGATTTTTTATAACGATCATTACATGTATTATGTAACTTATTTTGTTCATTCAATAGATAAGCTTAATAATGTTGTATATTTGTGTGATATTTGGACATTTAACAATTGAAATATTAAATTCGTAAAGATTATTGTATAGCATTTGTTACATAATAAAGTATTTAAATATATTGTTTAAATAAATATTTTGTAATTATCTGTTTTACATAGAGGAGATAATAGTTGCGCTTGTACAGATTTTGATTGTTTAGAGGAAGATATTGCTTCGGTTGGAGAAGATGGTAGAATAAACCTTTTCGATGTTAAATCTGAACAACCGAATTTAGTAATTGGTAAATATTAATATACTTCTAAAATAGTGTATTTAGTAGTATTACCTGTTTTCAAGGTAACTTATGGTAGACATTTAAACTTTATTTGAGATTTTATTTTTTTTTCTTATTAACATATTCATGTGTTCATTAGTTTTGTATGCAGCTGTGTATCTTCTGTATTTTATCAAAATGACATGGTAAGGTTTTACATACGTGCCACGAATTTATGTCGCTTACTTTGTGTACTTTAATAGTTCCATTTTAATTCATGCATAAGAATTTGCATACAAATGAACGGCTACGCGCCACTCTTTGCTCAGTTTCGTAATAACTTAACTTAATTGATATTTTGATCTAAATTTTTCTTCTATTTCAACGGATAAGTGTAAATCATTTATCTAAATAATAGGCTGAGTGCTAGTGGTTATTATTTAATGACTTTTCTTTATTCTCCCTTCCGATCATGTCACTCTATGTAATGACTGTATTTCACGCTAATTTGAATAACTTGATTTGTTGAACTACTGTTTACTTAATCTCATTTTTATTGTCCATCGGGTTAATAGCGTGTGTTTCGGAACCGATTTTCCTAATTTTTTCGTTTTTGTTTTCAATTTTTGTCTTATTAGTATTTCATTTTTTGTATAAATGCGTAATTCTTTTTTTTTCTGGTTCATCATCTACGTCTTTACTTTTATTTATCCATTTATTTATTTGTAACAATTTGAAAACCTATGTTATTATGAACATTGATATCCACATTAATGGTGTATAATGTCCGAAGTAAAATTCCGAAATATGGTAATTAGAAAGATCATTTTCCCTACTTTATTATACAATTTTATTTCAATTAACTACATGAAATTGTCTTCAAAATGTACTGGGCTTAAAGTATTTACAATAATTTACTTTAATTTTCAAATTTATGTTTTTGGTTCATTTAATGTAATGTATTTTTTTTTTTAAATTAATTTTTTTCGTTTTTCTTATATTAGTCATTTCTCCTGATTTTGGTTCATTCAGTTATTGCTTCACTGATATTTAAAATTCAACTTAGTATGATTTTGAACCATAATTGACAGTTCTAACTATGAACGAACCAAAATCATGGCAAAAATAAACTGGTGGGATTTATATAAAATTTTACCAAATAAAGAATTTCTAACTAGAATAATGACGTGGACTAATCATTGTTTATATACTTATAAGACGTTAAAATTTTTATAGACGATGCAGATAGTTGTACTATTCGTTCAGTTGCTTTTTATGAAAGAAATGGTATAATTACTGGAAACAGTCGCGGTTTAATGAAATTATGGGATACACGCAGTTATTCTTTTACACCAATACAAACTTTCATCTTGCCCGGACCTCAAGTGAGAATTAAAAAAATGAATCTTTTTAAGTTAAATTTTATACAGAATGTTTTTAGTAATTAAATTTAAGTGAAATATGTTTAGTAATTTTTGAGTAATTAGTGAGTAAAGAATGCTACTGTGGATCGTAGAAATTCTATAATATTCTTCGTCCACAGGAGTTAATGTGAATGTGTAAATTTAAGAAATTTTTACGTAATAAATTTTTTCGATATAATGAAATAAAATTACTCAATTTCTTCTTTTTTTTTCTATAGATTGGATGTACTAGCATAGTGTCCAATCCAACTCAGAAACATATTATATTTGTTGGTCTGGAAGATGGTGCAATTTGTATGTGGGATTTAAGAAATACAGCTTCGCCCAAATTATTGGACGTTTATTCGAAATCCGGTTGGTTAATTTTATTCTACATAATACTTTAAGTCTAAGTTAAGAACCGAAACTACTAAATCAGGATGGTCACCCAACCGGGAAAAACCCGGAGATTTTGTTGTAAAACTGGGGAGAAAAGTAAAAAAAGCTAAATGATAGATAAAGAAGAATTATTTAAAGCAAAATTTTAATGTACTTTACTTAAAATAAATTACGAAGTCCTGTTTTATTCATATAAAATATGCTTCCGCAGTCAAATTTTATCGATAGTAACAAAAAAATTTCATTCTTTTTTTTGTACAATTCCAATAATCAAGAAATCGGGAGAATTTGGACCAGGAAAACTGGGAATAAACCGGGAATTTAAAAATTATATTTGAGTGGCTATCTTGTAAATTTTCTCTTTTATTCATTATTTCTGTTGAGCAACCGTCGAATCGGTGGTATTAAATTGACTGTTCGGGGAAGTAATTATTTTTTGTAGGATGTACCAAAATTTGAAAATGTACTTTTGCAGTTGTTATTCCCAACCCCATTATCGATATATTGCATAAAGCGAGGTTGAATACATATCAGTATTAGGTGCACTGAAGCTATTGTGTTAGAAACCCACGCTCACTCTTTCTTAAGGTGAGCTACGCATACATGTCGATGAAAAATTGCTACTTTCGACCGTATCTTCTTAGCGACCTAATTCGGCTACTAACGTTATTTTTGTTCACCATTTCTAAATTCCTTTACCAACTAACCCATAAAACTAAATATAGTACGTGCCGGCTATGTGCTATTTCTTCAATTATCTAAATTAACAACAATTCAATTTACTTGTCATTTCTAATTTACTTGTAACAAATCAGAAAAAATGAAATCTTACTTTAATATTTTAAAACTTGCTTTCATTCAATTATAAATATTTTAAATTCGAAATTTCCATTTTAAATTAAAATTTTTCTTTTTAATACTCACGTTTAACCTTTATCCCTTTTTGTTTTCTTTTGTCTATAAAAATAACATTTTTTCTGCTTTAAAAATTGTCTTATAATTCATTCGGAAAATAAATATTACTGTCCGCAGATACTTCATTGTTTATATTTATGTGTTATATATATGTGTGAGCGCGTCATATATTATACATACATATAAGAAATTAAAAAAGTATATATTAATACAAAATATTCTTACAGCTAATTGTTCTGACAATTTGTTGTCGTAGTTGAATTCGTAATAATAAGTTAGCCGATTTCCGTATAAAAAATAAATACATGGAAAACCCTGCGTTGGGCACTTAAATATATAAGTTAGTGGATGATTTGATTCTGTTATTTTCGTGTACCACTTACATCTGTTGCTCTTAGTATTGCATATTTTTTCAGTTTGTTCTAACCTATTTTGGTTATACATTCAAGGAGAACTTTATTATAAACTACCTTATAGAGGTGTATTTTTAAAATGGTAAAAATTCCACTTGGTTTATAATTTCTGTAAAATCTGTTAACCAGAGAACTGAAGCAATATTATTACTAAGATCTAATTTTTTAAAATTTTTTCAAAATTTAATGTACTTAATTTCTGAAAATTATAATATATATTGAACAATTCTTTCATTTTTATATTAGTTTGTTCGATCATTAATCTTTACGGTTAGTTTTGTTGTATTTTGCATGTATTTAATGATTACATATTAAATTACATATGTTTAAGCCATTTTTACTTTTTCGTCATAATTCTTAAAGCAAATCTGACTAAAAAAATAAATATTAACGTAATGAATGTAGTTGTAAATATAAAAATTTGAATAACCACAAAAATATAGAATACTGAAGACAATTTGGGTATAGGCGTGAAAATACCTGCATCCTAAATGATGATATTAAGTTAATTCAGTCGAGTATTAGAGACGAAAAAAAATTATTTTACTTTGTGTTCAACTATATAATATTATCTGAGATAAATAATCCGAGGAAAACTACATTTTCTCCCCTCCTTCTGAATTGAATGGAAATAATTTATAATAAAGAAGACTATATATATGCTCGCGCGCGTGTGTGCTTGTATGTTAGAACATAATTAATCACTAACTGAATGCCGATTTTTGTCTTTATTTTTGTTTCACTTTTGTTAGTAATATTTTTTTCGCTTATATGTATTTTTTTTTTTTTTTGCGCTTATTTATGAATAAATTAATTGATTATTGTATTTTTATTTTGGTTTTAGATACTTAATTAAATAATTTAAAAAAATCACATAAGTAATTTCTTTCCATTTACAGTAGTTATCTTTAGCCGCTGTTAGTGTTTCGCGGAATTATACAGTTTTTTAAAATTTACATTTTCTAATGCCTGCTGAACACAAGTTATTTTACGATCGTTTATTTGCTTACATAAGCCTTTGATGTTTTTCGCCTATTTAATTATTAGGCGGACTTTAACCTGAAGTATATTTAATGCTGCGAATTTTGTTTAAAATGTAATCAGTAAAACGGTTAAAAGTTAGTATTTCATTTGCTTAGGTACTTATTTCGTTCTTGAAGATTTTTCATTTGAAATTAATTAAAATAGACGGATGAAGTGAGCACATAATTATTTCAATTATTAATATCGCATATTTCTATATAGTCGTTAAATTATTATGTTCTTCAAACAAAACACGCATTATTATTATTATTATTATTATTATTATTATTATTATTATTATTATTTTACAGTATCTTTTATTACAGTCTGAACGTAAGTATTTTCAGTCGAAAATAAACTGAAAATAAAAAATTGTTACACCGTGAATATGTAGTTTGTTACTATGAAATATGTTGGTTTTTAATATTTGAATATTTTAAAATTTATAAATAATAATTTCTGTAAATTGAATTGTTCTTCGTTTTATTATAAAAAAATCTTAGTTTTTGTAATTCCATATAAATATAGAATTATTTAGTTTTGTTGTATTTAATTTTTAATGATCCTATAATTTTTATTTACTAAAATGTAAGTTAAATTTATTTCCATAGAACGAAAATAAAGTACTTAAAATGAATTATGTACGGTATAACGCGGATCTGAGTTTTGTACATTTAACATTCATTTTGTTTCGTGTTTTGATATTTTTTATATAAAAATCTCTGCAGTAATTAAAATAAAATGATATACGTTTTGTGTTATTGATCTACGCAGTTTTAAATAAATTTTCATAAATCCACCATTAGCCTGCGTTATTTATTTTAAACTGCTTTTAAAGGTGTTTGTTTTATGTTAATAATGTAGTGACGGAAATTACATTCCATCCGGTCAGACCGCAACAGTTCTTTTCATCCTCATCAAGTGGTCAACTTTGGCGATGGCAAATAAAGGAAGATTTTTACACTCCTCTATCGTCGGGTACGTATTTTAAATTCTAATTTTTCACAATTTTAATGTATCGTTAATATTACTGTATGAATTTGGAATAGAAATTAACATTGTTACGAAACGAAAAAAACAATAATAGTACATTTTATAAAAGCAGTAGTTTAAACAGTTTTAGTAATAGTAATAAAAAGTTAAACATATATATTGCGGGCGTCTGTCTGCCGGTTATGTTTACGATCGCTGGCTACCAAAATTATCGTTCATTATGATGTGATTGGTAGTAGAAATGTGTAGAGTTGAAATAATTTATTAAAATAATTCAAAATTAGCTAAAGAAAATAAACGATTAAACTAATCAGTCTGTTTTATCAGAGGTAGTAGTAATAGTTTCAAAAAAGCAACATTTTTTAAAATGTGTTAGCATTATATTTTATGAAGTATTGAATTATGTGGAGAAGAAGTAGATGATTAAATTACATTCGCCGATTGAAGATAGATGATTACAGGATGAATTGATGCTTTATGTTTTTATTAATTTATTATTTAAATTACTTTATATAATGATTATTATTGTATCTAAATGATTTAATAACAAAATAATTACCAAGTGGAAATTGTACAAGCTAAATTCAGTTTTGTGATGCAGTATTTAAAATTATTAGTAAAAAAAACATGAACTAACAGTTATCATTTATAATGTAAAATTATACAATTATTTATGTTCGGAACACCGCAGAATGGACGGGAAATTCTAATATACACATATCTTATTGCCAAATTATTTTACAAAACGTTAATTGTATTGATTTTGGAATTTATTGACTTATTTATTTATTTTTAGTTTCAATTTATACATATTTGGGTTCAGCGCACTCGCAATACATGTATTCGAATTGTTCATTTGTACATACTTTTTTTTGTTTTTGTTTTTTTTCTTTTTGCACTTTGATCGATTTTCCCACAATTTTTGCAGAGAATGCCATTCGGCTAATTTTTTGTACGTACGAAATACCTAAGAAATTCTGATGTTTAAATTAATAAATGCATCGTACTGTACATGTGTCTTTTAAAAGTAGACGGGTTGCTGTTGTATGTATTTTTAAAATATTTTATTTCTGTTATTTGTTAATTTTGTTGTAGATACAAGTGGTCAGATATTTAGAAATGCAGCCAGTGGAAACGGAACAACAGTGTATTCTGTGGTCAATGATTTTCCTTTTTCAGTAAACAGTTTCGATGTTAATGATCATTTAATATTTAGTTGCGATAATGAAGCAATTTATGTGATTCAAAATATCCTTCCTTGAATTGTTTCTAACGAAAGTATTTCTTATCATTCTTATTTATATGCATTTATATAAGTTTTTTTTTTTTTTTTGAAATGTATTTAATGTTGTTAAAAGTAAATGTAATTTTCTCATTAATTTCTGAAAATTCATCATTTTGATAATTATTAAGTGAAGCTGTATTTACCGATGTTGCAGTTAAGATGCGAGGAGATTTTAAATCTTGCATTTGTAGAAAACCTACTTGCTTATTTTTTTTAGGCTCGTTTGAGACATTTCACGTTGCATCTACTCATTGTTTTTAATCTGGTTTAGCTTATGTGATGGCTTAACGAAAGAATGCGCGAATGATATAACAGGCTTCTTAATTTTGAAATTAGAAATAAGCAAATATTTTGTGTATTGTATCCATTATTACTGGTATGTCATATATATCATTTGTACCTTAGTTGATTTTAAATGATCAACCTTATGCGCTAGCAACCGTTGACGCAGGAAAATTAATCGAGGTTGAGAATTAAAAGAGAAAAATTGATATTGAATAAGAGAAGCGGAAATATGAAATAAAGTTTAAGTGTTATATAAAATTCCAGTTTCGGAGAAAGAAATAGAAAGATTAGAATGTTGGGGTGGTGTGTATTGCATTTCAGGTGAACTTTCGAAGTTCCTTAAATGAAGATAGAAATAAACGAAGAGAATATCAAATTCATAAGAATGTTTTAAGCTCTACTGACGCATATAGATGAAATTGCAGAAATTTCATGTTCCACTATCTTTGTAAAAGTGAGATTATAAACATTTCCATTCATCTAAAGTAATATAAATCGAGTTCTGAACACGTAAAATTAATTGTACTACCCGAAATGAGGAACAATACTATGATCAGCTTCTTACTTGCGCTCGGAAAGAATTTCAAAAAATGTTTGGGTAAGTATTTATGGTAGAGTGAAGAACTGTTTGTGAAAAACAGTATTATGTAGTAAAAAATGAAAAGAAATGGTTCATTAAGTAAATGCAGCATAAGAAGTTAGGGACGTTAAGAAAATGTGTAGTGTAATGATAATGACTACTAATTTAAAATATTACTAGTAAAATAAGTGAGTCTTACATCCTTGGTAGGGTTTTGGGGATTGTGAAATTAGGGTTCACAATTATGAAAGTTGATATTATTATCCATTTTTGTTCATGTAATTAATATATTAAAATATAATATGCGAAATGTAGAAATATATTTTAATAAATTAAATTAAAAACTACTAACGTGTTTCGTAGCAACAAACTAAATATTCATAGTAACACAAAACTTTGCTATGAATAAGTAGTTTGTTTCTACGAAAAGAAGCAGGTAGTATTTAATTTTATTTATTAAAATATATTTCTGTTTGGCATATTGTATTTCAGTATCTTAAAGTTTACAATGTAACAATATATAAAATCAAACAAATCTGCTAACAACATATAAAATCAAACAAATCTGCTAACAACATATAAAATCAAACAAATCTGCTAACAACGAGAAAGTATTTATTTATTTATTTTTTTTATGTAGGACTAAGGCAGGATCCTTGTGGAAGACAAAGTGAAACAACTCTTGTAACCTCGAACGAGGAGGAAGAGAGGAGAATAGTACGATTGAACATCAGATTAATAGTGAGGGAAGAGAAATGCGTCGGAATGTTAATTACTATATCACTCTATCTTGAAGAATAGGGAGATGGACATTATTAAAAGCACTGGAAACATCAATAAAAGTAGTTGATGTATACTGTTTATCGATGAAAGATTTATAGATAAGAGAAAAAAAAAGATTGACGCAGTCAGCGGGATCTAAGCCTGGACGGAAACCAATCATATTGGAAGGGAAAACGTTATTGTACTCGAGCCACCAGACCAGGCGCTTGTTAAGCATGCCCTCAAATAGTTTTCTGAGACACGCTAGGGAAATCGGACGAAAGAAGGAGTTTTTCTTAGGGATAGGAAGGATAATAAAGGTGTTTCAGGTGGGAGGTGTGATTCCTCAGGACAAAAATGATTTAAGTATACAGAGAAGAGTTTGGAGAGCTTTAAGGACAGAGAACGGAATACTATCACGGCCCGGGATAGGGCTAGAAGATTTTTTAAGAATGGATTTCAATTCATTAATATTGAACGTAGAGGTAAGGAAATGAGGGTTAGAGTCTTCTGTAAATGGAAACGGACAGGATTCATCAATGTTGGGAACATAAGCAGAAGCAGCAGCATCAACAAAAGACAAACTATTGGAGGAAATAGTGTGGATAGAAGGACGTTCAGAAGAAGGGAATTTGAAAGCTCTGGCCATTTTCCAGATATGATTAAGAGGAGAAGTAGTTCTCGAAAAAGAAGAACAGAAGTTTTCCCAAGAGGATTTCTTAGAAGATTTAAGTATGAACCTAGCTCTTGCATTAGCCCTTTTTATTTAGTAAGTTCCAAAATTTTACCAGACAGCGATGAATTGTATCTTTTTATTAATAATTATTCTAAATAAAAACTACACATTATATATGTTTTATATTTATTATTTTTATTTTCACCTGTCCGTGCATCGTTACAGTCTTGTCTGATTTTTCCTTTTTTATTATTCACTATTTGGATTCACCATTGACCTGGAGCAATTGGAAAAAAATGAACATTAATAAAGGGAAAAGTGTGGGATTAGATCTGAAAATAATTCGAAATAATGAGATAAAAAAAAAGTTAAAGTAGGAAGAGCTGACTTTGAAGCAAATGAAAAATTGTCAATGATATTAAAAAGAGTGGGAAATCTTAAATTAAAAGGTCGCAGAAAGTAAACTTTTGGAAAATATAGTGAATAGCGCCACATCTGTAATTCCAGTTATACTTTCTTTTTTTTTTTTCTCTTAGGTATTTTTATCATTATAGTAAGTTATAATTTCTTTATAAGGTAAGGAATTTTACAAATTTTACACGCTGTTAATGATTATTTCCGTTATTTCTACCGGTTATTTCTGTAATTATTGCAGTTATATAATCGCAACTGTAATTTTACGAGTATCTGTAATCAGTTAGATAAGATAACAATAACAATCTAGCAGAACAGAATTAGAACTAGAACAACTTTGGATAATAACAGTTAATAATAACCTCTCGTTTGTAATAATGTATTGTTTGAGGTTAATTTTTTGATGTCAATTATTACTTGCCGGGAAATTTAATTATAATTATTGTTATCTTTAAAGGTATTATAAATGGTTATATCCGTTTCATAGTGTATGATTTTTGACCTCAAATTCTTTTTGTTTATAAATGCCGAAATCTGTCGATTTTTTAAGTTGTCTCCCCCTCTAAAGAAAAAGAAAGGTGTAATGAATCTTTTAAATTATGAGAACCCAAAGAATATCTTATCTTATATATAAATAAGTTAAAAAACGTTAAAATAACTTCATCGATATGCAATTTAATGGATTATGTAAATATAAATGACACTGCACCTAAAGCTAAAAAGTACGAAATAATATTAATAGTTCAACAAGTAATAGTACTCAAGTGTACATTATGTAGAATAAATAGGAAAAAGGTTATTGATAGCATAAAGAACCACTTTAAGCCCTTTCAAATAATTGATAACATTTATCAACATTCGCTAATTATCTCCTGACTAGCATTATAAGTTCGCCGATATAAATGAAACCCCTTATCTCTAATAAATGGTACGAATAAATGAAGCGTAAAATTCTTTTATTAATTAAATAAGGGAAGAAATGATCAAATAGTGAAGTTTACATATAAATAATTTTTGCTTTTAAAAAAAAATTGAAAATTTACATGATTTTTTAAAAAAAATTTAATTTTAAATTAAAGTACTAAATAATTTTCAATTGTTTTATATAAAAATACTAAAGAAAGACCTAATCAAAAATCTATTTCTTAGATATTTAAACTTCGCTGTATTTGCAAAAAATATAGTATATTACATGGCTGTACAAATTGCATTTGCAATGCTGCTACGCTTTGAGGTAGGTTGTGTAAAATCTCTTGTACCAGTCAAATATATATATATAGTGCTTTTTGTCGCCACCTGATGGCGTTGTAGTAATATAAAAGCTCTTGTTCCCGAGACGCTCGTCGGGAAACTATTATTTACCGAAACATTTGTAACTGGGGCAGTCCACATTAGGGGAAAATGATTCGTACTTTTTGAGACTAGGTTACAGTAATTTTCAACATGTTTGAATACATTAAATTGTAATTATTTATTAAATAAGATTAAGACAGATTTTTTAGATCTTCGGTCGAAAAAGGAACAAAATACTGCTGAAATTTTCCGCTGCCTAATAAACGAATGAACTGTTTTTCATAGTTTACTTACTTTATTTTTCCGTTTTGTTTTTGTTTTGTTTTTTTATACAAGAAAAGAAAACTGAATCTTAAATGAAGTAAATAAAAGCAACTCTGTGCATACTTAAAGTTTTGACGAAACCTTGACTGGTTTCAAAACTTGTATAGTGGGTGCTCCACTCTTGTAAAATTATTCGCTCAGTATAGTTTAGAACAGAACACACTCGTCTTTAAGGTATTTTAATTGCATTGTGTTTCCTAAAGTGACGATTATTTTGAATCAATTTGTGCATTTGTTTTCGAAGTTTTTTGTAAATAAAAGGAACTTCTGGACTATGTTCATTCTCTGTACTTGTTTTACCGTTTTGTAATCTGCGAAATTTTATATTACTTGTTAATGGTAGTTGATAATCAGTTATTAACCGTACTTTTTAAGCTCATAAAAAGTGGATAACATCACAAGTTATTACGGAGTGTAAGTTACGTTTTTAAAAAATACGAATGACCGATGGAGATACGAAAAATGATTACCTGAAAAAAATAATTTGGCTTAGAAATCCAAAAATTATAAACGAAAATTTAGTTGAATCGGAGGTAAAAATTGTTGACGATTTTTAATGATTTTTAGTTCGAAAAAAAAAAAAAAAAGAAAAAAAGTGATAAAAGATGCATAAAAATTGCTTGCATTTTACCACCTTACGTGCACTAATGAAGAGAAGCCGTACATTGTCTTTCGCTAATTTTGAGCAAATAAAATCTATTTTCGTATTGGCAAGTATTGTTTACACCGCGGTTCGTAAAAATGCGTAATCACTTGATAACTGCTGGATTTAAAAAAAAAATTGAGGGAATAAAAAAAATGTAATTACCATTTAAATTAAATATAATTATTTTCGATCAAATTTTTCCGTTACTTTTTTGCGCTATTAAATACTGAACTTCAGTCGATTTGAATAGTTTTGATTATCGTGCCTCACGCCATGCATTCAATTTCTAAAATTTGAAAAGTTCCATTGAATCTTGCTACAATTAAAAACAATTAATAAAGTTTGCAGAAGGACGTAATGTAAAATTGAATTTTACAAATGTACGTTATGAAATTGTTATCAAGCTTCGGATACGATTAACTGTAAGGATATAGCACGTTATTTTTAATTTGCGGTGAAAATTTTATTTGCATTTTTACTACGTACAATTTTTAATTTTTTTCTTTATTTAACGACGTTAAGTCTACGTAGTAAGCTAATGTTTCTTCTTAGTATGTTTTGGGTTCCAGTATGTGTTGGCCACTATCATAAGACAATCTCGTCCCGTTTTTATGATCTTCCCACGTTTTAAGTGTATTCGTTTAATTTGTATTTTTCATAACCACACATGAATATTCGGCTAAGTCTGTTTTTTCAGAATCCTTTGAAGGCGATAAGTATCTTTTTGCAGCAAATAACCTTGGTGGTTTTCGCTTCTCATCGATGTTTGACTTCTTTTACACTTTCTAAATTTTCAGCTTCCCCCAAAATTATTTATACTTTAAGGTCTTTTAACTTTTTCATGGGTTTCACATTTCTGCTTTTCATTTCGGTCTATATATTTTTGTGATTCGTAATTTTTTGAGCTTTCCTAGTCTGCCTAGTTAACTTAACTTGCAGCTTTGAATCTGGTTTATTGTCACTGTGGATTTTAGCAACTTTAGTGAGCGTATTATTTAGACCAAAATGGGTTTTATGTAAGCTTAAGAGTGTCATTGAGCCTTCCTAGCAGTGATAAAGGTTAATCGCGTCTTGTCTGCATATAAATTTTAATTTTAGTTGTTTTTAGGGGAAAATTCGATTTTTTTTGGTTTCTACGGCTGAAAATAAGGCCGATTAAAGGTTATTTAGTGGAATTGATCTATTTGTTTCCGCGTAGCGCTATTCACATTTCAAAGATTTAGATACAGTTTACACATTTATCTTAAACTCAAAAATCTTGAACAAAATTGCACTAAGGGCAGAGCCTTATGGTATGCCATTCTCAGTGTGAATGGTTATCAATGTTGATAAACCAACCTTGGTATGGAACGTTCTACTTGTTAAAAAATTATTCACAAAATTGGCCATATTTCCAATTATGTCCGCTGATGTCAGCTTAAATAAGAGATCATACTGCCATATTTTATTAAACGCCTTTTCTATGTAAAAAAAGACAGAATATACATTTTGCCCTTCGATGGTCTGTCCTTAAAAAGCTATCCGATCAAGCTCTCCAAACTCTTCTCCGTATATTTAACTCCTTAAGCTTCCGGCTACTTTTAATTATATTGAATTACAGTGTAATGTCTTTTCGGATTTGATATTGTTCACCGGACATAATCGTAATATCATTGATCGCATTTTTAACTTCCCGAAAAGGTACAAGTTGTTATCGCCCGGAAAATCGAAAATTGAAATTTCACAATATGTTTATATTTTCGAATACGGGAAATTTAAAAAGATTCCCTCAAAAAAATACGTTTCAACTGAATGCTTTTCTTTGCGTGAGCTGTTGTGTGTATGTTCGTCGGAACTTTGTGACACGTTTGCGTTGAATATTTCTAGTTTACACCATTTGATGCGCATTGATAAAAATGATCAGGTTTTGATTTAATCTGGAGGTTTTTGATAATTTAAAACGATGAAAAAAATTTAGTTCTTTTGTAAAAACTAATTATGATGTTAAACATGATGCCAATCGATGCATCTAAATGCAAGGCATACATGGCCTGATGTTTGAAAAAAATGGACCAATAACAATTTACGGTAGACACCATGTTATAAAAAATTCTTTTATTTTAATGCTCAATGTTTCGGGCAGGTTACACTGACCACTTCTGATGATGGCCAGTGTAACTTGCCCCAAACGTTGAGCATTAAAATAAAATAATTTTTTATAACATGGCGTCTACCGTCAATTGTTTTTCTAATCATATTCACCATGGAAGTTTCAGAAGTTTAATGGACAAATAAGTTTTAATTTAAAAAGAAAAGAGGATAAACATTACAAATTATAGAGAGACTGTCTTTATAGGAATATACGAAAATATTCCCGCGGTGTACGTAGAATTTCGTACAAATATATTTGTATATGTATATATTATAATAAATCTCTGATTTCAGATGCTATTTTATACGAATACTGTTCTCGAGTCCCTGATTCCGGGCACCATTTATAATAAATCTCACTATTCCCGATTAGACTGTCCCTGTTACGGGAGCCATTTGTTACAAATCTGGACTATTAGTCCCTCTTTCGGAGCGCCATTTGTTGTAAATCTACTTTTGATATCGGTATCCCAACATAATTGAATAAAAAAAAATAAAATAAAATATAAACCAAAATATCGGGCGCCAGAGACAAGAACGGCTTGTCACCACCGGATAGACACTCTGCCGCGCAGAGCTCTAGGCTTTTATTACGAAAGAAAAAAAAATATATATAATTCGCGAAAATCCGCCGTTCGAAGGCGTAGCGTGAGTCTCCACGTTGGAGATGTCACGGGCTCACCACGTGTCCAATAAGAAACCTTTTAAAAAAAAATATATATATATATCAAGAAAATCACAAATAAAGCGACGGGACCGCGTAATAAATGCGTAAGCGAAAAGGAAATGCGGTATCGACTAGTAAAATTACATAAAAAAACAGTGCCGAATACACGTGGAAGTGAACAATGACTAGGGTACAACCGATACACGCGGCGACGTGATCATACGACCAAATTAAACAATCGACCATTAATGACTAGAGCAACGAAATAATTCACTCTCGTGATATAGTGCCATGCACACACGACGATCTCGGTACACGATGGGCTATTCCAAGCGACATAGTTGAATCGCTGAAATTACCCCGTACCTTATCAATTACTTCGAACGCCGTCGAATTTTCTAGAATATTTTCTACAACCCGTATTATAACGCGACTACGGATTTCACAAACTTCCCTCAGCTCGATGTTCTCGGCTCAGCTGCTACCCGACGCGCACTCGCCTCGGACTCGTAGAGTACTCTCCACTATCGGCCGCTACCTACAATACACACGCACACAGTCTCACCTGACGTAGTCGTCTGTTCGACCGTGCCCGGGAATTTCGATTTTAGCCGATAAGCATCTCCGATACCCACTACGATCCGCGATTACGTCGAATAAAACGCGGTGTTCGATAAATCACGAAATAAATGATTTTAATCAGAGAAATATATTTTTATAATTCGAACACCGCTAAAAGATAGCGCTATAGGTATCGAATCCGTTACACAGCCCCACCTCCATTTTCATCCAAAAAAGCAGTTTTTTGGATGAGAACACAAGTGCTAGAGATTCAACGGATTCGACCCATCATCGCCGAGAAACAGAACTATAACAAGACTCCACCGTTCGCGCCCCCACACGCACTCTCATTTACCTCGAATATAATACACACTTAAATTCACCACAGAGACCACACGAGGTTATGACCAGAGTTGAAACTTCAGGAGCTTAAGACTTAAAACAATTCATAGAAATTTTAACAATTCAGACAGCTAAATGCAATAATAAAAGAAGTCGAATTCATCATAAATATAATTTGAGCTCGCGGAACGACATTGCATCCCTGACTCCAGCGTAGATTAGGAAAAGAGAAATAGATGAGCACAACCGTGAAATCAAAAGGAAAAACGGAAAAGTTATAAAAACGAAATAGATAAGAGAAGAAACAAGTAAGGAACTCTACCACTGTAAGCATGGCGTTCTGAGCATACTTCTGTTGCTATAGTATTTCTCTTAAAATGTGAGTTCCTCGGTAGGAACCAGAAGTTCGAGAGAAGAAAATATACATATATCATTTAGGCGACGCTAGGAACACGAAAACAAATATGTCAACCGCAATACGGGAAATTAAAGTTCGTCAATAAATCGCTATCACGGATAGAGATCCCAGTCGCCTATCTCCACCATATTCTACAATTTTACCTAGGTACTCCGCGTCAGTAAGCACGAATGGCTTAACGGCAAACATGTGCCTGTCGGTCGAGTACAACGGTCTCGGGTTTCCATAGACCCACTCGCCTACTATAATCGGTGGCCATCAAATCCAACCGATTTAAAATTATTCCTACTCTGTGGCGCACCCAAGACTTCCATCGGACGCTATGGCCGTATGCATTATCTGCTACCCACAACACCAATCGCTCGGACCACGAGATAAGAATACATGTATATAAAAATATAGCTCACCGGAGTACCAGGTATACCCTTCTCACTTCGCGAACCATATGGCCACGTCTGCTTTCACAGCGCCCACAGGGTCAACGTATCGACAGAGACCACTACCGATCCGTCGAATTGACGATCAAAGGAAAGAATGAAATATTGAGGATAGGAACGAATGAGAAAGGAAGGAAAAATAATGTAAGGAGTGTAGGAGGAGAGATTAGGAGTAGAAGTGGAAACGGAATAATCCGATCGGGGAATCTGAATGGATTTGAATGGAGAAACAAAATTCGATGGTTCATACCCCGTACTAGAAATATGAACAACGCGCCAGAGTTTCCGCCTTTAGTGGTAGCAGCGGAGAAAAAGAATGGACGAGGAAAACAAAATAAATCAATAGATCCTATTCGGAGCCAATAGTCCGCGAAAACCACGAAATACAATATAATAATCCCTTATAGAAATAAATATAAACATATATCGTCGCCACGCAACATCATACTGGCCTAAACGATTATAATTCAAAAAAAAAAACAACAGCTAACAACTAACAAAACAATTAAATAATATTCGCAAACGCCTAAAACGACCATTACGAAAAGGTCTCACAGCGATCACCTCACCGACGATTCGATCCACGGAGAAATAAAACGAACGCACAAAAAGATGGTTGACGAAAACCACGCACCTAGCTACTCCAAGCTGCTAGTGCAAACAGACTGAAAATCACGTTCCACGGAGAAATAAAACGAACGCACAAAAAAGATGGTTGACGAAAACCACGCACCTAGCTACTCCAAGCTGCTAGTGCAAACAGACCGAAAATCACGTTCCACGGAGAAATAAAACGAACGCACAAAAAAGATGGTTGACGAAAACCACGCACCTAGCTACTCCAAGCTGCTAGTGCAAACCGACCGAAAATCACGTTGATCATTCATAGGAACAGGATATTCAGAAAAGGATACACGGTGTCGTGTGCATACACCCGACTAAACACCAAACGACAAGGGCACCACCATGGTCCCACAACAAAAGCTAGCAATATATGCACACGCACACCCAGAAACGGTGGACGCAGTCAACGAACATCTCATGTAAACGACAAAAAAAAACAACCTATGCTCGACTATGCAAAGCGATTACCAATCCAAAGCAAAGCCGGGCCATCGGGCGCGCCCCGATACACGAAACACCAAAAAAAAACGAAAGAGACTCGCTGAGGACTCCAACCGAAATGAGGAAAAAAATACAAAGGACAAACAGTAAACAGGATAGATAAATGAAATCATGCCAGGAACGACTATTAGGAGGACAACAATGAAGATTCTGATCAACGTAACAAACCGAACTTCCAAAACGAACAGGGGAAAACAAAACGTTACTGCAAAAATTCTCCGTGGAGCCTATAAAACTTCGGTCGTGAAGACATATCGCTTCATATGCACCGGATATACACGCACACCACTCTCACACACGCTCAAGAATTGATAAATTAACCTATAGTCCGTTTGCGAAACGAAACGTGCGGGAATCGCACGCGATATCCGAATACCGCAATACGAACAAATTAATCGCAATAAAACAAAATACATAAACGAAGCCGCAAACTTTTCATTGCACGGTACACACCGATTTTTTTAAAATACTCTAACCGCTTTCCGCTGTGACAAATCACACCATAACAAAACAATAAATACAAAAACGAAACACAAACACAAATGTAAATTAACATAGAAATCGTCCAACGACAACTCAAATCGAAAATCGAACGGACAGACAAACAAAATCGTCGACCGATTTAATCAACCGTAAATATTGGACGATAAACGACAAAATCGGAGATCGTCGGCAATCGCAAATCGCACGACGATAATCGTAAAAAAAATAACAAGTCGCACGACGATAAACGTAAAATAACAAATCGCACGACGATGATCAGCAAATCGCAAATCATCGGACGATAAACAAAATCGGACGTCGACGAACGATCAGCGGGAATCGCAAATCGTCGGACGATAAACAAAATCGGGAAAATTTCACCTGACGGTAGGCATGGTTAAAGAATATCGTCGGACGATATCAAAAAATCGCGAATCGCACGACGATAACCGAAAAATCGCAAATCGTCGAACCACAAGCGGGAATCGCAAATCGTCGGACGATAAACAAAACCGGAAATCGTCGGCCGAACAACGAAATTCGAAAACGCCGACAACATCAAAAACATAACCAAACGCCAGGCGTTAAGACACATCCAGGTTATTTTAATCAAGGTCGGACAGCGGAAGAAATCACGCGTCGCATAACCATAAAAAAATCGCAAAATGTCGGACGACAAGCGAAAATAGCAAAACGTCGGACGACAAGCGAAAATAGCAAAACGTCGGACGACAAGCGAAAATCGCAAAACGTCGTCCGAACCGCGCACGCGAGCGAGAACATCTCCGCAACATAACATCGGCACGAAACAAATTAAATATAAACCGTAATGTTACCTCGTCGCGTTGTCCTGCCTACCTTCGGACGACTCAAGAGCGCAGTATGGGTCAAAATCGGACATATCGATCAAACAAATCGCACGAACGGTTATTTACTCGAACTACGGCTAATATTCGGCGAAAATCGCGAGAAAACCATAACGCTAACCGTTTCTTTTTTCCGCGTAACGTATCTTCACTTATGAAACCAATCGCATCACGGAATATGTCGTCCATATCGTCCGTCGTGCCTAAATCGTCCAGTATATCGCAATAACGAAGACCGAGAAAACTAAAGAAAAATACATAAACGTACAGAACACTAAACAATCTTGTAGTTAACGTGCAGGCCTAAGGTCGACAATTTTTCTGACTAGGTCAACTATTTCAACTTACTCGTTCAGTGGGTTATTCTTATCCTACATTTAAAATTTTTTACGCGACTAGAGTTTATTTTAATTTACTTTACGAACGAGTTTAGACTAGAATTTATTTTTAATTTAACTTCCGTACAATTTTGCGACCAATCCAGGAAAACAGGTAATCTCGTGATCTCTTGATTACTTTCGACGGTACCTCCAGCACCGGAAACCGTAACGGGAGCCGTGTCCCTCTCGACGAGAATTATCTATCTTACAATAACTTACCTCAACGGGCATCACGTTATTAAATCTGGTTTTAATTTTTTGCTTATTTTTCAGTTCATTTTTACGTTTTTTACTCATAATTTTAACTGTATTTTTTCTTTTATTTGTTTCGGCACATTTTTTTCCTATCCATTTTGATTTTTTATTACTTTTTCCAACCTTTTCGCCTATTTTATTTTTTCGATGTCTCTTGCGACGTGTCTTAGTTTCGTTCTTTACATTTTTTACGTTGTTTATTTCAGTTTTACTTTTAAGATCTTCGTAAAAATTAATATTATTAGTTCTACTATCCTCGTTGCCATTATTATCACCTCCAAAATCATTATTAGCATTATTTTTTAAAATCTCGTTATCGTTAACAATATCTTTTTTATTATCATTATTCCTACTAATTGTATCATTGTTCTTATTATCGTTTTTTATTTCGCTTTTTATTTCACCTTTTACTCCCTTGAATAGTTTATCGAATAATTCATTTTGCTTATCGAATAATTCATTCAGTTTATCGAATTTATTATCTAATTCATTACTCCATATTTTTAAGTATTCCAATACGGACGGACCTTGGTCCTCTACAATCCTGCGAGTCTGACTCGGAGGTATATATGCCTCCTGGTCGTCGTCCATTGACCTATCAGCGACCACGGAAGTTGTCGCATCTCCGTCGTCGCTGGAGTCTTCAGGAATTGTAGGGGGCTCTCGATACTGCCGGTGTCGCATCGTGATCCCTGCCAATTGGTCTTTTTCCATTTTACTTTACTTTACTATAATTTTGACCGGACAAATAATAATAAATATCGTGAAAAAACAAATTAAAATAAATACCAAAACTGATAACTGACTAACGAATACATATACAAGAGTAAATACGATCGAGAAAAATAAGAAATATAAAATTTTTATGACTTATCGATTTTTTCAATTTTCTCCAGGGTCCTTGCGCACGATGTCTTCTAACTCGTGTCCCTGTTCGGGCGCCATTTGTTATGAATCACTACTCTCTGTCCCTGTTCGGGCGCCATTTATAATAAATCTCTGATTTCAGATGCTATTTTATACGAATACTGTTCTCGAGTCCCTGATTCCGGGCACCATTTATAATAAATCTCACTATTCCCGATTAGACTGTCCCTGTTACGGGAGCCATTTGTTACAAATCTGGACTATTAGTCCCTCTTTCGGAGCGCCATTTGTTGTAAATCTACTTTTGATATCGGTATCCCAACATAATTGAATAAAAAAAAATAAAATAAAATATAAACCAAAATATCGGGCGCCAGAGACAAGAACGGCTTGTCACCACCGGATAGACACTCTGCCGCGCAGAGCTCTAGGCTTTTATTACGAAAGAAAAAAAAATATATATAATTCGCGAAAATCCGCCGTTCGAAGGCGTAGCGTGAGTCTCCACGTTGGAGATGTCACGGGCTCACCACGTGTCCAATAAGAAACCTTTTAAAAAAAAATATATATATATATCAAGAAAATCACAAATAAAGCGACGGGACCGCGTAATAAATGCGTAAGCGAAAAGGAAATGCGGTATCGACTAGTAAAATTACATAAAAAAACAGTGCCGAATACACGTGGAAGTGAACAATGACTAGGGTACAACCGATACACGCGGCGACGTGATCATACGACCAAATTAAACAATCGACCATTAATGACTAGAGCAACGAAATAATTCACTCTCGTGATATAGTGCCATGCACACACGACGATCTCGGTACACGATGGGCTATTCCAAGCGACATAGTTGAATCGCTGAAATTACCCCATACCTTATCAATTACTTCGAACGCCGTCGAATTTTCTAGAATATTTTCTACAACCCGTATTATAACGCGACTACGGATTTCACAAACTTCCCTCAGCTCGATGTTCTCGGCTCAGCTGCTACCCGACGCGCACTCGCCTCGGACTCGTAGAGTACTCTCCACTATCGGCCGCTACCTACAATACACACGCACACAGTCTCACCTGACGTAGTCGTCTGTTCGACCGTGCCCGGGAATTTCGATTTTAGCCGATAAGCATCTCCGATACCCACTACGATCCGCGATTACGTCGAATAAAACGCGGTGTTCGATAAATCACGAAATAAATGATTTTAATCAGAGAAATATATTTTTATAATTCGAACACCGCTAAAAGATAGCGCTATAGGTATCGAATCCGTTACAATATATATACATATAACGGCCATTTTGGCCTCGCAAGAGTCTGTACCCCTTGATCCCTCTTGCTTACATTTCTGTCTCTTTCTCTTCTATACTTCGTATAAAATGATCAAAATTTACAACGTAATCCTAAATTGGTCCATATGAATATAATAACATAATCGCAAAATCCTATAAAATATAATAAACGTTACATAAAATTGGGACATTTTTTCTAATGGGGAGTAGCTTAAGAATTACGTTGTAATTAATATATACAATAATCGTGAAGTAATCAATGTGGTCTTAATGGGTGATTCAATCTTCATTTTTTTTTTTTTCCGATATTTAATTTAACGGATACTACGATTATATCTTGGCTGTAGTCGTCATCGTCTGTAGTGGTTTAAAGTAAAAAATGGTCCCTCGAAGATATCGAACGTGAATAATTCATTTATCACTTCATAACTTGTAGGTTTTTGATGTTTCAGTAACTATTTTTTTTTTCATTTTTGAGTTTTTTTCCCGCTTTTTTATTTAATTTATATTTCTCACTTATGTTTTATTTTATCCCTTATTATGATTTCTAATTCCTTTTTGTTTGATGCGGATTATAGTTTGTGTTATTTGTAAATTCTGCTCATTACAGTATTTCAGCAGTAGAAATATAAGATAATAAATATGTATTAAATGCTTCGATTTGATATTGATTATTTGAATTTCCGTTTGTACTATTCACTGCCGTAACTTTATGCGCAAATGTTATTTTTCATTAACCGCTGGCATTTTTAAAGGAACTTTAACCGAAATTACTAGGAGTCGTTAATATACCTTCCTTCTCACTGTCTTTTTCCTTCAAAATTCCTTCGAGACAGTTTTCCTTTACAATTAACATAGAATCGATTAATCGTACGCTTCGTATTTATAAATTTTTAATTAAAGAAATTAAACGAATAATACAAATACAGGTTACATTGTTGAACTGCCCAAATATATATTATATATTTTACACATTAAATTTCAATTCTATTAACATATACATGTTTTTGTTATATTCTCTTCATTAAGAAATATTTTCATTTAGATCGATTTACATCGAAGTTTACTGTTATCTTTTATTGCTTCCTTTGATCACTAATGGCAAATACGCTTTTAGTCCATATTGTTTTATATCTTTTAAATAATTTGGCTATTTTTAAACTATTAATTAAAATTCGAATACCTTTAACTTTTTCCGGGATTACTTTAAAGGAATTTATTTCACAATTTTTTTTGTACAATAAAATCTGGGGCTTAATTTTTGTTATGATTTCAGTTAGAGATAGTTTCAACTCTATACAACTACAAGTTTAATTGGTAGTTGTATGTCGTGTTTTTTAATAATCGCAAATGATAATAACATAGTCTTTATTCGACATTGTACTATTTATCGCATTATTATATCTATTTAAAAAGTGAACGAAAACAAAAACATCATATATATAGAATTCATTGAATATTGAAGTGTATCCATTGTAGTTACCCCCTTGTAATTAAGAAAGTGCGTATTTAAAAAGAAAATCAAACAAATGAAAGAAAAAGAATTAATAAAAGTAAAGGTTCTAAACTCAGTCGTTGTACCGGCTTTCTTAGTCTTGACGATCATCGTAGAGCTGATGTTTGATGCTGCACTAGAGTCATCGGTGAACTCGATGATGCAGGTTGAATGGCTGGTTGCATAATTACTGGATCATTCTAATCTTGCTAAGATATACTAACATTATTAAATCTGACTGATGCTAGTGTAAATTACGCTGTTTTCTCTGGGGTTTTTGTTAAAGCTGAATCATTTTCAACATTCTGATTTATGTGTCGCTTAATGATGTACTTGCTGTGCAGACGTATATGATTTCTTAATTATATCTAGACCAAAGTAATTTTATACACTTTTGTAGCCACTTTAAATTGTGGAACCGTTGTTTGTACTATTGTTAATTTTAATTTAGGATGATCCACTGGCTTTGTGTAGCACTTGGAATTTTACTGGCGTGCATCTCGAACACAGCGAACTTTTGTTGTATTGTTTCACCGTAATCTCGGTATGTTGGATTACAAAATCGTTACCATCCTCATCAGACTCTAGTTACTTTATAATTTACAGTTTTCGAGTACAAATGCGGGTCAAGATGGACAACGAGTTCTCTTCTACCACAAATAGTATTTCGTCGTATGATCTTTTATTTTGTGGAAATTTCCTAATTTCAGTGTTACATTGTAATTTGTCAAAATCAGTATGCGATAATATTGTGACAGGACTGCCTGTATCGAGTTCAACGTTTATATTCTAGCGCTTTCTAAATTTAGTATTACTATCCTTATTGAACCTTCGAGTTTTCACTCGTACAGTCCTCAAGATTTTGTTTACAATTGCTTCGAGTGTTAACGCAGCTTCCAACGTTTCATCTAGAGTAGTGCCAGATGGTATAATCAAAATTTTTTCATGTTTGTGTTTGTCATGTATACTGCAAATAAACTACGCTTGGAAAATTTATTAAATTTGCTATTTGCAATTATCGTTAGGGCAAATCCGCTCACATTTTTGTTTGCAAAGCAGAAATGTATGATGTCAAAGTCTCAGTTTTTCCTTCTACTTTCGATTACAATCTGTGACGTTCTGTGTGCACTTATGTTACAAGAAGGTGCCGTCAACTGTAGTAAAATTTTTTCGCCAGCCGTTGTATTGAATGAATCACTTATGAACGAAAATGAACGTTATTTTGGAAACACGCAAAAAATGAACTTTCCGGTAATTTTTTATATGCGCAAATGAAAACGAACCATTGTAATGTACTTATTATTTCGCAAAATATGAAAAACATCCAGTAATTTCCATTTCCCAATATTATTTATACTGCAGTGAATGTGACAAACTTATCGTGTTAACTCTGTAATGTTTACATGTAACGAATATTTAGGCTATTTTATCCTCAGCGCCAATACTGTTGTGTTTATTAATAATCACGAATGACAATAATGTGGTTTTTATTGACATTGTACAATCTATTATCACATTATTATAAAATACTGGTTAAAAAATCGAACAAAAGCATAATCATCATACATACAACTTTTGTAGGTAATAACGTTTGTCATCTACACGATACGGCGAAATAACGGGTGAAAATATAATATTTATCTGTTGTCTGTTGCAAGAAAGTGTGCTGTTTTATATTGCTGCGACCGAACTGCTACCCACTCGAGAATGAATGGCACACAACCAATAGACAAAGCAACCAAAAATATTCTGCTATGTAATAGTTTCGTGGTATGGAAAGCGAGCGCGGGTGGTGATGCGAATCAGTGTGTCCACTACATTGTATTATTATAACCACTTAATGTGCTCTTATTAACAGAAGATTGTAGACACTTGCTGTTATATATTTTATCTACAATTATTGTCCCTAACATTAATTTCTTTATCATCTTGATCCACTTTTTATAACTGACATTATTATTTGGTCAGTACCTACATCACTGTTAACGTTCTATCTGTTACTTTTTCTCAAGTTTGATATGATAAATATGCGTTGTTAACGATGAAAGCGAGAGATATAGAAAAAGAGAACTGGAAGATTTAACGTATAAACTTGACGATTGAGCCACCCGGGTTTGAGAAAAATATCTTATCTCATTTTTGGACTTCACAGAACATTTACTAATGCAAATTTGAATATGTTTATGGTTTACCAAAAAAAAAAAAAAAAAAAAAAAAAGGAATTGGGAGATTGGAGTATTGTTTTGAACAATAATTGATTTTGGTATTATCAAATGCGACATAAAATAAGAAACATTCGAAAAAAAAAGTTGAAAAATATTCTTTTCGAAAATCGAACTATTATTATTAAAAACTAATTTCAAATTAATTGAACTATCATTAAGGTAGCTTTTAATTCCGGTAATGCAAGGGAGGTGTTCTTCACAGTCAAACAACCTTTTTCATCGTTATTTTCACGGAGGAAAAATATTTTGCGGACGCTCATGTACAATTATGAAGATTTATAAAAATTGGTGAAGCGAAGTAGACATCTGAAATTTTGTGAAAGACACTGTGTAGAAGAACACATCAGCTCGTTATTTTTTTTCTTTGCATGTTTGAAGAAACTTACATCAGAAGATTTGCTTTTTTCACTGAGGCCTATTTATAATCTATAATTGAAGAGGAACTGTTTGGATAAAACAGTTAAACATTTACTCCTATTTGTGATTAAGCTGGTTCTGATACGACAATCCATTATGTAAAGTATTTATTAAAAATCGATTAAATTATATGGAAAAATTTATTTTACGGTGCAGTGATGCCATTCAGTTGGTTGGCAGAATTAAAGCTGGACTTGTTTTACCGCATAGATCACCGTATCAAACATAGAAAAATAACTTCCAGACGGATAATCCGTATAACATTCTTGGAGATCGAATTAAGTCTTCTTTATCGCGATTCTGCTTATTTATACCAACGTCTGGCCCCCTACTCTCATTAGTACCGTTGGGATTTGTAAATTGTGGACCTTAACTTCACAAAATCCCCGATGCCCTGTCAAGGGTATGGGACTTACTTTACTTTTACGGTAAAATTATTTCAGTTTTATTTCCATTTATATTCTGGTTTCACTTCTATTTTTGTTTATTCAATTGTTTATTTTATTTTCTTATTCATTTTTTTTCTTTCCTTTTTTTTTTTTTTTTTTTTTTGATCCCGATTTAACTTCTATTTTTGTTTATTCAATTATTTATTTTCTTTTCTTTTCTTATTAATTATTCCTTTTTTTTTTTTTTATTTCAGTTACATAAGTGTGTTCGGAGGAGCCGTTGTTTAGTTTAACTTCAAGTATGGACGTGATTGCCAATTTTAAACAAAAATCTGTTGACTCTCGTTCGCGCATTTCGCTAGTTAGCTGAAAAAGATCAAACTGTCTTAGGTTGATCTTATCCTAGCAGTTATAATAACAGGAATAATAATAAACAATAATCATAATAATACCAATACAATCGTAATAGTAACAATAATAATAATAATAGTATTATTAATAACATAGATAATGTAATTTTATCCTCCAATCGTTCAAGACTTTAACGATCTTTGTCAAAAGTTGTTAATAGTATTAATAACTTGCATCCATTGGGTCGTACGAAATTAATAAATTCTGTTTTTTCTTCCCTCTTCGGCGTTCTCCCTAAGGGCAAGGGGTGAGTTTCGATCGAAGTTCCTTCTTTTTCTCTGCTAATGCTTTTTTTCATGTCATGATATCAAAGTGTACATCACTAATTCTATACCGAATGGGTGTCATTTTAGGGGTTCACTGCTCTTTTTGAAAGAATGACATTTTGAACGGAATCGAATCATCGATTGCAGTAGATTTTAATCGCTGCAGTTTGTCCGAAGGTATTAAAATCCTTATTAAAACCCTCGATTTTCTGTTTCTTCTAGTGTTCATGTGTCTACATAATGCTGAAACACTACTGTAGTTCTTCTTTCATTTGTTCACACCGCGCCTTTCGGAACTTTTTTGCGAAATGCAGCAACCTTTAAGTAATTGTAAACGCTCACACTATGTCTTCAATCGATCTTGTCCAAAATGGATAAGGCAAAAAGACATTAAACATATAAAATGACCTTTGAAAACATCTTTTTGCAAGAGGCTTCTAAATTTAAAACATCCAGTTTAGTTTTTGATGCCTTTTAGTATGCCTATTGAGCCTCAATGTCTTCTTCTTACTACAGTACTTCTTCTAATCTAAGTCCAGAATTCTTTCTCCCGCTCTATTTTTTAATTTTCATTCTTGCTCTAAATCTCTAGCCTTTCACTCATCCCGCAATCCTAAAACAATTAAATTTCCGCCTCAATTTCCTTCTCTTTCATTTAATGGCATTCCACTCCACTCTAATGGATGGAACCTTAACAGATTTATCTCTTTTCTAGTTCATTTTAATTAAGAAAATTTTCTCCCCTCTACCTCAACTAGTACTACGATAACTTCCTTGGATACTCCCAATTTTTCTTGCCCTGCTTCTTTTCTGTAATAAAAACATTTCAGCGACTGTTATGGGGCTTCTTGCTTCAAATAACATCGTCTCCTCTTCTTCCTTTGGCGATTCTCTATCTTGCTTCTTTTCAAATAATATTCATTCTAGTTAAATTCTTTTAAATTCATTGAAGAGAAATAGAAAGATTTGGATCTGAGTCTTCCTCTCTCCTTTTTCTTTTAGCTCTTCTCTTTTTTCTCGTAATCTCTCAGTTGTTTATTTTCTCATTTACTTCTCTATCATATATTACAAAACATCCGAGCTAGTTGTCTAAGTGTATAATTTTAGCTTTTATATTCCGTTTTTCGTTTTTCTTTTATTAATTAAATATATTAGTGCTGAAGTTACCACAACTGCTTTCGGCCATAGAGGTTTATTTGCTCTACAAATTCATTCGCGTTAAAATGTCCTACATCATTTCTGAACTGAACTGTGTTTACATTATTATTTGTTGTTTTACGCAAGCTAATGACACAAAATCTATCAGTGCTTACTATGCTGGACACATATCAGCTGGGTTTAAAAGCTACAATTCAACGGAAACAGACTCTGTACTGTTTATAGCGATGTTTTTAAAACTTTCCTCTTTTATCGGCATTTTTCTCTAAATCTTTTTCATCTTAGAAGTCAACTTTGCTCTAGTCCTCTTTCTTTCGTTATCTTCTCAATTTCTCTCTAATTCACTTGGCTTCCATCTTTTTTTATTTAATAATTTTTACAATTTTTTTTTCATACCTTATCTAGCTTTTTCACTTCTTTTAATATTATTAATTTTCAGTTTATGTTTTCTTAAACTTTTATTGTTAGCGTTATTTCTCGCGTCTTTCTTGTTTTTTTCACTTTTCCTGACCCTAATGTTTCTAACGTTTCATCATGCTTGCCGCATTCGATGTATTAAAATGAAATTGTCGCGTTTTCAGGACTCGTAGAAATTCATTAGAGGGTTTATTATACCTTCATAGTATTTGGTATTGCTCTGATCTCAAAAACTTGGCTTCGGTTAAGCTTTAATACTAGAGGCTTCTTCCGGCTGTTCAGATGCGATCGTGATGAGGGATATTAGGGTCCTGCTATCCCCGTTAGAAATTACATTCCCCTTCTGGTTCATGAAGTTTCTCTAAATCCTTCCGCTTGTCATAATCAACCTAACACGTTGCTCTCATTTCTATCTCTTGTCACCTTGCTTGTCCTCTTAACTTAATTTCCATTTATGTTCTAGCTATGGCTTTCATCAATTTCCTCTTTCTTTCTTTTTCAATTTCATCTCACAGCCGTTTATCATGGCTGGTGATTGGAATGCTCATTTTCCAGGGTTGTAGAGCCTATCCCCAAAAATTCTATCCTTTCCAATAATTTTATCATCCTTAATGATCTCTCTCCTACTTATTTTATGAGTTCATTTATCTTTAGATCCTTCGATTTGGCTTTTTGAAGAGGCGAGAGAATATCTCTGGACAAAAAAAAAACAGAAATTCTTCCGAAAGGCCTTCTTTGAGCTTTTAGTATGTACCGAGATCTGACGCTCGCCCGTTACGAATAAGAATATTTTTAACGAAAGATTCTAAAAGTTGCTTGACTATAATGAAATGCAACGTTACATTTTTCGTTATACCAACGAGGACAGAATGTATAGTAGGATGAACGGTGGCGAGATAGATAAGAAGCGGTAAGGGTAGACGTGACACATTGCGGAAAGGAGTTATAAACACGTTTGAATCAGAACTAGGTTGAACGTTAGAAAGCGAAGAATTTACAAGAGAACGGAACAGAGTCCAATTTGTTTTAGACAGATTACATAGAAAGAATGAAGACTTGAAATAGGTAGGAGAAAGCAGATTCAGGGGGTTATTAAAATAGGAACACGATTATTACCGTAAAAACCCATAAAGGTTCTCCATTTATAGTTAATAAAAGCTCTTTTCAGCGACATTACTCCTTCTTGCTGCTATCATTCCCATTCCTAAAAAAAGTTCTTTTTTACGCCTGATTTTCTTAGCATCTTATATCATAAAATTATCTGAAGGTTTGTTGGTGCTTTGTTTGGTAGTTGTAATATAACAATCTTTTCCTAGTAATATGCTTGGCTTTCAACTTGGTATGGGCTTTCCTGATTGCATTGGTCTTTCTGTTTCCAATGTGTATATGTCCTTTAATCAAAAACATTACACACCTTAGCTTCCTTTATCAATATTTTCTGAGTTTTTAATAATGTGTATCCACCAATTCCAAAAAGAAAAAATGTCTGCATTTAATTAATCTTATGATATATTGTTTTATCCACCTTCTCCATTTCTCTACGTTACAAGAAAGGTGTTTTGCGGTCTTCCCCAAGGTTTTTCTCTAAGTCTTACTCTTTTCAATATTTACACTATTAGTGTTGTTCCTCTTCCTTTGAATTTTTTCTCTATTCTTTACTCACGGTGTCTTGATTTTTTCTTTTTGCTCCGATATTTTAACTACTAATGAAACTCTTAATTTGTCTTTTATTATACTGGATCATTTCCTATCCCTAATTCACCTTTCTATTTCTTCTTCTACTGTTTTTACACTTCGTTCTTATGTCTTGCGTTGATTAATTTATCCTTAAACCGTACACCTCTTCTTCGTGTCAGGTACTTTTGTTATCTTGGAGTTTTCCTTAGCAGTCGACTGACATTTTCTGAACATATTGAATATTTTTTCTCTACTACTATAAAAATACTGTTGAAAGCTCTCTCTTCAATAAAATGGGATGGTGATCCTTACATACTGATCATCTCTTTGTGTAAATCCATTATCCATTCCAAATTCGACTACTGTTATTTTGTATATTAAGGTAATAATCTAAAATTCGTGCCTCGGGCTCTGCCTTGATGATATTAAATCTGAAATTTCAGCAATTCTTGCTGAATTTAATACACCATCTCCATCTCATTACAGATATTATTTAGGCTATCGTTTTCTCATTGAATGTCTTTTACTTATGATCTTTACTCTTATTCATTTCTACTTTTCTACATAAAGAATTAGTGTTTTACACCTAGGAGAAGCCATATTTTAGCTTTCATCTCCATTCGTCTTAATCCATTTTGGCTTTGTGCAATCACAAGTAATAATCTCTCATCTTTTTTTTCTTCGACTTTGCCGATCTTTGCCATTCTTCCGAAGTATTTTTTCTTCTTTCACTTTCTAAATCCCTTCCTGAAGTTGTTAAACAGGAATTTTACAGCACTGTCAATTCCAAATTGCCTTTACATGTAACTATTTTTACTGATGGTGTTGGAGCTTTTTTTATCCTTCCAGATTCTGATCTTTGAAATCATTTTATCTTTCTTCTTTCTGCTCCATTTTTATAGCTAAGTTGATAGTTATTATTCTGCGTTCTATTGTTTTCGTTTCCTCTAGTCGCCTCTTTTTCAATTATTTAATCATGTTTGACTCCTTGGTGGTTCTTCAAGCGATTTGCTCTTCCCTTCCTGATCACTCATCTGATTTTACCCTTTTCGCAAACGCTGAGTTACCTTCTTCTCGCTACTTCGTCTGTTTATTTTCCGCGTGTTCCCAGCTACATGGGCATTAAGGGTAATGAGATTGCGGATTTTTCGGCTCGAGTTGTTGTTTCCTTAAAAAATTCCATTCTCTAATCTTGTGCCTTTCTGCAAAATATTCCACCGTAGATTGCGGTATTACATATTTACTTTTCTTCTTTCGCAAGGAAAGTATCTATCTGTTCAACTTAATCTTCTTTTTGTTTTTTGGTTCCTTGAGTTTCCTTCGCTTCCTTGTTCTATTACTATTTCTATTATTCGCCTCCATTTTAATCATTCTCTTTTGCCTTTTTCTCAGTTTCGCTTTTCCCTTGATTTCTCTCCAAATTGCTTCGCCCGAATAAAATAACCTGACTGATTACACCTTCTTTGAATGTTCATTCTTTTCTAGCGTTGATTCTCATCGGCTAAAGCTCAAGCTCCCTACTCCTAAAATTTTATACTCTGTTTTTTCCCTCGCCACCGATCACTTCAACTATTGGTTCGTTTATACAGCCAATATCTGACCGGATGGAAATTTAACTGCACACAAAAAGTTCTTTTTAACATTTCTGTATTCCTGAAAATAAATCTTTACGCTATTATAAGAAAATAAAAAAATTATTAAATACTACCCTAAATTTAAAGTTTTAAGATGTATACATACCGGTAAACAAGATATTTATAAAGATCCTTTTGATAAATTTCTGGATAAAAGTTACAACTAGCAATAATAAAATAAAGTACTAAAAATGGAAAGCAAAGGAAGAAAAATGAAATTAGATTACATTAATCTGTTGTTTAATTGAGAAATTGAATAGTAATTAAAACAATTATTTTATATTTGTTTATAATTTTTTATTAATTTCGTCACGGACTAATTGAAACATTAGAATAAATACAAACGCAAGAATATGCTTAGAAATGTATTAGAACATTTTTTTTTTCGAGGATAATTCAAAAAAATTGTTTTGTAGATACTTTTTGAGAAAATGTTTTCTAAAATTATAAAGCTGCGTTTTGCTTTCGCTAATATCTCAGACAATTTTTTTTTTTTTTTTTTTAAAATATATTGTGGGTTCCGCAAGGCATACTGCCCGTCTGCGGGTGCCCAGCACGCTTATTACCGTTTATTCGACGAATATGTTACATATGTTATAATATTTCATTACAATTAGTTTTCATAATTACACAAGGTGTAAAAAAACAACATAATAATACCAATAATAATAATAAAAAGAAGTAAAAGAACTACTTATTGTTATAGAATAATTCCATACTACATGTTTGACAAATACGAATGGTCGATTCTCCGCCACAGCCAGCTCCCATTTTGTCTACTTTAATGTCACTCGTTAATATTTTCAACTAACCATCGTTTAATTATTACTTTCCAGGTTCCTATCCCTTTTTGCATTATATTTTCTGGGATTCGTTCTAACAGCTTAGTTAAAACTATTTCATCCGTATTGTCGATTTTACTATTTATGCCTTTTGGTCGAATGAAATATACCTCCCTATTATCCCTTGTTGCCCTGCTTTTTATCATTGTAGCTATTGATATACTTGTGGTCTTATATTCAAGCAATGGGTGATAAAAGTAACACATTCTTAGAGACATTTCATTTCTCTCTCTTCACCAGCTAATATTACTGTTAACCTGATCTTTATTAGGTAATATTATCTTTAAGTATTTCTTTTGCTGTCTACTAATCTTTTTGATTATCGTTCTTTTTGCTTCCCCCCAAATTGAAATCCCATACACGATTCTAGACAATACTATAGCGTTATAATATATGCGTAAGTGGCCGCATGGTATTGAAAGAGTCAATTTATAAAGTGCCGGTAGCATTTGTCTAATTTAATTAAATAAATTTATTACATGCTTGTCCCAAGATAAAGTTCTGTCGATGATTAATCCTAAATATTTAACCTTTTCCATTGATTCCAGTTGTGTACATTCACAGTTCGAAGTAGAGATCAAGCGGTTATGTAAACAATTATTGTTATGCATTGTAATAGATGGTTTATATGTTCTATATCTATTGGATGTTCTTATACGTAAAGCCTTTGATTTTTTTATGTTAATAGTTAGATGTTTATCATGTGCCCACCTACACATACTATTCACATCCTCTTGCAAGAGTTTTTCAGCTTCATGGATGTTTTGATGCTCGATAACGAGTTCTATGTCATCCACATAAGCAAAAACTGTCAAGTTTTTAATATATTTATGTAGGGAGTTGGTATAAGTCAAAAATAATAACGGAGCCAGAATAGTTCCTTGTCCCACCCCTGTTGATGCAATTCCTTCTTTACTTAGTTCTTCATCGATTTTTACTACGCTTTTTCTATTATGCAAATAAATTTCAAACCATTTATTTTACCTATCTATAATTCCCATTTATTTCATATCTCGCAGTAATATTTGATGGCTTACCGTATCGAATGCTTTACTAATATCTATAAAAATTATAATAAATTGTCTACCGTTTGCCAACCACTTATTTATCTTACTTGTTAGTGCTCTTAACAAAGATATTGTTGACTTCCCTTCTCTAAAACTAGATTGGTTATTATGCAACAATTCGTTTTTCTCCAGATAATTTCTTAGATGAAACGCAAGGTGTTGTTCCAAAATTTTTGCTTATACTGAAATTATAGTGATTGGTCTATAATTGTCACAAGTACGCGTCGACCCGTTTTAATACATAGATCTAATAACACCAGTTTTTAGTCCATCAGGAATCCTACCTTCTTTAATTGAACAGTTAATTATTTTTGTAATTAGTGGTGTAAATATAGTTGCATTATTTTTAATATCCGAAGCTCTGCTACCATCCCATCCTGGAGCTTTTGAAACCGGTATTCTGTTAATTATTTGTTCTACTTGTTTGTTAGTAACTTTTGGAATATAAAATTACACTGTTTTGTGAAATGTTAGCGAATTTCGAATTATTACTGAAAGTTGATTAAGTAATAAAAAGTGATCAGTAATTCCACTGCTTATTTTCACGTAAATGGACATGGAGATACATGAAAAAAGCAAAAAAAAACATACATTTATTTTAATGACTGTATATTATTTTGTTGACAACAATTGTGCATTAATAACATGAAATGCGTTAAATAATTCTTGTCAACTGGTGTCCTGAATTTAGATTCGCAGACGAATTTATTTTTATAATTTATTACATTTTCAGTAACAGTGTATCGCTTACGGTTACATGGGAGCTTCGGAACCACTCGCTTCTCCACTTGCCGACTCATCTTTACCGCACTCTTCGTAATCTTTTTCCATAGCAGCCATATCTTCTCGAGCTTCTATAAATTCCCCTTCTTCCATCCCTTCACCGAGGAACCAATGCACATACGCTCTTTTTGCGTACATTAAATCAAATTTGTAATCTATTCGAGCCCAGGCTTCCGCTATGGCGGTAGTATTTGATAGCATACATAGTGCCATATTACTCGAAGCCAGTCCGCTTCCAGGTACGGTTATTGGCGGCTGATAGTTTATGCCAACTTTAAAGGCAGTCGGACACCAAGGGACGAAATTCAGCCCTTTTTCTCGGAGTAACGTGATCGCCCGATTTACTTCTCTTGGCGCGATCAAACCTCTGTAGAGCATACAGCAAGCCATATATTTTCCGCGAGAAGGATCGCATTTAACCAGTTGGTTCTGCGGATGGAAGCATGCGTTCGTTATATTCGTTACAGTAGCATTATCGTGAGCCGACTTATCAACCGATACAAACGGAGCGTACGTAGTCAGCGGGAAATGTATTCTCGGATACGGTACCAGGTTCGTTTGGAATTCAGATAGATCAACGTTAATTGCTCCGTCAAATCGTAACGGCGAAGTAATCGCCGAGATCACCTGAGCCACCAGTCGGTTTAAATTTGCATACGAAGGCGATTCCATGTCTAAATTTTTTGTGCAGATATCGTATAACGCTTCATTATCCATTAGGAATGCGCAGTCGCAATTTTCAACTGTAGAATGCGTTGTCAGTACTGAATTATACGGTTCAACAGTTGCTGTGGACAACTAGTGGACAAATAAAAAAAAAAAAATCAATTTTTTATTCTTCATAATTAAACTAATTTCTACTAATGAATCAGACAACTGCGCCAGACTTGCCCATTACAATATACAAGATGTGAATTCCCATAGAAAATAATTTTATGTATGCTTCTATGCGTATGTGCGTAAGTGTATAGGTGCTGTCAGTAGGGTACATAATTAACAGCACAATAGTTTTTCGGGATAGACTAGTTGCTAGAGCACTTGACTTTTGTCACGGAAGTCTTGCGTTCGACCCCAAGCGACGACAGAAATGATTACAAAAATGAAATATTAAATTAATCGCTAATTTCCGGGCTAATATGGTATGTAAAGATAATTGTAAACATACTGCACCCGTGGGATATGTTCCAAAAAGTATATCAGGCAACGGACGGTCTTCTGCAGCAATGCAGTTTGACTCGAGTTCCATCATGCCCCGATGGTATGAAACTCTGCAGGCAGGAGAACATATACACCACAAAACCTGGAATTTTTCCTTGTAAAGTCACTGACTTAACTGAAAATGATCGAGAACAAAAACAATTTCTCGGGAAAAACACGTCGAAAAGCCCGAAGAATAATGTAAGAAAAATAGGTATATGGGATGTTCGTAGTTTATACCAAAGCGGAAAATCACATAACGCCATTGAGGAGATGAAAAGGCTGAACATAGACATTCTCGGCGTTAGCGAGGTAAGATGGCTTAATTCTGGCAAATGTGGAATTAATGACTATCATTTGTACTACGCTGGAAACGATGATCCGAATCATTATAATGGAGTTGGTTTCATGGTTAACTCAGACATGAATAAATGCGTTAATAAATTTGTACCCGTCTCGGACAGAATCATATTTCTAAAACTCGATACCAAGCTCGTTCTCGTCAATCTTATACAGGTATACGTTTCAACAGCCGCTGCAATTGAAGTTGAAATTGAATAGTTTTATTCCCAAGTCAGAATAGCATTGTCGTTCACCAAATCAAACAATATTGACATAATAGTGGGGGATTTCAATGCCAAGATAGGAAACGGAAGACGGGTTGATGTAGCGTTGGAGATCATGGTTTAGGCGTGAGTAATGAACGCGAAAATCAAGAAGAAGATTTTATAATCATGAACACTTTATTTAAATATTACCGCCACGACATCTATACACCTGGACATCGTATGACAGAAGCGTCAGAGACCAGATTGATTATTTCTTGGTTAACAGAAGATACTGTAACATAATACAAAATGTAAAAGCATATCCTAGTGCCGATATTAACTCCAACCATAATATTTTACTGGCAAAACTAAATGTAAAACTGAAGAAAATTCGAAAACATGTGACTTTTAGACGTACCGCAATGGATAAATTACAACAGGAAATAATAAAACACAAAATAAGAACATGTATAAATGAAAGATTAAATGATATTAAAATAATATGCATAAGGAATGTAGGGATGGAAAACCATCAAACAGACTTTCACAAAATATCTTATAAACGATGGTAAAAGAAGTAAACAGGCTTGGACGACTAACAAAATTCTTCAGTTAATGGATCAAAGAAGGTTAGTTAAAAATAAGGATCCGGTAAGATACAGTGAATTGTAAAAAAGGATAAGACGGAAGATACGGGAAGCAAAAGAAATGAAACTCCGACGAATGTACAGAAATAAAAGAACTACATGTAAAGAACGATTACTTTATCATGTTTAAGAGAATAAAACAAATTGCAGGAATTTATAACCAAAGATGGAATAGCAGCTACATGGTCAGCAAAAATGGGAACATTTTATTGAGCACGGATGAGAAAATTGAGGAATGGAAACAATATTTACAGATTTTTTTATAAGTATAACAAAAATGAACCTCCAAACATTAAAGTTGAAGATGGCCTAGACATCACACACGAAGAGATAGTATATGCCATAAGAAGGTCAAAAAATGGTAAATTTCAAGGTCCAGATGATGTGTACATGGAGTTAATAAAACTTCTAGAAAAAAACAGCCACTTTTAATCCTAGTTGATTTATTTAACAGTATATACTGCAGTGACATCTATTACACTGCCGGAAAAGAATAATGCAAAACATTGTCCAGAATTTAGAACCATTAGTTTAATGAGCCATATTTTAAAATTGTTTTTAAAAATTATACATCGAAGAATATACCGTAAGTGTGAACAGAATATCGGAAAAACACAGTTTGGTTTTCGAAACGGGTTTGGTACCAGAGAAGCTCTGATTAGTGTTTAGATACTCATTCAACGATGTCGTGAGGTCGAAACTGATATATATGTTTGTTTCGTAGATTACAAGAAAAGGCTTTCGACACAGTACGACACGAAACGTTCATTGAGATATTGCGGGAAATAGGACTGGATGGTCAAGACATTAGAATTATAACTAACTTATATTGGATCAGAGGGCATCAGTGCGTATAGATAGTCAAATATCGGAAGAAGTTACCATAATGTCAGGGATGCGTTCTTTCTCCTTTTTTATTTAATATTTATTCAGAAAATTTTTTTGAGAAGGGTATTATCGGAAAAAACTTAAGCGTAATAGTTAACGGAATTGCGGTTAATAACATTCACTATGCGGATGATACAGTCGTGATTGCAACTTCTTCTTTCCTAACCATTTCCCGGTGCGGGGTCCGTTTGGCAACACTGTCTTCTCCATTTTCTACGATCCTCGGCGTCCTCTATCCCAACACCGACTTCCACCATGTCGTTGTTGACAGAGTCTATCCACCGTCTTCTCGGTTTTCCTCGTGGTCGCTTTCCTCCAGGGTTATAATCTATTAACATCCTCACAGGGCTATTGTCTGTTTTCCTCATGATGTGACCGTACCATCGGAGTCTCGCTTCCCGTAATTTCAAACTCCGATGGTACGGTCACATCATGAGGAACAGTCGTGATTGCAACGTGCCTCTGAAATTTTACAAGAATTAATGAACGCGCTTAATGAAAGTAGTGAAAAGATGGGCTTACGTATAAATACGACTAATACAAAATGGATGGCTATTGGTAGTGCAACGAACACGGTTAATGGCATACTGCACCTCGAACATGTAACGATCGATAGGATCAGCTCAATAAAGTATTTGGGATGTCATATCAACGACAGATGGGAAATATCTTCCCAGATAAGGGCCAGAATTGAACAGGCGAGAATACACTTTCAAAAAATGAATAAGATACTAAAGAACTGGGATTTAACGATAGACTTGCGGATACGCTTCTTTCAGTGTTATATTTTCAGCACACTTAGAAGACGACTGCATATCGGTAAATCAAACATTTACAGTCAGTTCCAAGTGCAGCCTTGCATCTACAGTAGCGTTGCATATTACAGTTGCAATGAAAACTGTCTATATCTATACAGCTAGAACGTACGAATGAGTAATCGCCTACGATTTAAATTGAGCATAGCGCTACAAAGAAGAAGACTTCATGGGACTGCTCTTAAAAATAAGATGTTCTTATAGTGACGCTTGAATTCATACATTTTTTTTATTATTATTAATTTTAATTTCTTTAATTTTAAGCACACATTTAGATAAAATGTTTTTTCTAAAAAAAAAAAAAGTGCTGACTTAAAAGGAAAATAAAAATTTCTATTGAACGTTATAGTAATTAGATTTAACTAAAAAACTAAAATATTCTACTCAAAGTTTTTTTTGTAAGTGGACTGACTTATTATAATCTTCAAAGATATTTTTCTGTATCAATAAAATCTGGCTAATCAGCTTCAGTACAGCGTATCCGCACTTCTTGCTTTTCTTATGTATTAATGATCTCCCTGCGCGGAAAATTTTCTTCGTTTTTCTAAATATCTACCGCTATTTTTTTTGTTTTTTGTTATTGAGTTGTTAATGGTGCCGTAGTTGCTAGCCAATGAGTTAAAAAAAAAAAATTGGATTAATGAAGAAATAGTGGAATTGATTGGGAAAAGACAAAATGTGAAGAACTGTCGGGCACAATATCAACAAATTAATCGAGAAATCCGGAAGAAAATTAGAGAAGCGAAATCGGAAAATTTTAGGCATAAATGTGAAAAGATAGAAAGTCTACAAAAAAAATAATTTCGTCGGTTCTATTAATGTTGGATAAGTGTTTCCAAGGAAGGATTGATTTTTTGTAAGTATGGAGTTTGTTGGTGTGTTGTTGGGACTATTCTAATTGCCATTTGTTTTGAGTTTGTTCAGATATATATGACTGGAGGTATTGTGGTATAAAGGGAAGAAATGGAGAAGTAGGGTGTGCGGTTTTTGCAAGATTAAAGTGTTGTATAGGTTGAATATTTTCTAAATAAGGGGATTGTTTTTGGAAGTGTTTTGGAAAGAAACTAAGAAGCTTAAGGAATCGGTCATAATTAATAATTTTCCAGATTGATAAGTATCTTTGATATGGGAAATACAATGGTAGATGGCCATTAATGCCGCTGTGTTGTTGAAAGAGAACGAGGGAAGAGAGAAGTGGAATGACGATTAATCTATAGAGATGGCGTAGTATCCTACGTAGTGTGTTTGCTTTTTGAGCTATCTGTGAGGCAGCATATATGGTCACTGTATCCCGATAATTGTTCGATGAAGTGTTTTTTAATTATGAAAGGTGTGCAGTCTGATTTTGGATGAGCTGTAAGAGTGATGTTTACTAGAGGAATGGGTATAAGCCATGGTTGATACAGTTGATTTGTTTGTTGCCGAAGTAGTGTGGGAGAATATGGTTATTTTATATTATTTCAATGAATGAAGTGATTGGTTCGTGGACTGAGATTAATGGAGTTGAGAAATACATCTACTTGTTCTAGAATCTTTGAAATCAGCTTGCGTACAAGTCCGCAACACAGTGAGACATTTTCATGTTTTCCCTTAAAAGTAGGCTTTGTATAGCCATTCAGGCATCCACCGACATTAGAATGTCGTTCGCTTCACGGCCTCCGTCGACATGAGAATGTCGCTGTGCAACCTGTGGATGCCTTTTAAATATTATATCGCAACGTATGCGCAAAAATATACATTTAACAACTAACTACCGCTAGTACAAGGTTCCTTATTTACATCATTATCGTTAGTTGTGGTAATATTGAGGAAATGACGTGTAAAATACACAAACCTACGTTCTTCACGGGTCTTTACAAGTCGTTATAGGTAATACTTTAACCTACTTCTGTTGAATGCATACTCGCGTATGTGGGAAATCGGTCTCATTAAATGCTCTCTTATTAGTAATCAGTCGTATCTAAGTAAATACATGAAATTTTCGTAACGCTTTTCTGTGACGCTCCATTTCGTGACGCTTTTTGAGTTTATGTGCCAAAGTAAAGACATGAAAAAACGTCATTCTCTCCCACTGTGCAACAAAAAATTATTAAATGTAATAGTTTTACCTTCAAAACGAGACTAGTTTGGTTATCGCGCCGTTATTAGTTTAATCTTATGGAAAATCCGTCCAATATTGATGTTTTGAGACAACAAAGGGATCATATTATTTTAGTGGAATTTATGGAGCGTGGACAGACCATTAACAGCCTAAACTACTGGAAACACTCATCAATTTAAGGAGGGAGATAAAAATTTAGAAAGCAATTCAACTGTTGCATGACAATGCACGGCCATTCACAGCGAACCTTACCCAAAAACTTATCGCCGAGTTGTCAATTGACTACAGTTCGGACCTTGCCCAAGTGATAACGCTTTATTTTCTCAATTAAAATGTTATTCGGTTTGCGAAAGTGTCGGTACTTATGTTGCGCGTTCATTTCTTATCTCGTTTTTCGTTATCGTTCGTCTTTTTCGATCTTATCGTGCTATTTATTTCTATATTCATTTACCTGGATTGCTGTCGGTGAGATAAAACCAATTTATCATATAAAATTATACAATATACAGTTATTAAATCAAACGTACACACATCTGCACTTATCACGCATGCACGTATGTTACCGTTGCCGACATGCAGCCGGCGATTGTAACTACCTCGCATTACACCAACCCACACACACTATCTTCATATCATTCACAGCCGTCGTTATCATCGCCATTATATACAAATGTTGCTAGTGTCGCTGCACCATTACTACCACAAAGTCATCTTGTACACCCCGACATTAACAACACGGCCACAACTTTACCTACATCGATTGTTTCTTATCCGCATCAAAATGTCTATCAGGTACCACAAACGTATTACCCTATAATTCCGAACACGCATTTCGTTCCTTTTCGTAATAATGTTCCTTCGTCCCAAATTACCGATGATCATACAAGAGACGAGGACATAGCCGACGATAACAACACAATATCTAATTACTCGGAGGACGCATTATCGACATCGTCGCGGGTGGATGAGCACATGGAGAACGACTGGCAGATTCCAAAAAAGAAAGCTAGGAAAAGACCATTGAACCACCAACAAGTAAATCAGTTACGTATGAAACAAAATAGGTTCAAAAACTTGCAAGTCGAAGACGAAGTTACACAAAATGAGAATTCGATTGCACAGACGGCTAAAAATGTAACAAAAGAACCTTCTCCGCCGCCTATATTCGTACACGATATAATTAATTATTCGGGAATGTTGAAAAAAATTACAGAAGTATTAGGGAAACAAGACTTTAGAGCAAAATCCTTGAAAGATAACGCTGTCAAAATCAACGTACATTCTCCTGACGATTACAGAAAAATAATCCAAACATTCAAAAAAGAGGACATTAACTACCACACTTACCAACTAAAACACGAAAGAGCGTATAAAGTCGTAATTCGGGGTTTACATCCCTCCCTCATAAAAAAGCGACATTAAGCAGGCTCTCGCGGAACAAAGATTTCAAGTCAGGTCTGTCTTTAATATTAAAAATAAAAAAACTAAAGAACCTCTGCCTCTACATTTCATCGAGTTGCAGCCGACCGATGACATTAAACGTATATATGATCTCGACTTATTATTACATTCAAAAATTAGAGTAGAAACACCTCACGTAAAAAGAGACATAGCCCAATGTACTAGATGTCAAAAGTATGGACACACACGATCATTTTGTAATCGGCCCTATAAATGCGTCAAATGCGCGGGTAATCATAACTCAGCTGACTGTAAAAAAGGAAAAGACTTACCGCCGAAGTGTGCGTTATGCGCGCAGCAACACCCTTCTAATTATAAGGGATGCGAGGTGTATCAAAAATTATACAATGCGAAATACAACGCAGAGTAGGCGCTCACTAACAAATCGAATCTCCCCGTAAGTTACAGTAATGTTACGCGTGATATCCCTCAAAATGGGCATAAACGTCAGTTATCGTATGCGAAAGTTACGTTAGGGACCAACGGCGCTAATACAATGCTTAATCTTAGTGATAATGTTTACAACGGTGTTGGTTTCCAAAATGGTGGCGTTAACGAAAGTAATAACCGCTTCGCACCTAACTCGCCTACCGGTATAGATGTAATATTAAATACATTTTTAAACGAATTTAAAAATATGTTTCAACAGTTAATGAATCAGAATACTATGATATTAAATTTATTGTCCACAGTCGTGAATAAAACTAGTAAATAATGGCTACTTCATTACGAATTGCACTTTGGAACGCTAATGGCGCTTTACAACGTAAGTTAGAAATAGAGCTATTTTTAAAATCTCAGTTCATTGATATACTGCTCATCTCAGAAACGCATTTCACAAATAAAACAGTCTTTAATATTCCCAACTATGACGTGTACACTTGTCTTAGGCCAGATAATAAAGCTCGCGGCGGTAGTGCAATTATTATCAAAAAAACTATCAAACACTACGAGGAGGAAAAATTTTCTGAAATACGAATGCAGGCTTGTACGGTAAAATTATGCTCATTTAACGGAACTGTCGATATTTCAGCCGTATATTGCTCTCCAAATGAACGACTAGATGAAAACCTATTCGTTAAATATTTTAAGTCGTTGGTAGAAAAATTCATATCCGGTGGAGACTGGAATTCAAAAAGTCGCAAATGGGGCTCTCGTTTGGATAATCCCAGGGGAAAAATTCTGGAAAAAGTAATTTCTATCCAAAATCTAGGTTACTTTTCGGGGGGCGAGCCTACCTACTGGCCTCAGGATCGTAGGAAAAAACCTGAACTACTCAATTTTTTTGTAACAAAAGGAATTCCTTCTTTATATATGAAAGCGGACTCTTGTTTCGATCTACAGTCAGACCACTCTTCGGTTATATTAACGGTGAGCATTTCGCCAATAGCAAACACACCTGAGCCATACCTTATCAATAAAAAAACCAACTGGCCTTTATTTAAACAATACCTAGAGACTAACGTTAGTTTAAATATGCCTCTGAAAACTAATTACGATATTGATAAAGCAGTTCAAAACTTAACAGAAACCATACAAAATGCTGCGTGGCTAGCTACTCCCACTGTAGAACCTTCCAAGGCGTCTAATAATATCCCAAAACATATACTAACACTAGTGCGTGAAAAGAGGAAATTACGAAAAACCTGGAATACGACGAGAAATCCGGCTATTAAAAGGCAACTAAATAGAAAAACCAAGCAGCTGCGTAAAGTACTGCATGAAAATAAAAACGAAACGCTTGCAACATTTCTGTCGAGTTTGTCGCCGACCAAAAACGATGATTACTCACTGTGGAAAATGACCAAACGTTTTAAACGGCCAACTATGTGTATTCCACCAATACAAAAACCCGACAGTAGCTGGGCTCGTACTAACTTCGATAAAGCGGCGCTTTTTGCCAATTATCTTTACGATGTATTTACACCAAATTCTCAAGCTGCTGACTCCACAGATATCCTCGAATACCTGGATAAACCGCTGCAAATGAGTTTACCTATAACACCGGTTGCCCCTAGTGAGATACAGCAACTCTTCAAAAATATGAAACGGAAAAAGTGCCCCGGATTTGACTTGATCACAGCAGAGCTTTTAAATGAGTTACCACGCAAAAGTATTGTATTTATAACATAAATATATAACGCTGTTCTTCGCAATCAATATTTCCCACTAGCTTGGAAGTTCTCACAGATAATTGTTATACCGAAGCCTGGAAAACCGTCTGAGGTGGTATCATCATATAGACCCATCTCGTTGCTTCCTGTCCTCTCAAAGATACTGGAAAAATTAATTTTAAAACGGTTATTTCCAATATTATCTAACAATACAATTATTCCCGATTTTCAATTTGGCTTTCGTAAGAACCATAACACTATAGAACAGGTTCACAGATTAACAAAGATTATTGAAAATAGCTTGGAAAACAAGAATATTTGTACGGCCGCGTTTCTGGATGTCCAGCAGGCTTTCGATAGGGTATGGCATCAAGGATTATTGTATAAAATTAAACTTCTGCTTCCTCACTCCTTCTATCTACTATTTAAATCATATATACAAGAAAGATATTTTCGAGTGAAAATAACCGATGAATACTCAGATATTTTTCCGGTAAGGGCCGGGGTTCCACAGGGGAGCGTTCTGGGTCCAATATTGTACCTGATCTACACGACCGACTTCCCGATGCTGGATAATACAGAAGTAGCTTTATACGCGGATGACGCATCCATCCTGGCCGTTGATAAGTGTGAAAGCACAGCCACAGAAAAACTGCAGGAGTCACTTCGGCATGTGGAAACTTGGCTAAAACGATGGCGCATAGTAGTCAATGAAAGTAAGTCGACGCATATTTCATTCACAAATCGAAAAATTGAACGCCTGCCAATCAAAATAAATAACGCCGTAATACCACATGCCAATAACGTAAAATATTTAGGCATGCACTTGGACGCTAGGCTGACCTGGGGTACTCACATTCAAAAAAAAATGGAGCATTTGAGGTTTAAAACTAGAACCATGTCGTGGTTGTGAGCTAAGAGATCGGGCTTATCGTTAGACAATAAAACTCTATTATATAAAATAGCTCTAAAACCGATCTGGCTGTACGGTATACAGCTGTGGGGCTGCGCAAAAACATCGAATTTACAGAAAATACAACGATATCAAAATAGGGTACTGAGAACCATTAGTGCAGCCCCCTGGTACGTCTCAAATTATACCCTCCATAATGACTTGAATGTCATGTCTGTGGAGGATGAAATCAAAAAACAAGCAAATAAACATGTTGCCCGACTTAGCATCCATATGAACCCACTTGCTAACAATCTGCTGGATAACTCCGGTGAAATACGTAGACTGTGGCGAAATAAGCCTCTAGACCTTGTCCAGCCATTATAAAGTTCAGAGGGAGTACTGCTGAGTACTACCCCTCCACAAAACATTCTTTATCGCAATAAATTAATCGCTAAATGACCACTAAAACCGGTCAGTTGTGATGGGGGAAAAAAAAAAAAATTAAAATAAAAAAAAAAAATATATATATGTATATATCCGGCAGATGACGAATTGCTTAAAAATATCGAGTCACTGGACCGGACGGAAAATGTTATAGGGTAAGTGTTGAAAAGTTGGTGGTTCTTATATCAAAAACTTTGTATAATGTTCAAGCAATAAAATGTAAGTTTTAAATTTAATTTTCGTTCATTATTACGCCAACGAGACGGGTTTTGGAACCTTACTTTCTGCGTGACCCTCATAGACACAATGCATCAATTCGGATTCAATATTTATGGAGTGCCATTCTATTTCGTAACACTCAATTTCGTGACGCACAATTTCGTGACCCTTAATTTTGTAACGCTTTTCGAGTTTATGTGCCCAGGTAGAGACATAGACATAATATTAGTAATCAGTCGTATCCAAGTAAAGACATAAAATTTTCGTAACGCTTTCCGTGACGGTTCATTTCGTGACGCTTCCATTTCGTAACGTTTTTTCAAGTTTATGTGCCAAAGCAAAGACATAAAAATGTCAAAAGAAAAAAGGAAACTGTAAATATGTTGTTGCTTATGCAGAATTTAATCAGTGCTCACCCTTGGCGATGGATAAATGATGTAGCTGAGCTTGTGTTTTTTCGCATAATCTTGAGCCAGAGATTCCATTAGAAGCGCGGCAAATCCAGATCCAGTGCCGCCACCCATAGAATGAAAAAAGAAAAATCCAGCCAATCCATGTGTAAGTTCTGCTACTTTTCTGACACCTTCAGTAGCTGACCGCAGAATTTCCTTACCGACCGTGTAAAATCCTCTTCCATAATTATTGGCTGCATCTTCTTTTCCGGAAATTAACATGTCAGGATGGAATAAAAATCTATACTGGTTATTTCTGATTTCATCTGAAAAAATATAACTTAGATAATACAATATTCTACGCCACTAAACGGGGGTTATTAAAAAAAACAATATTCGAAGGTTATCGACGGCTTGTATACTTTATATTTATTTTCAACGTGCATGCCAAACTTGAATGGCCTTAGCTGCCGAGCGACTTTAAATAAATAAATTATTCAACTCGCAAATCTAAAGTTTACGATAACCACAAAAAAAAAAGAAATTAACTTTTGCTTGTTCCTTTAGGAAAATAGTTTGCATAAAATAAACAGTTAATTTCTTAGAAAGTTGTTTTTAATGAAACATCGTATTTATAAATTAAAAAATATAGAAAACATGTTTTCCCAATAACTTCTTGTCTCGAAATGTGACATTTTTCCTCCCAAACTGTATCGAAAATTTCAATGAATATTTCATATTTTACGTCTTGTAGAATTACAACAAAATGTATATATGAACCAGATACGACTAAATTTGCTTTGTTACAACTGCCGATTGTAAAATTAAATAATATACTATCAAAACTACTATATCAGTATGAAATGCGAAATGCATATAGGATCTCTCTTTGTGTAAAAATTGTTTTGCAAATATTCGATGTTTCCTTTTTTCAGTTTTTTATTGCCTAATATAGAAATGCAATAGGAATGTATAGACAGAAATGTATAATATATATAAAGTAAGTCCTGTATCCTTGACGGGGTGTCAGGGATTATGAAGATAAGGTTCACTATAAGGAACTGGCCCCCTACTCTTATTAGTGTCGTTTGGCTTAATACATTGTGAACCTTAACTTTACAATCCCTGGCGCACTGTCAATGTTATGGGATTTACTTTACTTCATATATATTTATGTATATGTATGTATATATTATATTTATAAAATTGATGGCTGTTACCGAGACAGGAAGATTTCTTCATCTGGCACGAAACCGGCAAGCATGGATCAAAGAAGTGAAAGATGTAGACGTCAATCTTCCTCAAGAAGAAGAAAAAGTATATATATTATTATTATTAGTAGTAGTAGTAAGCATCTCCCATGCGGGAGGTTGCAATCGACATGCGATTAAACCATCTTATCCAGCCTTCCAACATTGTAATTCTCCTTTTGCTTCTCAGTGCCTTGCTTGAAATCTTCCCGTTCGCCACCAGCGAAAACATTTTGTCTTCAGACATCTTATTTTGGAGGAAGCGCCGTTTATATCCTTTAATCATTGGTAGCAAAATAAAATTCTTCAGTCCCATTCTCCTTAATATCTTCTTGTTCTTGATCGTCTCTGTCAAATTTATCCTGTTCATTCTTCTATAAAGTCTCCTTTCCGTATGCGCTGTTATTATCCACGTTTCTGGAGCGTATCTTGCTACAGACCTGACATATTATTTCAGAATTTTCAGGCGCAATTCCATTTTCATTTTCCGGTTTTAAAGAGTTCACATATATATATACACACACACATATATATATATACATTAATATACATACATTAATATACATACATTAATATACATACATTAATATACATACATTAATATACATACATATACGTGGGCATTCAATAAATAACATGACGTGGCTTCGAAAATAACCGTCCCGGCATCCAAAAATTATGAAAAAAATACCAAAGAAACTAAAAGAAATACCTTATTTTTTGGTGTAATTACCGAAAACATTATCGTACCAGGTCACGAGTTTATTGATACCGTCATGGTAAAACTGGGCGGTGAATATAGCGAAAAAAATTTCGTTACTGCCTCCGTGACTTCGTCGTCTGTTACGAAACGTTTCCCACGCATTTCAAATGGGGAAAACGTGAAAATTCAAAGGTACCACATCGGGCGAGTAGGGTGGATGTGAAAATTCTTCCCAATTTTGATTTTTAATTCACGTGCGAACGAGAACAGACGTGTACGGTTGCTCATTATCGTGTAAAAGCACTGGTCTCCAGACTGCAGCCATGTCTCTTCCGATTAATCGCTCGATGGAGTGTCACATGAGTGTCGCGGTAAGTGTAATCATATCCTTCTGTGAACGAAATTGCAACAGTAGGAGTCCATGCCACCTCGAGAAGATGTTTGCGAGAACCTTTCGGCAGAGCATTCAGTTTTGGCTTTTGGTGGACCTGGTTGACCTTTCATTATTCACACTTTACTCGCTTCCTTCGACTCTGAGACACAGTTAGGCGTCATAATACTATTTGCATGTATGCTGTGCACAGTCTGCGATCAATTTTTGCACCTACAACTTCTCCAGCTATCAGAAATTTGGTGACGGCGCGTGTTTCGTAACTTACCGGCTTGGAAACGTTCACCGAAATGTTTTACATGTGCGTACAGAAGTTCTACTTCGGCGTTCTGTTCGTATTTTCCTCCTCTGCCTCCCACATAAATTTCACGCAATTTCACCAAACAGCGGGCGTGAAATAAGCCGCGTCACGTTACTTATTGAATTCCCCACGTGTATGTATATATATATATATATATAAACTCGGCCATTTTGCTGTGCCCCTTGACCCCTCTTGCTTTCATTTCTGTCTCTTTCTCTTCTATACTTTGTATAAAATGATCAAAATTTACAACGTAATTCTTACTGGCATCAACACACACAAAAAGTAACATAACCACAAAAATCCTATTCTAATATTTAACTTCCGTTATATAAAATTAAGACATTTTTTCGTTACATTTTTCGTTACATATTTCATTGCATAAAATTGTGAAATTTTTTAAATAACAATAACAAAAATCCTACAAAATATAACAAACGTTACATAAAATTGGGACATTTTTCTGGGACATTTTTCTGGGACATTTTTCTGGGACATTTTTCTGGGACATTTTTCTGGGACATTTTTCTGGGACATTTTTTGAGGACATTTTTCTGGGACATTTTTTGAGGACATTTTTTTGGGACATTTAGCGTTACATAAAATTGGGACATTTTTTCGAATGGGGGGTAGCCTAAGAATTACGTTGTAATTAATATATATATATATATATACTCGTATTTACTTTACCGAAAATTAATTATATTGGGAAATAAAGAAGCGAGTAGGAAAAACGGAAACAATTCCAATTCCTCCAATGAGAGTTTTATTTTACCATACAATTTTTTTGTGTAAAAAGAACCACAGTGTGTACCAATGGGCATGAAGAAAAATTAACAGGATATATGAACGAAAAAATAGAGACTATATCAGAAAAGGATAGCAAACAACGTTATCGCATGCAGCACATTACGGTACAATTTAGACTCGCAAGGTTTTCAGGAGAGAAGGGAATATTTTGAAAAATGGAATGTAGTATTTTGACAGCAAGTGCGATATACTTTTACTCCCAAAATCTGACATCATTTCTTTGTTGTTCTTTTTTTGTTTTTTATTTACTGTTAACATTTTATATTATTAAACGATTGGAAAGATGCATCATGTAACAGAATTCAAAAATATTAAAATTAAATTAATCGAATTATAATAAAAGTTTTAAGATTAATTTTAATAATGAAGGCACTTAATATTCAGTAAGGGTTCTTTATAAAATACGGAACATCGTTTCGCTCGTGTATGGTACTATATTGAACTTTACTATTTACTTTTAGGTCGTGCTTGAAGAAGTTAATAGTGATTTTCTAATACCTACATACAAAGTAGTCTTCGCATGATTCACCGACGGGAATAAAATTCAAAGTCAAAAAAGTAAAAAATAAAAAATCATTGTTCTTCATTGTTTTCGATTTATATAAATCATTTTGATAATATTTTAAATGCGCATGAAATCATATTAATTATTCTGCATCTTAATCAGCGTTTGCGCTGTAAAACACCTAAAAGAGGAAGGTATCTCTCAGGTTAATGTTAGAAAATAATTTTGAAATTTCGATTTCGAATGAATTTGCTACTGGTAATTTTCGTTTACTGTTTAGTACTTTTATTGCGTTGAAAACTAAATTTTATAATTTTTCAGCATGAAAATTCAGCAATTGGAGTCTCGAAATTTTATTTGCAGAAAATCCGTGTCCTGAAACGTACGGTAAGAGTAAATTAACAGTTTAATTTTTAAATTTCGCGATAGTGTTGAAAAATAAGCTGAATAATACACGTACAGTAACAAAAACAATATTAATAAATATTACGGACCAATAACTGAAGGTTCTAAATCGATAAATATAGCTCGTGGGTTTTGTTTGCCGCAACCGCTTTCAGTAAAGAAAGTTTCCTTCAAATCCATGTGGGTACAAGGAGCATCTTCGGATGCCGTGCCATCTGGGAGGATGCCGTGTTCGACGCAGTATAATTCCCAGCAAGCGGTTCCAATCTGTACTCCAGCTTGGCCGACATGTACCGAAATTATATCACGCTGTGTGAAATTGAATCAAAAAAATAAATTTCTTAGAGACAGACGAAATAACAAAATATTCTCTATCGGTACAAGGATTTTTAGGATACTTCAAAAAGGATTCAGCGGAAGTGAACCGGATTAAATAATTCACGAAACGATTATGCAACTGTAGAGTAAAACTTACGAACAAATTATTACAATTTCCTTTATTTAATTATTATTGGTGGATTACTTTTTTCGTTTTTTTTTTTTTTTATGGAGGAAAGAACAGTGTGAGCTTACACAGAATGTTCTAACAGTTATTCGTGTCACATGCCATTTTTTCTTCTTTCCCTGATTTTATGTACGGATTTATTGACGACAACTGCTGCAGTATGAGTGAAGTGTATAGAGTATCAGATGCAAAGAATTCTTAAGTAACGTTAAATTTATAATTATTCGTAAGTGAACAAATGAAATTAAGTAGAGATCACTGAACTTTTAACGTTGAGGGAAATTGTTAGTATAGATAAAATTTAAAACAGTAACAACCGCAGAGCTCTATAATAGATCAAAGAAAAAAGAACAAACAACATTCACTCGAAAATATGCCACTATCGTTTAAGATCTGAGTGTAACGAAGATCTGAATAGACTATTTTTGTGAACACGATTTCAAGTCAGAAGAGAGAATCTACTGAGGTTAAATTCTAAAAGCACGCAAACCAAACAAATAATGAACAAGAAAGTAGACGGATGTAGATTAGACTTCAAACTTTTCTTCCATATACACACACACGGACGGAAATAAAAACAGGCTAGAAAAATGTGTTATAAAGCAAAAAAAAATGGAAGAAACTGTGATCGACATTTTTTGTTTCCTAAATTCTGTTTGACTTCACAGTTGTGTAAGTTTTAGACTGTTTCAATGGCACTCTGGCCGAGTAAGTCAGTCTGCTATTATACTTTTTGGAGTATTAAACGTAACAGTGCTTATTTGAGACTAAGAATAGTTTAAAGATTTTACACTGGAATTCCACCGAAAAATTATTAAGTAACGAATCAAGTAACGAATCAAGTACCTCTGTTAGTGAAGAATTTACCTTTGCTACGGATTTAAAACCTAAAATTAATCAAAAAACTTTGTTTACTGCAGTGTAGCGTTAACAAAAATATTGATGAAGGTACGAGTAGGAAGATAAATTGCAGAGTTTAAAAGTTTTTTGTTACAAAAATTTTTTTTAAAAATTATCTATTCTTAAAATTTTCGAAACGGACATACGTAATTCTATGATATATGTGTTTGCACAAGTTAATGTTTCAAGTAAAAGATGTTTAAAATTGTAAAAAAAAATTCAAACTCTTTCGCTGTTTTTAAATTTTAAAAAAATCTGACGTGGGTAACACACGACATTCTTGTAGAACAAGTAAACATTAAAACGAGCGAGTAATAAATGTTATAACAATCACGAGTCCAAAATGTAGCCTTTTTACGACTGTCCGTTTTTGAGTTACGAGGAAAATTCCACAAAATCCTCCAAGAGAAGCTTTGGTCCAACCGATTGTGTAACCGAAATCGGTAATATACAATTAGTGGTGTTGTAACAATATCAATTACGAAATTTCGACTTTCTACAGCTACCCGTTTTTGAGCTGTAAGAACAAGAGTCCACAAAATCCTTCGGAAGAAGTGCTGCTTTGGCTTAACTGATCGAAACCAAAAAGCTAGAGGTGCACAACCAGGTGTTAAAGGAGTCCTAAATTCAAAATTTCAACACTTTCTATGACTGGCCGTTTTTGAGTTATGCGTGATATAAACGTATGTATGATACACATGTTACGAAAAATAACTTAAAAATGGATATTAAAATTCAAAATACTTCGCGAATAGAGTACTTTTTTTTTTTTTTTTTTTATCATCCGTATAAGGAAGTAATCCTAGACATGATCAAAATGGATATATTCGTCGAAATACGGCACTAATTAAATATTTTTCATGATTACAATACTGCCTCTACTACGTACAAGGAAGTAAAAAAACACACTCGTCTCTATTCACATAGTGCGCCATTTAGCGGCTCTGTAATACGTCTTCTACAATGCCGTACACGAGTTTATTCGTACACACCTTAATTATACTCTTATCAGCGGGGTGCCGCATGTTCAAGATTACATGCCGGGACGTGAATCGATGATGTACTTGTCCGAACTTCACTGAGAACGGGAGAGAAATAATTAAATCGAACATTATCACCAGGTCAGTTTAGCAGTGTCGTTATTAACCCTAAATCGTATCAAAGTTAGTTGCGATATACATAAAATTGTTGTGAAATAAGGAAAATATGGTGTAATGATGTCGGTCGAAGGAATTTATTTTATGTGGAACAGCGAAAATTTGTTTAAAAGAAAAAAGGGCAGGTGAGGAGGCGATGAGAGATTTTAGCGGAAATAAAGTAATGCAGTAATAAAAAATGCGACGGAATATTCGTTTTATCACGCTTATTAGTGGATAAATTTGCTAGAGGAATAGATAAAAATTTACCCGTTCAAAATTCGCACGAAGCGCAACTTACCATTTTTACAGTCTTACCTCGAAATTTTGACGACCGCTCGGAAGTAACTGAAATTTATTTCCTAGCACTCTACTTATTGTTCCTTAAAACTAGCCAGTAAACCGCCGATTTTAATTTAAAGTCGATTATTAGTTGCCGAGTAAACGACATTGTTCGCTTAAAACTTTAAAAGACACGTTCTTTATTAATTAATTTTATTAAGCGTTTACAGAATGCCACTCCGCTAGGTAATAAATAACAAATTTCTCTAAAATTTTTCTATTTTACTGGAAGCGGCATAAATTGGCTAAACAAAGACAGAAAAAGAGAAAGACCGACTTTAGACATTCATCTGGTAGCCTGATTAGAAATTAATATTTACGTAATCGTGTGAAATTTTAAGTAATTTTATAGTAGTGTGTGTTCGGAAAGATTTCTGTACTGGAAAACGCGTCAATCATCTTTTTTGTAAAAGTGTATATTACTCTATTTAAAAAATTCGGAAACTTCCGAAAAAAAATGATCGAGAACGGTATTATTAATAGTTAATTGGTTCCCACGGGAAGAATATTGTTATAAAAAATACTAGCCGTCGAAAAAAAAGCGCGAATTTTTTTTTAGTAGACTTAATGTTCGGAATTAAATAAGAAACTGCCATCAGTTTATAAGAAGACAACCGGTTATTAATCTGATTACGAGTGAAAATAGATTACGAAATAACCGTTTAATAGTTGAACAACTTGAACGCGTTAAACGGTTAGAAATCTGATTTGTGACTTTAAGTAGTGAATTGAGCTTTATACTACGCTATCGTTTTAGTGTAAAAATCGACAATACTGTAATTACATCAAGGCTGCGGATCACAATAGTAAAATTTGCAAACCAACTCAACCGAAAACCAAAACAACTCCGTCTTTCTTTCTCTTATTTATCAACTTTTATCGGGGAATAATTGGAAATTTAAATAATATTCAATCTATAAAACACAATTACGTGCGTTCAAATATTAAAAAGAATTTCTAGACAAAAATCATCTTTGTCTATATTAATACTTCTAGAAAATTACACTTGGCATATGTGTTTTGTAGTCTAGTTCAGTTTTATCGTTCACGGATCTACCGGACGAAATGTAATTCTTCCGGCGGGACGCAAACTGCTAACAAAATAAAAGGAAACCGTAGCAAGACCTGCAACTTATAATTTTATATCGTAAGCATTTTAGCTTATGTAAAGTAAATTCTAATAAAAACATCTATACTCCGTCAATTTTAGTAAATCTAAAGTTATTTAACCGAAAAAAAAAAAGTATTTTTTCTTATCATAATAGACTTCGGTTAAATATATAAATTTGGAATTCGTTAACAGTTTGTGCACATGTTTGTCATTATTTTTTAATGTTTACAAATATCAAATTCATAAATAAAATAACCAACGTGGTTGCAAAAACCGTTGGCAATGTGATATGTATGGATTGCTTCTTACTTTTCGAAACCGAAGGTATGATATACAACAAAATCACTGAACCGCTAAGACAATGGATGAACGAGAACATTTGAAACCAGAGTTGTATTTATGCCGTAGCCTGTGACCAACTATTTTTGTATATTTTTATCATAATAAGGTGGTTCAGAAACGACAAAAATATTCAATTAAACTATGCAGTAATTCACGAGCGGTTAGACTTATTAACTTCGAAATCTGAAACATACATTACAAATTAATATTCTCTTTAAAACCATATCTATAACTTCAAGCTGATTACCCCGGACGGCAAAAAATTCCTAAAAAACCATCAATAATATATTAAAACGACCTCAAAAATCACCCTTTAAAAGTGAAATTCAAAATATAAAACAAAACGCAGAAACCTTTTCATAAAATCAAAAAAATGACGGGCAAAAAATTATTTAACTCCGCCTCCTTTCAACTTTTTTTTTGAGTGAAAAACAACAAAAAAAGGAAATTCACGTAAGTAATGGCCCGAGTAAAAAAGTTGAGGAACCAAAACGTATCTCAAGCGTATCCATAAAGGACCGCTTTGTAGAAAACATATAGCCGAGCTTACACAACTTTATATTCAGGCCCTCAAGACACTGAAAGTTCGAAAGTTTTGAAATTTTTTTATTTTCTTGGTGTGTGATATATTAATGGAAAGATCTCTCTATTCGTATTAAACGAATCCGTATTTCATTTTCTTAACGAAACTTTCAAAGTTGCCGAAAAGTTCGCAAAAGCGCGAAAAATGACACGTGTTAAATTTTGTTTGCGCCGCAAAAAATCAGATTTCTTTGTTTTGAATTTATTACTATGTCAATATATAAATATTATGGCTATCTTTAGCTTAACATACGGAATATTCAGCATCACGCTTGACCGAACTTGTTTTTTTTTTTTATCTAGCGCTCATGGAAATTGTTATAACTACACTTGGAACTGACTGTAAATGTCCGATTTATACAAATGGAGTCCTAAATGTGTCTGTTTGTATACTAGCTAGTGCGCATATGACGGTGTACACACTGGCTTCTACGAGAATCAATAGTGTGCCAAAATAAAATTGAATCGTATACTATTAATGTCCGTTCAAAACTTCATTAGCATTTTTATATCTTTATCTTTTTCCCGATGGAGCTAGCAGGATATTTGGGTTGAAGACGATCGAAAAAAAAAGATAGTTAAAACAAGTACTACAATAGAGCGGCTGTGAGTACATCACGTCATTGTATATACTACCAGCATTAATAATCGTCGATTTTTCATCCATCTACATGGAAAATTGAATAACTGTTGTATCTTGAGACAAATTTAATTATATCTTTCAGCGATGTGTATTGCAGATTTTAAAGCAACAAATTGCTACGTTAAGATGGAGTTATTAGAAACGACAAGGTTTTTTCCTCAAGCAGGTAACAAGAACGGATGAGATAAGAGAGAGTCATTGGTAAAAAAAAATTTCAGTGGCGAATAGTCGGGCTCTTGCTTTATCATAAAAGTTGATATTAGTTTATGGTATAGAAACTACATTATGTGTAGAATTATGCGAGCGTACCTAAAATTTTAAGATGATACTTTAACGGTGAAGGACCACGTCATTTTAATCTTCGTAATTGAAAATGCGAAGTTGGGTCACGATTTTATTTTAGCTTAAATATTTTTTGAAATGTGGTAACATTCTTTTGTCGACGGGATTTATTTTTAGCGCTTTGAAAACTTTTTTTCTACTTATCAAAGGTAAGTTGCAAACTAATATAATTCGTCGAAATCTAGTAGAGAAAGATGGTGAACAAGTATATATCAACGCCAGTACTGTTTCGTATAATAATCGTTTTTATAAGAATTTTCATCGCTAGATGTACCTTCGGAATGGCGCAGATGTGCTATTATCTATTATTGCGTTCTTAATGTCACTATGGGTAGTGTGGCATTATCATTATTATTTTTCACGTGTATGCCGTTTGTTGTTTCTTTATCGGATCAAGTGCTGTGGACTCTTTATTACTTGATATCGAGAAATTTGCCAGTTGCCTTTTAATAGGCTCTCGGAAATTTTGCATTCATCAGTTTTCCAAGTTGTAGTGCGACAGTTATTTTTATTCAGAGAAGTAAGTGAATGATAAGCGGATAAATTTAATGTAGTAACGTTTTTGCATCTAAAACATTTTCAAATTGTTCGCGATCGTTGGCTTTGTGACTATTTTTTTATACAGCTCAACTTTTATTCTTTTTCATTTTCTAATTCTAGGTTTTTTATCTCTCGATTCAATCATCGCTTTCTCTTCCTCCATGGTTCTTCCAGATACTCGTTCTCATTAAAACGTCCCATCTCTCGATTATTTATTGCCCCTACTTTAATCGCGGGCTTTTTCTTGCTTCTCATCGTCGCGTATTTTCTTCATTCTTTTCCCTTCATTGTGCTCTTCCACACACCCTTGTTTTGTGATGTTGATCATTACTTCACTCGAATGTTCAAACTTTCTACTAAACAATCATCATATTCTTAAACTCGGTATTCTCGTCTACGTACTCTTCCATTTTCTTCTGCCTCTGTTATTCCTGGTTTTGAATTATTTGTATTTCTTATCTTAAAATGTTCAAGCATGCAACTCTCTTTTTCCTTTCCTCTCTAATTGTCCAGCTAGTGACTCCGTTGACCGATCATTAAGAATTTAAAAAAAAAAAATATATATATATATATATATACATATATGTATAATGCTTTTCCTTTTTATCCTCCTCTATTAAAAAGTAATTTGATATTATCGGTGATGAAAAATATTTCAATTACCAAGACCAGAAAAGATAGCGATATGAAAGCAGAAGTGAACTCGGTGATGTAATCAATCAAATTGATTTCGGTACAATTACAAATAATAGCCTATCGATTTTGTCTACGTATTTGAATTTAATTTAATTTTCGCGTCTATTGCAAGGTGTAATTTGTAATAGTGTGTAGGATTTTGTTAGCACCATATGAGAGAGGTATATTCAATGGTACAAGTCTGCGGCATTCGTGTTTGAAATAAATGAATTCCTAAAAAGTAAATAAGTCAAGACGAGAATATTTTTCAGACGGCAATAGGCGGGACTTTGAAATTTATACAAATACGTATTGGCAAGAGTCTCTTGTAAATTACACTCGACATACTTGAAACTTAGACAGCTTGGTGTCAACTTCAGCGCAGGGTGTGGTGTAGCAAACGAATACACCTTTATCAGAAGCATTCTAGTGTCACAAGAATGTACTACTCTATCTGTGGAATTCGCGGATTACCTCTTTAGCTATAGACAATTGCTAAAATCAAAAACTTACAGCTATTTTCTAAATCTAATGTTAATCCGGCGTCGAAGTTCTTCATAATGCCGAATTAATGAAGCGGTTGTTTTCGTACGTATCCGTCTAATAGAAAAGCGGAGTCAACTTCCACAATAAACTACTCTGATAAAATAACTTTTCATTAAAAACGGAAGATGTAATATTATGTTAGAAGTAAATGAAATATAAATATGAGAGTGTGCTTAAAATTAGAGACGTTCTTAATCGCATTATGAGAAAATAATAATGGAATAGGAAATTTTGAGCGAAAAATGGCAGTATTTTACGGTGGATGGATAACAACAAATGACAAAGAAGGTGGATTTTTTACGGGAACGTTGAAACGCGAACAATGCTTCAGTAGGGAGCCTTTTTTCTTCTGCTGAAGGGCCTTTATCATATCTTATTTGTAAACATAGTCGTTCTCATGTGTTCCATTTTATCAGCTAGATATGTCCATCGATCTTTGAACGCTCACTGAAGGCATCTGTTTCTATTATATTCCTACCGCCGGCATTGAAGAATTTTTCGAATCCGCCTCTCTTTGTTCATCACAAATTATAATAGAACCAATTTGTCACTAATTTATATAGCTGTTTTTGATGCATCAGTTACTCTATTTTAAATTCTTTTATTTCTACATTTTTTATTAGTTTTCCAACGACGATTTATCGTTCTGTTTCATGGATAGTTCTTTACATTTCTACGAGTATATAATGTTTTTCCACATTAACAGTTAAATTTTTTTTCCTATTAATAGTGATTTTTTTTTCTTTTTTTTTCTGGTTTAGACGCTAAACCATAAAATCACCTTTAGGTCTAAGGCGATTACATAAAATATATTTTCATTTATTGCTCGTGATAATGGTCGATGTCCATTAATTTTGCAATATTATTTTTTTTTATATAGCCGAATGTTTTTTTTTTTTCTCTCTTTTTTTCGGTTAATATACAAAATTTATGATACATAGAAATATTAATCCCCGACTCTCTTCGCAATACTTTAGTTTCACTTGTGTATTAACATTTTTGAATTCTTTCTTTAATTATACCATTTTTTTTTTTTTTTTTTAGCTTTTTCTGAATTTAGATAACTGCAATTGCAAATTCCAGGATTTACTCGTATGCGGAATAAAAGCAGAAATCTTGAAAAAGCCTAGTAACGATCAGGGTCGTAAAAAATGATTTCGGCTCCCTTGGAAAATGTCAGATATAGAGAGAGTCGTTCTTTTCTTAAATAGCTAAATAGCGGAAACGCAATATTAAAGAAAGAATTTCATTTGCAGTCTAAATTGTATAAAATTAAGTATTTCTCTTTAAGCAATAAAAATGTAAAACTTAAAATTGCAATAAAACGTAGTGTTTAATTTACTAAAAAGACCGGTAACCTTCATGGAAATTTGATTCTTTTGGAAATCGTTAAAATTATCGATAAGCCTTTGTACTAATTTAGCCGATCTACTATATATCTCTTTTCCGAAGTAATATAGCGGCATTAATTATTGTATTTAGTACTAGGTTACGGAGATTTAAAAATAGAAAAAAAAAAAACTTTTACCTGCACATCTTACAGCGATCTGGAATGCGAGCCGGTAAAATAACGGTCGTCTTTTATATTTCGCAAGACTGAATCGATATCTTCAACTTGATCAAAAACTGCCTTGACTGCGCTTGTTTCAGAGCACCATCTCTTGTCGGAATGGATTTTGAGGCTAATTTTAATAATAATAGATGATAATTTTTCTCATCTACTGGTAGAGAAAGAAAAGAAATTTGAGAATAGCGCTAAAAATGTTTGTAAAACATTTTCCGATGCTGCATAAACACCGACGGGATTTCGATCGTGCGAACAACAATCATCTTTGAGTTGTCATTTTCTATTATAGCTGGTACGTATTTATATTATTTTCTTTAAATTTTTATCGTCACCTGTGGACGTTAATTTAGCGTAATTTTTTGAAAGTGCAGTGCGATATACATACTACATGTATTTATATTTGACAGGCATATTTTTTTCGTTGTCACAGCTCCGGTCCGAATATTTTCCGTTAGTAATCCACCTCCGATCAGCCTTTTTTCTTAATTTTAATTTAATTCCTTCTCCGATTTTCTTTGTCGTGTTTATAGAATCTATGAATCGTCCGCCGCATATTTCACATTGGATACTGTATAATTTCTGTTGATTGACTTTGTGTGAAATATCTGGAATCTCATCTAAAATTACATGCTGCTAAATTTCCCCGTGTACTGTATAAATTCATTTTGAATTTTCGCTGATTAACAATGATGTGCTTTTGATTTTCTTCCTAAATTATCACCTGGGAATCCGGGTACCGTTTACGTCTAGTCCATTACGGCGCGCCTAGAATAAGATACGGTAAGAAAATTGTATGTTATGAAATTTAATACCGTCCAGACAGTTCTTCCATTATTATTGTTTTTTGTTGTTTTTTTTTTTAGTTCACTTTTTTTCTAATTATTTCTTCGATTATTTCCAACTCCATCAAAGCCTTCTACCCTATTCCATTGCTCGTGGCTGCCACTTCACCATTCTTCATACTTCCTGTGGATTCTTAACCGTATCGATAATAATGAAACGGTTGAACACTTACTTTTTGTTTCATTTTGTTATTCTAAGGTGGTTTTCGGTGATCACGTTTTAAAGTTGACATAGGTGAAGCAAAAACATCGAATAATAAATAATTTTCTAAGATGTTGATTTTATCGAAAAATTGATAAAAACTCAAAATGGTACCATGCAGAATTACAGATCGCTCTTTTGCGCTACTTTCATAAGACACAATGAGACTATCATCGGGTTTAGCGTAGTATTGCCGTGATCATGACGTTCTGAGAAAAAAGTGTTGGTCAGTTATGGTCTCCGCGTTGAAAATTGCGTCTTTTATATAACTTTACATCTCCATTATAAACGACCAGGGATAATTTCTCGCTGTTCATTTTTTTACAACAAACTCTCTTAAAGCCTACGATGAACAATAGCGGCTTTTGAAACGTAAATACTATTTTGGAAATTATCGGCAAGCTTCCTTCTAATCAATTATTTTCCACTGCTTAGAGTAACTTTTCAAAACAACATATAGTCGTAATATTTCAAAAAAATGAAACGAGGAAAACAGTTATAGTGAACAAACAATTAATTAATTATTATTCTCATATTTTTAATTTCATCTAAACATCGACTTTTATTTTCCTTAAAAAACAGATTTCAGCAGCTTTCGGGAAATTTAAAAGCACAGTTGTTCCCATAATTTTCGGTTTAGTATGTACATTTGTACTAAACGAAATATAAAACACATTAAATTATGGGAATTTATTTAAATTATGATAATACGATAAAACACCGATTAGTTTCGGATCAACAGTCCCTATATCCATGATGCACACCACTCCATATGCTCGATGTACACCACCCTATATCCATGTGTGTACATCGCAACGTAATCGTGGATGTGAATTATTGATCCGGAACTATTCGGTATTTTATTTTTATAATTTAAATAAATTTCTACGCATAAGTATGAAAAATTATACGACTGATTACACTCATATTGCAAAGATTTTTAGCGGTGAAAATCTAAGTAGGGCTATAGTAACCTAAAAATTATTAAATTATCTGATCCACAATGTAGAAATCCCCGACTTTAAGATTTACTTGGAAAATTTAATAAATGCGCGCTACAAGGTAAAAAAATGAAGATAGTACAGTATAGTATACCATAAGGGAGGAAAATAAGGCAAAATTCTCAAACAGCATTAGTACTTACGGAGTCAGCACAAAATTCACATTGCAACAATCAAAAAACCCCATTAAATGAGCTAAGTATTGAAAACGTTGGGAATATTTAATGCAATTTTTAATTACTGTTGGACTTTGAATTTGGTGTATCGAAACTTTAATCAATATTAATGTTTAAAAATAATCGTAATATCCCTTTTATGCATATATTTTTTATTGTAAAATATATAATTTTTTATCTAGTAATAATTATATTTCAACATTTTAGTAAATCTTTATTAAATTTTTAGATTCCCGATAAATTTTCATAATTTTTGACAGACGATACGGATAGATTTAAATGCTGCTATGTTTTGTACTGTATAAGCTGCGCATTAGTTTAGGAGCAACGAATTTCGTCAGTGGTGAGCTTAAATCGCAGTACGTTCCACATTCATTATCTTTATTAACGTCGTTAATACTTTAACAAGCCTTTATAAGTCAAATTTTTGTCAATTTATAAATATATACATTTTGAAAAGGTTTTTGTAAAAAAAAAAAAAAAGAAGCAAAATTAATAATTTTTCGATATATTTATTATTTACTTCAAAATTCGAAGAAAAGTGGTATGTGACAGATATACGTTACATTTCCGCATAAGGTTTGTATTAATTCTTTATGTAGTTTTTGCGGACGGTCGAATGATATATTACAGACATACCGTATTGAAACGGTGAAGTCTCTCGCATCCACCATCTCTTTAATTAAAAAAAATTTCGCCCTATATTTTAAAATTTTACTGGTTCGTTTTTTTCCCTTATATTTGAATAATGATTTTTTTTCTAGTTTTTGTCTGGCTATATTAGTGAAACATTCAACGTTTACTGCATGATTACACGTTTCCGGATCCAAGTCGCTCCCAGGTTTACCCAGCCTAGAATAATTGGATACCAGAGAAGTCTGGGAAAGTAAAGACGGCCGCAAGAGAGGAACCGGCCCCTCTACTCTGATCAGTATCGTTGGGCTTAGTACATTATGAAAAGCTAAATTCCATAGTCCATATGGGACCTACATTAATTTTTCTATCAGTGGTAACATCACCGGCTGGTACACCCGAATAATTAAAGGGAATCATTAAACTCAGCATCTAAGTAATCAGAAGTTATTGGTGAATACATAAATTATTTTTCGGAAGTCGGTAAATTTCAAAATGACAATGGCTACGTCCGTATCTTGGGCGTATAAAAGATTGTGGAATTTTTTTTTTAAACTGTTGAAAATTAGTAATGAAGTCGTTAAAAAAACACAAAAAATCAAAGGACACAACGAATTTCCGTTATTTTTACCGGAAAGCTATATAGCAATAACAAATTCCATAACAATAAATTTCATCGCGGAATTTAAAGCGAGTATATAATTAATTTTTATCAGGAAGAAACGCAGTAGTAATGGCCGGTTGTAAACGATTTAGTGTTGTCCAATTACACATGCACAATTTTACATTAACTGCACGCGACGAACGATAATTTTCCGTAATTATTTCTGCATTAATTTTTATTTTTTCTGCGAATTGAGACTCATCGAGACTCGGCAGTTCTGAAATAATGAACCTTTAACGAACAATGGAAATGGACATAGAGAAATGGAAAACGTGCTTGCAACGTTTTACAGAAGTCGGAATAGGGTAATATTTATGGTTTTCGCGCAAGCTACTCCGATGCTGTTATTATTCCACTACAACCTTTTCGCTACCAGTCGTTAAATACGTTTACGACGATGTTATGTTTATTATTTTTCAAAATGTATCAAAACAAGCGGAATTGCAGTAGATAATATAATTCTAGCGCTACTAAAATAGACCTCTTTTTTTTTCAACTAACTCGGGATTATCCACTGGACGCAGTAGAGGCACTATGAAGTTTTTATACTGTGCGACAAAAGTCCTTCCGCACCGTAAAAATTCGAATAAAAGACAGGAGGTGTTCAATGGTACAAGCTGCGGCTTTCGTGTTTGAAATAAATGAATTCCCAAAAAGTAAATAAGTCAAGACGAGAATATTTTTCAGACGGCAATCGGCGGGACTTTGAAATTTATACAAATACGTGCTGGCAAGAGTCTCTTGTAAATTACACTCGACATACTTTGGTGTCAACTTCAGCGCAGGGTATGGTGTAGCAAACGAATACACCTTTATCAGAAGCATTCTAGTGTCACAAGACGTTCGAAAAAGGTCCAAAAATGTATTTAATATACTGAAAATGTAGGAAAAATGTTAAACCAGCACAGCCGAAGCGGTAATGAGAAACAAAACGTAAATTGTGTAAAATAATGAAAATAATCGATTATAGAGAGAACGCATCTTAAAACACGAAAAAATTTATAAATCAAAGAACAATAAAAACTTTTTGATTTATTATCTCGTATTGCCGCCTCGAACTTCAATCACTGCAGCGCATTGTGCTGGCATCGATTTAATAAGAGTGCGAATGGCGTCCTGCGAAATTGAATCCAACTTCTCTAAAACGGGCATTATTACCAAGCTGCAACAATGAATTTGACGGTGGAGTACGACTTCAAATACATCGTCTGAGGATATCCCATAAGTTCTCTATCAGATGCAGGTCCAGACTGCATGCTGGCCAATTCATTGTAGGAATTCTAACTTGCTGCAAAAATGTTTTAGTAGATTGTGCAACGTGAGGGTGGGCGTTTTCCGGCTATAGGAGGAATTTTCAACTCATAAGGGCTCCGAACACACCAATTTCATCTCGTACAGTGCACCGAAGGTTACGGCAGCATGGTTTGTATAGTTCGAAGCCGGCAACAGGTGTGGTATTAGCCACACAGCATTAGATTGCTCGTTTAAATTTTGCTCCTAATCATACGTATTGGAGTGTGAATGACTGGAGCATTGTTTACTGACGAGTCACATTTTCCTTTGCAAGCACCATACGGACGTCAGAGAGTCTAGTGACGCAAGAGAGAACGATATAGTCAACAAAATTTCGCTTGACGCGCTAATTTTTTCGGGGGCTCTAAAATGGCGCGGGTGCAATTCAATACGATGCCAAAACTGAACTCCACATTTATCAAGGACCGTCGGTAAACACTCATTTTTACATTACTAACATTCTCCAGACCAATGTCGTGCCATTTGCACCATTTGTCGGTCGAGAATTCCTCCTATAGCCGGGCAACGCTCGCCCTCACGTTGCTAAAGCTACTAAAACATTTTTGCAGCAAGTTGGAATTCCTACAATGCATTGGCCAGCAAGTAGTCCGCACCTCAATCTGATAGAGCACTTGTGGGATATCCCCAGATGATGTATTTAAAGTCGCATTCTACCACCAAATTCATTGTTGCAGCTTGGTAATAATGTCCTTTTAGAGAAGTAGGATTTAATTTTGAAGTTCGAGGCGGCAATACGAGATAATAAATCAAAAAGTTTTCATTGTTCTTTGACTTATAACTTTTTTCGTGTTTTAAGATGTGTTCTCTCTATAATCAATTGTTTTCATTATTTTACACAATTTACGTTTTGTTTCTCGTTATCGCTTCGGCTGTGCTGCATTTTTCCTACATTTTCAGTATATTAAATACATTTTTCGAACTTTTTCGAACGTTTCTACTGCATTTTTCTGTCTTTTATTCATAGTAGTTTCTTTTTTAACCGACTTCAAAAAAGGAGGAGGTATTCAATTCGACTGTATTTTTTTTTTTTTTTTTTTTATTATTATTTTTTTTTTTTATGTGTGTTACCACAGAACTTTCTTCTAGATGAACCGATTTTGATGATTCTTCTTTTATTTGAAAGGTGGCGTTTGTCATGTGGTCCCATTTAAATTTGATCAAGATCTGACCGATAGTTTTTGAGTTATCCTTAATAATGCGGGAGATTGAAGCTTTTTGGATGCTTTTCATTCATGATTGTTTTCACCGTCGGATTAGATTTTTGACTTAAAATACTATAAATTTGCAAATTACCATGGAAATGTAGCTTTTGGTGTTTTTACCGTGGAAATAAATGTTTTAATTTAATTGAATAAAAATGCACTAAAAAGTAAAAAATAAAATGCTTTTTTACAAAAAATAAATACCGACTTCAAGGTTTATTATAAAAATTTAAAAATGCACTAAAAAGTAAAAAATAATTACTCCCGATAAAATATATATATCAGAGTGATATAACTTAAGGTGATATCGTAATTCTTATACAACATTAATTTTTTGGAGTTGGAATTAAATTCATGTTAGGAACAATTTAATCAACATTTAATGCAGTTTTTAATTATTCTTTTAATATGAATTTGATGCCAACTCCAAAAAATTAATGTTGTATAAGAATTACGATATCACCTTAAGTTATATCACTCTGATATATATATTTTATCGGGAGTAATTATTTTTTACTTTTTAGTGCATTTTTAAATTTTTATAATAAACCTTGAAGTCGGTATTTATTTTTTGTAAAAAAGCATTTTTAATTTTCTTGTTGATATTTTTCCTTTTTTTCTTCATATTTAGGAATTCAATGGTATTTATCAGCACTGATGTTAATTAAATCGGTAAAAAATGATTTAAGAAGACGTTTTTTTCTGAGGCAGTAATAATAATCAAAAGATGACGTGTGTCTAGATTTGTGGTATACGGTTAGATTTATTCTCAATATTTAAAAATAGCGAAAATGCCTATAATTTTTTTATTGCGCACCCGATTTCTAATGGTAGCGAATGCATTTCTGAAATATGTACTTGTTGTTCAGGTATTATATTTTCTCGGTAATTTACATTTAATATTCTAATTAAATTTATCTTAAATAGTAATCAGGTTCTTAAGAGACATTATTCGGTCATTATATGTAGTTTTTCAGTTTTTATAAACGTATCAATAAATATATATAAAAGTAGTTTGTACAGGAAAAAAATTAAAAATTTGGCACATAAGCTCGGGTGACTACCAACTTTCGTCCTTCCGAGATAACTATAGTAGGATTAGATTAAATATTGTTAGAAGAATTGCGGCAATTCTCATATTTCGAAATTGTGTTCGTGTTACTTTCAAAGGTATATATTAAAAACCGGTAAAATTATTTATTAAAAATTCAAACTTCTGGTAATTTTCGAGGTTTTCCAAATAAATTAAATATTATCAAAGTGCGAAAGACGAAAATGCGTCACACTATGTAAAAACAGAATTTTTATATACACGTGTCGGTATATTTGATTATTTTATAATAAAACGATAATTCTGTGATAAAGTTTGCATTAGTGTGTACAGTGCAGGTCAAAGAAGTGTATAATTTTTCTAACCTGCGTACATGTATAGTCGCACTTTTTTTCTTCTTTATTAGGCTTTCTTTAAAATTTCCAGCCGGAAGATTACATTTCAGGAGGGGATAGTGTCCCGAGTACAATTTTTCCCTTCAGACTTTGCCGAATTAAAAGTGAACGAAACAGAGATCTTAATGGAGGAACTGCAGATTTTTAGAATTAATGTTTAAAAATCCGAAACTAATAAATGATTTTGCCCCTCTGCTTGCGGCTAGATTGTACGGGAACATTTCCAAAATTGTCGCTCAAGATAAACGAGAGAGTGATCACTAGTATTTGGCGGTTTTGTGGTTAGCACGCGTAAGGGTACATAGGAAATGTTTGCACACAGGAAAAAACATTGTATACGTGAACAAGGCCACCAGATCGGTGTTATTTATTTACAGATATCCACGCCGAGTGTAGTTCTTCTTCTCTTGGGACAGCGTAAGGATAACACTGTAATCAATAATCCGAAAAAGAATATTTCGGCTCAGACGCACGGTCAGCTATACTCCTAGCTGTGTGTCACATTAACGAGGTGGTCTGGCGATGTCGAAAAAGATGAAACAAACGAAAAAAAAAAAGGAATTAGAAAGACAAAAGAAAAGATACAAAGACAGACTCGTTATCGGTGAAAAACAAGTAGCCGATCGCGTGAGTTATCGGCGACCGCTGCGAAGACGTGTTGTTCCATGATTTATTACGCGATCGCGGCGAATTACCGAAAAAGCTATCGTTTTCCCGTCTTCTGTCACGTTAGCAATAATTATTCTAAATACCGGTAAATACCGTCACCACTATCGGCGTCGTCATTATCGTGAGCGAGTGTAGTAATGATAAGTTTTTTTTTTTTCGTTCCTTTTTTTACGTTTATTATTTTAATTATTCCTCTGTTTATATAGTTGTGTCGAACAGGCATCTTGCGACGGAGGTGGAGTGCGTGCGGACGGGAGGGGGTTGCTGCATGGTACGCAGATACCGCGAACTGGTAACGCGGCACAGGTGGAAGCTTAAAGCAGAACTGACAGTTTACGTGCGTTGGATTAGGAGTAGGACGACGATTATTTGTCTAACGAGAGTGTGATAAGAGCACGATTTGCGTTACGTTCTGTGTTCGTGCAATTTCACGTATTTCGAATTTAAATTTAAACTAAAAAAAAAAATAAAACAAGGAAAAGATTAATTACAGGACCGATATAGAAGAAAAAAGGAAAAAGAACTACAGCGGAAGAAAAAGTCGATATTGATAAAATACCAGCGATCAGTCTACGAGTGTTATGAGTTGTCAAGTGAGTGCTTGAAAGAAGATATCGGACGATAACGACGCAAGTAAGTTCTTTTTTCTATTCACCATCGGTTAATAATTTATTTCGGTCGGCGACCGTTTGGTTAACGTATGCCAGCCGCTTTTATTACGAACCGGCTCGTTTGTTCCAAAAAGTTACGCACAAGAAATCACACATCTCGCATGCAAGCAGGCACTTGTTGCCCCGTTACCACGCATTAACACAACCATCCTGTTTTTTCGGGAATCGCGGATAGTGCGTGTGTGACATGATATTAAAAAATACTTCATAGCGAGGAAAAAGAAAGGAACGCGTAGATAATAAAAGTATGTGTAATACGGATCAGCAGGGGTGCTTTGCTGTCTACTTTTCTGACAATATATAAAATTGCTACATAAAATAAATTTTTTTTTAATATTCCTATTGAGATCAGTGCAGACCATTAAAGCGCACAGGTGTAATACGTAGGCTAGACTGTGCTTGTATTGTAGAGAAAAGAAAAATTTCTAAGCCTTCATGAATAACGAACATTTTTTTGATCGCAACTCAATCTACGCATGTAATCACACAGTTCATAAAATGATGCTGATCGGATTTTTTAGCGATACGTTTTGATCTTTCTCGATTCTCATTTTGCAACTTTATATCAGACTATTATTTGATCAGTTCTCTTGCGGGCGCTTTGAGTAACACGCTCACAAGAGAATCTCTGTAAATGTTGCTCAGGATCAAACAAAATCAGCGGAAATTGGTATTGTAAGAAGAGAGCGAAAAATACAAGCTGGCAAGCTCAGTCCGTTTTTCTTTCTGTTTTGCCGTAGCTCTTTTATACTTTTCCCGATTAAAAATCCCATCTAGTAGAACATCGTTAAAATGTAGCACCCCGTCTTTATTATGAATTTTTTCGATACATAATTTAATATACAGTTTGATAGTAAAATTACAGAGGGAGGACAAAGGCATGCGTTGTTATTAGCGGTTTTAACTTTTTTCGAGTAACAATATAATATGATAGATTTTACAGTAGAACACATTAATCACCTCTTATGCATTTCTACAACGCGACACCTGCGCGTTTTTTGAACAATTTCGGATTTTTCTGTTTCGCATTAGCTTTCTAATTAAGACTATTTTTAATTTTTTTTAATTTTTTTGCGGTTCGGCAGCTATCTTTAATTAGAAGAAAAAGTTAAAAACTCTATATATTTGTTTCTGCGTACGGCTGATTAACGTTTGTTTTATTTCTTTATTTTATTTTAGTCATTTATTTATTTATTTTTTTAGCTCGATTTTTTGTTATTCTTTGCTGGCACAGGTAAAGGAATTTATGATTTAATTCGAACCCGCTTTAAATTTTACGTAATATGAGTATGCAGTCGTACTATTTCTACGTTATAAAGCTACTTCCTAGTATTTAACAATTAATAATTGCCCTTGATTCTGAGCGCTCTGTTTTGTATTCTAAAATCTTAACGCTGGGTTTTCATGCTCCTGATAATTCTTCTTTTGTCCTACGATTGTGACCCGTTAATTTTTCGCCCAATCTCTCGTTAATTTATACACAAGATAACAAAGGTTGAATGCTTTGTTATACAATTGCTAAGACCTCTTTTTTTTTTTTTTTTAAATAAAAGACAAAGAAGTTTGGAAGAATGCGCTGCTCTTTTTCCCAGGTGCTCTCATCTATACGCCGAACTCCTGGCGTTGGATATTCCTACTCCTTTCAATGCTTCCTTTATCCTTTCCTTCTCATCTCTAGCCGTTATTTCCCTCCTTCTTTCCATTATATTCTCTATCTCAGATCGCCTCAGAATCTGAGTAGGTGATCTAAGCTCATGTAGTTGGGTCAGTGCTGACACCAAGCCAATTTAATAAAAAAAAAAGAAAAAAAAAAGAAAAAAGTTTTTCTATGTATTATATATATAACATAATAAATATCCTATTCCTTTTTTTTTTATTGAGTGTTCTTTACTTTGCTATTTTCCCTACTTCATTGGCAAAAACCCTTGATGGAAATTGGAACAAAATCAATTCGGTAGTCTCTTGGGATTAGTCTATACAGACAGACAGGCAGATGCCATATACGACTTTATTTTTATATATATCTATATATCTATATATATATATATCTATATACCTATATATCTATATATCTATCTATCTATCTATCTATCTATATATATATATATATATATATATATATATATATATATATATATATATGTATATATGTATATATATATAAATATTATTATAACTTATAATTTATTACTTATCGGCTAATGGAAAAAATATCTCGTGATGTAGCCTCTTGTTAAATTTCAGATGAAATGGCCTGTTGCTCATTTACTTCGCCATTTTTCTCAGTCTTGGGTAATTCTGGTCTTAGTGTTCGTTACTCACAGCTTAAATGCAGTCGTTTCCGCGGTCTTTTCGTGAATATTGATGTAAAATTTGTGTTGTCTATCTTTGATCCGTTCTTCTTGCTCTATGGCCAGCCTATTGCCATTTTATTTTATTCGTGTTTTCTATTATCTACTTGATAGTGACAGTGTGAGACTGGTTACTCTTTCTGATATGCTTCTACTATCTTATCTTTTCGTTTTTTATTTATTAAGGAGCTAATTTCGCCTGTTCTTATAAAGTTTTATTAATTCTTCCCCTTTTCTTCATCCTATCACATCCCAATTAATGTTTTTTGTTTCCTTTTTAAGCTCTATCAAATATATTCGATTTGATAATGTGCGACAGTTTAATGTTCCAAAATTTACCGTATAGCAGTTTGTATGAGTTTTTAATTGTTGTAATGTGAGTTTGATGTCGACTCTTATAAGTGTTGTTTAAGAATAATAATCATAATATCCCTACGTATGTTAAAAAAAAGTATATTATTTTCTATCGAATAATTCTTTTATTCTTTAGTTCATTTTTATTAAATGTCGTATTCTTGCTTTTAAAAAATCTAAAAAATCTATTTTTAAAATAATTGCTAGTTTTTATCACGATCGCTAAGATATTTTTTGCTTTTTTTTTTCGGAATTAAATTTTCTCGAATATTGTTAAATTTAGCATACACGTAGGTGTTAAAATATATACCAAGATATGTTTTGTGTTATTTTTGTTTTTCTTGCGCACATCGAAGCGTCAGTTTATTGTTTAGATTTTTCGTAAAATTTTCATTACGCTTAGTATCTGAGTAATTCTTAATTGTAAAGGTAAACAGTCTATTGAGATCGCTATTTTTATTCACTTTTTTTCAACTTTTGCTTCGGTTGAAAAAGAAACGACGTTCTCGGTCTTTTGATTTATTTTACTTCATTATGGTTTGGAGGGCATACAAAAGACAGAAACATCTAGCCAAGATGCATACTTCCTATTGCCGATTTTCACTCCAGGACTAATAAATGTTTTCCCTTCAAACCTTCGCTAGCCTTTTTTTGCTCTTATACGAAACACTCCTAAACATATCCTTTATGACATTTTAGTTTGTTTGAATTAGGAGAACAGACTGGAGTAAATACTGAATCTGGAGTCTAACCGATCAGTAAAAATCAGCTATGAAAATAATGTTCTTCCAGATCAAGTTTCCGTGTTTTTGGGCTCATTTTTCATATGTCACCCCGAGTTTCATGACTGCTCCGTAGCGTAGAAAATGATAATTATTTCGCCGCATTGTATTATACTTTTCCTTCTTGTTTTCATTATACCGGAAAAGTATTTCCTCTGAATGATTCATAACTATATTTTTGCCGAAGCTGTAAAAAAAATCATAAAATTATTGATCGAGTGGATTGGTTTGGGCAAAAAGAAATCGGGAAAACTGCAGCCTACAAGAATATTTCTCCTGCAGAAGCTTTAAAAAACTCTGTTTTCACTTCCACATTTCTCTACGTTGCACAAGATGCCGATCTGAAAATTCGCATTTCGTCTTCCTTTAACACCATTACTTCTCGCCAGAACAATTTCTTTTCTCTTTCCTGCAAAGGAAAATATGGTACGAGATTGACGAGGAGATTTTTCGCCATGGGCATTTAATGCTAGCCTTTCCGGTAGTTAACCATCGTGTTTAGTACTGTAGAAATGTGACTCATGGGACGCAGCAGAGAACCCCGCACAGTATCCACCTTTTGCCGCTTGCGCTGCACTAAGTGTCCAATTCCTTTGTATTAGCTATCGCGCGCGTGATGTCGACGTTGCAACAGTGTTGCAGCGCAAACTTCAACCGCCGCCTGGCTCTACTGCGAATAGTACGTTGGTTGAAGTCCCAGTGATCGTCGTCCCCGGCCGTCGGTTTTGATCACAGACGACTAGGTAGTTTTCTGAGAAGGCGAACGAGCCGGTGACGCGGGAGCACCATCAACAATTGCGGCTTGTAAGCGATGCCGCTTTTTTTACTACTTCTGTTTCTTCACCAGCGGTGATAGCACGACCACCGGGGCTTCTAAAAGTAAAAATACATCCATCGCCTCCTTAAATCCAGAAAGAAGACAGTTCCGCTCACTTGATTATGATCCTCGTTTTACTTTTCGCAAAGCTCTGTTCCGCGCTTCTTATCCGTCTTCAACGAGAATAAATTAAAATCAATTCTTTCAAAATCCTACAACGCCACTTCAGATCTTGACGATCTTTTGTCTTTAAAAACCGGTCTGAATTAGTATTCGTCTGCGCCGGTTTTAATGCTTCCCTTTATCAGTGGTATCTCCTCATTGCTTACTTTTCAAAAAATATTTTTGTATAGTTTTTTTCTTTCCTACACGAATTTTAGTAAGGGTAAATACTAATTAATTATTTTACTTCAATGAAAATATTTAACTAAACCTACAATAATTTCTCTCTCAAAATATCCTAAAATCCCTATCTCCGCAAAATGGAGCGGTGATCTCTTACTCTCCTGGTCCTTTATAAATCTAAACGTCATTCAAAACTCATTACTACTCTGCGTTAAAGAAAAATTCTATTCTGAAGGAACTGTCGAGTTGTATTTGAGCGAAATTGTTGTTTATTTATTTTTTGTTCGGTATCCGTATGAATTGTTGCGCATTAAATTATCGTCTGTTTTACAGTGACGGTTAAGCTTATATTGCGGTAACTGTACAGGTGTGAACTGTCTGACGATAGACCGTGTCACTCAGCGGCGGTTCTAGTATTAGTAGTTTTCGGATCGTTTTATTTTTCTTTTTTTCTTTCTTTCTTTTTTTTTTTTTTTTTGTGGACATTAGTAATATCGTAATCAACATGATAAATTCAATATTATTTCGGTCTCATCTTTCTTTCTAATAATCGGTTCTCATTTCGAATGCAGAGTTCGTTTAGCGTTGAAACCTGCTTTTGCAATATGGACACGTTCTCGAGATTTTTTAATATTCGCGTTAGTTCTGGATTTTCGAAAATTCATTAAAAGACCGAAAAATTTTTGTATTAAATTTACTGAATCATAAATAATTAAATGAAAACGCGAGTAAATTGGAAGATAATATTTTTAATGCAAATAAATTAGGGGGCTGCACTATTTTCGTATTCGAAAGCGAAGAAAGTCAGAACAAGATGATTTTATATATATATCATCGGTAAGACTGAGATTTTTTTGCTGAGTTTATGTCATTTCGTGCGCTAATCAATGGTAGCGTTCGCTACCGTGGGTACACCGGCAGGGTACTGAAATATTTTGCAAGGCAATGTAAAATAGTTGGAAAAATCGAAAAAAAGCCATTCGTACTTTTTTGAAAATGTCCTGATCGTTTCTTTCGTAGAAATCGTGTATTTTTTTTTATCGAAAGTTTTTCAAAAAACCGTAAATAGAAGGTCAAAAGCTGATTTAGCGCAATTAGAAAAAAAAATCAAAAAAAAAACAACGGACATATTAATCGAACATTTTTGGAAGAGAATTAATTTTAAATGTGAAATTTTTATCGCGTTTGTTTCCTTTTTTTATTCTGTTGCAAATTTCGCTGTCTGACGAACGTAGTCGCTTCTAAGCACCATTCCAGTTGTCTTCAACCTGGCAAAGTCTCCCTAAAGCCAGTCGCAAATTGAAGCGAAAGTTCCAGAGTTTAAAAGTTTATTGCATATTTTTCGAGTTCTGCTGACTGAAAAGTTTGTTTATTTTTTCTAATAAGCTTCGATCGACAGTAAACCAACCATTCTGTTCGGACATGTAACACTATAATAACGCAGCGGAATTCTACTCTCTAAGCACACATTGGTGCGGACACGTAAGGCCCCGGGATATGTGAAAAGATTATTAGTGGAAAGTAAAGAGTATGGGGACCAAGGCGAAAATAGGCCTAGTCGAGTTTTCTCGTAATCTCCTATATTACTAATAGCTGCGCGTAATCAAACAGGATAAATATGTAATTGCCGTCCGCCCGGGTAATAAAAAGGAGACAACTCTGCGTGCAAAAAATTTATTCGACAACAAATGGCAATACATACGAAAAGAAGTAGTAGAGTTTTTCGGTTGAAACGGAAGTTGCGAGACCAGGATTGTGTTAAATTCAGCAGAGCTGATACCACATCACGAATAGTTTTATCGACATTATCGACTTTAAGTCTTACGACATTTTCAGATATTTTGTTACGAGATTATCATCTTTAACATATCGATAGAAGATGTGCCAGCAGGCTTTTGCTTTAATTCGTTGTGTGCTATATTGTAGTCGGCATAGTTGTGACTTTTTCATGCAAGCGACATCGAGTGCGTGTGAAATAATATTTTAGCACGATCGGTGTCTTTCAAACAAGCGTACGTAATTTATTCTACGAATGGTTGCTAAATTAATAGATTTGATGAAGAGATGATACAGCGGGGCCAGCTGAGGGATGACTTCAAGTTATTTTGCCTTAAGTATCCAGAAAGGAGCTGCGTTAATGAAGTTAATACATGGGATAACGAATATATACATTAATTATAATGTAATTCTTAGGCTAAAAATGTCCCAATTTTATGTATAACGCAAAATGTCCCAATTTTATGTAACGTTTGTTATATTTTATAGGATTTTTGTTATTGTTATTTAAAAAATGTCACAATTTTATGTAACGAAATATGTAACGAAAAAATGTCTTAATTGTATATAATGAAAGTTAAATGTTAGGATAGGATTTTTGTGATTGTGTTATTTTTTTTTGTGTTGATGCCGGTAAGAAGTACGTAGCAAATTTTGATCATTTTATACGAAATATAGAAGAGAAAGAGACAGAAATGAAAGCAAGAGGGGTCAAGGGGCACAATCCCTTGTGAGCCCAAAATGGCCGAGTTCATATATATATGTTATATACATATATTATGTGTTTTAAAAAAAAAAATTCCTTTGCAAAAGTAACTAAAACTGAAATGAAAGAGTATTCTCGAATAAGAGGAATAGATCTGTTTCTGTCTTTTTTTGAAAAATAAAATCGTAGTTTACTTGAATTTTTCAAATAGCGAAAATAGGTTATTTTAATTAATCTTCGTAACATCATCGAACCTTATTTAAAATGTTCCCCGTTCTCGTTACTGTAACGGCTTCATAATTTACCGATTTATTGCGTTATAGATTTTAAACGGTCTTGCTTTATTTTTATTCATTTTGGCAGAAGTTTTGGGGTAATAACTGGATTTTTTTGGTATTTTCGAAATCTTTTTTTTTTAACTAAAATTATTGTTTCGCGGTGGTGTTGGTTACATATTTACGAAAATATTACCGTTAATTTAAATTATTTTTCAAGAAGAAAACTCGCAGGGCTTAAAATTTGCAGCATCTTTGAAATTAAAGTCCAACGGATTTCAATTTGCAACATGTTTTTCTCCCTTCTGTAACTAACAAAAGTCGCATATTTCCTAGCGTGAAAATTATAAAGAAAAACGGATAATACTGAAAAATGAAAAATGATACGTAAAAATGAAATTATTAAAGAAAATTTTGTAATTTATTATTATTAGGATAAATTATATTTTAGAAACTCAAAATGTTAATTTTTATTAATTTGCATACTATTATTTGATTATTCACTGTAGGAAGTTGTTCATGATTACCAAGCCTTATTTGATTGCAATTTTCTTCGGCCATGGAAATATTCCGATAAGCCTATTCTTCCAGATTTTTTCCTTTATAACTTCTCATACCGTCTGACCATCGAATAGATCCTCCTGCTCTCTTCTTTCAACCTTTCCCAGAATTCCTATTTTTATATATACTTTCAGATATTACGCGCATTACGCCTTTTACGTCGATATATTAACGATTTTATTCTTATCGCAATTCCATTTGTTGAATTGTTTTTTGTTTTTGTTTTTGCGCATTGGATTTTAATTAAATCTGTCGTTTGCGGAGCTTAAAGCAAACTTTTAATCTTGTCCGTTGTAGTGGTAGCTTCTAATCGCGAAAACCTTGCAACCTACTTGAGCGATCCTTAGCGCTGCGAAGCTCACCTTTATTCTTTTTTCCTTGTTGGGAGCTTTTTTTTTTTTTTAGCTTTTCTCGCTTTCTACCTGGTTTTATCCATTAGTTTTCCTTGAGAGTCTCTATTCCGGGCGCAATCTTTCCTTACGTTTTATTTCTCCGTGACATATTTCTGTTGATCGCTACGTACTATTCTTATTTTTCTGTACCCCAGTTTGCTCGTATAGCTGTTACCTACGTTGTTGAATAATCGTCTATTGTAGACGGAGCGAGGTAAGAAAAAAAGTCAGTCAGCAAAACAAGGGATTTTATCAGGAGGAAGTTGAGTTAATTATTGAACGCTCCAGTCGCAAAGGGCGCAGTTTGCGACACTGGGAAATTATTAATGATTTTCGGATGTTAGAATGAATTTAAGAAACGGTTCCTTCAGCGATTTTTTTTTTTGCAGTGCCGAAAAGGAACTTCTATTATCGGTATTTTTATTGAACTCGCGGTATTTACCGCCATATCTAATCTACTAGCTTCCGCTAGCCGGCAATGCAGCAAAGTTGAAAAATTTAATAAAAATTCCTTTCGGTTTTATCACAGAACTCTAGAATAGGCGCTACTCGAACGGTTAAAATGGATTTTCGAGTAGAAGCTGATTATCAGTGTCGTTTGTTTTATTTTTCTTTTACATCGTTTGAAGATTAAATACAATTCGTTTCGTCCCGTACGGTTCTGCCGAAGCACTTGAACGTATCTGAATAAATTTCGACGACTTCTTTCCTCACTATCACAGCAGTCTTCCTGTTTAACAACGTCGGATGTTCTTTGATCGGAATAAAGTCTGCTCCCGTTCGTTCGTTTATTCGCTGGATGCGAACATTCCGTTAGTTCTAAGAAAGTTTTTTCGTCGACGTCGAAGAATCATTTTTACGGAATTAGAACGATCGAGGTCTGTAGAGCACGTATAGTGGTTGCGCGCGTCAAGAAGTTTTGATTTCGAAATGTCTTTGGACGATGTCGGTAGGTTCATATAGAGTTATTCGTTTATTTTTATGATCTTTCATTCGAGTAAAAGGTCCGTTCAAGCTGCACACACGCACTCTTCTTCGATTGCGATAGTTTAATTACAGATTATATTGCGTTTATTCCGGTTTAGCTTGGATTGCGAAACTTTTTAAATGGACAAATCAGGTAAAGTTATAAATTAAAAAACCGTGACAATATTGCAACTACTGATAATCCGAAATTTATTAACTAATCGATTTTAATAATTAACGTTAAAAAAGACGGCGATTAACACACTTGCACTCGTAAGGATAGAAAGTTTCCCGCCAGTTAAAAATTTATCGTTAATAAATTTTGATAACATTGTATTTAAAAAGGAACACAGCACGACGTAGACTTCAAATTAAAATATTCCTCGACGTCGTCTAATTTTAAATTTGCATCGAATAGCTGCGGCAGTTATAAGCGAATCTGGCGAAGAAAGTATGAAATAACAGATGCAAACGTGATTTTCTTTTTTTTAGGGGGCGCTAACTAGTAGCATCAGCCAAATCAACCATGGTGTATCCCCCCCCCCTATGGGTTAGATTAAAATGAATATTACATCTTAGATTTTAATTCGATCGAGATGGAACAAATAGAGGAAACTAAAATAGGAAGATAACCGATAAGAAGGGGAATATGAAAGAACGTATATATCATCATAGTGGATAGGGAGATTAAAATACAAAAGCCGAGAATAAAAATGCTGAGAGGAAAGTTGGGAACATTCGAAGAAAACATAATATCACATGGAGAAATCGCTGCGATGAAGAGGACGACACGAGGATAAGATGAGGGAAAAACGAAAAAGAGACGAAGGAATGAGGCTGTGTCCGAAACGATAGCGACATGTAACAATGTAGTTGACGAACGACAAAAAGAAGGGAACATGCCAAACGAAGGTAAAGGCTGAATAGAAAGATAAAAGGAATTTTGAAGAAGAAGGAAGAATAAATATCATTCGGTGATTTAAAATATTTAGACAGATTAATATTGTGATCGGGAAATGTTCGATGTGGGTGACCGTTGAACGCCTCCCCAAAAGAATCAGACATTTCATTACGATCCCGGCATGATTAGGAGATCAGAATTTTACTTGGGTTTTTTACTTCTTCTTTTTTTTTTTTTTTTTTTAGATACATTAGAACCTTTGCCCAGAAACAATGCAGAAGGTGGCGAATCAATCAAATAGCAGTTCGATCGGAGAACAGAAAAGGAAAAGTCTGTCAGAGAGCGTGAATATTGTAGCATATGAAAATAAAAAACAGAATGTTTAGTTGAGAGAGAGATATTGAAAAATCTAACGATAAAATCCCACCGTCTTCTACTAGTAAAATTTTACACGTATACGAATGTACGTCTGAAGGACCTAATGTGGTTGGTGCCTCTTTTGTTTTTCTTCTCACAATAATTCTGAATCCTTTAAGTTTGCCTCTGGCTACACTTGTCTCTACTGCTCTGCCCAGAATCATCGGCTGATGCCGTTCTTCTTATCTCTTTTTCTCCCCTTCCTTTTTTTGATAAATTTCCTATTAATATACGACTCCTAAAGTGTCTTAAAAGCGATTTTCTCTTTCCTACCACTGCTATATTTCAAACAACCCTTTTCATTCTTCTTATTCACGGTGTAAGTAACGAATTTATCCCTGTTCCGTTTAATTCATTGTTTCTGGGCAAAGGTTCTAACGTATCTAAAAAAAAAAAAAAAAAACAAAAACAAATTAAAAACCCTAAATAAAAACATTACGCCCCTAAGATGGCCACCTTCCGACACAATGACGAGATGCGAAGAAAGACGAAAACCGAGATTTGCCGGAAAGATTAGATGGAATGAAGAGAAATGTAAGGGCGACACGAAACTATGTGAAAAATAGAATAAACATCCGACCAACGCAAACATTTTTAATTATATAAGAGATTCGAGTGAAAAAAAAATTTCAAAAAAAAAAGTGAGAGAGAAAGAATAGAAGAAAACAGCAATCGGAGCTAGTTAGCCAGCTCATTTTCTCGATGACGTTGTCGTGTAACCCTAGAAACTAGCGCAGCAAATTAACGGTAATTGAAAGACGAGAAAATACGACGGAATACCGGAGGACGTATAATACGAAGAGTAATGAAGTTTGCCAGGAAACTGAGTGCGGTTTTGACGGGCACACTCGTGAAATCAGAAATAACCGGACAATCGGAAAATAATAGACCGTAGAATGGGCAGCTGTAAAAGTATACACGGAAGACCAAAGGATTCTGAAACATCGAAGAACCAACGAAGCCAGCCAGCCCTTTTTGAATTATTCTAAGTAAAATGTTCATAAGCGATGACGATGTAGTGTGGAATGTGTCTATATAATCTTCTTGATATTTATGTCTACAGGTAAATAATATATTTCTTCGAAATTGACACGTTCCATAATTTTTGTTACGATGAAGAAAACGGGGAAAGAAGGTTTTTGAAAAAGGGTTTAAACTGGATTCGGAACTTCTCGATAAATAATTAACATAAATTTATTTAATAAACAGAATGTATAATGGTTTCAATTTTAAATTAAGCAGTTTTTGTTTTAAATAATTTGATTTGATTTGATTTGAAATAATTTGCGGGTCCCCCACAAGGCACTAGCCCGTCTGTGGGTTCCCAACATAATTATATCATTCATTTGTACAATATTAACTTAACTTAAGTACTACTTTCTGTTACAGCATAAAAAGTATTAACTTATATATTACTGTACTATAAAATCCACACTCTCATTATTTATCATTTATATTACAATTATACCATCATCTAAAATAATATTTCCTATTACGATACCTTAATATGATAACACTTATATATTACAATAATACAATATAATTTTTATACAGCTACCGCTCTCTCATTAGCAGCTTAAAACTGGAGATAGTAACGAGTCTCATGTCAACGTAGCGTCAATGTTATAAGTGGTTATTACTAGCATTACGATACTTTTTTTTTTTGTTACTATTTCTATTGCTCTTTACACCAGTTTAATAATAAAATTCTGATCTTTACCCGTAATCCGGTGCTTCAACTTGCATTTTTTGCGTGTTAACCAAATAATTGATAAACACTATAAGAATATCTAAAAACAAATCCTTGGTCGTTTTTTAATTTTTACATTGAAAAAAAAAATAATAATAAAATAAAATAAATGAGAATTTATTTGTAAAAAATAGATCATTCAATAGTACACGTAGCGCAGTTTATGTCGCAGTTGTATGGCCGGCATAATGTGAGCCCTGATGACGCTGCTATACATATTTCCTTAGTAAGAACTGAAAGATAGAAGCGCGCTGGAAGTTTGAATGGAACGTTTAATTAACGAAAATCAGATGCGATTATGTTTTTTCTGTTTAGTGTTTTATAATTAAGCGGGATTTTCAAAATCACGGTAATTCCGGTTAGATTTAAGAAAAGCGCCACGTCGAGGAAACGAAAGACGATAAAATATGAATTCGTTCGCTTTCAATTGTTTCCGGCTCGCGATAATTTTGCTGTTTTCTCACAGGAAGCCCTAACCCTAAAATATTCTATATTTATAATTTTACTCGTTGTCGTTTACAGATAATAAATATGCCTTTTCTAGGCTTTATTTTCATATAAATTACGGCAAGTGCCGTTAAAGAATATTCTCCCCTTCTATATTTAAAATTTAGTCACATATCGAAAATTGGCGCTATTGCGTAACAAAAGAAAAAAACATATTGTTATTGTTTTTTTATTATTTTTTATTTTCACATATAAAAATTTAATGTGGTGGTCAGCGGTGGAAACCATCCAATTAAGTTTTGGATTCTTCCACTCCACACTGTACAATGATTAATCTTTAGCTTAAAATACTATAATATTAATATAAATTAATATTGGACTTCCTACATATTCTAATTCATTTTTGGTCAATTCATTAGAAATGTTTTATCGCATCCATTCAGGGTACACTGTCTCCTGTTCATTGCATTTAATGCAATTATTCGTTTCCGCTGTATTAAATCTTTTGAGATGGATTTTGAAATTTCCATATGTCCTAATATAAATTGTACGTTGTAAAAGTTTGGCATATACACGTAGTACGCGTTATTAAATCTCTCTTTAATTGTTGGAAAAAAACTTTTCGATATTCCGTCATGACTTATCCACATACTTTCAAACTTTTCCATATATTGTTCGCTGATATATTTTTTGAATTGTCTAGAGCTGTTAAAATTTTATTGTCTACTATTTTATTTGTATATGTGATATTTTCGAAAGTTTGTTCTACCTTTAATTCATTTTTGATTGTAAATACTCTGATATGTTTTTCTAGTTCTAAGTATAAAGTTAATATTCCAACTGTAACTAATGCAATTGTATAATTTATTGGTTTGTAAGCTTTGATTAATTTGATTGTTATGATATTCTGTGTATACTTGCTAAAAATTTTTCGGATTTATTGAACTTTAGCATGTCCTTGTAAATAATAGTAGCATATAATAGATATTTGATGGTAACATTGTTTTGAATAATACATATTATTCCTTTTTTGTAATTCATCTGATTGTTATTATTAAACAGCTTCGTGAGTATATTAATAAATTTCATACTTTTATCATTTATGTACTTGCAGTGATTGTAAAATTTGAGGTTTTTATCTATCAGAAAGCCGAGATATTTTAATTGGTCCTTTACTATGATCTGGTGGTCCTTAAAATAAAAGTAATTAGAAGTCTTTAATAAATTTAAACTGCGCGCGTTATTATCGTATGAAGTAAAGTGTTCGAGATGTTTCGTCCTTGATGTTCTTTAAGAAATTCGGCGGTATCCGGTGATTAAAGAGCAATAAAAACACTATTTTCAAGTCTCCCACGTTTTTGTTTTTTTTTGGATTTCCTATAATTTCGTTGTGGAAAATATAATTTGGAAAATAGTAATATCGCATTAGGATTTTTTTTTCTTACAATGTGACGGACGGTATAAATTCAATCTGCGAAGAGAGAATAATAATTTTCATTGTCGTTTATTACACAAAACAGGAAACGACCGAAGTAGAGCAAATGAGTTTTAGCTTTTAATTGTAATGTACTTTTTTTGAAATTCTGTCAATATAATTTCGTCTTTTTCTTTTCATTTTCAGCGATAGAAAGAGATACACTTTAAAATCTTTTTGACGCATCTATATTTTCTTAAAGCCGCATATCAGCGAATGTAAGAATTATACGTTTTCATGAGTTTTTTCTCGAATATATTAAACATCACCAACCCGCACTGAGGATAATGATAATTTCAGACTGCTAATCGGACAAATATCCTTCTCTATTCTTTAATTACCCAGCGGTCTACCGTGTTTACCTTTGGCTTTGGTTTATTTCTTCTTATCGTCGTTCTACCATTGTTTACTTAATTAGATTAAGATTTAATCACAAACCTGTCCCGGTTTTCCCGTTTTTGATTTTCTCTGGTTCCTTTTCACTAGTGTCTATAATATTGATCTTTTTCTTATATGTGACGCGTTTAACGTTTTCCCTTTTGTATTAGCCCTGGGTCTGCCTCCTCCTTGCAGCCCGCTTCAATCTTTTCGTAATTTTTATCTCTAATCGCCGTACGACTTAAATTTATAATCTAGTCTTTCAAATTGTTGGGTCAAGGGTGTTGGCGGGCTCAAAAAAGAAAAGCAAAAAAACCTAATAAAGACAAGTAAATATCATTATTGTAATAAATTTATTCCTAAGCGTTAAATATCATTTTCTACTCTAAAAAGGGGAAAAAAAAAATATATATATATATACAGGGTGATTATAATTAAAGTTCAAGTTTCAAAACGCTATAAAAGAATAACCACTAATCAAAATGACGTAATATTTGAACGGAATATTATTGAAGAAGGAGCAAAGCGGATGGCATAAAAAAAAAAGATAGTTCCAATTTTTTCCCATTTTTTTTTTTTTTTATTTGTTCCGCATCTAATTTCAATGACAGATTGTGCTACCAGTACCGCTTCATTCTGCAAAGGTTATTGTGCAGTGCGGGTTTACAGCATCATTTATTATAAGGTCACATTTTTTCCACGAGACGGGAGCTTTCTCAGTCTTGTTACCTGTATCGTCACTGATAAGCGTTACGTGTCTTTTACGCAACCACGTCATTCCAGCTCTTCAACAGCGTGAATGTGTGGATAGGATCATTTTTATGCAAGATATCGGTTTTTAATTGTCTTGCGGCCAAAAACCGCATAAAAAGCATCAATCAAATTGGGTTTTAATTGTTCTGAGGGCAAAAACTGCATAAAGAGAATCCATCAAATCGGTTTTTAAATTTCATGAGACTGGCGTAAATCATGTCCAATATGCTGTCCACCGTTTTCTGCAACAAGTTGAAATCGAGAAACAGCATGTTCCACAATTGATCGAAATGTTTCCGGGGTCACGTTCAGAATGTAGTGCGCAATGCGTGCTTTCAATTCAACTAAGTTTGCAATTGGAGTACTGAACGCAGCAGATAGCTCCACAGCCAAAATTCACACGGATCGAGATCAGGTGATCGGAACAGCCAGGTTGTAGGGAAATGACGGCTGATTATTCTAGCATTTCCGAAATACTGCTTCACTGGATTTACAATGTACGAAGGAGCGCCATTTTGCATAAAAATGATCCCATTCACACATCCACGCTATTGAAGAGCTCGAATGACGTGGTTGCGTAAAAGACACATATAGCGCTTACCAGTGAGACGATACAGGTAACAAGACCGAGTAACCACCCGTCTCCTGGAAAAAATATGATAAATGATGCTGTAAACCCGCACTACACAGTAACCTTTGCAGAATGAAGCGGTACTGGTAGCGCAATCTGTTGCTAAAATTAGATACGGGGCAAAAGAAAAAAATCGAAACTATGCTTTTTTCTATCTGCTTTTCCCATTCTACAATAATATTCCGTTCAAATTTGACGTCATTCTGATCAATGGTTCTTTTTTTATAGCGTTTTGAAACTTGAACTTTAATTATAATCACCCTATATATATATATATATATATATATATATATATATATGTAATAAACTGGATATTGTGTCTATAAGCACTGCAAAGTTTTGGTTCTGACTGAAGAAGCAAAAAAAAAAAAAAACAAATTTTTTGATTTCGCACAATTTAGTTTGTACATCACAGATTAAGAATCATAGGGATAAAAACTAGAAAAATATAAAGAAACAATTACTACCTCCATTTTCTTCGCTAGTGTAAGATTCACAGTTGAATATAAGATCGTTGTGTTCAGTTGATAATAGGTAAATTAAGTCCCAAACCCTTGTCAGGGCGTCGGGGGATTGTGAAGTTAAGGTTCACAGTGTGCTAAGGATAATGAATCTCTAAAGAGAATATTGGGGCCAGCGGCTCTATTTACTTTCGCAGATTTCTCTGGTAACCGACTATTTCACGGTGGGTAAACCTGAGAGCGATTTGAATCTGTAGTGAGCAACTCCCGAAAACCGATGATACCTCCGGTTTGGCTAGCCAAGCACCTTAACCACTAGGTTACCGCAATACCTCAGTTGGTAATAATGTTTCGAAAAATGAGCAGTGAATCTTCAAGTTTTTTCACAACATTAATAAACATACTAAGTAATCAAGGAAGAACGAAAAAAAAAAAAAGAAGAAGAAGAAGAAGAAGAGAGAAGCGAAATAACAACCGGAAATTCGTCTTTTCAAAATAAATAAATTTCAATATCAACTGGTGTACAACACCGCGGCGCTTTAAGCATGTTTTCGCGGAAGTCATCAATTTTCGCTGATGGACTAGAGAACTTTCACACTCCCTCATCCATAATCTTTCCTCGTCATTTGGACATTGAGGGCAATGAGGCAGTGGATGTTTTTAGACCGTTTCCCCACTATTTCCAGTGGCAGATTTTTGGGCACCTTTTTAGATCATAATATTGTTCTATTTTTCCCTAAATGAATCACTGTTATGACACTCAGTTCTATTCTTCTTATTCATTTTCTAATCCCGCCTTCTTTTACCACTCTATTCAGCCGTCTTTTCTCACAGCCTCATGGGGTTTTCTAGACACTTGCTCTTTCTTAAATGCTCTACAATCTCGCCTATTTGTCGCCGACGCTTTTAACACAATCTCCTTCCTACATAATTTTCACAATTTTTATCTACTTCTACTCGATTCTATCCTTTTCAGTATCCTTATAAAATTACTTTCCTCGTGATCCTGATATAATGTTTTATTTGTATGTTCGACCTTTTCTAATCGTGCTTCGAATGTTCTCTAATAAAACTCGATATCCCTACTCCTCTTGTCGGTGCTTTTTATATTCTCTTATTTCCTTCTACTTCTGTTATTCCTACCCTCGAAATATTTTTATCCTCTACCCTTAAACGTTTAAGAATTATTTTCTTTTTCTTACCATTTATCGGGGCTGATGCCTTTGTTGACAAAACCATAAAAAAAAAAACAAACAAACTTTCATATAATGGTTGGAAATGCGAGCGACACATGTGGTCGTCTAACATTATATCGGTCGAAAGATAGAACATTTTATTGTTCGCACAATGGTATTTTTTTTTTTTTTATTTTTTTGGGCGCGCCAGCGGCATTGACCCAACAACAACAGAAATTAGAGAAAGGGTTAAATAAAGAGGCGATTAGAAATTTAGGAAAGATTGGAGTACAGGGATTATATCTGGAGATGGAAAGGAAAGGACAAAGGAAGAATTATACGGAGCAGGAAGACCCAGTGCCAAGATTTTGGAGTACAAAAGAGAGCGCTCGGAATCAAGGGCAGGGCATTCAAAGAAGATGTGGTTTGCATCACATATGAGAGGAGAGATGGAATTATGAAGGGGACAATTGGGAGAAGAGGACAGGGAAAAACGAATTCGCACAATGGTATCTGATGTAGGTTTTAGTTTCCATTGTGTCGATTTGAAAGAAGCTGCGTTATGATTTGAAGTTTCGTTACGTCTTCCACAGATGATTCTTTTTTTTTATTTAGCTGTATGTTGCCAGATTTTTTCTAGCCGATAAAAAAAATGTACGCGTTTCTTGAACAAATTTCGTATGGAAGATAATGTGGCAGGCACTGCTGATTTAGTTATATATATGGCGATTCGTTTTTTTTTTTTATATTTATTTTCTTTTTTGAAGGGGGACTTGTCAACTACAGGCCGCTACCTAGAAACAATTGGAAAGGGAAGGAATCAATTATGTCTTTATGCGACATCAAATGTTGTTAGTAGGAATGAATAAATAATGAGAACAATATGTGGAAAAGGAAAAGGCAGGATATAAGAGACGTAATACGAGTAGGATGATAAAGTCGCAGCAACCGGAATGCAGAGTAGAACACTCAACAAAAAGAAATAAATACACGATTAGAGTGTCACAAACAGCCGCTTCGTTTGATTGAAGAAGACAATACGGAGGGGAAACCAATGAAAAACGAAAACCGGAGGAAGGTAATAGAGTATGGTTTAAGAACGTAGTTAAATAGTGGGGACAATAACAGAACGATGAAGTGAAGGAAACAAATAGAACCCCACGGATTGGGAAGAAGACTAGGTTAAACGGACAGGTAAAAGGAACAAGTGTTGAAAAAAGCGGAAGCGTACATATCCTACCAAAAGCTAAGATAAAAACTTTTACACAGCCGAAGGAGGTTAGAGGATGGGAATTTTTCTTAAAAAAGGAAACAGGAAAAAGCAGCATCCTGGGTACCGAAGAATCTAACGTTTCATCGCCGAATTTGCCCGAATGGCTAGAAACCCGCGGTAAATATTAATACAAATGAAATGAAGGGAAGAAAGAGTATGGATAATTGAACGTATACGGAAAATAGTAAAATCACAGGAATATGGGAGTCACATATAATTAAGAATTTAGAGGGAAGGAGAATGAAAATAATGGAACGTACGATAGCCATTAATTCGTTTATGGATGTGGAACAGAAAGGCGGTAGACGGAATAATTTTGAAAAGTTAAAATCTGAGAGGATAAAAGAGGCACCGACACCACCCGTCCTCTCGGAAGTCAAGGATGTGAAACATATTTAAACGTGAAATAGGTTTTTAGGATGTTGGTAAATGTTTAATGTTTGTGGCGCATTAATTTAATAAAACTTGTAATAGCATATTCACCATGATTATCGAGCAGTCTCTTCGAAATATGTTGGTATAATTTTTAAATATATTAATGTTTTCTAGTCAATTTATTTGCTTATATAATTATATTAATTTTGAAAACATGTCTATAAAAACCACGCTATATGTAATTGAGTTTGTCGTTGAAAACATTAGTTACGTAAATTGTCGTTTCTGTGAGAAATATGTACATCGGTCTTTGATGAATTGCTTCTTGGTTATAAATTTTTTTATTTCTACCGGCTTGATTTTTCATCGGGGAAATTAATTTCCAATATATAGGATTTTCATAGTGATGTCGGAGTAAAAAATTATAAAAAGCCGAAAAAAAAAAAAAAAAAATACAATCTGTAAAAGTATACTAGGAATATTACAATTCAACAATTAACCGGAATTATTGTCTAAAATTGATGGGGAAAAAAAACAAAATCCAAAAAAAAGTATCAAAGTATTTACAAGTGAAAATATTTTTTGCCAGCACTATTAAACTGTTCTTTAAATGGAAAAAAAAAAAATCAGGACGCAAAACAAACTGAGAAAAAACTGTTAAATATGTTGGGTACGTAAATGCTGAATAAAATTACTGTTAATTTTTAAATTATTCGCTATTATATTTTGTCGTTATATCGCTGGAAGTGTCACTCTGTTCTTTATAATTAAATCTCGATCGAAATTAAAATTCTAAACGAAATGTCTTTTTTTATTTTTCCAGTGGAAATAAAGATTTTAGGATTAGAAGAAATCACAGAAAGCAGCAAAATATGGCGAATGCTTGTGGCCGAATTTGTCGGAACTTTACTATTGGTAATGGTCGGTTGCGGCACGATCATGTACGTTGATCAAGCGGTCAAAGTGGTTCAAGTAGCGTTAACTTTCGGCTTCACGGTCGCATGTCTGGCGCAGGTTTGTGTATTAAAAATTATTTCTAAAATTATTTATACGATTTTCGGTAAGACATCTCCGATATGATCGAACGAATCACTTATGCATTCGGATCTAAATTTTAATCCGATTCTAATTTATAAACATTTTAGTATCTTCTTAGTTTCTTGTTGGAGAGGCTTGTGAGACTAGTTCTTTCGGTATTAAGGTAACTGGAACATGTAATAGAGACTATTAGTGTGCGCAGAAGCAAGTTCCGCCCTCTTGACGTAGTCTGGAGACGGAGGCTGCAGTCGCATTAGAAGATGCGCACTCTAACGAGAAACTGTTCGCATCAAATCGTATGATTCAACTCGTCGGAGTAGTTGTGGTGAGCTAATGATGCGTTTTTATTAAAGATGAGCCAGTAAAAAATTAAAAGAAAATAATTCAATTGTTCACAGTGTAAGCATTCACAGTGATGTTACTCGTAAAGATTTGTAAAATTACATGAAAGTGTTAAATATGTAAATACAAATATCAAAAGAATAACTTTTATTATCAAGTGACACATAGAAAAAGGTTTTTCGAACTTGGTAAAATAATACTTCTACATAAAATTGAATATGAGAAACATTTACAATGAAGTGGAATAGATTTCTCGATTTTTGTTCGTCCAGATGGATTTTCTTAAAAAATGTTTAATTACCAAGTTAATACAATGTAAGATATACGATTAAGAATACACTAGAAATTAAAACACAAGACGCTAAACGAACGATACATCAATACGACACGATTACACATACCTAAATATGTCTACTATTATGCGTGTATCCGATCGACCGTGTAATAATAAAATAGTAAAATTATAAACTAACAGACGTCCGATATTCTAGATGTCTTATTGATCGATCATCAGCGATGCCATACAGGCCTTTATACTAACGTTTATCATTGAGAAGATGGCTGAATAAATAATCATGTTCCTGCATTTTTCAGCAGTTGTATTTATCACAGTCAGTCATACCTCGTTTCTTTAAGTTATATTTGGTACATACTATGTTGTATGCACTTAGGCGATTTTTATCACTATATATTGTGCAACTATCTGAGGCAGGTTAAACTACGGGTATCTTTTTTAATGTGCGTCAAGCTACCAACAGACAGGAAAAGGGGACATTATAAAATCGAATTTGGATATGCCGCGGGAGAAGAAGTGCATAATGAGCTGCAGAATAATATGACAAAGAGCTGATTGGAAAGGAAGTTCTATCGTATAATCGTGGACAATATACGTTCGAATCTGAAAAGGGTTAATGACTGAAAAATCGCCTAATTCGTTAGTTTAATGTCGTTATAAAAGTTTCGTGCAAAATCCGGTGAGACGACTTTCAGCCGAGTTTGTCTTTTATGGATAGAAGCAAATTTGTATTGAAAAGGGTTTAAAGAACTCAGGCATCACTAATCGATATTAAATAATACATCGTTGCTCAAGCGGCCCTGTCGGTCCATTTGTTCAAACTTGAGTACGGTTATATTGTTACCGTCTGTTTATAAGTCTGATCGTTCCATCTATAACGGCGAACACCTACACATGGTTTATTAATAAATCATCAAAGAATATTATGTAAAATCGGCCCCTCCCGGCTATTTAGATGAAATTTGTTCTACATATATATGTTGGTCTTGCCGAAAAACTACGATCCTGAAAGTTTTGAGTCTTGAGGATCAAATTTCAGCCTCTAATCTCAATAAATGTGTTTTTTCCGGTTTTTTAACCACATCTTTCGGATTTTGAAAAACTTAAGTCGAGGTTGAAGAAAATCACGAAGCGCATATAACTTAGTCATTTCGGGAACATCTCGGGGCATAAATATAACCTAAAAAATCAATTGGAAAGTTTTGTATCGATTTGCCAATTAGTAATTGCTATGGAAAGTCGTAAATTAAAAAATAACATAGTTAATTAAATGAACACTTCTATAAGAATTGTATCATCTGAGGATTTGGAAGATGTTCCCAGGGCAAGCTTTAACGGATTAAGCTTTTACATACATATATTCATATATATATATATATATATATACGAGATTAAAAATACATGATTCGGTTTTTTCCGTAGTATATATGAAAATCGAAAAATTAATAGTCGGAATAATTGATTTTTTTTTTTTATGAAAATTTTTGAAGTGTACAGTGGTTAGTGATCAATTTAAAAAGTGCCATAATAACTTGCGTATTTCTTCCACAAACGAAATCATCAGGTAAGCACGTGTTTAGAAAAGGTTGCAGAAGAATTATTGTCGATGATATTTGGTGAAATGCGATTTTCGCTGATTTTTGCCGCTGTCCTCGACAAATAAAAATATTTTCCACTATCAAGGTTATTCTATGCCAACTCAGTTATCAAATGATCGTAAATAGTTCCTGAAATGTATTCTTCCGCACGGCATTGCGTTTCGACTAATTCATTTATTTTATGATTTATCATGCGCTTATAGAGGTTACAAGTACTTTGGTCAGCAGTATCTTGGCCTGCTGCCTAAAAACCGCTCAGACTTACTCGTTTTCCCCCTAGTTTATTTTACTTACCTGTGCCCGTCTAGTTCTCATTAAGAACAACGATATATTCCTAATGATTCTAACCTCTAGCAAATATTTCATTTCCTGCGCTTCTTCATCGCAGTTCTCACAGCATAGTATTCCACTTTTTGAGCTTTGTTTCGCCTCAACAGTTTCCTCGCTACCCGTATTATTTCCGTGATACGTTTTTTTCTGAAATTATTTTTAATCCATCACCCGCTTTTTCGTTATTTTCTTCCATGAACGTAGACTATCATTTATAATTGTTTCGCGTATTGAATTCCATCAAATGAAGATACTTTAATTGAATGAACTTGTTTCGGTTAACAATTTTGTTTATCATATGCAAAGAAAAGCTTCTCGAGGGAAAAATAAATTCTTTAACAATATTTATGGCGCAATTAACTGGAGAAAGATGTTCTCGTTCATCATCACATTTAATAAACAACATTACCATGGATTGAATCGTTATGGAGACTCTTTTCTATTATATCTAATATCTTTAAACGAGCAATAATTATATATATATACATCAATTTATTTCGCATACCTCGGAAACAGCTGTAACGATTTAGATGAAATTTGCACACCAGGGATATTTTGGGCTAATAAATCGATCTGGCATGGTCTAATCCATGGCAAAATTCGGTTTCGTGAGTTTTAAGTGAATTTTAATGTTTTCAGTATGATACGAATCAGGGTTGGTGGCGTGATTGTTCTGTCTTTAGTATTATTTTTTGATTTTTGAACGTCTTCGATTATCAGCTCTGGTAATGGCTTTGTCAATACTGGTAGGGCAAAGCAATAAAATATATGGTAGGCAGAACAGGTGAGCGGGTAACTCCAGATACCTGGAAACGGCGAGGAACGAATAGGTCAAAAAAAGGCATCGGTCTTGGCTCTCAGCCGATCAGCGAGCGGTCACATAATGGCCGTTCGAAAATCCTACGCTACGCATGCAGTAATAAACGAATCGAAAATATCGTATCAAACAGTTCATTTTTTATTTTTTTTTGTATTCATTTTATATTAAAATAAGAAAAAAAAAACAACTGAGTTTTAATAGCTACTAAACAAAAAAAGAAAAAGAATAAGAAAATCGGTTAATAAACAAATGAAGAATTTTACCTATTTATATGCGGATATTAAATGTTTTGCGTAGTTATATATTTGTTTGTGAAAGTGAATTACTGAGAATATGTTGTGCACATTTTGAAAATCCCCTTATGTGCAGTATACCCTTATTACATTTTGCAGTGATTTAGTCAGAAATTTTTTCAAATTGGTTGGAAAACAGCTGATCACAGGTAAAATTACAAGACGTTTTTTATTTGTTTTTATAACGAATAAACCCCGATAAAGATAAAGCTGACGACTCTGCATAACCCAAATATAATTTTTCTAATAAAAAACGTATAGAAGTATATTCATAACAATCAACGTGTGTAGCCATTGAAAACATTTTGGAACCATCCGGAAAGCGAATTCGAACGACCTCTACATTTTTGTTGCGTTCAGTATTGAAAAGCAAAGTTGTATGGAAAGAGAATTTAAATTCATAAATGTGTTCATAAATTAGTTTTAAAATATTTCATGTTTTGCGAACATGTATAAGATTAAAATAAAATCAAGAAGTATGTGTATGTGATTCGTATCTAAGTATATTTTCCGAAAAAACATGATTTTACAAAAAAAAATCGAGCAAAGCTCGGTCGCCCAGGTACTATATGTACGTAAAGGGTGTTCTGATACTGATTCAGGAAACTTGTTTTACCCTATAAAGCTCGTCAAAATGAACAAAAAATTCCTAAGAGAAATATCATTTGGGCGAACAATTAATTAGTTATAAATTATTTAATTATTTAATTTAAATGGAAAAATACAAGTATCTTTGTTTTTTTAAATCCATATTTTGCAAAATAAAAATAAAATAAATATTGAAAAGAAGTAAAACACGTATTAAATGTGTAGTCATAAATGTATAGTCAACAATGATTTCTCAATGGCCTAGAGCAAGTGCTCAATATGCTGACCATTTTGCTGTACCACTAACTCAGCTCTTCGGGTAACGTTATTTACGGGGCCCGTTGAAGAAGTTCTGGTATTCGTCAGATGTCGTTAAACGCTGTGATGATCCGCTGTATATAGTCTGAAAACGATGATCGTATTTTGTTTCTTGTGTTTACAAAACAGCATAGAAAAACAAATGAACGCTGAGGCTACGTTGTGATAAAATTCATATACGGCTGATTTGAAAACATACGACGAATTGGGTTAAATTTTTACTTAGTTAACTATACACTTACGACTACATTTAATACATATTTTACTTTTTTCCAATATTTATTTTATTTTTATTTCGAAACATATTGAATCAAAATAAAAGAAATATTTTTTTTTATTACGACGAATTAAATTAATTTTAACTAATTAATTGTTCGTCCAAATGATTTTTCCCTCAGGACTTTTATATGAGTATATATATTGGAAATATTTGAGTGGTCCAACAATTATTAATATACCGCTGAAACTACTTAGGTCTATGAAGCTGAAAATTGGCCCGTAATGCGACGACTCGCCATGTAAAAAGACATTAAAAAATTCAAATATTTTGAAGATGAAAAAAGGGGTGTAAGTAAAAAAATCGCTTTTCAAAAAACTAATAATCATGCTACAGTGGAAACTATTACACCAGATAATTGAAATTTTACATGAACACTACTTATGTACTGCAGATGTTAGATAAGAACGCTTTTTTGAAAATTCAGAAATAAGGCGTAAAAAGGGTTAAAAACTATTCCACAAAAAGTACACCAAGTGTTATATTTTTGGTACAAACAAGCCTACCAATAATATCGTATAAAGGTACTTTATATTGTCTACTAAAAGTGCGCAACATTTTTTTTAAACCTTCAAAATTTTAAAGGGGAAAAAGAGCAAAACCCCGCTTTTAAGAAAACCAAAAATTACGCTGCAGCCAAAACAAACCGTACCTTCGTACGAATATAATGTATATACTGAAGATATCAAAAAAGAACACTTTTTTTGAAAATTTGTATTTTAAAGTGTGAAAAGAAGTTAAAAACTTTTTTTACAAATTTGGTACAAATAGGTTTACCGAATTGTAATTTTGCACGAAGGTACCTCATATAGTGTACTAGGGGTGATTTTTTTTTAAAATCCTCATAATTTTAAGGGGAAGAAGAGCAAAATCCCGTTTTTGAGAAAACTAACAATCACGTTATAGCCAAGAGATTTTTTGAAAATTCGAACTTTAAGGGGTGAAAAGGGGTTAAAAACCGTTTTCCAAAAAATACACAAAGTGTTAATTTTGATCATTTTATACAAAAGAATAGAAGAGAAAGAGACAAAAATGTAAGCAAGAGGGATCAAGAGGCACATGCGAGGCCAAAATGACCGAGTTTATATATGTATACATATATGTATTCAGTTGAATTATGAATTTAGAATTAATATGTATCAATGATACAATAGTTTCTTATTACATAAAATACGTAGATAAGGATGGTGTATGTGTTTAGTCCACATACAAATTTTAATGAAAAGCAGAAAAATAATAATCACTTATATTTCAAGTACAAAAAAACGAATGGTTAAATAAGTAGAGTTTATTGAATAAATAAATAGGATGTGATTGACGAAATTTTAAATAGCAAATTGAAAGGTGGTGGCAGTGATCAAAGAAAATGTATTCAAGCGGGCAATATATATAAACGCACCTACGTAAAGCTATATTAATGGTTGCGTCATTCTTACACGGGGGGTAAAATGAATGACACGAAATTATGTAACATTTCATACTGTATTAAAATGATAAAAAAAAAAAAGGAGATAAACGATTTACTTAGGTTTTTTTTTCTGGATAATAGAAAACATGTATCTTATTGAGCAGATTATTTTGTAAAAGTGTTGGATGAAAGTTACAAATGGAACTTTTCGTTTCGGGTACAGAGCGATCTACCAGAGAACGAAACGAAAAATTCGGCTAATTTATACAATGCCGTTAGCAGTGGCTGACTAATAGTAATTGCTTTTGTAAGCTTGTTAAAGGCTGGGGGTTGATATTGTGTTCGCGTAATACGAATTGAGATAGGACAGTTTCATTCTAGGAAAAATGGGGAAACACTCGCTTACCGTTTTCCCCATATTTTAGCAAAACATTTATTCAAGTTATGAGTTATTTTGAGGGAAGAATAGGGATTAGGCGTTCGGGTAGGACTGATACTAATCTTTAGACGTTCGGTTTGGATTCAAAAGCCTATATTTAAAAGAAAAATCTCACAAACGAAGGTAGATGTTTTAGTATTAAAAAAGGAATAAAATCCAAAACTAGTGTGCGACTTATAGTATAGCAATTATGCTGCAGACTAAGTTCTGAAAAGGAGAAGTTTTGGCTCTAGAATGCGGTTGGAAAAAATAGAATCATGGATCTTTTTATATTGAGTTTTTATGTGGAAATAAAGATGGGAGAACAGAAGAAAAGGTTGAATTAATTATAAATCAATAATAACATACGCACACAAAAAATAATATTTTGTTAATTTAGCAACAACATGTTTCATAGCTAAAACTTCATAACTGAAACACGCAGTTCTAACAAAAATCAATTTAAATAACAACTCACTTAATTGCTTTAATATATCTATCTATATATGTATATATATATATTAGTGGCTATATCATTCTTTCGCCGAGAGCAATCTATTTTATAACGATATTTGCAATGTTTTTACGTCATGCTAATGATATGGAGTTTTAATTCCGAAACATGTCGACGATAAATTAATGAAATATTGCTTTTTGTGCGTTATTACTAGTTTTTAATTAATTTAATTTTCAATATTATTACGAAATGACAGAACGGATGGAAGATGCCGATGATAGAAATAGGTGAGTTTGTTCTGAATGTTTTTTACAAAGCTGTCGGAAAGCTTGATTATATTTGAAATTATTAAACCGTGTCTTTAAACAAATAAAAGCGGAATCATAATTTAGAAAATTAAAAAATCTTATTTCTATCCACGTATACTGGTAGGAATAATGTAACTTGGTGTTTTTAAAAACGGCACTATTGTGACAGCATTGGAAATCGTTGAAATGTATTCGCTTTTAAGGGTTAGGTTACAATGAGTTTTTAAATAATCGGTTATATCTGTTTCCGACGTTTTGTGCGAGAGCGATGACTTTCAATAGATGACTCCATCTTTATTTGTCCCGTAAGTTCGCAAGTATAATTGATAAAATCTGGATTTGTGACGGCTATATTGTTTATGCAATGACAGAATTCGAGAAAGTGGCCGCTGATTAAAATAGATGTTGGCGCTTTTCTGTGAGGTAGTTTCGTGACTCGCGGTGTTTTTAAGTTAAGCAAGGATTGATTCGATAGTAGTTAAATTATAAATACCAGGAAACTGTAACTTACGAAACTAAATAATTCATTTATTAATGTATTAAAGAACGTATTGTTCTCCCCTTGGTTTGCAGTGAAATCACCGGGGACTGGTGCGGCTAAATTTTCCGACTTCCATGTCACTTCATGTATAAAATTAATATGCATTTTAGTCGCACGTAATATAGTGCCCGGTAGTGGATGTGTTGTGTGAATTCAGGATGTGTACAGAAGTCACAAAAATAAAATGTGAATTCGGTGAATACGGTGATATTCTGTCTTAAATATTCCGAAAAGTAGAGATGGAAATGAGTACCATAATTTTTTATGTTGCAGGTGTGTCGTTGTATAAATACATATAAAAGCAGTTATGCAGTTTTATCAATAAAGCTACTTATCGTTTTTAGATAAAAAATGCACCTCGACGTGTCGTTCGCGTAACGATTTTTCTGTTTTTTCACCGAAACCATTAAATGTAAATTAGTAAACCGGAACAAATTCAAAAACACTAAAATTGATTACGTCATATTTGATAAGTTACAATTTTAAATTTGACACGCAGAGAAGTCGAAATTACACATTGACCGTATGTACGTGTAATCAGAGTAATTTTTAATTAGCAAAAGAAGGAAATAAACTTAGCAACGGTTGCACAATATGATTAACGTATTTCAGCCGATAAAACGACGGCGCGTTGAACAAAAATAATTGTAATCGTGCACGCTCGATTTATTCGTAATTTATGCCTCGGTCGAATGGTAGTAGACAGCGTCGAATTAATGCAGATTTTAACATTATCGGGGTCCGAGAAAAACTGAAACGGCAAGTTTGAAATTATTCGGCATAAATCATAGTTTTCAGCTGTTTAGATAATTATCTTTTAATTTGTGTTTTATTATTTTTATTAAATGAGGTTAAAATATGTTTATTATCATTGAAAATTACACCGGCATGTTCTCTCCCCCCCCACACACAAAAAAAAACTATTACAATACGAAGAGAATTCTGCATTTTGTTTTTTTCGAGGGCCGTTCATCAACCGTGGACATCATAACACTCGACGCAAGTTAAATCTCTCTATATGTTCAATGTGCGATAGTTCTCGATTGAAACGCTACTGCCTAACCTAACTGACTCATAAGGAAATATGTCGGTGCAATTTTACAATAAAACCTTTTTGCACATAGCGTTTACTCTACGTTATAACGATGATAACAAAATTTTCATAAAACTCCTCACCTTTTTCATATTTCACGCTCCCAAAAATTTATTAACGAACCCTATTATATTTCACAATAAAGATTAATTATTGATGCTTTAGTATAAGAAGTTAAAAAGCAAAACGGATTTAGTTTTTATTAAATCATCAAGCCGGTTTTTTTCTTAATGTGAGACCAGCTTATATACAATTAAATTTCAGTGAAGTCTCCTTATTTGTTAGTTGATTGTATTGCCTAGATTTTTATTATTTCTTAAAAATGCGTATATATTACGTACATCAAATGTAGTTAAATTATTTTTCTGCCACTTTCAACCAGGAACCAACCCCTGGTCTAAATAAACATCTTACTCAATAAAAAATGCAAAAGCAATTCAACTATCAGTTAATAACTGTTAGATTGCACTAAAAGCGACGAAATGCATATAAACAAATCTGTATAACGCCGGTTGTGTGGAAAACAACGATGTAGACAGTATCGCAAGCAGCGGTAACGTTAAAATTATGCCAAAAAGACTAAAAATACATTCGGCCGTTGGTCTGATTGACCTGACGAAATGTAATGGCAAAAAAGAAAATGCCAAGAAACATCGATTAGAACGACTGACTATTCTTAATATAAGCCAGAATTTTTAAGAGAACCATTTTAAATATTTCCCCGACTGCATTGCTTGTTTTCCCAAATTTTCTTCGGCTCCGTGGAAACATTTTTTTCTTTGATCGATCACACTTTTCGAATTAATTTGGCAAAATTCGTACTATTTTTCGATTTACCGATCAGGTTGCTCTATCCACGCATAGCACTTTTGTAGTTTGCCAAAAACCTCTTTCCATGAAGCTAATGCCATTATTGCCGCTTAAGTAAGAACGTTATCCTATTATAAATTTTTTCAAAGACAGTAAAGACGAACCAAACATTTCCGCTTCCACGTAAGTATGACTGCGGACAATTCGAAGTTTTGGAGAAATGCAGATTTAAGCTTATGTAATACGGATCTTCAAATCAATTGATACTGTATAAAATTAAAAATCAAAAATTCGATAAACAAGTTGATAACGTAATGCAACCGGTAAAATGATTTTATATATTCGTCACAAAATTCTTATACCTTGAGAATAGAACAAAAAAAAACCGCGGATAACACGATACGCATATATAATGTATTGTATAATATAAGGAAATAGTAATATAACGCATACTAAATGTTTACCTTAGCCGTAAAAGTCAGCATTGTGGTAATAATTTAATTTACAAAAAATTCACATCAAGCAATCGGTAAAAGACATAAAACTACACTGGAAAAGGAATATATATATATACTATATACGTGTATGTATTGAAAGAAGCCGGTATATCGACGTATGCAGCATTAAAGGAAAAAGTAGCTGACAGGCTTGCATGGAGGCTATTGGTACACGGGGCGGACCAGTCTGCGGGCTGAAACACTGATGGTGATGATGATATATATGTGTATATATTATAAATAGAACAAGCGAATATAAAAAACAACTGCAAAAATAATACATAAAGAAAAACGAAGTTTGTGAAATGAAATATGATAACTACAAAAATCCAAATACGAATTGGAATATAAAGAAGATGAACAGAGTGTACGATTAAGAACATTAACAGAATGACAGAAAAACTACATAAACCGAGGATAATAAAAAATATACGGTTGCGGCGAAGTTGGTTCTATTTTGGCAGGATGAAATATACGTAACAAAAATCGAAATTGTACAAAATTTAATGTCATTCTTTTCTTTGATGGAACAAATGGTGTGATTTTTAGAAATAAACTAGCTAATGATCAGTAGGAAATATGGTTCACCGGTAACAATTTATTTGAATTGAAAATCGACCGAATGATTAACGAATTAAACGTGTAACGAACGAAGTCTTGAAAAGGGCTATTTCAAAATTTACGAGTATAGCGACGAAATAAAGGATAAAACTAAAATAAGAAATATTAGGAAAATTACGCGACGAACGAAAGTGGACTGACGATCGGAAAGGAAAATTGGAAAAGCAATTAAAAAACACCGAAATAGGAAAAGAAATTGCGTATAAAACAAACGAAATTTGACAACTTAACGAATAACAGAGATAATGAACGGTAGTAACTTGGCGATGATTTGATTGCTTTGTGCATAATTTCAAAACGTTCTTCCGAAATAGGGTTATATTATGGATCGACGTCTAATATGGAGCACCGACGTCTAACATCGCCGCGCACACAAGGCAAACAATTTACTCAAGACTTAGAATCTTAAATTGGCTTATGGGAAGGAAGTCCACCGTGAACATATCTTGCGAAAGATTAATCTACCTATCTGTACGGGCACAAGTACGGAGATGCGGCATCGAAGTATAGGACGCAACGTCCAAGAACAGCATCAACAGAATGCAGTCGGTTCAGTCTAAAATATCCAGACAAATCGCCAACGTCCCCCTTATTTCGTGTCAAACAAAACACTCTATCATTGCGATTTAAACATCCCATTCGTGTAAGACTATCACAAACTTGAATATAGCAAGTTTTTTAGGGAACTAGAACTCAGTAAAAATATCGAAGCATCCTGCATGTTCCCTTCGTCTTTCCCTGAGAATCCGTGGAGAAGACTTAAGAGATATTGGTATAGAGATGCATTATAACCCTGAGCAAATTATAACAGCATTCTACACGCAAAGTAATATTACTCGCTCAAACCAGCGGATTATTTAATCTGAGTCAGCACAGGTCATTTGAATAATGCGATAATTTAAGTTGTGAAAGTTGTTTTTTTTTACTGTGATTAATATTTTTTGTTATTTTGTGTAACGTAATTTGATTTTTTTTAAAGAAAGTTATTAGTGTAGTAGTTGAAAATCACGTCTTGTTCTAGTGACAAGAGACACGAGGAAGTATTTAACTTAACATAGAATAAGTCGAGGTTTAGATAACTAAACTTCAGCGCCAATCGTGGTCCTATGTCACCAAAGTGGTGAAAATAAAGAAAAAATAATAATAATAATAATAATACGGCGAATTATGACATAGCCCGAGGACGTTTCTTTAAATTAAGCTAATTTTAATTTGAATTTATTAAAATATAAATTTATACTTATTTTCGTTCGTTATCGAGGTAATTATTTATTTTATATTTATAAATTTCACTATTTATTTGATACGTATTTTATCCATTTCTGATGAATTAATACAGATAATAGAATATCGATTTTCAGAAATGTATATTGAATAACTTTATAATTTTCTCTCGACATATTATTAAAACACGACGCTACACGTGAAGAGAACTTATCTCTTCGTCCAATTAACTAAGTAACAGAGATACCACACTTCATCTATCTCTGTTCGGCCACTCATATCGGAAAGATACCGTCGCAATCATGTAATAAGCTTTGCGACTCGATAATAATTCCTTAGGGGGGGATTATGTTGTGATGACAGCGCATTTTGGAGAGGGGGGCTCGGCCAACCGAGGGCAGCTACCCAGGACAACTGGACTATATTAGAGATTAAATTTTAATCCGGTCAGAGATCGGTGAAAGAAAAGAGGTGAGAATACGAACCACCGTTGAAGACGGCAAAGTTAAAGTCTAGGAAGCATTATAGGAAGTAGAAAAATTCAGCTTTAATAGCTGAGCTCACAGCATACTACGTTTGAAGAAAAGATTGGAACATTCAAACAGCACGTGGTCAGGATCACAAACGAAGGTACAGTCGCTAGAATGCAAAGGACAATAAGGGGACGGGGAAAAAGCAAAACGATACCGTGAGGATTGAAGCAAAGTGTGATTGAACTGCAGACAACAGATAGCAATAAAGAAAAAAAACGTTTAAGGGTAGGAAAATAATAGAACAAAAATAGGAAGCTGGCCTGAATAGAAAGGCAAAATGAGTTAGGATTAGAAACGGAGCGAGGATATATATCCGACCAAAGTTTGGCATGCATTCTTTTCGAAAAGGGAAGTATGTTATGTCCAGGAATCTTTTTAACAAAATGTGAGAAGTGTAACGCCGAGCGTGCTAACGAATCCTCCGTTTCGTTTCCATCAATATCCGCATGACTTGGAACCGAAAGAAGGTCGATGGAAATGGAATGGGAAAGGAAGAGACTATAGATGAGAGAACGTATACGGAAAGCAATAAAGTCAAGGGAATACGAGGAAAAGGGAGAGGATATAGCTTGAAGAGAACTTTTGGAGTCCGAAATGATTAGGTATCTATCAGAGTATCGAGTTGAGGAAATAAATATAACTGGTCGAAGAATGGTATAAAGTTCCGCGAAGAAGATGGATCAAAAAGTGCCGGCAGCCTGATGAATTTAGCGGAATTACTGGCTGGGTAGAAAAAGGGAGCAGCTACTCCCCCTGAACTCTTGGAACCATCAGTAAATATTAAGGAACGAAGAGGAAACGAGGAATAAGAAAATTAAATTCTTGATTGGCAGCTGCGAAGCCAGAAATTTTAGATGATGAAGGGAGCGAAGAGAGTTTTGGAGGGTAAAAGCCCCTGAAGAAGTTAAACAGAAAATAAGGAAGTTTACTGTGGGAAATAGTATAAGAAGAGAATTTGTCGAGAGATTTATTAGGAGAGAAACGCCATTTATGAAAGAGAGAGGTATGAGAGACGGATCTTAGAAAACACGCCTCATAACTCTTCTTTCATCAAAGTTTTCTAGATCGTAAAAGGCAGTTCCGGTGTTCACTGCTCACTTTGAATTTGCGTGCATATCGCGTAAATTAAAAATTTTAGCTTAATATTATTAATCTTTACCATTTCTGTAGATTAACCGAGAGACACAGACAAATATTAAATTATAAAACACACGTAAGTTCACAAATTAGTTCGAAGCAACAAACTCTGTATCTCAATTCAATAACAAAGTTAAAGTTAATCGAAATGTGTAAAATAACAAATGTTTGTCGATAGTTAAAAGATAAATACGACATGTCGATAATTGTAAATAAATATAATGCAAATAGGCCACGTGGTAGCCTAGTAGTTAAGGTGCTTGGCGACCAAACCAGAGGTGTCACAAGTCATCGAGACTTGTCTCGTTCCGGATCCAAGTCGCTCCCAGATGTTTACCTAATCTCGAAATGAATTAGGGACCAGAGAAATCTGGGAAAGTAAAGACGGACGAGAGAAAGAAACTGGCCCCAATATTCTCTTTAGGTCCATTAGGCTTAGTACATTATGAAAAGCTTAACTTCACAATCCATGATATCTTATCAAGGATACTTATTTCATACGTAATGGTCAAATTAATTTACAATTCGTCAACTATTTCATATTTGCTTTTTTTATAGACATATTATGTTTTCTTTTAAATTATCGACATAAACTATCGATCAACATTTGTTATTTTATACATTTCGAATTAACTTTGTTATTTAATCATTATCTATGAAGCTCACATTACTCTGAAACATGGTTAATTTGTGAATTTATGTATTTATTTATGTATTTTATAATTTATATCTGTGTCTGTTGGTTAATAATATTTTTATAAATTAAATTGGGTAATCCGGATTATACATTTTTGTGTGCGCGCGCTAGGATATCTAACAAAGTAAAAAAGTGATGCTATTCGATATAGAAAAATACTACTTTTAGTCGTTAACGGGCGTGAAATGTCGCATGTCGAACGAGGTAATCTCTGTGATTTCGATGTATGTTTTCGGCCATGATCTCGCCTAATGTTTCCTATCCGATTACAATTTCAAAAATAACACTAACACACGCTCACTAATATGCACATTTGTGTTCATTGCGACACTGCGAATGAAAGGAAACGCGTTATCTATAACGATTCACCTTTTTTCCTTATTTTTGTTTTTCATATAAAACAGCAATTTCGGAAGTGCACAGTTCAATACGGATGCCCGACACGGCATTCGTCACGTTTAATCGAATTACATGTATCAATTTCCGTTACTCTACGATTCTAATACGCATATAGATATGCGTCTTTCTCGTATTTGTTTACCATATGCCGCGAATTGAGGACAGCCCGCGAATTTCCTCCGAATGATCTAGAGCAAAGGACGTCGAAATAACTGGTCGGTTATAAGTGTTGATGATCGGTGTCTCTCCTGATTATATATTTAACCAGCACAGGTGGTCACATAAAATGTGTATTGAACACTATACACAAACGCGTAAAAATATGAAAGATATGTAAACACAGTGTGCTTCTCTTACATTACGTACAATGTGTTTCGCTTACTTATATTACTTTGTTGTTTAATTTTCGTTTCACTGTAGACTTTTAATTTTAAATCCGTTCAAAAATAAAAAGTTAAGTGTATTAGCAAAACAAGTTGAACAGAAACTGGAATGTTTGCAGAAAATAAATGTTAATTTTTTATTTTTTCTAATTTCGCCGGTTTGTCAGCAAGACCCCCCCTCCCGCCGGGGGGGGGGGCGTTTAATTATTACAAACATTCACACAAATTTGTGAAATAACTTAAAGGATGAGCAAAAGTAAAAAAAGAGAAAAACAATTTTTATGGTATTGCCAGGCGAAGAAGAGTGAGTGATTCAAGTGAAGTAAGAAGTCTATTTGTTATGAGATAAACGAGTGTAAGGAAAAAGATTAGGATTATGAAGAAAAGAGAACAACAGCGTAAAAATTCTTATTTTGCGTGAAATTCCATAACCGACCGGTAACTGAAATAATCCACCTCAGCACTATGGCTACCAGTGGCGCGCGTTTAGCGGGAATATTGAGAAGATAACGAAAAGAGTTGGTGATGAGGTAAAGGCCACAATGATAAGTCGCACGTTCCTTTAGGGCATTCTTTTATACGAGTCGGAAATACTGAAATTGAGGCTACACTTTTTAATGGACTGATTTACGCCTGTAGCAGCTCATTTTTATTTTTCAGCATTTCACTTTGTTTTGAAATATCTACTTCCGTCCACTCGCCTTAACAGATATAACATAATAAACACTGTTCTAACGAAAATCACCTCCAAGAACTGAAAGTGGAATGAAAATATTAAAATTTTCTCGAAATTTTTGCCGACCACCACCGAAGGTTAAATTTATTCGAGCTAATTTTTTTCGTGATAAGCGATGCCGAAGAGTCGAACTTCAAATTTTTAGAACGTGTATTTTAAAAATAACGCGATTCTTTTTATTTATACACGTTGATTAAGTCTTCTTCAATGTGTTCCGTCTTTCTGGCTTCCCGCAGGCCCATGAATAACACCTTCTTCTTCCTTTTCTTTCGTTTAGTAAACCACTTTCTTCCATTTTCTACCTGTTCTCGGTGCTTTCCTCATTCCCCTATAATATTGTTCTTACTAAATCAGCCACCTCTTGTCATGTTCTCTTTTGGTAAATTATTCTTTTATCTCACCTAGTCTCTGTCGCTTGTCCCGGCTATTGAATGTCTCTTTTCTCTTCTACTCCCTCACATACTTCTTCATTCTAAAACTTAACTTGTTCAAATGTGTGCCCTCTAAGCTCACATCATATAAGTTTTCAACAACCCTACTCCTCAAAAATACCATGTCATACTTCGGTCAAGCGTTACTCTTTTCTTTTTTCTTCTCGATCAATAGCTTCCAAACTTCGCTAAATTTCGTTAATCTACCTCTGAAATATTCTCCGGTCTTATCCTTTTCACATTTATCGATTGCATAGTGTAAAAAATATGTTTTTTTTTTTTCTTTTTGGTTTTTTTTGGGACGCGTCAACTACGGACATTAACTCAGCGCAAGTGAAATTTTTGAAAGTGTCAATATTTGCCAGCGGGACATACTATCCGAATAAACACTACTGCCTAACCAACTGCGCCACGGTAGCTGTCTAAAACATGCATGTCTTACAATGTACCTTCCTCTGAAACAACTCTCAGCTCGCAACATTATCTTTCTAATCTGACCTCTTCAACCGCGGAAAATCACTACGCTTTCTTCCAATTCGAAGAAGCCTCTTTTTTAGATTAAAGTGTTCATCTTTCTTCTACTACCTGCTCCCGTAGAAGCTAACGTATTCGCAAACTCATTTTTTTTAAAAATCTGATTTGGTTTTTACTCACTTTCAGTGGAGTTTTTTTGTATACAATTACCTCTATTTAGTATTCGGAAAATTATTTTTTTCGCGATCTTACCGATTTCAGTTTTTTTCTACAAGTATCGTTCTTTATTAACAAATAGTTCCACCGACCTTTCTCTCACAAAGCGAGCGTTCTGCTACACTGCCTTCATCCGCAGCTTCAATCTTCTTTTTAATTTTCCACCCTTCGTTTCAGTAACAGTTTTCTTTACATCGAATTTCATTATTTGTAGTTTTCTTTTATAGTATTCCGGTTGCCTTTCGATGTAAAACGTATTATTTTAATTCTTTTTTTTTTCCGATACCCTGGGCGCGCCAACGGCCTTGACCCAATATTTTAATTCTTCTCGAGGGTAACCTTTTTCCCTTTTAGCCATATTATATCGCCAGCCGCTTTCTATTTTTATTTTTAATTTTGATGTTCTTACTTTAAGTGTACATAATTTTTTTTTTTTTTATTATCGTTTCTCCCATTTCTCCGTCATTTTTACATTATCTTCTCTTTTCTATATCGCACTTTTTTCTTTTTTTTTTTTTTTTTTTCATTTGCACTTTTTCTACTACTACTCCTGCCAACTACTCTTTCTATGTTCGCTTTTGCAGTTGCTATTTATATCTTTTTTTTTTTTTTTTAATATTAATAATAAAGGTACAATCTTAACCGTTAAATTAAATAAGCCTCAATAATAATAAATGTTTAACAATTAAATCTTATTTGGAGTATAAGTCCAGTGACTTCACCCCATAAAAATATATTTAGATCACTAAGTCTAATGGATGTCTGCGTTTGAGACGTCTGGTGTCATAGCCGGTATCTAGCAGCTGTATTGCTTCCACATTTACGTGATTATGCAAACGCTTCTCGTGTATCTGAGCAAACTCCTTAATGACATCGTTGACGGTAGCCATTTGGAGATCCGTATGAATATCATCATTACGTGAATATCGATTTGCATCTACAATTGCACGTAAGATTATATTTTGACGCCGCTGGATCATTTCTCGATTGGAACGCGCAATACAGCCCCATAAGGCAATTCCATACGTCCAAATCGGTTTAATGATTTGTTTGTACAATAATAGTTTGCAGGACGTATCCAGTACGGATTGTCTGCCGATTAACCAGTACAATTGTCGTACTTTGGTTTTAATTTGTTGCACTTTCATTTTGACATGAACTTTCCACGACATACGTTTATCCAGGTGCATACCTAGATACCTTGCAGAATCAGCTTGTGGAATCGCCTGATTACCAAGATATATGCGGTATTGATCACTAGCAGTACGCAGTGTAAAGAGAATGTGGATGGATTTCTGCTCATTCAGCATAATCTTCCACCTTCTAGTCCATTTATACACCGAATCAACCCTTTGCTGAAGCTTGTTTGTAACATCACCCTGATTCTGGTCGACAGCCATTAAAGCGGTATCATCAGCAAATGTTGCAGTGGTGGTACTATCATCATTTACAGGCAAATCTTGTGTATACAGAAGGTACAAGAGAGGTCCAAGGACACTCCCTTGGGTAACTCCAGCCTGTATATTGTAAAATGTTGATTTAGCATCCTCATGACTAATTCTGAACTTCCGATCTGTTAGATACGACCTAACCAGTCGACAAAGGTTACCTGGCAGCAAATGACTCAACTTGAAGATTAGGCCTTCATGCCACACCTTATCGAATGCTTGTGCAATGTCTAAGAAGATGACAGAACAATACTTCTTTTCTTCCAGAGCCCTATTTATTATTGCTACAACCCGATGCACTTGGTCGATTGTGGAATGTTTTTTACGAAATCCAAACTGATGAAGTGGAAGGTGTTCTCCAACTAGTGGTAGTAAACGTTTCAGTAACAATTTCTCTAAGAGTTTAGCTACCGCTGGTAGTATTGATATTTGCCTATATGAGTTAACTACTTCTGCAGGCTTCTCTGGTTTTTTAAGCATGATGATCTGTGCGACCTTGAAAACATTAGGTACATGCTCAAGTCTTAAGCATGCATTAAATAAATATGTTAAAAGAATAACACTTTTGCGTGATAATTCTTTAAGTACAGCCGGTGAAATCTCATCTATACCGGGAGCTTTCTTCGGGTTGATATTTTTATCAATTTCTGTTGCTACCTCTAGTGGACTGAAAGGTCTTATCATTTGATTATCTAGGTAGCTTGGTACCGGAATTATATCTGACTGAATATCATTTGGTGTGAACACGCGAGAAAGATGTCGTGCAAAAAGTTCCACTTTTTCCTCATCAGATCGAGCCCAGTTATCAGTTTCATCCCTTAGCGGTGGAACTCTGGTTACTGGTCGCTTAATGCGACGAGTAGCCTTCCATAGCGAATAGCTCTTATCAGCATAAGGACTGAGTTCCTCTAAGAAAACTTTAAACGTCTTTATTTTAACCTTCTTAATAAGACACCGAAGTTGATTGTTAATATTATTAAATTTATTCTTATCATATGGTGATCGTGTGTTATGCCACTTTCTGCGGGCTTTCCGTCGCTCTGCCATCTTATTACGAATTTCAAGTGGATAGACAATTTCTTGATATTTGTCATTCTTTGGTTGTGGAGTAGCAACCTGAGCTGCCTCCTGGATAGCTTTTATGAAGCTAGATGTTTGCACTTCTAATTCATAAGGGGTTTTAAGCCGTATGTTCAGCTCAATTCTTTGATCCAGTTCCTCACGAAATCGGCTCCAATCTGTAGCCTTGTTTGTTAGAGCCTTCCTTTTTTTCTGTATGACAGTTGTACTTGTTAGTAATACTGGCGTATGATCTGATGATAGATCTATTAGGTTTTCAGCTAATACAAAACTAGTTGCAATTCCTTTTATAATGAAAAAGTCAATTAGGTCAGGTTTTTTCCTTCTATCTGTTGGCCAGTATGTTGGCTTCCTTGCAAATATAAAAGAACTGTGATTGTTGCGCAATGCCTTCAATAACTCTTTTCCTTTTCCATGAGCAGGACTGGGATTTCTGCTGTTGGCTGAGGAAGATCCCCATGCCTCATGCTTGGCATTGAAATCACCTCCAATAATAAATCGGTTTCCAAAATGTTGAAGAAACTGTTCATATTGTGGTTGTTTCAAGAGATGTTTAGGTGGAAAGTAAGCGGATGCTACACTGAGGATTGTATTACTCTGTACAACAGCTATGCAAGTTGCTTGTACAAAAGACTCACAATATTCCGGTTGAATAAAATGCCGGATACATTGCTTAATAATTACAGCTGATCCGCCATGTGCTCCACCATCAGGATGAGGAGTATGATATATTACATATCCCTGAAGTTTATAAGAATTTCTAATAGTCCAGTGTGTTTCAGGTATCAAAGCTATATCAATTCTATTGATATTTAGAAATACCTCCAGTTCACTTAATCTTTTAATATTAAGTCCATTTGCATTCCATGTTACGATACGGAGTGATGACTCAGCCATTTCTTTTATATTGTCGCCGTTGGCGTTGACTTTGATGAGACTGATCAGTTTTCTGATTATAATCTCCTTCCATTTTATTTAATCTAATGACTATTTCTTTAACCTCTTTATTAAGACTTTCTAATGTTTTCTTAATGTTATCAAGTACATCTTTGAAAAGTTGTATTTCTGCTTGTTGGTTAATTATGCTGCTTTCCGTTTGTTATTGGTTAGGCTTAACGTTTGATTTGGTTACATTCGCATAAGTAGTACCACTATCAACTTGCTTTGTTTGTATCCTTGTATTCTGCAAGCGTTGCACTACTGTTTCTTTAGGTGCTTTAATCTTTTTTTCTATTTCACGATAAACTTCACAGCCTTTATAATTAGCTGTGTGGTTCTTTTTACAGTTAGTACATCTAAACTTTTTTGGGTTCTTTCCCTTGCACAATTTGGAATCATGCTCACCTGCACACTTAAAACACTTCACCGGTCTACCACAGTTTTTTTCAGTGTGATTTCACTGTTGACAGCGCTTACACTGAGGAATCTCACTAGTTTTATGTGGCGGCTCTATTTTTACTTTACAATATGCAATTTTAGTTATATCATAAACTTCTTTATTATTATCCTTAGGTTTTAGATCTACATAAAACAGCGGATAAGACTTCTTTTGTCTGTCAATTATTTTATTTTCGTTGTCACGTACTTTAATAGTTTTTGTGATGTTGACAATATCAAGCGGCTCATGACCTGCATGCACAAGATCTTCTTCTATTGTCTTTATATCCGTAGTAGGATGTAGACCCCTTATCACTACTCTGTACGATCTCTCCGATTTTAATTGATACGTATGATATGCTACATTATTTGCCCTTAAACTCTGAACTAAGGCACGAAAGGTATCTTCGTTTTTGGAGGAAACAATAATATCTCCACTATTTATTACCTTAAAGGTAACTGCCTCTCCAAATACGGAATTTATTTTTTTATAAAACGTATTAAAATCATTTATGCCACTTACTGTAATTTTTGGCGGCAACTTAATTTTTTCTGGATGTAATGTTATTTGATCTTTTAATTTTTGTTTTTGTTGAACTTGACTACATGCGTTGTGGTCAGTTATATTATCTACTTTTGGTTTTGTTGTTATTTTTATTTTTGATAGCTTAATTTTTTTATTTTGAGGAGATTGGTCAGTTACCATTTGATTTTCGTCGTTATTTTCAGTGTATTGCTGCTGCAATTTATTACCTAAATTTGTCTCATTCGGGACACTATTTGCTCGTGGACGAGTATCTTTAGTTTGCTTTTGATAATTTTGCAATTTAGCAGTCAACATTTTGACTTGCTGTTGCAATTGCTCAGTCATAATAGCTTGTTTTTCTTCTCTAGCCTTAACCTCTTTCTGCCAAAGCTGGTATTGTTCCATAGTAATCCCATAGACGGGCGACGGTGCACCTGACTGACTGCTCATTTTAAATTTCAGTATATGAAATAGAAGAAGCTTTTATCGTAAATGAAACCGTTTAAGGCTACTACAATAAATTCAGAAACCATATATGGCTGCACTGATGAATAAAGAAAACGTAACTGTTTCTTATCGTAACCAGTACGTAAGATATTACACAGATTCTTCATAACACTTTAATAATAGTTTATCAATCAATATATATTTATCAATAGATAATAAAAGAACGGTCTCACCGGTCTGTCGATTATAATGCGCTGATAAGAAATACACGAACGCGAGTAAACAATAGATAGCACTTTCGATCGAATATTAATTCGCTATTTATATCTATATCTGCTCTTTATTTTGTTATTTCCTTTACATCGTTCTGTATATCTCTGTTGCATTACAATGTATACAGAGCTACCTTCTGTTATATTCGGCGTTCTTTATAAAAAACCTCTACCGAAATTTTTCATTCTATATTCTTCTACATTATTTTCTTCTCTTCTTTTAACTATATTCCACTTATTCATCAAATTTATTCTCTTTTTTCATTACTTTTTCAGCACCTCTACTTAGAACAGCAGTTTACTATTGTCTTCCACGTCGACATCGGTAATACCTTTTTTTTTTTTTTTTTTTTAATACCCGTTAGTGTAGTCTTTTATAGCAAGCAGACGAATTGCCTACAACCCACGTTCGTGTGGGAAAAATTATCAATCTATGAAAGAGAGAAAATAGCGTACACCGATTTTAAAATTTGTTTTACTATTATTATTTTTCGCTTCGGTATTACCTTAGCTAGTTTCCTCAGTTAAAATAATTGAATAATCTGAACAAGAAATTAAACCTACATATTAATATTGATCATTTTTAAAAATCACTACTAATCATCTAATGTTTTTTTTTTAATTCTTCCTTTTCTGTGTTACTAAGTCTTTAATCCTAAACCGTATATTGATTAATTCCCCGGAAGAAATGTTACATATTTCGCTGCATCCTGTTATCTCACATAAAAAAAATAAATTTTAATTTTTTTAAGTCGATTTTTTTTTTTTTTGTTAATTTTGTATAAATAATTCGGCAAAATGTATTTAATTTTGTATCTTTATTAATGGGCGTCTTTAAAACAGTTTTTCGAGAACAATTTAAAGCAGAGAAGCAAAAAAAAAATTAAAAAAAGGGATTTGCCGTTATCTTTTTTGAACAAACGATTTTTTTTTTTTTAGTTGTACCGACTTATAGGGCAATAACACGTTAGAAGGTTTTCCAGTGATGAGTCGTAATATATAAAACTTATTAATTTAGGAACAGGAAATGAATTAATGTCGTTTTGCTTGAGGAAACAAGAAATTCTGGTTTGCGAATGCAGCATCTCTAAGAAAAATGTGGCGAGGAAAAAATCGTTTATCAGCCTCATTTAAATAATTAAATAAATAAACCATCCATTTAAATAATTAAATCAAGTGACGGTTTATTCACAATGTCTATAAAGAGTATTTTGTTTAGCGTTCTTTATGGAAAAAAGTTTTTGTTCACATACAAGTGTATCGTAAATATAATTCAACCGGAAGAAAACAAACTTTTCACATTGAACAAATCAATTTGTAATCAAACATGAAAATAAATAACTTTTTATTCGTCGAACATCTCAACATCTGAGATTTTAATATTAAATCGGCGCGGTTAGTATAATTTCAAGTATGTAAGGCAGACGATTTAATCTTGACAAAAAGTTTCTTTATAATATGTTAATATAAAGACATAATGTTGTAAAATTCAATTGTTATATATATATATATATATATATATATAGCGATATATTTTAAATATGTCGTCAAGGGAATTTATGAGCTTCCTTCCACTTTGCGAAAAATTCCATTCTAGATTTTTACCTGACATTTATATTTCGTCTTTTTCTAATGATCCACCTTTCTATATTCGTACTATCTAGACTATGGTTCTATATTTTCGATTTTCGTCTAATCGTTTTTATTATTCAATTTCCTGACTTTTTCCTCTTCAATATGAACGATGGAAGTTTTCGGCGAACCAAATAATACTCTTTTGCTATTAACGTTCTACTTTTAACATTCTATTATGTTCTATAGTCTGTTAAGCTTATTTTTAACCGACTTCAAAAAAGGACGAGGTATTCAATTCGACTGTATTTTTTTTTTTATATATTTATTTTTTTTTTATGTGTGTTACCGCAGAACTTTCTTCTAGGTGAACCGATTTTGATGATTCTTCTTTTATTTGAAAGGCGGTGTTTCTCATGTGGTCCCATTTAAATTTGATCAAGATCTGACCGATAGTTTTTGAGTTATCCTTAATAATGCGGGAGATTGAAGCTTTTTGGATGCTTTTTATTCATGATTGTTTTCACCGTCGGATTAGATTTATTGACTTAAAATACTATAAATTTGCCAAATTACCACGGAAATGTAGCTTTTGATGTTTTTACCGTGGAAATATCTGTTCTTATTAAAATGTTCTAATTTAATTGAATAAAAATGCACTAAAAAGTAAAAAATAAAATGCTTTTTTACAAAAAATAAATACCGATACTTGAAGGTTTATTATACAAATTTAAAAATGCACTAAAAAGTAAAAAATAATTACTCCCGATAAAAAATATATATATCAGGTGATATCGTAATTCTTATACAACATTAATACTTATTAGAGTTGGAATTAAATTCATGTTACTATATCTAGGAACAATTTAATGAACATTTAATGCAGTTTTTAATTATTCTTTTAATATGAATTTGATGTCAACTCCAAAAAATTAATGTTGTATAAGAATTACGATATCACCTTTAAGGGTATATCACTCTGATATATATTTTTTATCGGGAGTAATTATTTTTTACTTTTTAGTGCATTTTTAAATTTGTATAATAAACCTTCAAGTATCGGTATTTATTTTTTGTAAAAAAGCATTTTTGTTTTATTATTTCCTTCTTTGTCCATGATTCAATATCTTCGTTTCTTCATTTTATTGATCACTAATTGAATTGATATTATCTGATCCTTCTCTCGGCATTATTTCCGGGAAAAGGTTAAGAGGTAATTTAAAAAAAGAGATAATAAATGTAAGGTTAAAAAACAAAACGGTTTAACCGTTGTGTTCCTATATTTTATTTTGCCTAGCAAAAAATTACATAAAAATTATTACACTCTTCCTTAAATTTAACAACTTTTGTTTACTATCGGCGTCATTTTTTTTATGATAAAATTTTTCTTCGCAAAAGAGTTTACCCTCACACTACAGTTTTACATATAACCATTCCTCCCGTTGGACCTATATATTCTATTTACCGTATTTGATCGAACTCGAAACAGAAAAAATGCCTATTGCGATCTGTAATTGGTATAACTTGAAAAGTTTATCGATTCTTAAGCTTAGTTTAATTTTATCCATAAAGAAAAAGAAAAAAACTTGCTCAATATGTTTGCTCCGAAGATTGCTCGCTTTTAATCAATATTGTTACACTTGCAATCAATAATGCAACTTGTAAAATGATTGAATATAAAATCTAACTGCCAATTACCCGTCATTTTGTCTCTCCCTGCTCTCGTTCTCTTAGAAAAATTCTCTTCCACGACAACTATCGGACCGAGGAAAAATTACCGATCGTGATTTTTTAATCGTATTCCGATTATGTCACGGATGACAAAATGCTTGCCATTTCATTATTATGCGATATATGGAGAAATTATCGAACGGGCTATTATTATTGCAATTAGCCCTTATTATGCTAATGATATCGTAACTAGACGGAGGATAATCATTTGTGGGCGTGGCGATGGATTCTGCGATTCATCTCGTTAAACGACAGACGCAGATCACCGATGGTATCTACTATTTTTCTAACCGTATCAACCTGTTTCGGACTAATCGAAAATGCCTATCTCTCTACCTTTCAAAATCACTATTATTAATAATCATCGTCATCACTGTTGTTACATATTGGTCTTATGACGAAGGTGATTTGAAAGAATCACGCACGTTTATCTTCATCGTTGCGTTAACATCGCTTTAGAATGGAATTGATCATCATCATTTTGATATGCTTACTTATTTATTTTATTATTATTTACTTCATTATTATTATTATTATTACTATTTTTTGTAGCATAATCCGAGAAACTTTTTCTATTCTCTGAAATTCTAGAAATGTAATTGTAAAGCTAAAAGAGTAAGGTATAATATGACTGAAATTGAAATAAATAATGTAGTTTATACCTAATTGCTAGAAATCATTAAATAAAAACGTATATTATTAACCTATATTAAACTGAAATATACAGTATAAAACTGATAGTGGTGGCCCCTTACGTGTTAATTTGCATTCCAGTACAATTGCTTGATGGTCTATGGAGACCAGTTGTAATTAATATAAAGATTAAAAATAAATAAATAAAAGAAAATAAAAAAAATAAATAAAACTGTTATATTGTTCCCAGAAACGTTTTCGGGCAAAGCCCATCTTAATTTGGAAAAGAAGAGAAGAAAAGACAAGAAAAACAATACAACGCAAAACGAAATAATAACGGAATAACCGCCTCATCAAAATATTCATTATCAAAGGCAAAAAAAAGAATATACAAATGGAAAAAGGGGGGCATAGATTCATTTTTCACGACATTAGATAGTATACTAATGTCGCGAAAAATAAAAAAGAAAAATTAAAAAAGAAAAAAGGACACATAATAACATAACGATTAAATGGACCAACGGAATTATAATAATATATAATCGAGAAGATTAAATCGAACGTGTGCCCAGCGGCAGAAACAAAATTACATTGACAAGTAGGAGACCAAAAATAGTAGTGGAAAACAGAAATGGACGATGAAAATAATGTTTAAAAAATTTAGAATCTGACAGGTCTTCATGCAAGCGGTGTTGGTGCATGGGGCGAATCAGCCTATGGTCTGAGACACTGATAATGTTGATGATGATGTAGCTAGTTGCTACGAAACATGTCGGTTTTTACGCTTTTACGTACTAAAAGTTCGTAATATACAACCAGGAAAATGAAATACCACAATTCTATTATTAGTAAAGTTTTAATATTTGGAGTTTTTTTATTCTTTTTTCGCAAAAACGCAAACGATATTGTTTTTTAATCGAATTAATTACGATCTTTTCGACTCTTAAATAGCTCCATTGCTCGTTTTCACTAATCGAATAATTCCAGGATGCTCGCCAAATCGAAACGCAAAAATACTTGAGGAACTTTTCAGGAAGCCTATTGATAGATGACGACACCTATTGGGTAAGCTATTTGGAAATAAAATAGCGTTTAACGTACACATACAGATCGCAGAATAATAATCGTGTGTGATAATTTTGAACGGACGGACATTTTAATTGAATAGTCTCAAATATTTTCACTTGAAAACAATTGAAACACTAGATCTCGTCATAGATGTATTAATTTCTTATCGATATCAAAAAAAAACATTTTTATTCTTTATTCTTTTTTTAAATATATATATACATATATATGTATATACATATATGTGTATATGTGAGGCATTTCACGTCAAATGTCCCACCGCGTCGCTCGAGCGTCAAAACGCTTACTTTTCAACTGATGATTACGCTACTAAGAATCATACACAAAAAATAACAACACGTTTTCGATGTATTTTTTCCTCAGCTTTCCCCAATGAAATCATTCGCCCTTTTTTGAAAATGTGCCTTTTTAACCTAAAAAAAACAAAACAAAACGTGTTATATCTTTAAAAGGGCATTTTTAATATTTTCTTTTAAATACTCTAGATCGAAAGCGGAGGGTTTTTTACATCGACAAACCGATTTTCAGAGTGTGTTTTTTTTTCTTTTACGAGATATTGAACGTCAAAATAAAGACGCACAGCCGGTGCGGCACGCAGCGCAGAGTAATACAAAATGTGTTTTGGGTTTTTCCAATATCTATTTGACGCCGAGTTTGGATTGTGGTTAGCTTACGTTTATTTTAGTTATGGATTACCATCGTTGTGATTATGCTGAATAACAAGAGCGAGCGTCGTCGAAAGCGCGTATTACTTTATGAACATCGAAAAACTTGATCTTATAACTTCGGAAATTAATTTATTTAGCTTTAATTAACTAACTTATTTATCATAGATTCATTGATTTATTACATTTTATCTAACGCTATATTCGGTTTTTCATTCAAGATGCATTAATCCGCTTGGTAAAAGTAATCGTCCTATTAACTCGGCGAAACAGTTATTTAACTTTGCCACATTTAAAAAAGATGAATATCCATCGATACTAGAAACAGCCAAAATTTTTAATAATTGTAGAACTGAAATTTATAAACGTAAATCAGATTCATCTATTCTCGATGTAAAAAAAATTATCTACAAACGCAAAGAAAATTTTAAAAACGAAGAAAACAAATAAATAAATTTCTGTGATAATTATGTAAATATACATTATGTAATTATATTGCAGAAATGTACAAAGAATGTTTCAATGTATAAATAAATAATATATATACTTATATGTAGTAGAATTAGTTATTTCGTAAACATTATTGATAGAAAACACACTGTGCCACATGTCACGCTGCGCCGCAGCTGCGGTTCGCCTTTACTTTGGCGTTCAATACCTCGCAAAAGAAAAAAATCCACACTCTGAAAATTGCTATATGGACGTAAAAAACCCTCCTCTTTCGATCTAGAGTATTTAAAAGAAAATATTAAAAATGCCCTTATTTAAAAGATATAACACGTTTTGTGTTTTTTTTAGGTTAAAAAGGCACATTTTCAAAAAAGGCCGAATGATTTCATTGGGGAAAGCTGAGGAAAAAATACATCGAAAACGTGTTGTTGTTATTTTTTGCGTATGATTCTTAGTAGCGTAATGATCAGTTGAAAAGTAAGCGTTCTGACGCTTGAGCAACGCGCTGGGACATTTGACGTGAAATGCCTCACATATATGTATGTATGTGTATATAGATGTACATCGGCGGCTTGGTGTAATTTTAAATGAGTTAAAAAAACCGCTGGGTTCAACCGGATGCATTGCTTATTTGCGGAAAGTTCTTGTATTCTAATGCTTATTATCTTCTCGGGCCATTTCCTTTAACGCCACTGTATTCGTTCCTTTTTTCCTTTAAGTAATACCAGTCAAAGTATTATTGTTCTAATGCGATAGCGAGAAAGTAGAGTTGAAAAATCAAATCACAACACGGGATTAGTCAACAATCATCGACACAAAAAAAATTGTATATAAATATAAATATATTCATATTTACAGAAATTATACTGTACAATGCCACCGATTTCTCATCTTCAATTAACACACCTTTTTTTTTTAAATACCCGGGACTCAGAATGGCACCAGCAGTGGAACTCCAAAAAAAATTTTCTTAAGTAATAAAAACTTCCATTGATCCTGGCTATCAAAAAACACTATCGTGCCGATTTTCAACCAAAACATGTTATCTTGAAGCACAATTATGATCCACGCCGGATGGGCCCCCAGATTTCGTCAATAATCGAAAACGTGGACAAGCCCTTAGTCATTGTCGCGATATTAAATTTCATAAAATCCACCGAACTAATGTCCCAGATTTAAATTCAACACTCTGTTTTCGTCTAGCAATGAAAAGCAAAAAACCAAATACATGCGATTAAATTTTTAAAAAAAAATTACAATAAAATTTTTTAAACAGTTTAAATTTAATACATGCATAATTAAAAGAGGTTATTCGTTCAGTGTCATTAACTCTGAATGGACAAGAAAGGTCTTTTTATCTAAAAAGTTGGCTTCATTAAATGAAGCGTATGTATTTTAAAGATTTTTATCGTGAAGCGAAATAAAAGCATGTTCTGAAGTAGTTAGTCGATCGCTATAGCCTCTATATTTAAATTATTAGTTGTTTTTAAATAAAATTGTCTACATTTTTTACGCTTTTTCCTGCATCATTTTATCGTTAGGATGTAAGTCCAAGAATTAGGAAAGCGGAGGAAATAGAATTAGATCTCGACGCGGTCAGAGATAGCAGACAGAAAGGATCTAAGGATCATTGTAATAGAAGAAGAAGGGAAAGAGAAGACGAAAATAGTACAACTAAGGGGTAAAAGGAGAGAGTAATGAGGGAAGCAAACTGTATCCAGAGCGTAAACGACAGGTTCCAGGAAAGGGTGAACGCTGCAAAAAGAAGGAAAGTTGAGAATACAGATAAATAGGAGAATACTTGCAAATGAAGTTAATCTTTAATTTTAAAAAGGAGTAGCTGCAGAGAGGAATGCGATGTTACGGGATTCAAAAACCCTAATAAATCTACCGGAATATGAAGATAAACAGAGATTAGTAGATCCGCTAAGTTGTTGCCTTCAATTTTGGGGAAGTCCTGGTATTTATAAGAAGTCAATTTGAATAGAGTACAAAGGAGCAGGTTGAGAATCAGAGAACATATGGAAAGTATTATAAGGTGGGAAGGAATTGGAGATGGTTTCTAGTTGTCCGTTCACTGCTCTTCCGCACTCATTTTCTTTGTAATGTTGATTATGTTTTATTTAAACGTTCAATCTCTCTAGATGAACTATTGGCTCTTTATTTCATTTTGTTAAAACTTGATGTTCCTATTCTCCTTATAATACTTCTCGGAATTTTTTATTTTTGATAATTTATTTATTTACTTTTTCATTTATTTTTTTATTACTTATTAATTTTTTCGATGCTTTTTTAGTATTTATTCAAGTTTAATTTCTATCGGAATCGTATAAATTGAACTAATGAAATAAATAATAAGAAAACATTGAAAAAAACAGTAAGTAATAAAAAAATAAATGAATGAGTAAATAAATAAATTATTTACTTTTCTAATAAATGAATTAATTATAAGTATTTATATAAAAAAAGAGGAAAAGAAAAACGCATACAAACTTATATCATGAACGTTACCATTTAGACCACGGCAACTTAAAGCGAAACGTTCTATAGTTTATATATGTAACCTATACATCATGGTCGTAACCAGGAAATCATTTCGGGGGGGGGGGGGGGTGCATGTGGACCACGGCTTCAGACAGGAATTCGTTTCGGGGGAGGGGGGCATTTCGAACAAAACGCAATTTCTAACATTAAATAACATGATATTACATTTTTGTATATTTTTTATTTAATTGTTTCCATAAATATAATAACAAGATACAAAATATTTTCTAACACAGTTCATAACCGGTCATGGAGATTTTCAGACATAGCTTAAAAGATTCAAAGTAACAAACAATGATAACTGCAAAGTATGTGAAATTAAAATAGATACGCCGGACCATAGCGTGTTTAGAATGTTTAGCATTTAACACAAGTACGAAGTAACTATTCGAGACAAGCAACGCATTCGAAAACTGCTTCAAAGACGGAAACTGTAATACTCGAAATACTATTAACAACTATATTGATACGTAATAATGAAGCAAAAAAGTCTCCCCCTATCGTATAAAGTAAACCGAATTAATAAATGAGAAAATGAGTTGAAACAGCAAGTTAAGAAGAGTACAGAACAACCGATTGGAAAAACGCTCTCCTCTGTATTTTCTGTTATTTACAATAAAAAGGAAAGGAAAAAATAAAATCCAAAACATTTCGGCGGGGATTTGGACCCCCTAAACACCCCCTGCATACGGCCATGCTATACATAAAGTGTTAATCAAACTTTAAGTTCGTTTTTCTCGATTATATTTGAGTATGGCACCTTTAATATTTCAAACATAGTATTACCAACATGCTATATATTACCACTACGCCAAAAATCATTGAAATTCGTTACCACAAGGCCGTACGGTTTCCATGTTAGATTATTCCATTTCCGATATTAATTATCTAATACGAATCGAAAATCATATGAATTTTGTTAAATTTCGTAATTGAAATGCTGAGTACTTGTATATCACAAAAAACTACACACCGCTCAAAATCCGGTTTAATGTTAATGACGATAAGAATGTGAAAAAGTTCAATTAATTTTTTTTTTTTACTTTTTTATTGGGCTTGTCAGCTACGGACGATTACCCATCAAGAAGGAAGAACGTAGGACAAAAGGAAACTGAGGACACTAAGAAAGTTATTAGAATTACTACCGAGAGATAGCAAAGGAGTCAAAAAAGATCGGTACTAGAACTCGTGCAATTAGCTGTCCGAAGGGAAATAAATGTGTAGACACGAAAAAATATAAAGGATACCTTAAAGGAAAGGAAAGCTCGCATATCTTGTTAGCAATAAAACCTGATTATAGTATATTATATGTATATTTAAACTAAATGCGCGATGAAACCAGCATAAAAAGAAAAGTATTTTTATCCATGTTTGCGATTGTTGGGCAGCGCCCATAAAAAGATCTTCATCAACAATATGGTCGCAACTGCAATGCAGTGCCGACAGTGCCCGATGAGGCAAGAGATAAGAGACATCGCTATTCGCCTACGGTTGCGACTGCAAAGCAGTGCTCGCAATTCCCGTCCAGAAAAGCAAAATGATTGATTATCCATTTTGCAAACGGCATCTGCGGACGACGAGCTTACGATATATTAAGGATAAAAAGGAAAGTGAGACTCCACATCGGAAGAGGCCAGCATGATCGCCGAAATAGCGTAGCGTTCATACTAACCCAGGAAGATCGGCACCACCTTGACCCAATACCACTATGGCCACCATCCGAGCAAAGAGGCCCACAATGCACCAAGTGAAGGCGGCGGCGGAACCAAAATCTTAAGATAAGAAAAGGATGAGGGATTCGCTTAAATGTTTATACGGTCGCGGATTAAAGACAAGAATTTAGCAATAGCAGCGACAACAGACAGTGTGGGAAAGGCGAGGATAAAGGAAGCACAGTACGGCGTGGGGATATTAAGCGATAGTAGATCTGAGTATAGTACCAATGCTGCGGAAGACAAAGATGCGCACTCAAAGAAAATGTCATCAGCGATTAATTTGCTACTCAGATTTTTATTAACAAGAAAAAAAAAACTCGAATTATATTATTTGCCCGAAGAACTTCCCTTTTAGGCGCAACTACAAATATTCTGAAATTTATTTTTTCTTACGTTTTTACCTTTTTTTCTTTTTATCAGCATCGCATTTTTTTCGTTTTAATAAAAAATATTGAAACGTTTTTCGAGCGTAACATGTTTAGCTAATTCATAACTAGGCTGCTCTTCCTTCCGTTACGCGTATTTACATTTTTATCGACGGCAACATTGAAAAAAATAAAACTGTCCAATGAAATCTTTCGAATTACGGGTGAAGTTTTCAGAAAGTCGTCTCACAATAATCGTTGTCCTTTTTATGTTATTTTTCGTACCTGCTCGAATTCTTAGGCTCTTCTTCATTATTTAATTTTCAGTTTTTGATAAACCGTAATATTAATAACTTGATGGAAATTTTTTTTTTTAAGTTTCAATTCGTAGTTCATAATATTGGTTTGCAAATTTGTAAGTTTAACTTTAAAATCATCGACGGATTTTTAGTATACATATATTTCAATGTTACAAAAAAAAAGATACCGGATTGTTTTGTTTGCATATTATACATGTAATGTAAAACAACCGTTACGGAATATGTGTAGCTTTTTCGTTTTTTTGTTTTGTTCCATTTTGAAATAAAAAATTAAAACTTAAGCCAAAATCGTTTTTACTTTTTTTTTTTGTCAAATCCGAAATAAAAAGTTATTGACACAGATAATTGAGACACAACTCTTCTACGAACATTTAATAGAGGTACGTGAGAGATTTGATTAGATCGAAAAGGCACAAAATTTATATATTCATATATTAGACCGATTTCTTTTATCGGTTTTACTTTTCTCGGTAGTTTTCGTTTCGAGGAATACTGTTTCAACTCCGATTAGACTTATATAAGATTTTACAATTTTCCCGCTGTCGCAAGATGAGACTTCGTTTCATCACGAACAACAAACTGTAGTTGGCAAATAAAGCGATTGTTTGTTTATCGCTTGTTTCGCTGGCGCTGTTATGACAGCACTCATTTCGATAAGAGATACACGGATGAGCTACTGTGTTGTGCGTGTTCTTTTTAACAGCAAATTCAATATGTTCGAGTACTCGAGAGTAGCGACATCTACGAGAGACAACGGAAACGTTACTATAGAAGTCGACGATTCATCGATTATTGCGAAACGGTTCTTCCCTCGAATATTTCTTTTGCGACTGTTTTTTTTTTCTTTTTATTTGTTGATTTTATAGAAAAAATTATGCGAAATGAAAGTAAATTCGCCATTAATTATTCTTACAAAAAAGGAGACGGCAAAGATTAAAGCCTAGCTGAAACATCTCAGCGGTGTGACAAACATTATTTTTCCACTGCAAAAGCTGCTTAAGCTCGAATATCGGAATAATTTTTATTCTCTAAACGAGTTCAAGAAGGTTCTCTTGCCGTTTACGATTGTTAATCCGCGTTAGAATCGGAAATAGTTAATATTCTCGATCGGTACAATTCGGTGTATTGTTTGTTCTACAGTCCTTTTCCCATCTCTTTCTTCATTATTATTCTCTTTATCTATATGCGTGTATGTGTGCGGTGTTTATTTTTCTACTTATTAACCTTGAAAAAAAAAGAAAAGATATATTAAGCGCGGAGGGAATATTAAAAAAATAACATAGTGCATTACAAATATTTCGTTTCTTGTTTTACAATATGTAATGCACGTCTTGTAATAAATTACGGTAATTGTTGTTTGCAGATGTTACACACATTTCAGTGTGCACATTTTCTTAATACATTCCCCGAATGTAAAAAGCAATTGCCACTTCTCCAGTACCGCGTTACTTTAAATGCGAACTAATAAAGGTAACCCCGGCCGCGACGGCTTATTGTTTTCATTGCATTACGTGAGTATTCGACCATTCTAGCGTAATTACAGAATACTGCTAGTTCAGAAAATCTTTTTATAAATTTATCTTTATTAGTAAAATTCTCCCTCCGGAGAGTGATACCTAAAATTTATTAATCGGGTCATCTTGAGAAACTCTTAAACAAATTCGTCAATGTTCGCAGTTAATAAACTTACACGAAACTGGTTTTTAATGTAATACTCCTGTGGACCGCTAGTCGCCCACTGGGATGTCTGTGCAGCTATTGGATTTAGTTGATTTTTTTTAAAAAAAAAAAAAACAAAAAAACTAAACAGCTTCGAAGCAGATAATTAGAGTAAAGACGCTAAGAGAGCGAGAAAAAAGAAAAGAAAAAGCATTAGAACCTTTTGCAAATATAATGTACAATTCTTTGCGTTGGGTAAGTTCCACTGTTGACGTACCCAAAAAAAAAAAAAAGAAAAAAGAAAAAAAGACGTTAAAATTAGAACGGTTAGGAACGAGATATAAAAATTAACCCATTTTATTTAAATTTCTTTCCTTTTTTTTGATAAAGGCACACCACGTTGGCTTTCATAACTTATTCATCTGCATGCACTTAGAAGAGACAGTTGCAACACATTACGTATGACACTGCGCTGATCGTAATACTGAAACAGATCAAATCAATTTGTTCCGTGAAAAAAAAACGTACGATGTTTCTATAAACGAAAAATCATCGTAATTTTTATAAATTACGAATTCCATAAAATAGATTAACCAAATTTAGCTTATTCCATACTACATTAAGATAACGCGCTTAATACAATTACGTTTTCGGATAGTTTGCAATATACTGCCTGTGTATGCACGCTGCTTATCACTGTTGGACGATTATCAATAATTAGTGAAGACCGCTATAATTTCGCGGCCATTAGTCAGATTAAATTCTACATCGGTCACCAAGTAAAAATGTAGGCGAATTCATAAAAAAAACCGCAATGCTTTTACAAAAACCTAAATAATAAGGAATATTTTTTGATATGTGGGGATTTCAATATTAATTCACTTCTTTCTAATGCTCAGACGGAGAACTTGCTAAATGTAATTTACGGGTCAGCAGGGGTACTGCTACTAAGTGGAATTACAAGAGAGGAAGATCAGACGGATAGAAGTACACTCAGTCATGCACAGATAATATGTTCATGACGTTTAAAACTAACGAAATTACTTCGGGAATAGTCAATACGAAAATATCTGACCATTTCGTATCGCGAACCGGAAAATAACTTATTATCAAAAAATCCTCTGAAATGTGTTTTTGAAGAAGGAAGACTGCAGAACCAAATTAGTAATTATAACTGGAGCGAAATAGGTAACTCCTCAACGGTAGGAGACATATATCATGGTTTTCGTTCAGTGTTCCGAAACATATAGAGATATTGCAAAGTGGCGGTGAGCGAGGGGAAAAGTGGGATGTAAATATAATCCTAAAAACGAACGGATAAGTCAGAAAATAATTAATTTTATAAAAATCAAAGATCAATACTATAAAAACTCAGTAAAGGGAATAGAACTAGCGTGAGATATAAAAATCTGTTCAAAAAATATCGGAATTTAGTCAAAACAAAAATAAAGAACGCCAAGCAGAAGTATTATCAAAAACAAATAGTGGTGGCAAACAATGCTAGCAAAAAAACATGGGGTATAATCAATAATATTGTTAGTAAAAAAAACAAACAAAACAAAACGACAGTAGATGATTTCATTACTAAACACTTTGGGGATAGAGGTAAATAGTAGCCGAACACAATTTAGCGAAAATTTCGTACGTTCGGTAGAAGAGCATAGACATAAATGTGACATTCATTTACTGAATACTAACGTTGACAAGTTAAATATAGCCTCATTCTTCATTTCACTTGCAAATGTTTCTTAAATAAAAGAAATAATCAACTATCTAAAAGTTCACAAGGTACCAGGATGGGACGATATTAGGGTGAAAGATATTAAACAAAACTCGAAGTTGTTGGCTGCTATTTTAACCTGTACGGTCAATCGCTCAATAACGGAAGCGTGCATTCCTGATGCGCTCAAAAGAGGTATTATTAGACCGATATATAAGGAGGGGGCTCAAAACCGAATAGAAAACTATCGCCCAATAACGGTAATGCCTGTAATAGCTAAAATTCTCGAACAGTTTATCAGTAAACACTTAAGAAATTACACGTGGAAAAAAACAATCTGCTCTATGAAAACTAACGCGGATTTAGAGAAAAAACTTTACTAAGAACGTTTGTAAATGAGATAAATACAGGACTATCGAGGGGGAACCAATTCATAATTACCTTTATAGACCTAGCTAAAGCTTTTGATTTAGTTGACCATGATCTGCTTATTAAAGATTTAGAAGATATGGTCATTGTAAATAATAATCAACTATTGTGGTTTAAGAATGATTTACAAAACAGTAGAAGCGTAGTAAAAATTGCAGGTAATATTAGTAATGAAAAGGTGAATCGATATGCACTTGGTCAGGGTACAATACTGGCTCCTATTCTATTTCTTATATACACGAACTTATTATTATATAAGCACATCAAAAATGCAAAGGTTTATGTATTTGCCGATGACATCGCATTATTAATTGAACATAAAAATCTAGAGATGGCGGAAAAATTACAACAGCACGGTGTCGATAATTTCAGTAAATGGGTGCATGACAGGAGGTTATGAATAAATGTAAACAAATCAAAACTACTCCATATTCGTAATATCTCTAAACATATGAGTCATCATCCGCGAATCAGTATACATAATAATGAATGCTTACATGAACGCGACGGGAATAAAATCACTCACCCATGTTCATGTCTACCTCTAGTGAATGTAATAGATTTTAAATATACCTAGGAATATATGTATATCGACAAATCATTGAACTGGAAAAATCACATACAAAACTTAAATTCGAAAATAAGACAATCAATTCCGGCGTTATATAAACTGAAGACGGTTCTTTCATATGCGACATTGCGGATATACTTTAATGCATTAATGATGTCTAGAATTTTATATGGGATCCAAATATAGGGTGAGGCTAAAAAAATAGAAACCAAAATAAAATAGGTAAAATTCAGAATATAGTCGTCGCGATAGCCTAGTTGCTAGAGCACTTGACTTCCGTTACGGAAGTCACAGGTTCGATCCCGAGCGACGACAGAACTTATTACAAGAATTAAATAAATATTCGCTAATAATCACGCGGAAGGCAATGACCAACCACCACGTACAACATCATATTCGCGCTAGGTCAGTACACAGCAGACACATACGGGACTACACTTTTGTAAAACGATGTAAATGAAACGATTACTAATCAGTTCCGAATGTAGTCTTGCGTATGTACACCTGCGTTGCGTATAATAATTGCCTAGTACACTGCCTATATACATCAACCTGATGGAAGGAAAATAATAAAATGTCTTTCAAAATGCACTATTATTATTACAGACTACTTGGATTTAAATGCAATAACGTAAAGTTACCTTCCAGACGAACGACTAACAAGGAATCAAAGTAATATCTGTTACATTCGTCCTAGAGGGGTAAATATACGAATCGATAATACAGATGATTCGGTTTTAAGTAAATTAACGAGTACCATAGTCACATAATAAACGAAAAACAAATTGGTGTATGGAAGAGGGAAGTAAGGAAGTGGTTGAAAGAATGGTGCAAAGATTAAGGAATTTTTCTGCGTCCTATTTTCCCTTTATTGTTATTGTTGCATCTTTTAGGGCTCTTTTAGACCATCTACTTACCAGTTTCCTTTCTTTTTCTTTCCTGTACATTAATGTATGCGACGTCTAATATGTAAGCGGCCTCTGTGTATGGGTGTATTATTGTGCTATTTATATATATATATATATATATATATATATATATATATACATATATATATATATATACTCGTATATATATTTGCGTCGATTGATATACTTTATTTTTACTTTTTGGTTTAATACGTTCGATTTAGGTAGTAAGAATGATTAACTGTAATTTGATTTACTAGAATAAACGATAATAAGAGTATTGGGCACTCACGCAACGGGCAAAATTAACCATGTGAGACCCACAACTTATTTATTTATATTAAAAAAAAAAAAAAAGCTGAGTGATTAGATAAAAAAAAAAAAAAAAATGCAACTAAAATCTTGAGCGGCAAAAGTTATTTTATAATGCATTTTCAGAGGTTTCATCTTCTAATAACATTAAACGCATCAATTCTTCGAAGGAACATTATAAGAACATACGGATTTTTTTCTCACTATCCGCTCTCCACTAAATTTAGAAGTTATTTAAGTTGTTATTTGTACCTTTTTCTGACTGCTCTGGAAACTTGTACTCCGCATTAAACGAATCAGTCTAAACTGTAACATTCCTTAGTTTGTAAAATGACCTCATTATTACATTTATAATATTTTCCCCGTCCACAGTCGTCTTCCTGCAGATAGTAACTGAACAGAGCGTCGATTGTAGGCTGATTGTAAAGCCTCAGACTTATTCAATAAAGCTGTACAGACGTAAGACCTCGGTAGGGATGCTTTATACCGTCGCTAATTCTGCGTTATCGGTAGTCAGACAGGTTGATCGTAGATGATGGCTGAGTTAGCCGGTACCTTGTCACAGAACGTTGTTAGTGTCTCCGGGTCATCGATACGTTCACATCGCCCAACGATGTCGCCGACCAAATGGCCAGCGCAGCCGCTAGGACTGTCAGTCAGTGTGACACACAAGAGGGTGTAGGGCCATTTAAAGATGTTGTTTTTTTTGTCTACAACAGCACACACATTGAGTATAAATTTGTTCACGGTAGAAATCAGGTAGTGTGTGCGGCTCTTTCATGTTTCAATTTCGAACCGCTCCGGCAAGACAGAAGTTCGAAAATTAAATAATCCGCTACATTCACCTAAGAATCTAATGTCTGCGATGAAATTTATAGAGATGATGTATTTTAGTAATCATCCGTCCTGATTACGTTGCATACGGACTCAAGTAGTAAATAATGACGACAATAATAGGAACTGGAGATAATCGTATCTAAACTAGTTGCTCTCGGCGTAATTTATTACAAGTTTTTCTGAAAATTAAATATTTTCATACATGGAATTACGTTATTTTCATATCGTATTCGGAAACATTGAAAAAAGCACAGTTCAGTACGATACATGTTGAGTTTAAATTTCGGCGAATTTTTTTACAAGTACAGATTATTCCGTGAGACAACGTGCCCTTATTGTTTAAAATTAAGATTTCAATTGCTACATATTACACAGAAACAGTAATTTTTAAATAACAAGTGAGAAATGGATACTTAAATTCCTTTTTTTGTTTTTTTTTTTTGTACTACTTAGAACGCATTGCTTTTTTGCCCAAAAAAAAAAATACGCTTGCTTACCGTTTATTTATATATTAATTTTTAATTTTTTACCCCTCTTTGGACACGTCAGCTAAGGACCTACACTCAGAAACAAGAAAGAAAAGAGCAGTCAGTTATAAATTCTGATTTGATCAAATATGGATAATATAGAGGAGCTAATGGATGAAATAGTGTATGGCGAGAGGAAGGACAAAATATAAGATGCGCAATAATGAGTAGGGAGTTTGAGTTTCAGTAGATGAGAATATAGAATACAACGTTAGACAGAAAGGAGTGGACATTCAAAAAAGATGTGACTGGCGTCATAAACCACCGCTTCGTTGAGGTGGAGAGGATAATTTGGAGAGGAAATAAAGGAATAGCGAAAACGAGAGGAATGGAGAGCAGAATGGCCAAAACGCAAGCGAATCTTAGAAATAACAACAGAACGGGGAAGTAAAGGAAACTCCTAGAACAAGTAAGGATCAGAAGGAAGATTAGGTTGTACAGATAGATAAAAGGATTGATCGTTACGAAAGGAGGAGGGGTAAATATCTGACCAAAGTTTAAGGTGAAATTTTGTACATAGGGAATTCAGGTTAGGGGATGAAATTTTTTTTAAGAATAGGAACGAGAAGAAGTAGCAACCCGCGACAAAAAATCATTCGTTTCATTACCTTTAATGCCCATGTGGCTGGAAACCCACAGCAAATCAACACAGATGGAGTAACGAGAAAAAAGAAAACGGATAAGACAGCGTATGTGAAGAATAATGAAATCGGAAGAGCGATTAGGAAAAGGGGAGCTAATCGCTTGAAGAGCACTAGTGGAGTCTGAAATAACCAAATAATTAGAAAACCGGCGACCGGAGGAAATGAGGATAATAGAGTATAGGATGGTCATTAATTCGTTTATAAGTGTAGAACAGAAAGAAGAAAGACGAAATGATTCAGATATGTTGAAATCTGGAAGGACAAAAGAAGCTCCGACACCATGAGGTCCCCCCTGGAGCCATCCGTGGAAACGGTTACATGCGATGGAGATTGAAAATTGATAATGCTGTAGAATTCTCCCCTGTTTAATTATTGCTTGGTAAAGGGATTTGGAAAGTGAAGGTAAAAATGAAACTTTGGGAGCATGGCAGAGATTGGTAAAGCTAAAGGGGAAAAAACGCAGATTATTACTTGAGATTACGTAAGGCCGAAAGAAACTAAGGCGGAGGGAAATGAAAGCCAAAACAGGGATTTTCCTATGCGCAAAACGCCAGTTCTTATAAATTGAAAGATAGGAATGAATAAGAGTACAGGAGGTGAGTGGAAGACGTTTGGTGAGGAAACGATAGCCTAAATAAGATCTGCGAAGAGACAGGGGCGGTATGTCAGACTCCGCGAGAACTGCTGGAATTGGAGTAGATTTAAGAGCACCAAGCTAAAGCCGAAGACGCGAAATGTCCAATTTAAAAAGACGGGATTTAAAGGCACAACCATAAATAAAAGATCAGTAATCAAATTTGGAACGCATAATAGTTTTATACCAGGAGATCAGAATGTAAGGATATCACCACCCTATTTCATTGAGGACAGAGCTTGCAGCAGGTTTAGAGCCTTTTGATAGTAGAAAAGGAAAGATGATCAATATGTATAGAGAATGTCAGCCGACTATTGAGAAAGACTCTGAGATAGCAGAAACGGTTAACGTGACGAAGAGATATATTGTTTACGGATAGATTAATCAAAGCAGGATTGTAAGGACGAAGTAAAAAAACAATAGACGAAGACTTAGAAGCGGAAATAAAAAGGTGAATTGAGGATAGGGAGTGATCCAGTGCAGAAAGAGACGAACTAAGAGCGTCATTGGTGGCTACAAAATCGGAGGCGGAAGAAAAAAGCAAGATAGCATCAGCAAAAAACAAAGAGGAAAAATTCAGTAAAGCAGAGAAGCAACACTGATAGTATAGATGTTGAAGAGAATAGGACTGAGAGAAGAACCTTAAGGGAGGCCGCGAAAAACTTTTCATTTATGGCAGAGAGGTGGAGAAGAAATATGGATAGAGCGATTCATCGTGGGATTAATAGTAAGGAAAGAAAAGTTAACATGTTAATTTGCCGACATTTTTTCTTTTAGAGTTGGCAGAGGCACATTATCAAAAGCATAGGAGACATCGACGAAGGAAGCTAAAGTGTATACTGTTTTCGGATGAAGGATTTGTATATACTGGAAACAAAAAAGACTAATACAATCCGGATGGCCAATCTCAGGCCGAAAACCAAACATGTTGCTGGGTAAAACGTGGTTATGTTCCAGCCACCAAACAAGGTGCCTATTCAACATACTTTCGAATAATTTTCTGATACAGGATGCTAACGAAATTAGGCTAAGGAAGAACTGTTTTTAGGAATAGGAATAATGATAAAATTTATACCGCTGGAAAAAAAGGTCAATAAAAAGTTTAAGGAGAGAATTATTGGACAGTTCAGATAGGTTTTTAAGAACAAGATAAGGTATGCCATCGAGACTTGGAGAGGGGCTGGAAGATTTTGAAAGAGCAGATTTTAATTCATTATTGTTGTAAGGAAATGAGGAGAAGAGTCTTTTGGGAAAAGGAGTGGGATAAAATTCGTCAGAGTTAGGAACGTAAGTGGGAGCAACAGAATCGATAAACGGTAATAGGCAATCGTCAGAAATGTTGGAATTGATAGGACGTTCAGAGGGTGGGAATTTAAAAGCCCTTGCCATTCTCCAGATATGTGAAAAGGGGGGTAGTTTTGGAGAAGGAAGAGCAGAAATTCTTCCGTGAGGACTTCTTCGATTTAGTACATATCGAGCTCTTGCATTCGTCCGTTTATGAGCAAGAAAATTTTTCGTTGTAGGGTTCGTACGGAAAGTTCTAAAAGTAGCTCGACTACGATCAAATTCAACGTTCCACTCGTCGTTCCACCAAACAGAAGAGAGGACACTACACGTCGATTGATAGAAGAATGATGGCTAATAGGGGAGGAAGCATTGAGGGCAGACTTGACCGATTGCAAGAAGGAATTATAAACGCGTACGGGGGATTAAAACCAGGATGAAAATTAGGAAACGAAGAATCTACAAGAGAACGGAACACAGTCCAATTTGTTTTAGATAGATTCCATGAAGTAGAACGGAGAGACTTGACGTAAGTGCAAGGAGCAAGATTCATAGGAGTTATTAGAATGGAAGTAGGATCACTGCTGTAGAAACCCATAAGGGTTTTTCAGTTATAGTTAAAGCCGATATTAGGAGAAGAAAAAGTTAAATCGAGGCAGCTAAAGTAAAATGGACTCTTAAAATGAGTAGGAGAGAAGTCATTGGGAATGATCAAATTATCAGAAAGGTAATAGAATTCTCGAGGACAGTGCCATTAATATTATAGACTCTGCAACCCCACGATGGAGAATGAGCATTCCAATCACCACCGATGATAAACAGATGAGGAATGGAATTAAAAAAGGAAGAAGGAGGGAAGTGACGAAGGTGCTTACCGTTTAAGAATATCGCAATCGGGTGATTGAACCGCATTAAACAACCGGGTCAGTGATAATGCCGCGATCGTTCACATTTTTTGTTCTTTTATTAACCATTGAAAAAACCCACCTGGTCAAACCGCTAATAACAATTCGAGAAAGAACTGATAGCTCGAAGATATTTTCATCTCACATCATTCTCCATTATGTGTGTATAAAGTTTTCGAGTAATCCGCTCGTATTAATAGGCAATCTTTTAACAGTGTGACCGAGTCATTAAAAATGTGTTTAACTTGCAATTCTGCGGTATACGAAACAGATCCGATAGAAGCAAACATCTTCGGAATTGATTATAAAGATCTTTCAAATACCGTACAGCGTTGGATGATCTGGCAGGAGATCGCAGGAATGTCTCTGCGTCAAACTTTATCTTCCAGCCACAGGAAACATTTGATTTTAGCCACCGTAGTTTTCCGATGGTGCAAGTATGGTGTATGGTAGAAGTATAGTGTGATGGTGAAGATAAAATTTTATGCATTTTCGAAGGTAACGGGTAAAATTCAAAACAGAAATAAGCGAACGGAAAGAATATAGGATATAAGGGGAGCTATAGGAAGATTAGGAGGGATAATATAGAATATTTTTAGTGGGAGAATAGCTCCCCTGCTGCAAAAAGAATAAGTCGGCAAAAATCGGTAAGTTCGGATAAAATAGCGGGCAAATCTGAGGTGTGACGTTCAGCAGGCCAATACTAAAACGAATAAATACTTCGAGACGAAACATGTATTTTCCCGCCTTTTTAGTAGTTGAACGATAAAATCAGACAGAGATCAATGGGGTGGAGGGTGTATGTAAGTAAATAATAGCTAGCGAATTAAGCGTCGGGACGAGCGTTAAAGTAGTTCCAATAAAGTAAGCGCAATGCTAAATGACGCGAATGAATGTAGTCAGTAATTAGAGATGTCGCTTACGAGTGAGCGACTCTAATTGAGTCAATTGTGTCGTCGTGTCTATTACAAATGCGGAAATACGAATATGTGATTCTTTCCTTGATAAATAGCACTTAGTCGTTTCCGTACGATGAATTAAAAACATTCTTCTTACTACGAAATTTTTAATTATTAATTTCGAATATTGTTGTGCAAATAAAATGCAGCATTATAAGTCAGCACCCATTCGTGAAATTGGTCAGAAAAACTTTTCAAGTCAGGACTTTTCACAGCGCGCCTAGTGCTGCAAAAAATCAAATCTCCACAAATATGAACAGTGAATAAATTTGAATTCAAATAAAAGTATAAGGTATTTCTTTCATTCTGTAGTTTCCTGTCTTCCTTTTTTCATTTTACGTTGCAGTCTTTTTAAAATTTTTAAATCGGAATATACTATGATTATGGCACTATGTTCTCGGAACATAATTATATGAATAATTTTAATATTAATTTAAAGATTTTTCAAATTGGAATCATCCGAAAAGTCATTGATTATCAAGAAGTGTGTCTACTAGTAAATTATTTGGTTATGTTGAACGTAAATCTTCTGCTATCATGTCTGCAATTGAAGCAACGTGAACCGTGGATTCGTAAATTCTGATACCTCTTCAATATCTGAATTAACAAACGTGACTCTCCATTAGAATGTCGTATCTATCTCTGTTCGAAAAAAGCTAAAGATTATTAATTGAAATGTCCATTAAAATAAATAATGATAAAACCGCGTTTGGATTTCGCTTCTACGTATAAGCAGTAGCGTTCATTCGCATGCGTCGTTATAATCTACGAAAAATATTCGTCAGTTATAATCTACGAAAAATATTCGTCAGTTATCGACGCACATGCTATTGTATTTCCTTATCATAAAGAGATGAATTACTCGGATGCTCTAAAAAATCGAATACAGGTTAATCGAGCGAAATTATTGTGGTTTTACAACTCGTTCGTAATGAAAACATCTGTTTGAAATTAAATAGCAAACGATTGACTGTTTTCTTTGTATGTAAATATTTCGGTATACTCAATATGTTTACAGTGACAACTCAAGCAGTAATTTGTCAAATTTTTGTGTAAATCTTCAAATTATTCTGCTCACACTTCCTTAGTTAAGACATAATACATGGTTCAATTTGAAATACTTCATGCACACAAACGCACGCGCACACACCTTATATAAATGAATAATTCTTCTCTCTCTCTCTATATATATATATATATATATATATATATATTATGTGTGTACCGCTCCGATAATTTTGGTGAGATTCACGTATTAGCGGGTTCTGGAAATCTATTAGTAGAGGACTTATCTACCAGAAAATTTTATTAAACGAGAAATTTAAAAAGAAGGTGAATATATTAACTTTTAGTAATAATTTGTATTTAGGGTGGTTTATTAAAAAACAAATAAAAGTAATAGGTTTATTTACCATGATAAATAACAAATTAAAAACAGACTATAATTAATTTCCTAACAGACCTAATTAAAAAAAAAGAGTATGTCCTGTAATTTAACAATATTACAAGCAAATATAATAATTGGGAATTCTTTTTAAAACGTACCCAGATAATGTTATAAAAAGAGGATGCCTAGTTTAAACAAGTGTTAAATAATTCATCAAATTTTTGATGCCACGACTACGTTTGCAAATGTTGAAACGTAAGTTTGAGAGTTTTTGACGTAAATGCATTCCTAAAAGAAAATCTAAAATGTCTGTATAATTTTTACGAATAATATGTAGTGCACATAAATAATTTAATCTTATAGCTCTTTACGTGATGCTGTACAGAAAAGCACCGTTCACACTGTTATTACTGGAGCTGTGAATATGACGCATAAGTAACTCGGTAAATTCCGGTATTTTAATATAAGCAAATTTTTTCTCCGGAATAGTGCAATATCGCAAAGCAATTTCGACGCTTCTCTTTCACACCCTCGTTCATTATACCTTGTAACATATCTCTGTGTAAGATTAGGCACTCGTGATTAAAATTGTTTATAAACCTATCAACGATTTGTTGTTACTCCCAAAATTTTTTTGTCTAATATTCCTTTGGTGTTTTAAAATAATTTCCGAAAAAGTTTCACAACTATTTACCGCGAAAGTTTAGTGCAAGGCCACCAAATCAGAGGAGTTCCAGGTTTGAAGTTAGCCCCGTTCTGAACTTCAGTTGCTCCCAGTGATATATATCTAATTTGAAATTAGATATGGTTATAGTAGAGAAATTTGGGAAATTGAAGATAGATCCCATGAGAAAGGAACTGATCTTCCTGCTCTCATCAATTCCACGATAGGCTTAGTGCATTATGAAACTTAACTTCCAATCCCCAACGCCAAAGGTATATGGACTCATTTTATTTTACTATATTATATATATATATATATTAATTACAACGTAATTCTTAGGCTACCCCCCATTCGAAAAAATGTCCCAATTTTATGTAACGCAAAATGTCCCAAAAAAATGTCCCAATTTTATGTAACGCAAAATGTCCCAAAAAAATGTCCCAATTTTATGTAACGTTTGTTATATTTTTGTAGAATTTTTGTTATTGTTATTTAAAAAATGTCACAATTTTATGTAACAAAATATGTAACGAAAAATGTAATGAAACAATATCTTAATTTTATGTAATGAAAGTTAAATGTTAGGATAGGATTTTTGTGATTGTTTTGTTTTTCTTTTTGTGTTGATGCCAGTAAGAATTACGTTGTAAATTTTGATAATTTTATACAAAGTATAGAAGAGAAAGAGACATAAATAAAAGCAAGAGGGACCAAGGAGCACAGCCCCTTGCGAGGCCAAAATGGCCGAGTTTATATATATATATATATATATATATATATATATACAAAGATATAATCCCTTCCACCTCATCGTAAGAACGCTCCCTGGACTCTCAGGTGATGGTCTTCTATACATGAAACAGTCGGCCTTAATTAACCGAGTAAGTTTTAAAGCAATACAGGACATTTGATATAAAAACGTTCCATAAAAATGATTTAACATTAATATATACAGCTTTAAATTAATTTCATAACATTAAAAATAATATTAGGTGGAGTATAAAGCAAAATAGACGGAAAAAGAAAATAAATGAAAGCAGTAAAATATCCTTTTCATTTTGCAATAAGTGTTTGTGTGACAATAGTATGCCAATTTCCGCTATCTGTCTTGCTTGATAACGGAATGATATAGGCGGATTGGCTAGTTAGAAGCTTCAGGGTGACGCCCATAATTTTCAAAAATAACAAAAAAAGGAACGAAACCGCCGCGGTAAAGTAAGTACTAAGTGTAAATTATCACGAATAATGAAACATGTTGAAATTGTTTTAGAGTTTGGGACATGTAAGCGGCTGCCACATTAATCCGGCGGTAACGCTGAGCTTCTTGATTGTCGGCAAGTGTTTCATCCTGAAAGCGATCTTTTATATAATCGTACAATGTGCCGGAGCTGCAGCAGGATTTTATTTACTCACTGTAAGTATTTCGGCGAACTATTTGCACCTTTTTCCGGCAAAAACGAATGAAAACACGCTTAATTTTACCGTTCACCGACAAGTGGCGGTCCTTTTGTACTTACTCCTAGTGACGCATTCTATTTTCGAAAAAAAAAAAAAAATTAGCGATATTTTTACATGAATCATCGCGGTTAAATCGGGCGGAGTTACAATTTAAAAACTCATATTTCGAATTCTGACGATTCTAAAGTACTAACGAAGCTATTCGAAAAAATTCTGAACCAAGTCCCCGTTCTTTTTTTTTTTTTTTCACATCTTTAACGCGGTATTTCGGTCGAAGTATTAATATTACCTTCTAAATTCGACAATATTTCATCGAGTAGCAGCCTCCCGGTTTCTTTAATCGCGAATTATAAATTTTAATTAGCCGTTAAAATCGTTAAACAAAACCCGGATCTGTTATTTCTTTCGGACTTTTTTTTGTAAGTTGTATACGCGTATTTAATATAGAATTTTGCTAATGGTTACTTACGCAAATTCACTTTGAAAATACGCTGCATTTCCTCGATGCAAACTCATTTCAAATAATATAAAAATGCATACTTTGACTGAAGTTTGCCGTTCGTATAACTCGGTGTGTAAACTTGCTCCAAAGCAATTCTTCACTCAGATATAACATACTGGTATATCTTTTCGTTAAAATAAAATAGCCGAAAGCTCGTTAGCGTAAGCTGTTCATTAGTAAGGAAGGAATAGTGTGAGAAATTATATACATAAAATATATAATGTGTCGTACTTTTTTTTTGGAAAATATTCCGTATTATTTGTAATACATTTAAATACATATTTAAATGTATGCAAATAATATGGAATATTTTCTAAAAAAAAAAAAAGTACGATATATTATATATTTTAACTAATTGTATAATCTGTCGAAAAATAAGTTGAAATTTCAAAAATGGCTTTAAATTGCGAATAAATTCTAATAATTTCAATCCTACACGAGCGTTCTACAAAACTACAAATTAAATATGGCAATATTAGAAATTAACGAAAACCCGGTAACCTATCTCGTTCATTAATTTCCCGATACAACACAATACTCTATTAATAAAGTACTTTTTGTCGTTTGATTTAATATAATGAGTAGGATGCGGTGTTAAAATAAAGACGGAAAAGACATATGTAAATTTAAATTTTCATTCCTGCTTAAAGACAAATTACGCACCTATTATAAATTCGATGAATAGCGCTTGACTATTTTTTTTCTCTGTTTTATCTAAACCGTTTCTCAAAATAAACTCGTAGCCAAGTATCGATTCTGTAACATGTTAATTTGAAATCGATATTTTAATAAACTGTGTTAATCTTCTTCTATGTACCGCATCGTGATATGCTTCTGCGCGATTCAACCGCAGACTAAATTGTTCCCGTTCATTATTATGTCCAATATTCAGGGCTTTCTAGTTGATTCGATTTCCAAAAGCCCATATACATTTTTTTTTTTCTGGTTCAAGTGTAATTTCAATCTTTCGCTATCTAACATGGAGTTATCCAATTAGGGTGAAGTAATTTCAGACGCTTTATTGAGTCTTCGAAGTAACTTTGAAATTCAAGGATAACGTAAAAAAGAAATATAATTTAAGGTTTTAATACAAAGTTAGATGTTTTCCTTCAGGTTGATTGTAAGCTGTTGCTCCTAGTCAGTGTGCCCAAACAAACAAAAAAAAAATTTTCATATACCTTTTACGTAATTTTTAGTAATTTTTTCCGAAGAACATATGAAACATTTAACCTTAAAAAAAACTGAGCAATACAACTATTATTAATAACTATATGACAAAAAAAAAAAATTTAATTTTAAATAAGACTAAATAGTTTTAATATTTTTATTATCGCAACTCACATTTTTTTTAAACATACAAATTCATCAGATCTTTAAGCGTCTCTTGTAATATCCTTATTCTACCAAAGATTCTCAAAGCGTGCTGCAGGCCATTGCATCTCCTCTGCCTTCTCACTCTACCGATTAAATAATCCTTTTTATACATTCCTTGATTCAAGATCTCTTTCTTTCTCGTTTAATCCAGATGTTGATTTCTTACGGATTTCTGGTTACTTCGGAATAGAAGAAAATGAGTGCTCGGCTATCTTCTTCTTCCGGCGGGTTGCTTACTACATTTCCATCCATCAATATTATTTTTTTGTCTACTGCGGCGCATTACAAACTGTGGTTCAACTCCTACTCTTCCTCATTCTCTAGCCCGGATATTATTTACGTGTCCATTCTCCCTTCGTCTCTATTCCTGAGATTTCTCGACTTCCCTTCTACGCGTCGTTTTAGTATCTCAGCGATGTGCCGTCTGTACTTTGAGCACAGTTTTCTTCCTTCATCGCTTTTCCGGTTCTCTCTCGCTTCATCTCCATCTTGTCCTCTACGTTGCTCCAACTTGTATGTAATCCTGATATTACATAATGTTCGAATGTTCTTCGCTTTCACTAGAACGTTCTTCTTTCTACTCCTTTCTGTTGTCAAGCAGTGGTGGTTCCACTCCTTATAATGCTTCGTTTATTCTTTCCCTTCATTCTCCTTCTGTCATCCAAACGCTTAATATATTCCTGTTGGATATTTCATGTCGCATAAAAATCTAATTCGCTTTCTTCTTTTCTTCGCAGTTTTTGGGCTAATGTCCATGTTGACTAACCCAATGTGGGCGGGGAACGGGGGGAGAGGGGAAATAATAATTTAAAAAAAGATATTAAAAGTAACGAAATAATATAAACTTGTTTGATGATTCTGTAAGTAAAAGCAGATTTAGTTTTTTTCATATAAAACTAGTTAATTTCACAAAAAAAAGATCGACAAACATTTCGAATAGTCGGTTTTTATTTGAATTTAGCACGATGATGGAGTATGTGACTGCGAATCATATTTTTTTTTGTAATTAATTAAATATTCTGTTTTTTCATGATTATTTAAGCAATAATTCTTATACAGTGTTGCCATATTAAGTTATTCATACCTTTAGCAATTTTATGTAGTTTTAATTTAAATTTAATATTAAGTTTAATATAATTTTAATTTTTGCTACACTAATATTTCAATAAACTATATATATTGTATTTGTTAAAAACTGAAATTCTCAAACCGAAAAATGAATTAAAATATTGATTTTAGAAATTCAAGTCGTTAATACTTTCTATTTGATGTGACCTATTTTAGGGGGGAAATTCTAAAAACTAATTTTAAATAACTAAATTGAATTTTTAAAAAATAGCTTCGTCATGCACATTTTCGACATATAAAGAGAATTTATGTATCGAATTTCAGATTCCCACGTTTTACAGTTTTACAATGCAATCTAGCGGCGTGTCATTCGTTTTGAGTTATATTTTTATAGAGATTTAATAAATGGAGCACAAATAAAATTAACCACACCCGTATTACTGATTTTATCGAAAAAATTGTCGACAAGGTGGATACATATATATATATATATATATACATATATATGTTATCGTAGAACATGTACTAAAGTTTAAAACACATTTGACATAAAAATCGAATTAGTCTGAAAGGGACAAGCCTTCGCTTCGGGGACACATTATAGTAGAAAAAAAGTCGACTCTAATTAAGAAGCCGGCCGTAATGTCATTTCGGTCAACAGTACAGGTGCAAATATGTAGTTTCTTTTTATATTCTTCGGAATAGAGTCCAGCGCGTATTTGTAGGTACCAGTTAATAATAATAATTCGTTTTTAATAACAGTATAGCTGATAAACAATGGAACATACAAAAATAATTACGAAATAATTAAACATACCGACAACAGGACAAAACAAAGTGGAGATCAGTCAAGCGTTCTTCCGCGTTACATTTCATCACCTTCGCGTTTTATCTTTTTACTTCTTATTCTTTCAACGCTGCTTGAAATTGAAACGACGATACGTATCGCGTTTTGAATATCAAAAAGACGATTAAGTTTCCGCTGACTAATCTATTTCTAACCTGTTCGCCCCGTTGGACAACCGAATTTTTAATCTCTTTAACGGAAAAAGCTCGTTCAAGTTATTATTTAAGCTTCTCTTAAGATTTTTGTCGCCTAATAAATCACTAGAACGCGGTCATGTAACTTTCATTTCCATTTGTATTCTGTTAAACTTCGATTACTAGAATTACATTTTGTTTGTTAGTTGATAAACTGTAAAATAACGTTACAAATTCGATTTTTTTAGTAAATTCATGTGTAATGTTTCGAATTTACACCTTATTTTAGTAATTGTAATCTTTTTCACGTGCCCAGTACCCCTAAAGAAGATGTCGAAACTTATTTGGTCTACCGCTTCAGTCTTTTTAGCTAAACGAATTAATCAGCGCCTGCTTGACAATATATAGCTTTTTCACGGGATGAAAAATCGGAAAAAATAAATTTTTATATTTTTACTGAATTTATCTTTGTGTCGATGGAGTTCTTAGACTTATAACCTTAAAAACCGATTATTCTAACTGCATTCTAATGAAACACATCTGATTCGCTGTTGTATCAAAAATTTCTTAATTATCAGCTCTACCATTGCCACTAACCTTCTTGCAGCACTATGTTCGTAGTTATTTGTAAAATCGGGTTTTTCGTTAGCAGATTTACGATCGCACCCTTAAAATTCACGTTCCACTAAATACGACCGTAAATACTGATTTCGTGATTTTTTGATTTTCGCTTTTTTTTTTTTTGAACATTTTTTATAGCTGTATTTGAAGTTTAGATAGTCCGACTGCTTCTAGTCTCTTACAAAGCCAGCATGTCGCCAGCTTTTAAGAATCATTCCACCTATATGGCCGTACTTTTTTACATATTTACATCTTTTGTTTTGTTAGTTGTTTGTCGTAAACGTGAATTTGTCCGCTAAAATTTCTGCAATCTACACGCGATTAATAACAATATTCAGTCTAGGGGGCATACCATGTCTCGGGCAATGCCGTACTATAATATCTTGCAGCTGTCAGATTTTAAAAAGTTTTCAATTTTTTCCTCTTATCGGCCCCTGTTGGCGGAAGGTATTTGGAAGAGGACCATATATATACATATATATATATATTTAATCTGACTATAAAATCTCTCATCGACACCGCCATGCTGAAAATATACTATGAAGCCTCATCGATTACGAAGCTTACAAAGATTCTAGAGTAGAAATGTTTTTGGAGAAAAAGCTGTCATCGATACCTGTGATAAGGGTTTAAATTTCTCTGTTGCATAGTGGCTCGATATGATGAAGACTAGTTAAAGAATTACTAGATAATAATTCTATTGGAGATAGAAGTTACGAAGGTAGCAAGGATAGGCACACCATATTCATCGATGAAAGGGAAGTAATAAATCGTGGTAGAAAAGAAAGCGTTCAAGGAGAGGCGGGGGCACTCAAAGAAAACGCGGTTAGCATCGTAGATGGAAGTTTCATCCGGATGATGAAGAACGAGGTGAGGAAGAAGTTGAGAAACAGGACATAGAAGAAAGAAGAAAAGAGTGTTGAAAATGTAAGCGGAAAATAGAAGAAATAGCGGCACAACAGAGAGAATGAAAGAAATTGAAAGAGGATAAAAAAAATCACACGACGGAGGTAGAAAGCAGGATGATATGAGTTTAAGGGCGCTCAAGGAATCAGAAACACTTAGAATTTTAGAGGAAGGTGGGTGCGTCACGGAAAAGATAGTAACACGAAAAATAGCAACAGATTCAGTGTAAAAGATAGAACAGAAGATAGGGAGTTTGATCATATTGGAGTGCTTACGAATCAGGCAATGAGGCTATTGATAATGCATTAGGTTCCTTTAAGGTTAGTTTCTTGTCTACGTTATTCGAAATGGTTCTGTTGTCAACTCAAAAAACTAAAGCGGGTAATCGTAACAAATGCTTCAACTCTCAATACGATATTCATAATCCGCAAAAGTAGGATTTGTTAAAAAAAAAACAAAACATGACTATAAATACGATTTTAAATGACGGTGATGCATCAACGATACGGAGGAACTCGGTGACAAACATTTTACTGTAGCCCTCTCCTTTCGGATGGAAATTCTCCGACAGGCTAATTTATCACGAAAAGCGCTTTTCCAAATATTTCTGTAAATTTACGGATTCAGCTCACTCTACCGACGAGAAGATTTTCAAAAGTTAAGATGATTTAAAGTCAACGGTTTTAATGAGCACACGGGATGTCAACACTAATCATTTAAAATGGTAATATTTCGAATGGTGATGAAACCATTCTGAACGATTTTGCAAAATTGAAGGTTAATTTTTTTAAAATTTTACATCATAGAATTAATTAATGGCTTTGTAGTCTTGTAGAGACTTTTTCGTAACCAGAGGGGTAAATTTAAATGTTCAAGTTCGCGCTTTAATTTTCATTTAAAATTTGTTTTTGATAAAAATTTAACAATTTAATATCGAACTAGATTTTATTTTGATATTTTTCCTCCGACTTTCCACGAAGGAAAGTTAAATAATTTGCTAGCTACCGGTAGAGTCTGGTGATTACGTTTGCAATTTTACGAAAAAAAATTAATTTTCAATATTTTCTTTATATTAACGTGCACACATATAAATTCATATATTTTTGAAAAAATTCTTATCGAAAAATAAAATTAATAAACGTATGAAAGTACGCCTGGATCCAACATTAAACGTATATTACTGAATGAATTTAAACCATTTCGAAAAAATAAAAAAATGAACTGATTGACTGTAAATGACGTCACGGCCTTAAGATCGTAGAATTATTTATACCGATTCGGCTTGTGTGACGTCAAATCCTGCAGGAGGGAAATTGTTAAGCGCGCATCGAACAACCGTGTTATTTAACGGCATCTGTTTTTGCGAATAAAGCGTATTTTTCATTTCGCAGCAGTAATTTCAAGCAGATGATAAACATGGCGAATGACTAAAAACATTAAACGAATATAACTCTCGCTCAATTTATTTCGTTACTTTATAATTTATTTCGATGGTTCTTTTATTATTCGTACAATTTATTTTGTTATGTTTGAATATCTGTATGCATTTATGTATAAATTGGAAAGTTTCAAAATGAAACAATTTTCCACAGAAATTGAAGTAAATGAATTAATTATAAAAAAATATTTTATATAAAAACAATTTTCCTCCAAAATATCACTTTAAAATTTAAGCAATATGCAAGGTTTACACCTGACTCAATTTTATATTATGCTGTATGCACAGACGCGCACATATTATATCAATATAATAAAAATTTCTATCGGCCTAGATATCAATGATATTTTTTTTTTCAAACATTTTTTTATTTTAAAGACTATCTTAACAATAACGACATAACAAAGTTGATCACACGCGGATCAATGACATTTGAAATATAACTATCCTTCAAAATCGATTGCAATACACGATGAGATCCATAAATAACATTTTGCGACAGAGTAAACGATAAATTTACACGAGAATTTGATCTTTGATTATAGTTCGGTTGAACTGGTGCAGTTTGATAAAATATTTTAAACGTAAACGCGTAAATAAAATCAAATATATTATAGGCTTAACCGAGAAAGGTTTAGCGACAAAAAAAAAAACAGAAAAGAAAAAAAAATCGGCGCAGGGTGCCCCCCGTTGGAGACCTCCGGACCCCCCAATGCTGTCTGTTTAGAGTCTACGGCTAAAAGTCAAAAAAAAAAACATGGAACATGCTTTAGTTATTTGCTGTCTGTCAATATCATCTCTGATACTTTCAACTGCTTCTGTACGATATGTTAAAATTGAATATGCAATAATGAACGTCTTGAATTCCAAAGAAAATAATAATGTTGACGATGTTATTTCATTTTTTTTTTATTCTTGTGTCTCATGATCCTTCGAAGTAATAGACAATATGGGTTTATGTGATAGTAACTTATGTAATTTTTAGAATCAGTTTTGTCGATGTGACGAGCGACGATCAAATTGATACACGATTGGCCGCGAGTAGTTGGTAGAGCTGGATTTGTTTTGAGTTGTAATCCAAAGGTTTCTTCCACGAACTGAAATAATAATCGCCGATTTTCAGGTTTCTTGAGATCGACATTGATGTCTCCTGATAGAAGTATGGGTAATGTAACTATAGTTGGAAACTGTTTTTTCGATACAGCTTCCATTTCCATAGTTTTGCGTAATTTCAATGCTTCATTTTATTCATCAAAAGTTTTCGTTTTCTTTAGTTCGTACATTTCATCAAAATCTTATTTTTCAATAATTACATTTCTTTCATTCATTCGACAACAGATTTATGTATCATTTTTTTGTGGATGCTGAACGACAATCATCAACATGACAGACGAACATCATCGAAGCGAGGTCCGATCACGACTGACTTAAGACAACTAGAAGAAAAGGCTGTATTCTTATTTATCTCCCGCGTAACGCCCTAGCATTCCACTCTAGTGTGATGTTTTCTGCTGGTTGGGTCACAACTAAAGCGTGTTCCATATAGATTGTGTAAGTTACAACCATATTTATTTTTAAATAGATGCGACCAACCAAACTTTCATTTTATAACAATATGTGATAGAATTTCTTTATTAGTTTCGACTTCATGAAAATATGAATTCACTTTATTTATATGAAGAAGAGAATCGGTGAACATACCACAGCTCACTACTAGAAAAGAACATAGGTAAAAATTGAACAGATCAACAAGTGTCGTCTTTGTCAGAATAGGTATTCGGACATTGTCCAATGTAATGCCTAAATTTTTCCTGTAATGCTTCGTCAAGAAAAGTCGCTGCTAAATTAAATTTTTTTGGAAATCTTACGTAATTATCAATTTGATCGGAAAATTTAATAAGAAAATAACGTTGTTTCTTTTGCTCTTTTTCCCCCTGTCAAATTATTTAATTGATTGATATATAATTGTTTAGCGCCTAGTTCAATATTATTAGCATAATACGCCATATTCGAACAATCTATATTCGCAGTCACTTCAAAAGAGCTAATCATTTTAAACAGCTTCCGTAACTAATCTCAGGGATCTACGTGAAATACGATAGCTATGAACGGGTTCCACTTCTACCCTAAACACTGACAATAGTACAAACGGATATTTTCTGCTAATCGATAATAACGTTTACAATCGAATGAACTGATATTGTCGTTGGTTTTTTTTTTTCCCCCGGCCAAAAGGTGAATTTCACTTTACATGTAGGTTGAAAATTGGAAGATGTTATCAGATGTGTCGTCCGGCATATAACTAAATTAATGAAGAAAAATCAAAATATCGATTAAACGAAACGAACCTTTGACGATACTAGACATAATAATAAAAATAAAGAAATAGAGATACGAGTATAGTACAAATATACAACGGCCAAAGCGAAGTTACTGAAATAGTGTAACAAATATCTGAAAGAAACGATCTCGGCGATAATTTAGGAACAATTAAATGCAACACAATGAACTTTATCTAACAACGGTACGAACCAAAACTGTCCTTTCTCAATAATGGTTCTCGTGGGTTTGGATCCAAAGTCACTTCTGTCTCAGCTCGAGCGATCTCTCTTTTACCTCTCCTAATTTTGGCCTTAGTTGGAATACTTTGGACCGTACCCTTGGAAGTGCTCACATTCCTATAATTATTTCTATTAATGATCTTCCTTCTTCATCTTCCTCCAATCTCCTACATACTCCTCGGTGCTTTTCAAAGTCGATTGTCCGTTTTTGTGTTGATTCCTCATTTTCTTCAATCCCGGCAAACTTGAATCCTTCCTTTTAACATGAATTCTTTAACGGCTCTAGTTTTTCTGCTATAAATCGCTCCTCTCTCTTCCTGTTCATGCACATCAGCTCCCGAAAAAAGTTAAAACGTCTTCCTCCTTATGGTGGAATCAGGATTGTTTTTGACCTAAGCCTATTTATATTCAGACCGTTCCTCCTCCTCTTTTAACAACTTTCTTGCCCGTAAAAGAGTCAGTGCCAAAGATAGATTTACTATGAGAATGGCTAAAAAAAAAACTCATGGAAGAGCTTCTATTCCTCCATCTCACGTTCCTCTACTATTTGTCATATTTGGCGGATGTCTAATTCTTCTTTTACCATTACAGAACTGGAAGTATTTTTACGTAATTCTTCTAATTCCTCTTGGCGAATAGATAGAATTTCCTTTTCCATTCTCAAAAACCGTTCTAATTATTTCCTTCCATCTTTTTTAAACCTATTTAACTCCCCTTTTTGGTTACCTGTTCTACTCCTTCTTCTTGAAATATCTACATCGTTATTCCAATCCTTAAATGCAGTTCCTCAGCACTTTGTCCAATCTTTCTTGCCCTTTGCATGAGAAAACTTTTCAAAAGTTTAATAAACAGACGTCTTGCTTAGTAGCTCGAACATATCAATTTATTATTTAACAATATGTTTGGTTTCCACCTAGAACACGCCTCTCGATTGTAGTAGTACTTTCTTGACAGATATTTACTTAGCATTTATCGACAACAAATTTCTTATTGTTTCTTCCGTTGACATATTCGCGGCCTTTGAAAATGTCCACCTCCCTACTTTCTTCTCTTCCCTACGCCACCGCTAGAATTAATACTTTGCGAATTACCTAATGATCCGTATCCCACTCTGCTTAACATTAAATTCTTTCTTCGTTTTCTTTACCGACGACATTTTTATCTACTCTTCCCATCATAATATATCTTTCGCCAACTTCCAGCTGCAAAACTCATTAACATCACTGGAAAATTCGTTATCAAATGTCCATCTTTCTATCTCTCCTGTTAAATCCTTTGTGGCTAGCTTTACTCTCATTTGACACCTTTTTAGTTAATCCTATCTCGATGATCCAATCTTTCTTTCCTCCTTCGTTCGATGTTTAGGCATTTTTCTGGACAGTCATCTTTCATTTCACAGTCATATCAGCTACATCTGTTCTCTCTCAAAAAGTTCAACCTGATAAATTCTCCCTATAATACTAATTAAGGGAGAGACTCTATTATGCTATTAATATTTTACAAATCTTAATCCTCTCCCATTTCAACAGTGCTCGCGGAATCTAACATACCTCCCCTCTCAGTTCAAAGGTCTTATTTGGGCTATCGATTCCTTTCCAAACGTTTACCTTTCATTTCGTCTCAACTTATTCCTTCCTACATTTACATTGCCAAGAACTGGCGTTTTGTTTCTAATAAAATCCCTATCTTAGCGCCCCTATTTCTCAACATCTGAGCCATTTCTCCTCCCATATTATATCCAGTAATAATCTTCCGTACTTCTCACTCAATTATTTCGACCTCTTACACCCTCCCAAAGTACATTTTCTCCCTAAATTTTCTAAGTTTACGCCTCAGACCGTCATTAAACAGGAATTTCGCAGTACGGTCAGTTGTCTTTTTCCTTCTCATGCACTTGTTTTTACTGATGGCTCTAGAGGACCCGGTGGGGTCAGATCGTCTTTTATTCTTCCCGACTCCAATTTCTCCGAATCCTTTCGCCTCCCATCTTTCTGTTCTATTTTTACGGCCGAATTGATGGCTATCCTTCGTGCGATCATACATATCTCGTCCAATCGTTCGTCCTCCGACTATCTAATAATTTCTGACTCCATGGGTGCTGCTCTCCAGGCTATCAGTTCACCGCTTCCTCCTCCCTCTTCTGACTTCTTCATTCTTCGTATACGATCTCTCATTTATAATCTTTCTTTCCATCACTCTGTACACATTGACTTACTGTGGGTTCCTGGTCGCAGAGGCATCGAGGGTAATGAAATGGCGGATGCTTTGGCTCAGGTTGCTGCTCGTTCTCGCTTCTATTTTAAAAAAATCCCGGCTGTTAATCTATTACCCCTAATTAAGAAGCTTCACTTCAGATTTTGGTCGGATGTGTACCCTTCTTCTTTTTCCAACAATCGTTCCTTCTACCTTTCAATCCAACCTACACTTCCTTCTCATCCGTGGTTCTCGGAGTTTCCCTCTCTTCCACGATTTATAATTTCCTCTATTGTCCGCCTGCGCTTTAATCACGCACTGCTGCCCTCTTCACGCTATCGTTTCTCTTTGCTTCCCTCTCCTCATTGTCCGTTGCATCCAGATGAAGCAGTTGTCTGTAATGCTGATCACATTTTCTTCGAGTGCTCTGCTCTTTCTGCGGAACGTTCTCTTTTCTATCTTCACCTTATAAAGCTGGGGCTTCCCACTTCTTACTGTGCGTCTTACATCTTGTCCCTTCCTTCCCAGTCTGTTGTTCTTGTCCTCGATTCCTTTATTTCAGCTGTCTCCAATCGAATTAGGTTCTAGTTAGTTGTCTCTTCTTCCCATTGTGTCTGGGCAATGGACCATAGTTGATGCGCCCAAAAAAAAAAAAAAATTTTTATCCGTTATATTTTGATTGTTTTTTTCCTCTATGGTAATTCCTCCAGATCCTTGCTCGTCAAACTCGATTGTGTCCAGAACACTTCGACTTTGTCTAGTCGATTATTTGGCCCTGCTGTTTGTGCCGAATCTTTCATCTCTCTTCTTTTCGTTCGAAGGTCTTATCTAGACTGCTGGTTTTTAATCAAACACCTACCCATTTCTTTCTCCGTTCTTCTTAACTCCTACTCTTCTATCTATCACAACTGCCGGTTTTCTGTCAACAAAACTCTGATACTGTTTCTCACTTTCATTCGCTTCTGTCAGTTTTCACCGTTTATTTATTCTCACGACAGGCTGCCATATTTTTTCGTCAGTTTTTTCGTCCTCCTACATACTATTAATTGCCTTTACAAAACTATCCCAACCATTTATGTTACCCAACATATTGTTAAAAGAGAATTCGTAAACACCTTGGTTTTTCTCTGATCACGTTACGACCTTCACTGATGACGCTCCAAAGGACACAGTAGACCTGGTTCCGCTTTCTTCTGTCCTCTCCTAAATTATTATTCTGATACATTTAAACTTTCCTACTTCTCTCTAGTTTCTCATAAGGTCCTCATCATATCGGATTCACACGGTGCAATCTTATCTCTTGTTCTTTCTCCCTCTACTGGGATATTTAATTTTTCTCATACGCTCGCTCATCTACATCTTCCTCCTTATATTTGTTTTTTATTCCTGCAACCGCACTTTTAAATTATACGATTTTAAAAAACTTTTAAACTGTTAAATTCAGTTACGTTATATTTTTATTTGAATGCATTTATATTCGTGTAATAATAAAAATATAACGTACGTAACTGAATTTAACAGTTTAAAAGTTTTTTAAAATCTTATAATTTACATTTTCCTTCCTCATTCTATCCAAATTAACCTAATATGGATTCCTGGACATCCTGGAATCGAATGTAACGACTCGGTTGATATTCGTCTCCTAAAATCTTTCTCTCCACTTACTCTTCTCCGTCTTTCCATTGACAGTTTTATCACATTTGATTCGAGTGCTCTTGCGTCGTTTCCGATTGTTTCTCTTTTTCTTTTCTTCGCTCTTATTAATTGCTCTTCCAACTCCATTTTGTGCGTTTGTTGTTCTTTCTTTACTTTCTCTTTCCATTACTTCTTTATTCTCCACATTTGATTGTGTAAGCGTCTGATACTACCTTTTTTATCTTGTTCCCGGTTTTTTTTTTTGGGAATCGCCAGTCGATGGCAACATTACCGAGCATTAGGTTGTTCCTGATTCTTGAGCCATTGCTGATGTAAACGAGTCAAAAAGAAAAAAATTTTTCCAACGACGGTAAAAGACAAATGAAAAGATATTTGGCCATATGGCTTAGCCGAGCCATAAAAAAAAAAATAATAGAATAAAATAAAAAAATGAAAAGATAAACAAAAAATTAATAATTAGAGTCAGCGATAAGTAAAATTTAATGTCGAGCCAAAAAATAAATAATTAAGTAAACAAAATGAAGTGAAAAAGTATTTTCAAAATTAAATTATAATTATTGAAATACATTGCTGTTTGAAATGTTGATATTAGCAGAAAGAGTTCATTGTAGAAAAAAATAAAAAACAATAAAAAAAAACAGTACTAATGTAACGCATTTTATAGATGATTATTTTAACTGATGAATGTTGAATTTTACAGCTTATGACGCCCTCAGATGTGGCTACAGGTGCAGCTGGTGCAACATCTTTAAACGGTTCTTTAACCGAAACGCAAGGCGTTTTAGTTGAAGCTTTTGCAACATTTATACTGTGTCTAGCGGTACATGCAGTTTGCGACGAAAGACGACCTGATGTAAAAGGTCATGCACCACTAGCAATTGGTATCACAATTGCTGTATGCCATTTATTTGCTGTAAGTATCGAACCATATAATTATAACATTATGCTACATATACTCGTAATTTATGTACTTATAAACAAAAATTTATTTGTGCGCAGCGAACTAAGAGTTGTTTTATAAAATTTTAGAACTATAAGTGATTTTTAATTGGCTTTAGACCAGACTATTCTTGGAAGTAATAGACGTAACGGGTTTTTTTTTTATTGAATGTATGTACGTTTCCCATATAAATGTGGAGATGTGTGTACTGATGAACTTCAGTACTCGTGCTGTGGAACTTACTAAAAAAAATGTAAAATACTTCGATATTCCGTTGGCTCGAAATCTCACTTACAGAAAATCTACGTTAATTATCTTTTTCAGTTCGAACATTCTGCTTTCAATAGAAAAAAAAAACCCCGCGAATATGTGTAAACATAAGAGAATTTAATTACGCGTTCAAGCCTCATTTACCTATGCAACTAATATTAAAAAATTTTTGTTTATGCGAAACGGTTGCTGTATTGAATTACGAATATGAATACTTTTCTGTCCTTTAAAAATTTAATAAATTCTCTAGTTCGCCTTTTACTACATATACGTGAAAATACGCAAACGCAGCCTGTAGTAATCGTTCGAAATTGTCAAAGTACAGTATAATTATAAAATACACATAATAAAGACTAAAATGGTGCAATCCCTTAATTTACATGAAAATATAGTTCACCTTTTCTAGTTTTATATTTTCGAGTTTTATTATTATTGTTATTTTTACGGGCGTTTTTTCCTGTAATTTAATTTTAATTTTATAGAAATAGTTCATAATACATTATCGTTTCCTTTAACATTATACCACTCCTTTTACTTAAAGCCTATCAAACGGCTTTTATACCGCATTTACACTTTTTTTTAAATAATTTGCGGGTCTTGGCATTCTATAACTTACAACATAATTATATCATTTATTCGTAGTAATTACATCAGCCTAATCCTAATTACATCTAATCTAATACGATTTAGGTCTTATAAGTCTAAATTATTTACAACGACAAGTTTCAAATTAAATATATTACGGAAATTCAACATGTACAGACATGTGAGAAACAAGCAAATTGGAATCACATAAGCGCAAGCAAATAAGACAATCAAGGTGCAACAAAGAAAGGATCAGAAACTTATCCACATCACCAATATTATTATTATTCTTTACATCACGCAGTTGCTCTCCAGCCTATTTAAAAATTCTTTTCGGATTTCCATCGGTATACTTCGCATTAATTTGATCAGCACTTATTTTTACACATTGTGTCTATCTTACTGTTAACAGCTCTTGAACGTATGTAACAAATATCATAATTTCTGGTTCCATTTTTCTTGTTTTTTGATAATTTTATATCCTCTGCTTTGAACTTCATTAATTTAATTGTAATAATAAATCATTTTCGGTGACATTTCGTTAATTCTACTAAGTGTGTGATATTCGCTGTTACGTTCAATCCCGCGTGGTAATAATATTTTTAAATAGCTTCTTTACAACCTGCTGATTTTCCCTAATTATTTTATTTTTTTTTTACTTCTCTCCAAATTTCAATTCCGTATTCAATTCTAGACGCTATCAGAGAGTCAAGATGTAGTCTTAAAATTTTGCGCGTCATAACTTGTTTTAATCTGTATAACGCCGGTATAGATTGCCCGATTTTCACTGCAATATTATCAATGTAGGAGCTCCACATTAACGCTGTATCGAAGGTTACACCGAGATATTTAAACTCGTTAACAGCTTCTAAGAAGACACAACAGCGCAATTTTTCGCGATTTAGACACAATTACGCGGAATAATTTTAAAAATTAATATTCAGAACCGTCTTGTAGGGTGTTCTTATGTATATCTGTTATTTCTGTTTTTTTTGCCATTGATCAACTATTTCATGTGCTCATTTACATACATTATTCAGATCTTCTTGTAGTAATCTTTCTGCGATTTTTGCAATATCATCAGTGCAATATCATCAGTGCAATATCATCAGTGTAATATCATCAATGTAATATCATCGGTATGTACATACAACTTAGCGCATTTGTGTAAATTAAAAATACTATCGGAGCTAAAATCGTTCCTTGTGCTGCTACTCCGTAATTCATCGTTCCCTTTAAATTTATTTTCACCGTTTACCGAAAATTCCGTTTCGCATAAATAACTCCTAAAGCAGACTAAATTCCTTTTATTCCTATTTTGTCCATTCCTAGAATATTTCAGTTTACTAAATGAAAGGCTTCGGTATGGTCCCTAAAAAAACTGTTTCTTTTAGCCTTCCATTGATGTACATAGGTGACTTACGAAGTACTGTAGTTGTTTAATAAATGAGATTACCTCGCAGATAATTTATTAAATTGTTTGTGTCTACATAAATCACGATAGCTTTTAGTAAAACTCATTTTAATATAATTGCTCTACAACTTCCACGCTGTTTTCTACCCCTACTTTTGTAAATTGATCTTATCGTTCTTTTTTGGGGAATAATCCTTGTTTTACAGTGTAGCTAATCATTTTTGCCTAATAAAGGGCCAAATATTAGTGAGTATGAATTTGGAGTCTTTCACATCACACTCTTGAGCTTTGATCGAGATGTTTAATTATAGTCTCGATCGTTTCATCCGTAGCTTTTGGTTTATACAGAATGACGTGAAATTTTCCTTATTCGTATCATTGTTTAAAAATTTTCCGTCACAAAAATGTTTTATCAATTTTTGTTCGGCTAGAGTCGGGTTCGAATCTCGCTGTTGCACATTGAAACTTCTAAGAATTTCACTTGCGCCGGGTTATAAATGTTCTGAAATTAGCGCGGAAAAAAAGTAAAAAAAAAAGGTAATCTTTTATCGATTGTGGTTAGATAAAAATTTGTTCGATATATCGTTGAACACTTTATTAAAAATTACAGTTTATTATATCTATTTGTATATTTACGTTCTTTTTCTGTTTCGATTTTTCCGGATTTTTTCGCCCGCTGACCGTTCTTATTTTCCAACACGTTGAATGTATATTTAGAAAATTTGGGACTAAAATTATTAATGAAAAGTGTAAAAAACGAAAAAAACCGTTCCGGTAACCATTATTTAGTAGTTTCGAAAGAAAAAATGATTCCACCTGGAAAAATCCAAAGGATTTCCCGTATAGAATGGTGAGCGTCACAAACTTGCCATTACCAATTTCACTAGTTGTCAGTATGAAATAGGGAGCTAATAAAAAAAAAATGTCTCGATGACGCGTGTGATTGAAGAGTATTACCGTACACTTAGGACATCGGATTAATACGAAAATAGAGGTGCGAAATTTTAAAGATTAATTAGAAATGGTAATTTCAAAGAGTGACACGGAAAATCGAAAGAGATCAATCGTTTTTGTAGGGGATGATACATGGGTGTCTGAAACAAAGAGCTGCCAGCTGAGGAAAGCACGACGAATGTTATGTAAATTCGGCTACATTCAAATTAGCGAGATCGTTCGTCAGTATGGCGACGCGGAGAAAATGAATGCCCGGTGATGAGAACAGTTGGCCAGCTCCCGATCATCCGCGCGATCGTAACGACAAGATCAGAAGAACGTTGTCAGGTGAGGCTCGGCGGTATTTCCTAACACATCGTTTATATTCTCCTATTCAGACGCTTTTGTCAATGTACTGGCAGTATCGCCCTCGCCTGATATTCGAATTACAATCGGGTCACTAACGCACCGTATTTAGAGCTCCGTGTCCATGTACAAAGCTGCCTATGTACGATGACGACGAAATGCATGGCCTTCCAGCTCATCACTGTCACTGCTCCAGCAACAATAGCTACGATACACTCGCATACCCATGGGATAAAAACAAAAAGAAGAGAACCCGAAAAATTAATCATCTTTCTCAGATGTTCCGAAATAACATTTATTAAACCGCGACCTAGTCTAACGTTTTTAATCAAACTCTCAAATTACACTGTTTACACTTTTCGCCGGCGGGGCCATCTTCGATTACTCTTCGCAGACAATTCCGTTCGATTTTTCACCTCTTTTATACTTCGAACGAATGTTGCACTACGATTAAATAAGAATTATCTTTAACGGTATTTCGTAGCTACCAGGCACCGCTTTCGTAAATTCCGTTCCTTAACGAGGTAGCTCGGAGTGCAGGCGACCTTATTCTCTCTAAAATACGTCTCGAAGTAAGCGCATCTAACCCAGGTAACCAGGACCGACAAAAATCAATAAGTAACTCGTAATTTTATACGAGCACATTAGTACGCTCAAATGATCGATCAGAATTAATTCTGAGACAGCACTAAATATTTTGTGGCAAATCGCGAGATTAACTTATTTATTGCATTATCATTCTTATTATTATCATTATTATTATTATTATTATTATTATTATTATTATTATAAAAAAGCATTTTGGTTATACAACACTGTTAAGAAACCAAACAGCATGTTGGTATAAGGTTGTTTAATTACAATTTCATGATTCCTCTTTAATAAATAACTTTCAAGCATACATCTTTCATTTTGATTATTACACGTTTTAATTTTAAAGTACCATGTAGAATGCCAAAATGAAAACTGGTGCTCGTGTGAATGTAAGGTCTACCACATTTTGCCCTCCAGCGATGTTATACGAAAAATCACAGTTTGCCGTTGTTATGAATAATAGAATACGTTACATATGGGGGTTCATTAGTTTTTATGACTTTTGAGAAAAATGAAATGTATGATACAAACCAAATTAGAGCAAGGCACTCAATTATTCTTAAATAAAACGAAAGTTGTAATTAAAAATATGTTTATATTATCGAATCAGGCGGGGTGGCATATTCAGTAGTAATTAAGTGAGGAAAATTCATCGCATGTATAAAGCAAAAAAAAAAAAAACCGGAGTGTAACTAAATATGTATTTGCATGCTAATCTACCCTTTGGTATTTCCTCGTAGTTTGTTTTCGTATAATACCGATTCTCGAAAAACGAATAAAAACAAAATAGAAAAGTTTTTGCTCAGTTTTAAAAGCAAGTTGTTCCAACGCTGACAGTGAAGCTTTTGGTGTAATGTTGTCAGCGGTGGAACGTGATGGTCCCGACATACACGTGTTCTCTGGGGTACAGTGCGAAATAAGTAGAACTCAAAGAATAATAGTGCAAGCCCCTCGATACGTCAACAACGAAACAGCCTATAGAAATCTCGGAATATCTTACATACGAAAGCGCATAGCTATGCAAGCCACGACTGATTGATTTAATTATTTATAAGCCTTATAATTTTATCTGTGTTCACTTATTTTTCTTTACGGCTCGATCGTTCTGCGTAATACAGATAACGCTAAACAAACCGAATTTGAATGAATCGAAAAGATTTCTATAGATGATTCAATTCCATGTACATAGTTTATGATTACTCGCTTTCAACGATCATTTGAATCTAAAAGACGCATAATGGGAGCGAATAAAAAAAAAACATTAAAATAAATTTTACTTTTCCTTAGAGCTTTACATTAAAGCGTTTACCCTACCGTTAGTTAAATTTCAATAAAATAATTTTTATTTCTGATACAGGTAAAATATACGGGATCTAGTGTGAATCCGGCTCGTTCCTTTGGTCCAGCTTTGGTGTACGGCTTTTGGACTAATCATTGGGTAAATGAAGTTTTGGTTAATTATTAATACATTATTATTACTATTATTATTATTATTATTATTATTATTATTATTATTATTATTATTATTATTATTATTATTATTATTATTATTATTATTATTATTATTATTATTATTATTATTATTATTATTATTATTATTATTATTATTATTATTATTATTATTATTATTATTATTATTATTATTATTATTATTATTATTATTATTATTATTATTATTATTATTATTATTATTATTATTATTATTATTATTATTATTATTATTATTATTATTATTATTATTATTATTATTATTATTATTATTATTATTATTATTATTATTATTATTATTATTATTATTATTATTATTATTATTATTATTATTATTATTATTATTATTATTATTATTATTATTATTATTATTATTATTATTATTATTATTATTATTATTATTATTATTATTATTATTATTATTATTATTATTATTATTATTATTATTATTATTATTATTATTATTATTATTATTATTATTATTATTATTATTATTATTATTATTATTATTATTATTATTATTATTATTATTATTATTATTATTATTATTATTATTATTATTCGTTATTGTTTGTCCAACCGACAAAAAAAAAAAATGTATTGTTATTTTGGAAACAGCAACATTGTTGTAGTTCATGAGCAATAATAGCGAATTAAAAAAAAATGTTAAAAATTTTATTAAAATCCCGACAGAACCCGGAAATTTTTTGTTTATTTTTGTTTTTGAATTTTAATGTATATATATTTTTTAAATCGCATTAAATATGGTAAATAATCATCAACGTGCAAGTACAATTTGAAATACGATCGAATTACATCGAAATTTAATTTTTTTTCCACATTTCCATCAAAAAACTCCGTTTAAGCAAAAAAAAAAGCAAATAGAAAGTTAAACAAATCAATTCAATTATATTACGTTGAAATTTTTTTAATATATTTTTTTAGAATTTCACGCACATTCCAAGTGTGTAAAAAAAATCTTTCATTTTTCTTATGCCGGGTTAAAATCTGAAAAAGTAAAAGCGGCCGAGAGAGTACATTGCGAACCTTAACTTCATAATCCCTGAAGCCTGGTCTGGAACTGGACATAAAAATTATTCAGGTGCAGTTGATGCAAATCATAGCGTAGATGTCGATATCATAATAGACAAGAATATTGCCAACTCGATGCTGGAATTTGTAGGGTAATACTAATAAGACTTTAAACTAATTACCATATCCAATGAATATTATTCAGATGTACACACACTCGCGGCAAACAAAAATAGAGAAGAAATAGAAGTGATTTACTACCAAATTATTACTTTAATGAAACTGACAAAGCCAGGTGAAATTACAGCTGATGGTAATTGGAGTGCCAGAATTTGAAATTGGCGATCGGAACGAAAGAAGAGTCCTAGGACAATTCTGTACATAGCAAGAAATAATGTTAATAGCAAATACTTTCTTCCAACTTCCAGCTCACAGATCATGGACATCACAGGTTCTATCGGCAATCAGATTGATTTCATACTTATTGGCAAACAATTCAAAAACGGCCTTAAATCACTGTGTATACCTACCCAGGTGATAATACTAACTCAGACCACAATCAAATAATTCCTACTCTTACGCTAGGTTTCAAGAAAGTTAAAAAAGCACCACCGGTACGTCGAATTGGCCTACGGAAACTCCGAGATCCAGGTGGTATACGAAGTACAGTTGCATCAGAAGTGGCCAAAGCAAACTGAAATAGTCGGAAGAAAACAAGAAGACATTGCAGCAACACGGCAAAATTGGTAGGAAACACAAGACAACGTTTAAGTTAATGTGAGACTGGCTTCGTTGAAAGCAGAAAAAAATCCTGGATGACGGAAGAGATACTAAACCTAATGAATGAAAGGAGAATGATGAAGCGCGACCAGCTCAAATAACTGAATAAAGAAATCCGACGTAAGTTACGGCTGGCCAAGGAAGTATGGTTGAATGAAACATGTCGAGAAATTAAAGAACTGAAGTCCGAACACGATGCTTTCAACCTACATGAAAAAGTAAAAAAGTTCACTAATGTTAAACGCGCAATTAATCTTGGAAATTTAAAAGATAAAAATGGAAAACATTATCCTAAAGAAAAATACGAGAAGTTCGCGCTGGATGAAATATGTAATCAGTCTATTTGAAGACTTCAGACCTAACATAGTGTAATCGACGATTCTGGTCAAAACACGAAAAATTCTGAAGATAATATCCAAGGAGAAGAGGTTATCTATGAGATAAAGAATTTAAAATCTGGAAAAACAGTTGGGCCAGACAAAATGCAGGGAGAATTGCTGAAAGTACTCCAAAACGACCAAAATGTTTTAAAATCTTTAATTAAATTTTTCGACTCCGCGCTATCAGCAGGCACTCTCTACCATCAGATTGGTTGAAGTCCGTATTTATCACGTTACGAAAGAAGAAAAATACTTTTGACTGTAATGATTATCGGACAATAAATCTTACGTCACACATCTTGAAGATCTTCCTTAAAGTAATCCACAAAAGAATTTAGGAAAAGTGTGAAAATCAATTTGGATTTAGAAAAGGATACGGATCACGTTAAGTAATATATTCACTTAATGATCTAGGGCGGCCCAAAGGTGTCGAGATGTAAATCACAGACTTTACTGTGGTTTCATTAAACTACAGCAAGGCTTTCGACTGTGTAAAACAGGTTAAGTTGATGAAAATGCTGTAAAATATTGGAATGCACTAGAAAATCAGAAGATTAATAAGAAAACTTTATTCAAACCAAACTGCTAAAATCAGTGGTGGGGACATGGACAAATTAAGAAAGCACAGAGTTGCATGTTTTACTTTTCAAATATATATTCAGAAGATATTTTCAAGCAAGCGCTAATAGACGACGATGGTATTGACATTGGCAAATATAAGATTACAGTCCTTATCTGCGGAAACAACGATGGTATTGACATTGGCAAATATAAGATTACAGTCCTTATCTGCGGAAACATTAATAAATCACAGACTTTACTGTTGTTTCATTAAACTACAGCAAGGCTTTCGACTGTGTAAAACAGGTTAAGTTGATGAAAATGCTGTAAAATATTGGAATGCACTAGAAAATCAGAAGATTGATAAGAAATTGATCAAGTCACTACAGTAAGCAAATAATATGGTCTGGAAATAAATATCAACAAGACAAAATGGCTAGCAGTACACAGAAATAGAGACTAGGACCAGTTCAAAAATGAAATTAACAGTAAATGATGAGATCATCAACAGAGTTCATAAGTTCCAGTACGTTAGAACCTGGTTCCACGAGAAGAAAGATCAGTCAATTGAGATAAGATCACGTATAGAAGAAACAAGAAAGGTCTTTTTAAACATGAAAAATCTAATGCCCCGGAAAGACATTAATCTGCAACTAAGACTGCGACCGGTGCAATGTTACTCACGGTCGGTACTACTCTACGGTATGGAAAGTTGGACTCTCGCATTCACGCTTGCGAAAAAGATCGAAGCACTGGAGATGTACATTTCCCAACCGAATTAACTCATATAATAACTTAGGCTGTTCAACTGCATCTCTATGCGCTACTTCGAACGCAGCAATAGAACCGTCTTCGGGAAATTTTGATAACGTCTTTCGGATTTGAGGCATATTAAATCACATTGTCGGGGAGATGTATCCGGCAATGTCCGCAAAAACCGGTACATTTCTAAACGAATGACATTTCAAGATGGAGCACTTTTCTCCATTCGAACTTTATGAACGTTGATCACTAAAATTATCGAATTTCCTTCTGATTATCGTTTTTCCCTTCCGCAATTCAATCTTCAGCACAACGGCCTTGAAATCTATCTTCCATTGACCAGCTTTGTTAACCAGCTACCTGTATCTTCGCTTAACTTTTTCAGTGTCTCTTCTATCGCGCGCATCCATAACTTTACCATTTGTCGGCGAACATCTCTGGTCTCGAATAGTCATTTTCGGTACTTTCCTTTTTCTCTACGTTCCTTCGCAGCTACTGTAGGTGTGCATTCCCGAAAAAATACGCAATCATCATTCAACATTCGAATTCATTGCAATAAATCATCTGTATTTTTATACGATTCGAAAAATAATAAATTTTATACATAGACGCGTGTATATCTTTTAAGGTTAATTTGTTGTTGTTTTTTCCCCCTAATATCTCTTACGTGGCATATTGTTTCAGGTGTACTGGGCAGGTCCGATAATTGGCGGATTGTTGGCCGGAATTTTTTACAGAATATTTTTCCAAGTAAGAAAAGGAGACGACGAAGCTAATTCTTACGATTTTTAAAGTTAACCGATAATTGTGCGCGTGTGTATTGTGTCTTTAACGTATAAAAATATTTGATAAACCGGCGTGTATTATGAACGCGAACACATTTTTATGGATTATTTCGAAAGTAATTCTGATTTATATTTTGCACCTATCGCGTTTAATGCGAAGGACGGAAAGCAGTAGAATTTTAATGATTCGCGAAATGAAATTATTTTAGTTATTACTTTGTTACCAATTATTTCTTAGATCGTGTACAAGATTATTAATAAATTTATTACGTAACAATAGTTCAATTAATACTTTAATCATTGTCGGTCGTATGAAGTTCACGCTATAGGAAAGACCGATCTAAAAATCTTCCAGTTTCGTGACAATTTGTTGGAAAATAATAATCATGTCCGATGTGTTACTATTCTCTAGAAGCGCCGTGAATTTCGGTCTTGTTAGTAGCAGAATAAAATATAAATGCAAATGATGAAACGTGATTGATAAGATCGATCCCGTGAGCCCGCAAGTCAACGAAGCTGTAAAACTCTATAGGATTTTTATTTCGTACGAAGCTGCCCCATAAAATCGTCAAAAGAGATCGGCGTCGACTTTGTTCTCGATGCCGTTTTAGGATTATATTAAAAAATCTTTTCGAAAAAAAAATCTTTCGTAAAATCATTTTTACGTTTATATATAACTTAATCGTGATCCTCGTTAGCTTAAGGCGCTTAAACATATTAAGAACTGCTAGTAAAGGCGGTCGAAAGAAAGAAACCGGTCCCCTTACTCTCATCAGTGTTGTTGCGCTTGGCACATTGTGAACCTTTCACAATCCCCCACATCTTGTCAAGCATGTGGGACTTACTTTATTTTCATACCTTTATCGAAATATCCACGAGAATTAGTCAAATTTCACTTTCTCGACAATTGTTCTTTGATTATTCTCATTTAAAACGCGTTTGCGCTATTTAAGAATTCAATAACTACGCCTATTTTTAAAAATTGAACTAACAAAATTCCGGTTGCATTTTTTTCTTTTTTTAAATAACGTTTTTTTTTTTTTATTTTTCTGCTCGTTAAATATTCGCAGATCTTCGCTATCGCGAAACATACAAACACTCGTAATATTTTAAATAGAACGAAAAATATTACGATTAATACAATCTGATGTCTTTTATGCATGTTTTCTAGATATCGGTAGTCACGGAAAACACCGTCACCGCCACCACCACCACCACCACCGCCATCAACAACAACAACAACAACAAAATAGAATTAACCTCAAAATTTAATAAAACAAACGTATACTGTATCTCGGAAAGTACACAAATAGAATACTAAACTATTATATTATACCTGTTGCATTTATCAAAGAATCGAAATAGCCGGATTGATAATACTTAGGCGAAATCACCTTTTTCGAACTACATCAACTTGTACACTGTCGTCCCGTTTCAAAGAGTTTATTACAAAAAACATTTTTAACTCATTCATACTCGCTATTACTTTTGCCGAATAAATTTCTAAAAAATAATGTTTACTGTAACGAAGTAACTTTTTTTTCTTTTTTTTCCTTTTTTTTTCTCCGATATACGTTTTATTGTTCGTTATTAATTTATAATTTTTGTAAAAATAAAAAATTTAACTTTAAAACTACTTTTTTCCCCCGCGATTTAGAATTCAACTGTAAATTACAGCGTACCTAAATTCTCCATCTCCATATTAAAGTTCCTGTTTATTTTGATGGTACCAAATATGATAAGAACGTGTTCTTCGCTTCAACTTTTAAAAATATGTTTTAGTAATGTTCACTTTTCGTAGAAATACAACATAGTTCAATGGAAATAATCGAATAATTGTCTCGATAGAAACTTATTCAGTACGTTACATAATTTAGATCGAAAAAATTGGCTATAATACCCAGGCAAAAACAAAGAACACAGAGAAAGAAGAAAACTATAAAATTACCTGATCTGAACTTTTATCTATCCTATCTGCGACAAGTTTCTAGGCATTTTACTTCAGCAAAGCCACTAAATCTAGTATAATTTTCTAGCTTTGCTCCTACTCCATTAAGTTCTTGATTACAAGCGCTGTTGGAATGATCTCGCCATTGCTACAGAGAACGTTTAAAGGAAGGTATTTTTAATGCCCGATTGAAATATTATAATAATTCTTCGGTATTCATCGAAATACGAATTTTACTATTATTCCAGTTTTGATTAGAATATACAGTGAGTTCCAAAAATATTCGGAAATCATTAAGAAAAATGATTTTTTATTTATAAATGAATAATCGCACTGCGGTTTAATAATAAAAATTTCGTTGTAATCATAATCTAGAATGACACAAATGCATCAACGTAATAATAAAAAAGGGTACAGTGAAGCGGCTATAGTAAAAAGAAAAGGAAAACCCCAAAATTACAAAAACATACATAAATATTCGGAAACGATGAAACAATACGTATGAGGTATCGCTGCGTGCGCAACACGCGTGCTAAACACGCTTGATCGACGTTTTTCCCATTCTGAGACACAGCGTGACATTTTTGAGCGTGTTAACTGTTTAATTAACGGTGCGGATAATGAAATAGTGACGACTGGTTTGCAAAAATAGGTAGAAAATCGTGTAATACTTCGGTTGAAATGCGTCAGTTAGTTCTTTTTAATCATTCGACAGAGGTCTGAACGGATTTGAAATTTCAAAATTATTGAAAATATCAAAAAGTACCGTGTACGATATTATTATTTTTACGGACGAGTTTAAGTGTTCAGTATTGACGGCAACGATGGCTAGCAAAGAGTTTGGCGCAGACCTAATACGCGGAATTCTTGGAGAAAAAGGTTTAAATCCAACTGTAAAACATGGCGGCGGTAGTCTCATGGTTTGGGGGTATTTTGCGGCAAATGGAGTAGGCGCGTTGGTTTTTATTGAAGGCAATATCCAATATGTATATTGATATTTTAAAAAACAATCTTGCTCAAAGTGCGACTAAATTAGGTATATCGAATTTCCGAATATTTTTGAACTGATATTTTATTTTTAACAAAGGCCGTGTTAATTTATTTAATTTTTTAATTTCATTATTATTTATGTGTTATGTTAGATATATAGTAGACGAGTCTATAGCACTTTTTTTTTTATTAATAAACCATTGTTTGTTCATTTATAAATGAAAAATCATTTTTCTTAATGATTTCCGAATACTTTTACAACTCACTGTACATTCCATCATCCTATTACACCGTGTATTTTTAGATTTACGTCATAATCGGTCAAGGATATTCATTGAACTACATGGAAAAGCGCGTTCTTTCAAATTCGATAAAAAGAACACAACAAAAGTTTACTAAAATAAGCGTATTTCATACAATTAGAGCTCTTTACCAGTTACAATAATCCGTTCATGAACTAAAATAAAAATTAAGTTCTTATCCGCAATCAGGTGTATGTGATTTCTGGTACTCGGATACTCGAAACATTTACAGCAACACGGCCAACGTCGTAAATGCACCCGTTACTTGGCGCTCACTCGTTAGTCGGCTATGTCATACTGCGGGGGATACGAAAACTTTTAACCCAATCGATAATAACCGCCTTCAGCGATCGTGCACCTCGTGGTATTTCATTAGCCTGCAACCCGAGAAAGAGGCGTGGTCTGTTACAAGGTTTTTCGAATTTCTAATCGAACGCCGATTTGTAATAATTTGCTTGAATTCCGAATTGTCCTTTAACTTTTGAAAATGCACTATCCGGACCGTGTGTTCCAGTACCGCGTGTGCCAAAATCACAGCCCCGGTTAGTCAAATAGAACGTGCGTTATCGGATTTGTTTTTGCAAGTGTCCGCTTTTTCTCCAAACTTTGGCTAAATATCCACCATTCAATAATAGCAGCTTCTCCGATTTAATCCACGCGCCCCTATTTTCTTGGCAACTTGCCGATGATATCCTCGTAAAATGCTAATTCTTTTTGCATTTCAGTCGACATTTAGAATCTGTGTAAATGTGGTCAGTGTTTTTCTCGGATCTACGAGACTTTTATTTCCCTTTAAAATTGTCGCTCTGAATATTATTGCTAGCGGGCTTTACCTTGGTCGTGCGTGAATTTTTATTATAATGAGAGTATATGCGCTGAAAAAAAGCATTTTTACATCAACAACCATACATGCAAACGTCGCACGTAATAAGCCCCTTCAGTGATCAGCCGTATTCTCGCATCTCCTTTACTTATCATATTATTAACCCCGGCGATGTCGTAATCCAAGTTAAATACTAAAACTACTTCCTAGATCTCTTTTCGTCCCGAGCCCTTAAAATTACGGCAAGTTCGTGGCAGAATTTCCATTGTTTTAAAATTTTACATTTGCCGATTTTGTGTTGATTAATGTGCGTCGCAAACTTGCCAATGAGTGCAATCCATCGACCCTGAATTAAAAAATATATATTTACTAAAAATACGAGCGAAATACATACCAATACAATATTCACTAAAACGTAAAATATGCATCGATCGGAATGTGTGGTACACGTGAACTTAAACGTTTCTAGAACACGTGCCTCCAGCATCTTCTAAAGCGCTCTTGACGAAAAATGTGCTAGAATAATTAGTGCTACAGAGGGAGGGGGTGTAAACTCGCACTTTCTTAAACGAACATGACCGATTTCGATTACATATCGATAAAATTTTCATCCGATAGGGAGAGTATTTCGAATTAGCAGCAACGAAATCGGAACGGTCTGATGAAATTTACCATATACACTTTACGGGTAGGACACAATTCTCTTAGCCGCTAAACAACAGTACCTTTTGTAGTAGAGAATAGATTCTTTCGTTATCAATTTTTTTTAGAAATTTTTCATAAAAACGTATAATATGTAAAAAGTTGAAACTACCTGTGAACTTTCGTAAATCGACATTGACCTTCCTGAACGCAGTATAAGATAATATTTTTCGTAAGTGAATTTTTAATAATATTTAAACGGTAATAATGATCGTTTAAACTTCGCAGCCGATAATTAAAAACTCCGCTATTATTATTTTTACGCAAATCAGTGTTGCGTCTTCTATGCAACTATATAACGTACATGTATAACCAGTCAGTTAACAAACTTTTTTGAAGGCTCAGAATGTTAAATAATCGTTAATAATGTCTGCGGTATACACACTGCTTACTTTAATATAAAATTTTAATTTTCAAATAAAAATACAATACGTTTTTATCTACTTCAAAAAGGAGAAGGTTAATAATATGTTCGCCGGGTTTTTTGTCCTTTCTTTTTAACATTTGGTCGCACATAACTAGTGTCCATTTAAACCGGTTTTATTGATTCCTTATTTACTAAAAAGTGTACCAGTCACAGTGGTGATACCATATGAGTACCGGTAAATATTCGGTCAACACAGCAGCGTCGTCAGGAAAAAACGCAGTCTCCTTAGAAAAATTGAAAAATATCATCAATATTAAACACGGAAACGTATAAGTTTGGGAAAAAAACAATTTTTATTGGGATAAGATGTTAATTATTCGTGTTAAAATTGGCACGGATAAATGCAGCTTCAAATAAAGGAAATTGAATCCGCCATAGTGCTCCGTTCACAAGCTTATAACTGGCGAAAATCTTAATATTATGCGTACAATTTTCGTCCATGCGAGATGATTCGAATGATGTCCTTGGTTTATTATTGTAACGATTAGTGGTGGTCGCATACGGGTACCGATGAGTATCGGCGATTATTTTTATCGAGTACTCATTATAATAAGGATTAAAAAAGGGGGTTTCCTTTGAAAAATGCTTTCTTTGCTTAACGAAGTCAGATAAGATTGGCCAATTTTTTTTTTTTATTAATAATAGAGAAAAAATACGAACAGCTAAAATTTTAAATTTAAATGGAGGACAAAAGCTAGCGACTTAAATTAAACGTATGATGAAATCGAAGATGACAAATAGCTGAGAGTGTCGGGAGATTTTTATAGGAACATTATGAACGGAATAAAGAGATAGATGAATAGAGAGGTAAAAGGAGCTTAGGAAATGAGAAAGAAGTTGAATTCAAATCACAAATTATAATTTTTTAAAACAGTCGGTAACCAAAGTTTGTTTTTTTTTTTTTTCAACTCGATTCTTATTTCATGGAGGTTATCAACTCGTACGTTGTAATTTCAGGTTGCGTTTCAATGAAACGAAACGACGCTTCGGCATTAAATATTTGATTCAACGAACATCCTTTCTCTGAAATTATACCTTGCAACTCGTCGCAGTAAGGATTCACCGCATTCTCGTTCGCCGATAATTTTTCGCCACAAATACGAATGATACGTATACCGTACATTGTTTTCCATCTACCCAAGCAACCTTTACTTGCTGAAAAATCTTGTTCTTCTGGAAACCGGTATTCGACAAAATTTTCGCTTTTTCTTTCAAAATTGGTCCGGAAAGTGGTATACCGGCATTACGTTTTATACAAAACTATAAGTATAAGGCCTCACTTGTTTTAGTAAATGCGGTGGTTTTCGTTGACTTTTTAATTCCCTCTCCGTAATACGAGTGACTTTTTCGAATTTTATTTTTATGTTTCATCCAATCACTGATTGTATTTCTTGAGACGCCGTATCGGAAGGCAACATTTTTCATAATTTCACCTTTTTCAACCCGATTATTAATCGTCTCTATCTTCTGCTCCATCGACACCACAACCAGTTTCCGTTTCGAACTTATTTTTAAAATTTTGAAGAACGTAAAACTTGTGAAAACAAAAACGAAGACGAGCACAGACTACACGAAAACTTCATCGAATATGTAGTACGGCTTTCAGAATAGAGATATATAACGTAATAAAATCGCACTCATTCGTCTATGCATTCACAATTCGTTATCAGTTATCGATAAGTAGGATCCTATTCCGAGAAGATAACATTGCTCCGGCCGTTAGTGCTCTAACTACTATTCCAGAGCAGCGTCTACGAAACGCTGTTGTCTTTTCCGTTCAATGTTCTACTGCCGAGTCACCGCTTATCAAGGCGCATTACACATGCACACACACATCAACATATAACCGGTCGAAATACTGCTGACGTCGCATTTTCTTTCTGTCATACAATTTTCTTCATAATCATGTCTCGTCTTATTTTCGCAGAGTTTAAATGAATGATATACGAACGCAAACATTAACGTGCTCATGATTTTTTCACTATTTTCACTTATAAGGGACTATCGTTTTTCTGTTTTTGTTCTTCATTGCTATTAGAGTCGGATAACCCGAAAATAATCGGCAGTCTACTGTGGTAGTGTTGAAAAAGAAAACTTATTCTTATATTCCCCCGGATTTACCCGTTTCGTTAATGATTTTTTAATGAAAAATCCGATTTTGCTACTCGAGTTAGTTTTATTAATTTGTTTAAAATTATATAATTTATTTTATATTCAGTAGGATTGATACGCATGGTCTGTATCATACCGGTTATATTGTTAATGGTAATTTCGATATCATTTTCTAATTTTATTTTACTTTCAGATTAACGCTATTTTCTGTAAGAGTGGCAAAATTAGCCAAATTTGTTTTTTGATTACATTATATTGCTTTACTTTATTAACAGTATTTAAGGTTACGATAATTGATACATTACCAAAGAGAATGATCAGTTATTGTTATTTCTCCTGCTAAATCCTCGTCTGTTGTCTTTACTCTTCGTCCTTTTGATCCTTATTTGATTAGTCTTATCTTAAATGGTGATCCAATCCATCTTATAAATCATTTTCATCATTTAGGAATGTTTCTTGACAGCTGCCTCTCCTTTCACAATCACATTAATCATTTGTATCTCTATCCTCTCTTAAAAAGCTTAATCTTATTGAAATTTCTATTCTCATAATTCTATTCTATGCTGTTATCAGTTATCACTTATCTAGAAGTTTCTAGTATATCGATATTTGTAATCGTCCAATCGATGTTTCTGAATATTATCGGAATGTTCCAGAAACCAATACATTTTGTATATAAACTTGTCGTAAAGTCTCATTGTTAACAGTTTCGATAATAAAGTTGTAGTAGAAACATCGCGTTCGTTTGTTCAAAAATCAAAAAATCTGTTAAAAGTTCTTTCTCATGCTAATTAGGAAAGCGATCCTTATTCCCTCGTCATGTTTTATAAATCCTTTATCCGTTCTGTCCTGGACCAATGTTACATTATTTATAGCAGTTCTTCCAGGTCTCTTCTTTCAAAAAAGTACTTTAGTGCTCTGAAATTAACCACAGTGGCGGCGATTCTTTTTGAATCCCATATTCCTTCTTTTTTCATTCGCAGATCCTACTTGGGGTATCGCCTCTTGATTAAGCGCGTGCCTGTTCATTCCTCTTCGCTTGTTTCTTCTTACTCGTTTATCTATTAAAATGACGACTTATCTCTAATAAAACTCCAATTTGATCCCTTATTTCTGTTCATCTTCTTCAATTTTCCCCGTTTATTTATAGTCGTGAAAAACTTCCATTATTATGACATAATCGGCGATTTGAAAGATTCCCCCTTTTTTTAATGATGAATTATTACGAAAATATTATATCGAGTTATTTACATTTAATAAATAATTAAAAGTAATTAGTTTTTCTTTTTTCTTCTTTAGAATGTTTAAACGCCCCACATTCATTTTATTTTTGTTAAGAGAAATATATAATGTACAGTTACATAATAACTAAATTATTCAAGTATTGTACTAGTAATTTGCAATTACTGTAATGCAGCAAAATTTTTTCATTTTATAATATTTTCATTTGAAGTTACAAAACTTTGTTAATAATATTACATCACATGTGAGTTATTACAAGGTATTATATCAATTTAATATGAATTAGTATTTTAACATCTAGCGCAAATTTGGGTTAATATTTAAAAATCTAACCCATATATTTAAAAATAAAAGTTACTTCAATTTTTGTAATATTTATAATTTGAAACAACTGATAATATATTTTTTTACTAGTATTCATACTATTAATAATTTTCATTATTTTTATATATACATATATATTAATAATTTACATAAATGAATTACTGTATAAACCGTAATAAAAATGATATATGTTATTAATTATAATGAAAAATTATACATAAAATATTCATGAATTACCTAAGAAAGCATTTTCTTTTTTTTTTTTTTTAATGTAAGAACACTCTAAAAAATCGTTAATATTTATTTAAAATTTTTGATTTTTTCCAGAATTTGAAGTTTTTATAATAACTATTTCAGTTCTAGTAAGCGGTTAACCCCCCACCGCCGTGAGCACGGACATGATACGTTAATTTTCTTATACTTTACTAAATAAACTGAAGAAAAATAGAGAATAAATGAATTTAAAGCATTTAAGTGGAACATTAGATGTTTGTAATATTTACATCTAGTATATTTTTAATTAAATTCAAAAGAAACTAAAGTAAAAGAATTAGTTCATCTATATATTTTCATATTATTTAATTATATATTTTTTTTTATCAAAATAAAATATATTTAAAATAATGTTGATAAAATGAAGCATCTATCACAATTATGGTCACAAGAAATTACGATTTGTTTTAATTCTATAAACAACTGAATTAATGAGACTTAAAAGAGATACCGAATTATTTCCATTTGTTACTGTTTCGAATCATTCGAATCAGTAATGTGATTCGAATCTGTACTAAATTACATATTTCTAATTTCTAGTTTACAAAACAACTTTTTTCATTAACTAGTACAATTCAGAGAAATTATAAAAAATAAATAGTGACGTTATATTGATGAGAAGAAACTGAGGTAGCCAAACAAGAATTCGTAGAACGGTTATGAAATCATAATATTCACTTGACACACATTTTCATTGAAGATAACGTCCGATTCAGAGGACCGAACGAATATAATTAAATATCTATATCAACAAGAAATGACGACAATTGAGAAGTATGCCATTAAGTTATGTATTGAATAGCTTCTTAACACCACCGTTTATTGTTCTGAATTAGACAGATTACGGACAGTTAAAGAAAAAAAATATTGGCGACCCTTATTTAAATGACGTGGTTGAAACATATAACAATGACTTAGACGATCAATTGGGAAATAAACTGATTCATTTCAAGGCTTTTTACCAGAAGTTTCAAGAAGATGATGAGGAAAATGTAAAAGAAATTAGTCAGGAGAGGTGGATGTATAAACTCCTCCTAGAAAATAACGTCAAAGATTGTTTTCCTAATATCGAGGTCGCTCTAAGAATGTACTTACCACTTATAGTCACAAACAGCAGTAGAGAAAGAATATTTTCAAAATGGAAGTTGATCAAAAACAGGCTTTAAACCTCCATATTAGGAGATAGGCTCAACGTTTTGGCTTTGCTCAGCATTGGAAGTGATATTTTAAAATAACTAAGTTATGAAGATCTTATAAGTAGCTTCATTAGTTTGAAGTGTAGGCGCAAACCAATTAGTCACTGAGCCATTTCTAAGTTATATGTAGTATTTAGCAGTAAATATACACACAGCTGTTTTGAAAAAAATTCTGGTAAACGAGGTTTGAAATAATGTATAAGTCTACTGTACTAAAATTTTCATCAATGCATTTCTATACATTTTATTTCAAATAATTTAACATTTCACTTTCCTTTTAAGTCTGATGGTTTAGGAAAGTACTATATTTGAATTAAATATAAGTAAAATTTGCTATTTGTTGCATTCCATTTTTATATATTTTTTATTTGCCTAACATGTTTACTTCAAATTACAATATGTTATTTTTAAAATTAAAATACTTTTTTTGCATATTTGGCAATATAGATAGAAAGACATCGATATTAATCTTAACTTTACGTTTTTTTTCTAATATAATTGGTCATAGCAGTGTTAATAAATCGTGTTAAATACCATAATGATTTTCAATTCTATTCATTTTTATCTCATCAATTCATTAAATTCTAAATACTGTGTAGTAAAATTTCCTACGATCAATTTAAAATGATTTTTTTTCGGTTTTTAGTTAGAAAATTGCTCTAAAATATGATTTTTGCAGGTAAATTTTCAAAATATTTCCGGGGGAGGGCCCCCGAACCCCCCATTTTACTAAGAGGTCTTTCATATCCACCGATAGGGTCCGCACCATAGGTTTAGCCTAAGGGTCTACAGACCCTAAATTTGGCTCTGATGTAAATCATCATTTAAATCAAGCAATCACCATTTTTCACACATTTGATTAGCATAATATTTATTTATTTTCGTTTAGGAAGTAATTTATTAACTCTTAAACACATATGTTAAATTATTTTTAATCGTCTGTCGCGGATTTGTACATAGCGTTGTATAAGGAATTAAATAAAAGATTTAAGGATCTATGAGTTTTAAATAAATCGTGATTCGAATCATCTTATGGATTTGGATTCAAATGATATGGAATCATGAAAATAACTTACTTTATTAATGCTCAGTTTGCGCATGCACATTATAATAATTGTTGTGTTTTTCGCTAGACGACAGTAATACATTTAGGATCTATCTATTTTTTTCTGTGATTCATGGTGTAAACAATTTTTGGCAGATCACAATGAATCTTAAAAGCAACAAATGGAATGTTTATTAGTTACGGTGAGGAAGTGTGACGAAGTTTATCGAATGGTGATTTTATAATATTTTTAAATTAATCTATCTTAATAACGTAGCAATATGGCTTCATTTTCGTTTGGTATAAATATAAACAATTTTTTGTTTGAATCGTTTCAAATTGATTCCATTTTGGGTAAGTTATATGCATAATCTTCAGACATTCAATGAATATATTGTCATGTTAAAATTTGTATTAAAGTTTTAATGTATATTCATAGGTTTCGTGTCGGTGTGTATATTTATAACTGCAGTTACGATTTTATATGAAGCGATAAAAATGTGTCAAGGAGTTGAAAAATTAAAATTAAGACCATTAAAAGCTTCTCCATTACTAGTAGGATTACTGTGTTGTACGAGCACGAAACATTCACTCTTACTGGAACGGCAAAGTCCGGTAATATCAGAGCAAACAAGGTTTGTAAATTACAATGATTTGTTCGGCCATAAATTTTCATGTAGATAAATTTAATCCTTAACCCGGAATATGTGTCTAACGGATTCGCAGATTTAAATTAATTTGAGATACCACCTTTTCTCATTTCTTACTTTGTACTTTGCTAGATTAGAGTTATTTTCAGGTATAGGTTATTATTTCATAGTTACCGTTTGTTATTCATACGAGATAGTTGTTCATTTTTAAGTTAATGTTGGCAATGCATATATTTCTAGTAACGTACGACGTATTTTATATCCACCGCACATACATTTGGAATAATGTATAATTTATTCCGTGACTTCGAATAACTACCACTTAGGAAGCGCGGATTTCTAAGATCGCATATTTTTATACTGTTTATATGAAAATACTTATTGAACATAAATTTTGCAACTGTTTTTCGTATTGGTGGAGTATTTTATTTTTAGATTTATTTCCATAAAAATATAATTTCCATTTCATCTTCTTGAGCAAGTGAAAACAGTATGAAAGGACATCGGAATAAATTATTAGTAGTTTTATTATAGATAGAGGAAAAAAATCGAAAAATTAGTAGTATACCAGATAATGATTCAAAATATAAACTCGATGAACAAAAAATTCATAAACACAATAAGAATTTAAATTATGTTGATTCTGAAAATAAAAATTTCATGTTGGCACAACAACCTAAATGTTTATTATTTAAAAGAAATGCGTTAGAGTATATTTTTTTTCTTTGGAAGAAATAGATTTAAATGGAATATGGAACAACCACCTCCGAACACAAAAATGTCTAAACATAATATTATAAAACTTATTTAGGTATGAAAAATAACGTTAAAAACGTTTTGACTTTACTCTAAATCCTGATGATATCTGATCATTACTGATTGATAATCAAATGATTACAAAAGTTGTTAATTGGACAATTTAAAATTTGAATATTCCTCATAAAATAACGATAAATTTAATTATAGGAAAACGAATGAAACTGAGTTTAAATCATTTATATCTTCTATCTAGCTGTATACATAAATCAAATCTTGAAAATATGTTATCACTTTTTTCAGCAAAGTGCATTGATTGATCAATTTTTCATAATTATCCCTGTAAAGTACTATGAAATTCTCATTACAACTTCATAGTTTGACGATCAAACTATTAACAAAGAAAAAAAATAATCGGATTCATCAGCTACAATTGCGAACACTTTTAATGATTTTTAAAAGTAGTTGTCAAAAATCGTATTGTCCGGGTTCATCAGTTTGTGTGGATGAAATGTTAATATTGTTTCACGATTGATGTTGATTCAAATTGTACACGCTTTCAAATTTACATAAATATAGAATTAAAGTAACTGATGCTAGTTTAAGTTATTTTTATAACGCTTACGTTTTGTGTAGAAAAGCAACAGATTGTACATAGTTACGGGTTATTTGATGAAAAAAAAAGGGTATAAAATTCCTGCATAGTCAGAGTAATTAGATTAATTCGACTGCCGATAGATAATTTCAGAAATACCTTTAGCTCTAGAATTAATTGAAGAATTATTTAAGCATCAATTGACGTATGTAGGTACAAAAGAAACCCTGATGAACTTTTTATCATCAAAACAGCGAGAAATTAGTTCTTCAGTATATGATTTTACTAAAAGTATAACTTTTATTAGTTATATGTTTACATGTTCTTAAAATAGAATTGTACTATTTGTTTCAAATATTCATCAATCAAAAAAGTATAGATGAAAGAAATAAACCAGAATTGTTATAATGAAGCAAAAGAAGGAATAGATGTAATGGAGCGAAAATGTTCTGATTACTCATCAAATAGGAAAAGTCGTACATGATTGTAAACATTTTTTCAATAAACAGTTGTATATTATATTCATGTTTTAATGGCCCACTAATGATAACCTGATTTAAGTTCATTAAAGATTTATCATTGGCACTTATAAAGCCACATCTTATTCCGAGGGCCAACATATCGAATATAGACATATAAAAATTATTATTCAGAATATACGAAAACAAACGAGGAACTGGAAAAGCACCCGCAAGTGATAAATTAGAGAAAAGAATATAATTCGATATACATTCGTACACACAAGGTCGAAGTATTGGATTTAAATACATTAATTATAGCAAACTTATTTGCCTTTAGTGCTGAAGAAAAGGAAATTATTATAAGTATGATGTTTTTAAATGTTAAGGAAAAATCGTTTAATTAAAGTTTTAAACATCGTCTTAATGAAAATTATTAATAAACTTGCCGGTGAATATGATTATAAATTATTTCTATTTAGTACGGTATCTTACAGACACATATCTTTAATGAGAGATAAAAAAGAATATCTGGGCTAACGGTTAATGTTATTATGCTCTGGTTGAACTTCCGATTTGAATAAATGCGCATTGTGCGAAATTTAATTTAATTTAAGTTATCTCGTTGTTTAATTCTTACATACTCGTATAAGATACTTTAGTATAGTAATTTACGCATAAATTTTGTACTTGACAATTAAATATCAATACTTGTAATATTGCTTCTGCTTTCGCTGCTCACTTCTCATCAGTTTATTCTACTCCACATCCGTCCACTTTCAACCTTCCTGACACTTCCGCTAATACCAACCAAATTTCTGTTGGGAATATTACGGAAATTGATGTAAATGAGGTGTTACAGAAGCTTAAGCCGAAATGTACTTTAGGCCCCGACAACATACCGTCGTTTATTTTTAAGGCTTGTCGCTCTTTCATATATCTTTAACTGTATAATTGACACCAATTAATTTTTCCCCAGGTTTGGAAAGTGTCTAAAATCACGCCCATTCCGAAAAATAACATTTCCAACGATATTACAAATTTTAGACCTATATCTCTCCTCCCACAAGCCGCTAAAATTTTTGAACTTATTCTTTATAAAAAGTTATATCCATCTCTAAAACACTATATTTCAATTGATCAACATGGGTTTGTTCTAACCTAATGACGTTTATAGATTACGTTTCCGCGGTGCTAGATAGGTCTTCGCAGGTAGACGTAGTGTACACTGATTTTCAAAAAGCATTTGATAGGGTAGATCACTCAAGTCTATTGTACAAATTAAATAATTTAGGGTTCTCTACCAGGTTATTAAAAGATATGGAGAGTTATTTACGAAATAGGGAGCAATATGTTTATTTCAATAACTGTAGGTCCCGTTCTTTTCTCTGCCCCTCCGGAGTGCCTCAGGGCTCTATTTTAGGCCCATTCCTCTTCCTAATGTACATTAATGACTTACCGAATGTTTTGCAGTACTCCAAAATTCTGTTATATGCTGATGATGCAAAATTATTTAGAGAAATTAGAAATGTTGAAGATACTATATTACTAAAAAAAGATATAGATAGTTTTGCATCATGGAGTGCTGCTAATAACTTACCAGTGAATACGTATAAATGTAAATTTATTTCGTTTACTCGCAAAATTCACCCTACTTCTGTCTTATACCATATAGAGGGTTCTCTTTTAAAAAGGGAGACAAGTGTCACGGATCTTGGCATTCTTTTAGATGAAAAATTTACATTTAAATTTCATGTAATAAATACTATTCGTAAGGCGAGGAAAATGCTGGGTTTAATGTTACGGAGCAGTGTGAATTTCAGATGCATTGAAACATACTTATTCTTATGCTTCGCTTTGGTTCGTTCACATTTAGAATTTGGCTCGTTGATTTGGAATCCTACATCTGCTGATTTAGTAGCTAGAATAGAAAGAGTGCAGATAAAATTTATAAAATACTTACTATATCGATTTGGTAATTTCAATGGTGAGCATTTCGAATACAGTAAAACACTTAGACAATTACACATGAACAGTCTAGTGGGGAGGAGGAAGGAGATAGCGCTTCGCTTTTTGTATCATTTGTTGCATGGTAAAATAAATTGTCCCCACCTCCTAAGGAAAATATTGATTAAAGTACCCATTTCTGGTGTTCGACCAACTCATACACTGGCAGTTCAGTTTGCAAGGACTCAGCAATACGCATGTTCACCTCTACGCTCCTTATTTACACTGTACAACAAACTAGAGAAGGAGTATCAGGAACTAGACATATTTGATAGTTGTTCGGGCGAATTTTTAAAAATTGTCAGGAGTTTGACAACGTAAGGCTGCTGTCGTTGAGAATATTGATATGTATGTGGGTGATTGTTTTTCATCTGTGGGTTTAATTGTACTTGAATGTGTGTGTTTTGCGTGAGCATATGAAGTTGTGTGGATATATATATATATGCCGTTTGGCATTTCTTGTATTTACGTACGTTATTTTCTTTTTATAATATTGTGCTGTGCAGTAATTGGCGTAAGCGGTTGCACTAGCAAATTGTATAATGAATGAATAAATAAATAAATAACTGTTTATGTCGAACTGTAAATTTAAGATTTACAAATTTTATTATAATTTTGTTATAAATCATATTCATATTTTTTAAAGTAATAAATCAATCTATATTTTAATGTATAAAATTATTACAACAACTTCATTTAAATCGCTAACTTTTTAACATAAAATATGTTACCTAAGTTCAACACTTACAGGAGACATAGATAAATGTATTATTGTTTACAGAAAATTAGCGAGATAACTCCGACCTAGTGATATTGTTATATAACAATTTTTAAATTGAATTAAAATTACGTTCTTATGCGGGCTTCTTCTTTGCAGTAGACGTTCTTTCGTCATATAAACATTAAAAAAACATTTCACTAGTAATATTAAGTTAAATTACGAAAATACCATTTTGCCACAGTGAACTTTTTTTTTTTCTACTTTAGATTATTTCAATAACACTCTTTTTTCTTTGACTATCCTTAGTATTTCTAGGTTAGTATGATTTTTTTCAATACACCTTATTCTGCAGTTCTATCATTATTTTTTTAAACTTACAGCATTTATTGAGTACTCATTTGATTTTTAGTTAAAACACATTGAGCATAAACAGGACGCAAAAGTGATCTTTACTTATAAGATCATTAAAATTGTAAATTAATTTTTATACCATAAGCCCAGTTATCAGATCTTCATATTTTCTATTATTTTCTTTATTCAAATCGTGGTGAAAAATAAATGCAAAATATGATGAATTAACTGGTGCTTAACGTCATTTTGGTATCTCCGCATTACTGAAGTAATTTCATACTGCAATTTCACTGCTAACTGCCGTATTTTGAAACGGGCGCTAGTAATTGTTGAATAATTCTTATGAAATATTAGCGTTTAAATTTTATTTTTATATAAATTTTATCGTTATGTTTATATTAATGCATTAATGAATTCTAATAAATTTATTTATAGAATGTGCCAATGGAATAGTATACTTTTGTATACTGTTCAGTTAATTATTGGTTACCTTTTGATGTTGACTGTTATGACATATAATGCTTATTTAATGATATCGATTGTAATTGGAACAGCAGTAGGATATTTCCTTTTCGGATCGTTACTTTTACACTTAACTGCTCAAATATTTCTGGAAAAAGCTTCTTGTAACGACTGTCAAGTTTCTACTGGTATGTACGGCACGTTTTTTTAAGTTTTATATATATATATATATATATATCATACTTCTGCATTATATATTGTTGTAGTCCAGTGTGAGTGCATGTGAGATTTTAATCACTCTGTGTTGATTCGTAAACCGTAACGGGACAAAATATTATAATGAAGCATATCACCTGGGGAATTGATAATAAAACAAGAACGGCATCAGGGGACCGAAATAGTGTGATCATTTTGTCCTTGTTCTGTTTTATTTACTAACTCTGAATAAATGTACATAATTAAAGTTCGAAAATGATATTTTTTTATTATTCGAAAGATTTTAAACATTTAAAGATTATAGACATGTTAGTTAATTAGTAAGAATAAATGATCAAGAATGAGAATCGTTTTATTGATGTAAAAGTATACATAACAACGCGATATTTTATATAAAGATGTGATGAAAAGTGAAACAACTTCAATTAATCTTAAAGATCAAACAGGAGTAAAAAAAAAAATAGATATAGATAAAACTCGCCAACAAGTTTATCTATATAGAATTTATACTTTTTCTACTGATAGATATTTTCTTTTAATTAAAATTTTTCATTATTACTGTTTGTATGATGTTTTAAAAATTTGATACATAAAGTTATAGGAGATTCGAGTATAAACAGAGAAGCCATCGGTCTTAAATTTAAGCAATCAATATTTTGTTATTAAAATAATTATATAAATAATGGTTTTCATTAATTAGATTATGAAAAGTAATATTGAAAAAGGGCAGTTAGTATCAGAACACAACGATTTATATATATGTATAAACTCGGCCATTTTGGCCTCGCAAGAGGCTGTGCCCCTTGACCCTTTTTGCTTACATTTCTGTCGCTTTCTCTTCTGTACTTTGTATAAAATGATCAAAATTTACAACGTAATTCTTACCAGAATTGACACAAAAATCCTATCCTAATATTTAACTTTCATTACGAAAAATCTAATAGGGGCTGGCCTAAGAATTACGTTGTAATTAATATATATATATATACATAATATGTGTGCGTGTGTGTGTATATGAGGTGGAATACGTTTTTTTTGTTTTAAATGAGATTTAGTTTTATGACGCATATAACTATAGATGGACAGACAACGCCGATTATCGATCGTAGCGGATTTGACAATGAAAGTTTAACAGAAGAGTTTCCAAATGCTGAACAAAGTCAGTCTTGCTCATCGGCTGTAGTAAATGTTCAAGTTCACTGTGCGAATTAATTATGTGTTCTTTACTTCGTTTTTTATTATTGAAAGTCAATTATTTGCCTATAATATTAGTTTTTTGTTTTGTTTTTTTTCGTTCTTTTTTATAAACCGTACGTAATAATGCGCATTATGAAATAAAACATAAACATTTGGTTTACACTGATATAACTAGTCTAAACCAATAAGTTCCTTCGCATTATGTAATACATTTTTCCACTAATTACTTGTTTATCAGTCACGTGATAGACATCTGCACCTTTGATAGCATATGTAGCTTTTGCTTTCTTTTAAGAAAATAATATTGTAATTTTGTGATTCAACGTAAAGACTTCGATCTAGTGTAATTAATTTATTAACTTTTATATATTTGTGTTTTTGTATGTATAACTAAAATTATTTATTATAAATGTATAGAGGTGTCACAAAAATTTGTATTTGTATAATAATTATTACTTATGAACAATATTTTTTAACTGCTTTATTTTCAATTAATGGAACGCCATGAATTTTCTGATATTTTTAAACTTTCAATATAAATTATAAATAAGTATATATGTATATTTTTTAAACGTAATCATATCGTAAATTTTGCGACATTATATTATACATAAAATAGTAATAATTTATGTAATTTTGTTACCATAATTTCCAATATATATGTATATATATATATTTTTTTAATTAAGTTGTATTTTATTTCAATTTCCAGGAAAAGAAAATCGTATCGTTACATCGAGTGGTACTAATTGTATGTTTGCATTATTATTTTTTTTTATTCCATTTGATCTTAATTAATATAGTTTCTGAATACATCATCTAAGAGTGTAGCAAAGGATAATTTGAAAAAAAAAATTATTACTAATTGAATAATAATTTAACTTCCAAATATTCCAATTATATCATGGCGGCTTCTTTGATTAAGCTTATTAATCCATTTATAGTCGTATTTTAATTAAGAACTGTTTATGGCCATCTAATCTTCTGCTACCTGGAAAATTACCAGATATTGTAACTTCTTTGTTTTATTTTTTACTTCTTTTTCTTCGTGTTGCAATAATTTCCTTCCGTATCGTTTGTGGTCTTTATTTTTTCGGGGGCGTTCTTTTAGGCATCACTAAACGATTTTTAGACCTTCAAATTATTTGCGATCTCATTTAAATTGCATTAGCTAAAGATTATTAAATTTGTGTTAGTAAAAAACACCGATTCTAAAAATTATTTTTATACCAGTTTAAATCATCTTTTTACCATTATGTGTAATTTTTTTTACAAAAAATACCTTTTATTATTAATGATAGTTACACTGGGGCTAATATGAAATAGAAATTCTAAATCTGTTACTTTTGTATAAGATATTCATTTTTTCCTTTTCTTTTTCTTACTTTTTAATTAATTTACTATGAAAAGTTATTATTTTGCGAAAAATGCATAATCAATTGAAACCGAAACTGTCATTTGGGAGTTCAAGGTGCTCCGTGATGAGGTCTGAAGAATCGTATTTATTTATTTATTTATATATATATATATATATATATATATATATATATATATATATATATATACGCATATACATGCATATTTCAGAATAAGTACATTTTGTAATTTTGCGTGCCCGTGAATTAATTATGTTGCAGAGAAAAAATTAGCAGATGTTAAGTTTTCTTTCTGGAGGTGAGTTCGTAAAACAATTCCATTGATTCTTCCTATTTGAAAACTTGACGTTTAATTCATATCCTTAAATGTGTAGAAACTTTCTTTTAAAAAAAAAATTCTTTCAACTTCATTCAAGTACTTTTAAACAATATTTGGATTTCATTTTGCCTTATTTACATTTGCTGGTGCGGAAAGAGTTAAAGTTTAAGGTCCTGTATAATACATCATGCATTTATTGGTCTTATAAAAAAAATAGATTTTTTTTTATCTGGTGTCCGTACGCATAAGTGCATTTACATATATCTACTTTTAATACAGAATCAAACATATACTCAATAAAAAATATTTTCTACAAGGCTACTTATTTGTACAGATTTCGAACGTAAATTTAATTATTTAAAAAAAATAGTAAACAAAGATAGAAAGTAAATAACCGTGGTAATTTATTTTATTGCGATTTATTTTTTCTTTTTTATTTCTGTTTCTTTTAACAATTGTTAGACTATAAATGTAAGTGGTATTAACTATTTTATTACCCAATCAGAATACGGTGTTTTTTTAACTTTTTATTTTATCTGTAAATTGTTAAAAGGAACCGCGTTTTTTTTTTTAATTAAATTTTTTAAAAAATTTACTGCGTTTTATTCTGTTGATCCTAATAGTGCCTAAGATAGAGCATACAGGTTGCCATTTTTTGGTTAAACGCATTATGTATCTTACGGCCTACATTTAAATTTCTCCATGCCATGCAGCTTGCAATGTAAAATTTAAATAATTTAGATCGTTATGTTTCGAGAGTTATAAAGGTCACCGGGCGTAATGTTTATTGCATTAAAAAACGGTAGTAGCCGATGTCAGTTAAATAAAAAATATTGTCAAACTTCTGAAAAGTTGTTTTATTAACGAGCCAATGACAACTACATGTTGAACAAAAAAAATCCTATAAATAATGCTTCGGTGCCGATTCAAAAAACATGAAAAAACAACGTTTGGAATACTTTTTTCTGAATAATACGTGAAAAAGTAATTTCATGTTGAGAACATTTTAAATGAACACTTTGTTTAAATACTGTCGATTGATTAACACTAATTAAGATGATGCTACTGATATATTAATAAAAGAAGAGAAGAAACAAAATCAATAAGAAGAGAGCCGGGAGTTAACCGGTGTATTGATAAAGAAAATTTCATGCACGTTTACATTTATAATAAATGTAATTAATAACTTACCGGTAGAAGTGAATGTTTCTCTTTCTTCATAAATTAACAACATCACCACAAACGATAAAAATATATTAACTTCTTTGAGAGCTGCAACAAAGAAGTTAAGGTACCACAAGAGAACAAAGAAGTTGTTCAGATAGTTACCGTATTTACTCGCGTAATTTACGCACACATTTTTTTGGAGAAATAATATATGTTCGTTATTAAAATATATTAATAGGTTCAACATTACTAGACAATATAATAAAAACCAACTTCAATAACAAACAATATAATAAGGGAGTAAAAATAATTTCTAACAATAAATTAAATAAATACCTTAATTTAGGAACGTTTTCGGGTATAACCCATCATCAGCTAAAACTAACTTAATCGAAACTTAAAAATGTCTAATTTCTTAGAAGTAAATTACCGATACTCGAATTTATAAATTACCGTAGTGTAGTTACCTATTATTGTATAAATATATTTTTTGAAGTAAAGGTTCAGTTTTACTTAATGAGTGTTTTGTTTTGGGTAAGAGGTAATTTTGAAATACACATCTATTATGCATAACCCGCAAAATGCAGGTTGGTCTGATTCCCCGCGTAATTTACGCACCTCCTTTTTTGGCAGGTTAGAAACGGCAAAAAATTGCGTAAATTACGCGAGTAAATACGGTACATCGGTGAGGAAAAAGGCTGCCCTTTACCTTACCGGGAAAGGAAAACAATTCAAACAGTTGTCCTTCAAACGTGTTTTAATTTTTTGCATAGGAGCACCGGATTACTTTTAGTGCTTACGGTGAAATTGTTAATTTATTAAGGAAGAGAAGCATTCGGCGGTTAACTACATTTATTATAAATTCAAACGTTTATGAAGTCTTCTTTATCTAACTCTCAACTCTCTTATTGGCTTTGTTTCTTTTCCTCTTTTATTGATATACCTATATCATCATTCCGATTTGTATTAATCGATCAACGCGCCGTATTTAATACCGCATGATAATTTGTTCAGTTAAAATTGTCGTTGTACAATAGCAGTTGTTCGTGTCTTCGCATGATTTTTGTATTTCTGATTTTTAGACGATCATTTCTATTATGAATTCTATAATGATACAGTAAAGGTTTTTACTTGTTTTACACGTTTTAGCATAAAACACAATTAAACAAACTGGAAATTATTAAATAATATCAATGAATTTTAAATTATAAACTTTATTTTTACACATCAAATACGCTGCAACCAGCTGAAAATATATTTCATAATTTTCAAAAATGATTAACTGATGACGTCGTAGTCAGTTGTTGCGAAGTTAAGGCTTTTGTAGATTTTCCTGTGATGATTCGCTCTTAAATAAATGAAACTGAACATTAAGAAAAACATTTGACACAACGTATTCAAATGGAATAATCTTCAAATTAACAACATGTAAATATACATTTAATTTAATATTTCTCATTAAATCATATTTAAGTAACGGGAAATTTCATGTACAATTAAAAGAATTTAATTCCAGAATGAAGTTTGTTCCTTCTAGGATCCCTTAGGGCAATGGTTCCCAAACTTTTATCATCACGGAACCCTTATAAAATCAATTTTATTTTATAGAACTTTCAGTGTCAAATTAAAACTTAAAAGTAATTGTTGATATGTAAACAAAGTTTGATTGTTTTCTTTTCAATTACAACTTTTACTACGATTCCACATTCTATTAGTTCTTAATAAAAAGTACACAATTTCAAATATGTAAATACAAGTTGTTTAATAAAAATTTTTAAACAAATTTATGTGAAGAATGAAATTATTTCACTGTTTTACTAGAAATAGTTTTAAAATTTGGATTAATGTCTGACAGTTCTATACGTACATCCGGAGTAGCATCCAATTTGCTCCTAAATTTATTTTTTGTTTATGTATAAACTGAAAAGCCTGTTTGGCATCTATACATAGTTATAAAAGGGAGCAGAGTTAATGTAGCCTTCTTGGCTACTTGATATTCATTTTTAATACTAACCCAAAACTCATTGAGTGACACTGATTTAAATGTGTATTTTAAAGCGGTTGAACTTTGAATATCAATGAGTGATTCATATCCCAACATTGATAAAGTTTCAAATTTATCTTTATTGGTAAATGGATTTTGTACCCAGTCGATGTCATTATGGGTAATCGGGAAGTATTCTGACAAAGATTTTAACGGGTTCACCAAATATTCACTAATTACGATCTTTACAGCTTCATCCAAAATTTTCTTTAATGATAATGGCATTTTTTTCACTACAAGAGTATGTCGATGCAAAATGCAACGACCGCTGCTTCATTTTGGCGCAATATTTTTAATTCTTGATACGGTGCCTTTTATTTTTCCTACCATTGCATTGACCCCATCACTGCATACATCAATAGATTTATTCCAATCAATGTTGTGTTTTTTCATATAAAAATTTATTGTATTGAATATTTCGCCTCCAATGTGTTGGTTTCCAAAGGAGTGCGCAGAAGCAAATCTTCTTCAATAATGGGCCAAAAATATACTTCACAAATACAAGTAATACTGATAATTCAGCAACATCTATACTTTCATGGATACTAAACATATCAGAATGATTCTTTCTGTCTATCAATTCTCACCTTCGATGTGATCAGATATTTTACGAATCCGGTTAGGGATAGGTTGTTAGAACATTGCACTGCTACAACTTTCTTTACTGCTTCTTCCCAAAATATGCAGCCGACTATATGCAATATACACATGGTTTAATTAAATTCTCGGCTATCGTGTGTGGTTTATCAGATCGAGGAAACCTATAGCGTAAAAGGAATGATGCTTCTGTGGCATGTTCATTATCGGTTTTTACAAATTTATTGAGGTTGGACACTATGGCTTGATGTGATTCTTTTTGTTAAAAAAAAAAAAAAACTGATGTCTTTTTCATTTGGATTTGCATGGTTTGTGTTAAAATGTTGTTTTAACTTTACTGGCACCAGTGAACTCTTTAGTAGAATTTTTTTGCAAATAAGGTATTGCCCTTATCCGGTTCCCTGCGTTTCCTACAGGTATAAATCCGAAAGATAAATAAGATTCGTTGTATTTGCTTTTTTTCAAAGGTCGTTGATGTTCGTTTACGTCTCTTAGTTTCTCAATTACAGTTCAACATACCGTACTTTCCAAATTTACGTTCTATACAAATAATTAAACCGTCTTTAATAAAATTAAAATAAAAAACCCATCTATGAAATAACTAAAAATCTACCTCTTTGTAATTAATTTATAAATCATGTAAATCATATTAAACAATCAACAACTACGTTTTCGGAAATATTTTCTTGTGCCTCGCTTTCCTTATTAAATGAACCGTTTTTAGAAACTGCATTAAAGTTTGAATTCTTCTTTTGAAACAGGCTGCCAGTCCTAAGATCCAAGATAAACTAAAAAAATCAGCTTGCGTACAAGTCCGCAATACAGGGAGACATTTTCGTTTTCCCGTAAAAGTAGGCTTTGTACAGCCATTCAAGCGTCCGCCGATATTAGAATGTCGTTCGCTTCGCGGCCTCCGTCGACATGAGACTTTCGCCGTGCAACCTGTAAATGCCTTGTACATATTATATCGAAACGTATAATTTCGAGATTGAACCTACGTACTGCAAACCTAAATGCTTTGTAAATATTATATTTCAATGTATTCACAAAAATATATCCATTTAACAACTACTATCGCTAGTATAAAGCTCCTTGTTTACATCATTATCGTTAGGGGTGGTAATAGTGAGCAATGGCCGATGGTGAGAAAAGTACGACGACACAAGTAAGCTAACGTTTGTACGTTCGATACGTTTCGAGTAAAGATTCCGTCGATGCACGTCGTATTTCGCGTTGTCGAAAGGTCCACCGAATTATTCCGTTTCACTCATGAATTGACGGAATCGCAATCCATCGTCCAAGCGGAAATCGATGTTGAAATCATCACAGACTATGATCGGTAAATCGTACAGCTTTATTTCATCGATAAAGAAAACAGACCACCTTTCAGCTTGATCAAGTACGGCAGTAGGTAACGCTCGAAGAAATTGATCTAATCGTTCAACGTTGTCCCGTTTGAGAGATACGTCGCTACGAGTACATCGCGTACGAAATTATAAAACTCTTCGGAATACATAACGCTTTTCGTGAGAAAGAAACGGTTTACACGAGACTAAAGTTACATTTAATTTATAATTACTATAGTAATTGTGTTTTGTGCTCTCAGCAAATGTAAACAAGGAAATGACGTGTGAAATACACAACCCGACGGTTTTCATAAGAAGTCGTTATAGGAACACTTCTCCATTTTCCGACGCTTTTCGAGTTTGTGACAAAGTAAAGAGACATGAAAATATTAGTAATCAGTCGTATCCAAGTAAAGACATGAAATTTTCGTAACGATTTTCCGTGACGCTCCATTTGGTAATGCTTTTCAAGTTTATGTGCCAAAGTAAACACATAAAAATGTCAAAAAATCAATCTGTAACTACATATAATCGAAACTTACATACAAAAATCACGCACAGATGAATTTAATATTCAAACACTATTAGAAAATCACATTCCCCTTCTCGTAAATTTAACTAAATTAGACAAAAAGATAAATTTTATTTGAAATGAATAGTTTTTGGAAACGAATTGCCACTTTTTTTATGGAAAATAGTATGATGATTTTCAAATTTTAATTTTAATAAAAACAATACAAATTCGATTTAATTTATCGTAGAAATTACAACGTAAAATGTAATTATAAATTTCAAAAAGAACTATTTCTTTCCCGTTTTACGAAAAATTTCTGGCTTATTTTGGGTTTTCCGGTTTTACTAGTTGAAAGGTAACCCTAATGATTTTCTCGCGGAACCCAACTATTTTGGTATCCATGAGTCATACATACGTGTATGGTACGGTATAGTACAATGGCAACTGCAGTTCAAAGAGACGTACGTTAAATTGTACATACGCAGTACTGGAACTATCGCGTTTTCTTATAAACTGCATACTACATAATATGTAATATATTCAATAAAGCCGTATTAAAAATATAAAAATATTTTGTTAAATAGAAAATTATCACTTTTCTTTACGCCCATTATAAAGTTCGTGTTTCAGAAATGTGTTTGAAATCACAATATTGAAAATAAAATATATTTTGATACTTCCAGTGATGAACGTATCGCACTACAGTCAGTTTAGTTTGTACGTTCATCTGTTTTTTTTTTAAATTTCTGTTGTTAAGCCTCCGGTACTATTGATAACGGAATCTGGATAAATGTAGTTCTGTATAATTCTTAAACCGTCTGCTTATAATTCATCAGACTATTTTTAATTGTTTCTGTTTATCACCATTAATTTAGTTTTGCCTTCATTTAATTTTAACCATTTTCTTTTCAGTTTTTTTTTTTTATATTATTATAAATAAACATGATATTTAATCCGCGAATATCCATTTGAAATAAAATTGTTCGTAAAAAAATTGAAAGAAGATACAGAAAAATATAGGCTTAATTTCGGACAAATAATAAACAATTTAGTTACAGATTAACTTGTTCGCTATTACTTAGAAAAGAATTTTTAACATTGAATCAAACTGAAAAGATCTTAAAATGATGAAGAATGTAGGCAGAAAATTTTCAATAGTAGGATTATTCCGAGTTCTAAATTGTATTTATATGCAGTATCGTATGACTGAGTTGTTCACTTATTCATTTCACTGACTCTGGCTCCGTATAAAAATGCCTTCCTGTTTATTTAGTTTTTGTTAGAAAATATATGTACTTGATTATGATGAACAAACGTTTATATGAAAATAACAACACAGTTATACAGTATCAAAAATAATATACCGGAAAAATGTGAAATTCGGAAAATTTGTCACGAATGTATGTTGCCGCCTATATTACACAATGCATATAGTCATTCATTATACGAAAATACTAAAAAACCGGTAACTAGAGATAGGTGACTACGACTCCAGAGTCGATTTCAAATAGATTCTGGGTTAAAAACATGTATTAATTAAGCAGAATCCAACTTTGACTTGCAGATTCGAACAAATGTTAAAAAATGAACTAGTTCGATATAAACTATCGACGCTGAATTTTGAAAAAAGGTAGTAGCACCGTCTTTTAGAAAATAATTAGCTTTTTGTTTTCCAAGAAGATAGTGTAGATTTTTATTGTAGTGTAAAAAATGCCAACATGTTTTACTCTTTTTAGCCCATGTTGTATTATTTGTCTAATTGGCGTTCTCTTCCTCTGAGGCGGTTATATTTTATTTCTATATCTCTTACCATCATCCATAAGAGTTATATTAATATTACGCTTTAACTATTATGTTTTTCTATGCTTTTGTTTGGTTCTTTGTAGGTTGTGTGTAGATGGTTGCTTATTGAAGCAGCAAGTCCGTGTTTCTTTATGGTAAGCGGTAAGATTTCAGACTCTATGCTACAATTGGCAGGTGAATTAATCTATAATACTAAACATCGATTAGCCTCTAGAATCGCGATAGAGCAACTCACCTCGCACAACCTTTGACCAAAATTGAAACAAGTTGTCTCGCACCTACAAGGTGAACGTTACAGTTCACATACACTACAAATTAAAAATCGCCCATCTTTACTAGAAAGGCTTAAATATCAGATTTCTAGATGTTTGACCGTAACAGTTGAAGAATAAAAATTATCTGCGATAAGTAGATTGGATGACATTAAGAACTAAAAAAAAACATAATAACACGTCGTGCTAAATTTGGAAACTGTAAAGCATTTGTTAATTTATATCTTTAGTTACAAGTGTAGACTGTGGGAGACCTTGCGAATCTAAATTATAAGGGCGCGTTCGCAAGAGCAGCAAGGACTTAATGATTAACAATTTAGAAGGATAAAAATTTACCCAAGGCCACTAAAACTAGCCTATTGCAAACATTAACATTTTTCGGTTTTCATTTATGTGATACTGAAACGTGGAGAATATTTGAGCTGTAATGTTAGTTTTGTCATTCTTTGGACAACAAAGCGAATAAATTAGCCATTTTTTGGAAATTCAAATGAAATACTGTTTACCATTAGTAACATAAGGGGTTTCATTGTGAACTGTTTACCTTATACGTAAGAATAGTATACGAAAAATAGCTATACGAGAAAGCGAAGAAGAGGGCCTTAGAAAAGTACGTCCGAATATTATATGATTAGATACGCAACAGTTTAATGGTTTAACGCATAAAGCTGTAATAAGAGACAGCTTTTGGCAGAACAGGTTGGCAGAATAATGTATGTAGCTATACAAAATATTGAAATGGAAAATATTGATTTCGGTCGTCATGTTGAATAAAGAGGAAGAAATGCAGCGATCAAAAATACTAAGCAACAAACGACATATTATTAAACATTCAGCACATACACATATTCTATTTAAAATATGCAATTAGTCTGTTTCTTCAAAGAACATTTTTAAAATAAAATCATTAATAATTGCTTAAATGCGAATATAAAATATGTTTGTAGTTAATTTTAAAAAGACCGTTCAAAAATTAAAGCTATTTAAAAAATAAAGTAACCATTAGTATGATTTCTAACTGTACGATTAGGTAAACTCGTGCTTGTATTATTATGTAATATATGAATTTTATAGTGACTTGCTTACATTGTATAAATATTTGTTATCAATGAAACGGAAAAATTGAAAGGAAAATTAGCCGATAAAAAAAAAAAAAAAATCGAAAGTGCCAAGTTATTAGAGATTGATTTGTCCATTTTAACTTGATAATTTCTTCATCGGTTTCGTAAAATAAACTTTTCATTTTTCTCTCTATTCACAATTGAATAACAACAATGTTTTTTTACTCTACAGGTTAATAATATTTTTAGTGACTACGTCATTCTTACGCCGGGTACAATAAAGTTTTTGTTCTATGAGTGGGACTTGCCTCCTTGAGAGGCCCGAAGAGCTGAGTTTATTAATTGTTTATGTATATTTTAAACGATGTAATAATATTAATTCATTACCGTCTACAAGCAAACTGGAATTAGGCGTTGGAAACTGACAGATTTGCACATATGAGAATCTCATTTGAGTGATCTCAAAATTTCCTTGGTTATTGTGTGCACAAATATACGAATACATCAGATTCATCTTTCAACCGTTTAAGACTACTGATACAGTTTTCACCTTTTTCTTTATAATAATCAAACTGGAATAATTTTCAAATGAAGAATTATTTAAATATTATAATTCAATAAAAAAAATATATATATATTATTTTGTATTATTTTCTCAGAGGGGAAAGGGGCAAAACGAACATTAAAGGATTATCATCATTATCAAGCTATAAATGAACAAATATATTTGTAACATTATTCCACTCGTAAATTTCATTGAAATGTTGACTCTTAAGTAGGTGAATGAACTAATGAGAATAAAAGTAAAAATACGAAGTCATCCTATTAATTATTTGGCAATTTAAAGCCATATATAATACATGGTAATTAAGTCTTGGGACTAACCAATAAATTTTTTTTTTTTTTTGCTAAATTCGATTTTATTCATCAACATAGAGTTACCTTCCACAGTGATACAATCATTCCAGCGTTTTTATTTAAACTTTCGATGCCTTTCGTATAGAACTATCTGTCTTTAATCTCATAGTAGGCTTCAGTTGCGACTATAACCTCATCATCGGAACCAAATCTCTTTCCCTGGAGCATTTTTTTTGAGATATGCGAACGGGTAGAAGTCAGATCGGGCCAGATCTGGTGAATATGGGGAGTGTGGAAGCAACTCGAATCGTAAATCGTTTAATTTCATCATCGTTTTCATCGACTTGTGGATCGGTGCATTGTCTTGGTGAAACAGCGGTCGTTCTTTGCCACGTGAGGCCTTTTCTACTTGAATATGTCATCCAATCGATCTAATAACGTAATGTAATAGTCGCTGTCTGGCCTTTCGGAAGAACATCGATGAGCCTAATTCCCAAAATGCGGAAGCCTTGACCTTGCCTGCTGACTGTTGTGTTTTCGGACGTTTTGGTCAACTTTCGCCCTCTCCTCACCACCTTGTTGACGCTCTTTTCGACTCCGGCGTACAGTGATAGAACCATGTTTCATTCATTATTATGTACCGACACAAAAAATCCTTTTTATCACGCTTAAACAGCTCCAAATAGCGCCCCGAATCATCAATTCGTTGTTGTCTTTGTTCCACTGTGAAGAAACGCAGCACCCTCTTGGAAAAAAATACTTTCATACCCAAATTTTCATGCACAATTTTGAACACGATGTCTTTTGATACTTTTAGAATGTCAGCTATCTCTTGCAACTTCACTTTTCGAGCGGACAAAACAATTTTCAGGATTTTTTTGATGTTTGCGGGCATAGCCACTTCAATTGGACGACCTGGTCACTCCGCGTCTTCGGTGGTTATTCAACCGCGTTTAAAATCCGCATAGAATCGGAAAATGGTTATTTTCGATGGAGAATTTTCCCGGTAACACTTTTCAAGCCATTGTTGATCTTGAACAGTATTTTTCCCCATTAAAAAACAGTGTTTGATTAACACACAAAATTCGTTTTGATTCATTGTTTAAAAAATAATAAAAGTAGCATCACTTCAGTTTCAATATCACGACAACTACTGAACCAAATGTAATGCAATTGTTTCACGTGTCGTTTGAAAATCAGTATGGCGGAAACAAAATCAGCATGGCATTGATGGTGCCATGTATGTGTAGTCCCGGGACTTAACGACTCATGTGTCATATGCACACTGACTGGGTAACAAAAGTATTTGTACATCACGAAAAATAGTTACGCGAGAAGAAAAAGAAAAAATCTCACATTAAAACTCATTTAAAGGAATATAATAGTAATATAACAACACAAACTAAAATATTTAAAAAAAAATAAACATAACATAACGTAGCAAAAGTATTTTTGTACCTCATGGCAAAGTAATTTTTCTCACTAAAGAAAAACTGAATTGAAATTTTAGATCAGTCTAGTACACAATATGCATACCATGGTACCGATTGCAGTTTGCAAACGACGAGACACCGACTTCATCAGGTTCTGCGTCATTTCTAAGGGTTAAATTCGTTCGAAGCATCTTGCAACATTGAGCGAACAGTATTTTTGTCCGATACACACCGTTTACAGAGACCTATATTTCAAGACAGCGCCGAAAATATTGCGTAAGGTTTAAATCAGGTCATTGTGGGGATGAATATAACCGAAGTGACGCATTGTACAACAACCATTCTTTCGACTTTATTTCAACTCATCGTCTGGAAGACGAATTAACTATTCCGAGTTCAGTCGATTGGAGCACTCTACCTCAAATGACGGCGCAATATATCATTTTTCTTAATGGACGCCAGATTTTTAACTCCTTCAGCTATCAGACAATTCCAAACACATTTCGGTCGTCGCATATTAGGCTGTGTTGTTTACTTCGAGTTCCGTGTTAGTTTTTCTCCAGGAATACTGCTTGTAATCGAAACTGAAAAGGTTATATTTGTTCTCACGATACCAAATAACAGAGCAGCAGAAATCGATTGACTCGGAGCAATATACTATTTTGCACTGTAGTCGTTTTTGCTGATTCTTTTCTAAGATCAATGATTCCTTTTGTGACCAGTGAACATAAATCTAAACTCAATCTAATAACCTTTGCAAGTTGGAAATATGAACCAGTGTGTTTAAAATTGTTGTAATATCTTTTACTAACGTTGCAGTGCTTTTGAATGGATTGTTCTACAAGTTGTAGATAATGTTTGGTCATTACCTGTCTGTCAGCTTTCTGGGCCGACTATTACAACTTTTATTTTTTATTGTACGGTTGTTCGTTTTTTTTTATTTTTTTATTTTTTTTATAATATAATGCATCCCGAAACAACAAAATTACTTTTTTTTAATAATTTCATGTTAAGTATGGCCATTTTCACGAAATACCACTATTCGCACACGATGCTTCAATGGAATTTTTCTTTTTTTTCGGAAACAAGAATTTAATCTAATACACTTACATGTAACGCAGACTCTAAGTAGTGTCTGGTTGTATAAGACATTATACCTTTGTTGTAATATCATTTATGTATTTTCGTTTCTTGTTGTGTTCTTCTTCCTTTTTTTTTTACAAACTTACGAGTTATATTTTGTTACATTTATTCTTTATAGTTATTTGTTGTGTGCACAAATACTTTTGTAATTTTTATGCCGGTAATAATATGAAAATTTTGTATTCGTTAGATGTAACGTTTTTATGTGTAAAAAACGACGCAGTTAATTAAAACCGATCTTTTTATGAGAATTATAGAAAAAAAAAAAAAAAAAAAAAAAACTGTTATCTGTGGATTAAATATGTAATTTTCTAATTGAACGGAGTTAGTTGTAAAATTGAAAAGTTTTTGTTCTTGTTTAGATATTTACAAATTTAAATTACATCGTATTAGTAAAATAATTTATTCACCTTGAAAACTTTTGAATTAACTGGTATTTGTTAACCAGAGATGCGAAAGCGTTTTAAAGTTAATTATTGTTTTGCTTAAATTATATATTCTGATAATATTTCAAATTTTAAATTGTTATTGTTCCCTAACAACAATATGACTGAAGCAGTACTTACAAAAAATATTTTTATTTTTGAATACGAAACTCTAATTTAGCGGTACAAAATAAGAAAACTGTAACTATTTGAAATTTTCCCTATGTTTTCAAAATCACTAAATAACCGCGAACAACAATGAATAATTTCAATATTCCAAAAACGAAATTATTAATAAAATTTGAAAATTATAAACTACAACTAAAAATTAAATACATTTTACAAAGCGCAAAAATTTAGTACTATATAAAAAATAAAAGTACTTATCGCAACAAAAATAAAAATGTTTGCTTAAAACAAACAAATAAAATTGCAGTATAATATTTCATCATCCCGATAAGATTAAAATATTTCGACTGAAATAGAGGTAAATGTATTCACCGTTAACGAGAATGAAATTGTGGATAGGCTATCCATCCATTTCTGGACTTAATAGTTAAATTTAAAATGAATTAAAACTTTAAGAAATAAATATAATAACTCACGAGAAGCTATTACAATAATAATAAAAAAACAAAAAAAAATCGTGTTCATTATGAATCGGGAACAAAATCAAAAATCTTAAAATATGATTATGATCTTATTTAACGGAGGGTTAAAGAAATTATAAAAATCGAAAAAAAACATATTTTCTCCTTTAAATATAAATACTATTATGTTACTTCAACGTTTTAATATCCTTTTAGTGTACTGAATTCTGTGTCAGCTGTATGCGATAATACTATTTCCCAGGGGGCCATATCGCATATAAATGACAACTTTAAATTGTAATTAAGGTTGTCTTGAAATTAATGAAACTCTATATCTAGCCTTCGTAAAGTAAAAAAATGCTAATTTTATTTAAATTATTTTTAGCAAAACGATTGTGAGTAAAATTTGTTATTTTAAAACTTAAACAAATACATTTACTTTAAAATCTTTCGAAGGATTAATTAATAATTTTTTGCCTCGCTGATTTATTTCAGATTATTCGTTTATAAAATGTTCTAGGCTTTTATCACATCTAATTACCTTCATTATTAATAAGGTAAATATTTTAGCTAGCACTATATTATTTTTAAATATTTTTATTTTTTTCGACTAAATGAAAAAATAAAAAAAGAATCTTTATACTCCTATCCTTCCGATCTATGTTCTCTGAAATTTTTCCTTCTTTTCTCACACGATCTATCTTCCACCTTTCTGTTTCCGTTATTTGCCACTAAAACGATACCACGCATTCTACTAATTCATTTACATTTTACTGGAACGAAGTTCTTTTACACGGCTTGGCGGTAGGAGTAAACTGGCAGAAATCGCCGACACGAAAAAGCGTTATGCGTCCTCCAGACGACCTTCACTTTCTCACTATTATATATGGGTGTGTGTGTGTGTGTGCACGCGCGAGCATCAAGATTCGTACAGTAAGCATTCTGCGCGGTCAGCTGTATAACCTCAATTCTAAACACGTGTTACTTTTATTTAAACTTATTTTTTATTTTTGTTTTAATTCATACGGGATTTATTATATTGTGCCATTTTTTGTCGTATACTTTATGAATGACTTTATACTTGTATATCTACCAAAAAGTGAAAGGAACTTCGTTCCTACCGGGTGTCTTCTTCTAGACACCACTTTTTTTTTTTTTAGCTTTTATTCGATTTTATTTTCCTAAGCTTTTCTTTCTACTTCATCGTCTAAATTTTCACTTTATACAGTAGGATATTTTGTAAATATATTTAAAACTTCTTTTCATTTTAATAAAATAATGAAGTTATAAAAACACAATAATAAACACTAAATAAACATAAATAAATATTCCAAGAATGTTTTCGGAAACTTCTTATCTTCAGCTAGAAAGTCAAAAGGAACTTTTGACTTTCTAGCTGAAGATTGGAAGTTCTCGAATATATTAATTTTTATTTATTAAATGCTTGTAATTTCATCTTTTTTATTAATTAATTAACAGGATGTTTTCACTGCCGTAATTCACCGTTGTTACTTACTCTTCCATTATTTCTATTGTACCATTTTTTTTTTTTTTTAACATAATTTTCCAACATACTCTTTACTGAACTGTTTTAAAATACACTATTACTACAATAGATCTCCACTTTTATCTTCTATCCTTTTTTTATTTTTATTTTAGTTTGTTTAATTCTATTATTGTTTTCTTTATTCCTCGCATTTCTCTTTTTTTATATAACATTTGATACATCTTTTTGATCACTTCATTGTTTTTATTTTTTCTATTATTTTTCCTCTTGATCCTGATTTTTTTGTTCTATTGTTATATCATACTTCTTCACCAACACTTTATTCCACTAATCTTTCTAATGGATTTCATTTATTCTTTCCTTTTCTGTATTAATCCTATTTTTCCATTTTAAGTTTTCAAGATCAACATAATAGTACCCGTTAACATCAGTATCTTTTTCATCCTGTTCCTATTTTTTTTCTATCGGAGTGTCAAATTTATCTTTTTCCTGTACTACTTCGAATCATGTTTACGCACATAATTTTTTTTGATACGGCGTTTATTTACTCTTGTTTCATAATTATATTTCCGATAATTGATTACAATTTTTCAAATATTGAGCCGCTGAAGGTGGAAAACATCGTAAAAATTTCACTACAAAAGAATTTTCTAATTGTATTCATTTATTAGAACCTAAGGTAAACTTTAACTAAATCAGTACAATAAGTGTTTGTAAGCACTTTGTCCTATAATACGAACTTTAAATACTGCGACGTTACGGCTCTTATAGATTTTTAAATTTGATTAAATTTGTTTAAATTAGCGATTTTGTTAATTTTACATATAGATACATACATACATGTATATATATATTAAATATTGTCTGTTTAAATATAATTTTGTAAAAAAACGCCATCTCGCTTAAAAAAGAAACAATGTAACAGGAACTAAAACAAAAATATTCTTAAAGTAACAACATTTTAAAGCCATAAGCATAAAATCAAATTTCATTAAATTCACAACATGTAAATATTATGTTACAATTAACAATTGTAAACCAACTTATGCAGTTTTAAATTATACCCATTCTTGAGGATTTATATCATAATCGATCATTTTATTTTCTATAACCCACCATCTATTTAAAAATCCTACATCGAGTATATTATTCGAAATCATCGATAAATATGATGGCTGTAAGTATGTACAGTTTTCTTTATATAAAGCTGTAGCATCGCTTTTATGTTTCACGAGTATTACCGAAAATACGCCAAAACTAATTCTTCGTATTAAACCCTTATTATAATAATTTTCGATTAATTTTAAATGTTCCTCAGGTACTGGATTTCTTACTGCAGGACCGAGTAATGATATTTTATGCGAATTATTAATTACAGTGTCTCTAAAATGTATATCATCTGGATTCAATTTAGCGCATACAAAGGTAGCGCCAAAAACGCAAAACAGAAAAACGGATTTTTTAGGATTTTCTTTAACGCTATTTAACGAATCCAAAAATACTTCTTTGTAATCATTTAAAAGTGTTTTCCAAAATGTTACCATTTTTTTAATAACGGTTCCTCCGGATTTAGTTGTAGTTTTCGGCGCTGTTGTTGAAGTTGGAATTAGTTTCATAAACGGCACAGTGCTAACATTATATATATGTTTACGGCGCAATAAATAATGTTTTCTAAACATTTTTCACAACCAAATGATAATTTTTACTGCTTTACAAAAGCATACATATAAAATTCAAACTTACAATGATAATACGAAACAAATATTAAAATACTCTTGTCAAACTGAAGCGCCGGTATCGATAAGTTTTGGTAATTGAATATATAGTAACTCGGTAATAAATAATTTTAAAATATTAGAAGGTAGTGCACATTAAAAATGTAAAAAGGCGAGCATAATTATAGAATTAGTTTTAAAATATTTTTGTGCGAATTCTAATTATACTGTTTAGAATGCGTTATAAATTTTGTCCACAAAATAATTATATCGATAATTGTGCGAAATATTATTGAAATACAAAGCCGAGAAAATACAAAAGGTTTATTGATAAGAAATACAAGATTCCGGAACTAATAGATAATATTTTGTAACAAGAATGCAAACGCAAGCGTGTAAATTGCAGTCGAGTACATTCTGCTTTGTTTTACATGAAATGGTATACTTTCACTTTTATTATCTTGTATGATACAAATATGTTTACATTTACATTTTTCACTTTGGGGTAGTGTAATTTAACGTTGTTCGTTGGTAACGTCGATATCTCTTTAATATTTATTGAATTTTGGTAATAATAATGGTTGATTTTACGAAAATAAATGAATTGAATGAGAAATATAAGAGAAAATCGTCGAATTATTTTCAATATGGAACCGCTGGATTTCGGACCAAGTATTACACTGTTTATACGTTTTAATTAGTAAAAAAAGCTACAATATCCGGTAAATATAAATTATACAGTTTTTATTTTTATTTTTACTTATGTGCTTTTTTTGTTAGGAGTCAAAATTTGATACACGTAGTATTCAGAACAAGTATTTTAGCAACACTGAGATCAAGGAAAACGGGTAAACGAATAGGATTAATGATAACTGCATCCCATAATCCGGAGCAGGATAATGGTGTAAAGCTAATAGATCCAAATGGGGAAATGTTGGAAAAAGAATGGGAAAAATTTGCTACGGATTTGGTTAACTGCGATGATGACAATTTAGTACAATATTTATCGAATATTGTTAAAACTCAAAGTATTGACTTGTCGAAAAGCTCGATAATCATGATTGGTATGGATACCAGGTTCGTTGTTTTCTAGTTACCTATTTGATTTTTATTTCTTCGAATAAATGTTTAAATTTAAACTAAAACGAATGAACGCTACTTTAAATTTTTGATTAATTTAGTGTTTCATTGGTTAATAGACCATAAAGCTATTCGTAAAAAGTAAAAAGGTAAAGTCCTAGATAAAATTCACACAAGTTCGTTTTTCTGCTTTTTTTGTTAATATTGATTCGTTACTTTTTAATTTATTTTCGGTTCAATCGATAAAATAATAACTGTTCTCAATTTTAATTGTATTTTATGGAAAATTAAATAAAAAAAAAATTGTAATTTGTAATTATTTGAAAGTTGAAGTGATTTTAAATTGTTCATAATTTTAATTGATTTAAAAGTTAAAATTTTTTAAAGCGCTATGTCTAGTTAGATCTTGCTGGTTGATGTGTCCGAGCTACATAAAAATTCTCAAAACTAGAAGTTTTTGGTTAGGTGCATGCAAAACAATTCAAAAAGTATTTACAATATTAAATAATTTAATATCAGCCTGTTATTGTGAGTTATTATATGTATAGGCCAGACTCCATCTGTCATACATATTGCTGCCGTTTATGCTGAAACCCAATTACAGTACATTTTTTGTTTGTTTCCCTCGTTACTGTATGATATCTGTAATTAATTTTTATGTAAAATATTTAACAATCGATGAATTGATAAAATTAATAATTGTAGTTACAGTAAAATTCAAATCAATACTTATGGTCCGATAATAATAAATGATACTAAACTTGTAACTGCTGTACCATATATTTGTTTGCAAGAACTTGTTTAGCCTATGGATTTATAATATTTTCAAAAAAAAAAAAAAAAAGAAAAACCGTGTAATCGCATCAGAATACAAATGCTACCAATACGGGGTTCCTTTTTTGTGCAATTCGTGTTCCAATTGCTCTTTTTTCCTTTTTTTAAATCTTTTAATATATAAAGCGGTTAATGAAACGCTGTGCAGTCAGTTGTATTTTGAATGTATGTGATTTACGGAAGAAGCAAAATGCAGTTTTCCGTTCGCTATCGTGTTCTTCCGTATTTCGGGTTTAATTTTCACTATCGGTAAAAACTTGATTTTCAGTGCAGACTGTAGAGTGGTAGTGTTAAATGTAATTTTCAATAATTTGCCATAGTTGTAAGGTGGCTTTCTTGCTGTAGGGTATCAACATTAAAAATATGGTTGTTTCTTATTACATTTTTCTACGTTCGTAATGCTCGTCAATATTTACTTGTCGAATTGAAATTACCGAAGGCAACAATTGCCGATTGGATTTTCTTTTGTCGTGGAGTTACGATATATTATTTAAAAGAACATTCGATTCTCTTGGGAGATGAGGTTAAATTGTTTCACTTCATACCAAGTTCATCAAGTTGAAGTTTGCATCAGCCTGTTTTTTCTGACAACAAATAAATTTATGGGGTTTTGGTGTTCTCGATGTTTCATTCGGTAATTTGTACTTATCTCTTGTTCTTGTTCGTTCTTCCGAAACTTTACTCCCGATTATCGAACATGTTCTATTATTCACGCTGATGAATGATCTGCTTATAAACTCATTTCCAGTAATCCTAATTACAAGCAACAGATTTAAAGCACTTAAAGCCATATGCTAATGTAGATACGGGGGTTCGTACCAATGGTGAACATTTACGACGTGAAGCTTGATGTAAAATTCCGGGATTAGTTTTTGGAAACAAATTTTCCGATGCTATATTGCGGGATTATATTTTTTTGAACAATATCACAATTGGAACGGGTACATAAATTTTTAACACGGTTGCAGAAATGTATCTGGTTTATTAATGCAAAAGCCAATTTTATTTGAATTGTATATTTTTGAAATTACTGAAATACTAATTTATTCTATGTTATTTTATTATCGTTTTTAAAACTTACTCTTTATGTTACTTGTTTTTTTTTTTTTTTTTTGTGTGCTATTTTTGATATTTTATTGCCGTAATTTTCATTGGTTCATTTTTACTGTTATTTGTAGTTTATGTGTGAACGAATTAACAAACTAAAACGAACTTCTAAAACCTAGAATGATATTAAAATGACACGTTCTCAATAAATAAAGTGTACTTCGGAATCCCATTTTATTTATGGAGTTTGATATATATGCGGTAGAAAGATAACGTATGTGCTTTGATTAAAAATTTTTAACCAATTTATGTGATCAGTTTAAAAGATGTTTCAAATTTTCAGTAATTATTTCTTTAGTAAAGCTGGCGGCGATTAGTTCAATTATTTTAAATTACAGACTGATCATTATCATGTATTAAAACTTTTAAATAATACACGAAGAAAGCAAAACCTGAAATTTTAATTACAAATAATTTTGTTAGTTATAAATAGTTTTTTGAAACATTACAGATCGTCTTAAAAGAGATTACCTAGTGACTAATATACATTTAAATTTCATAAACAAATTTAATACTGTAGATTATAATATGTTTGCATAAAAACCCTACCATAACGAAAAAGAATCTTAATATTTTGTATTTATAAAAGTTATTAAATCATTCAACATATTACTCGAAGAATTTTAAATATTTTCCCCAATTTAAATAACCTAGGATTTTGGCAGAAGTTTATTTATCTTTACTTCCATCGTTGTTATAAATGTGTGTTTAGGAATACGTAATCCATCTGAAATTCGATTGAAATATCAGTTTTGTGTATGTATATATGTTTTTTACGGAAGTTATTCTAATTTGTTTATTGGTTATGTATGGGCGCATGCGTGTGATTTGCATTTTTTTGTATATTCAGCAAATATATAAATATTAACACTGCTTGTTTAGATAGAGATAGTAAATAATTATTTCGCTAATTATGCAGCTATTCGTAATTGCAGAAAAAACTATAAATTGCTCGTGTTTATATTGTTTATTTATAACTTTAATCATTTAATTATATTAAATTTACATTTAAAAACTTTAATTTTATATGGATCGTGTGGGAATGATATTGCCTTATAAAAAAGTAGAATATATTCTACTATACATTAATTTATCAGATTACTTAATTTTTTAGTGGAAAACTTTTTCATGCAAAATGTTTGTATTTTTTAGGTCTAGCAGCCCGATGTTATTGGCTATTGCCATAGAAGCTATTCAAAGTATGCAAGCAATTGCGCAAGATTATGGCGTACTTACCACACCTATGTTACATTTTTTTGTGAATTATATGAATACTCATTTAGATGACACCAATAGTCTACGAGATGTTTATTTTTCCAAATTACAAAACGCATTTATAGCATTGTTCAAAAAGGTAACTAGCCTTTTTTTATTTTAATTTTTTCAGAATTTGTAATATTACCGGACAGGTTGCAAATTTTTGCTTTGAAAGTATTAAAATTGAATAACGTATGGGTCTTTGTTTTATGTTTTCTGGTAATAAATACAAATTTGTACTTACTATATACAACATAAGTTAGAATGAACATGATTTATCCAATTTTTGAAAAGCTAATAGATATTATCAGAAATCTATTGAAAAAATCTACTATTTATTAAGTGTAAAAAAGAGATATTTGATCTTTAGATTGTGTAATTATAAATTTAAAATTTAAAATATATAAATACTTGAAGATGCGAAACTGTGGCTAATAAGCTATTTTACGAACGCTGGAATTTCAAAGCAATATCAGGTGAGTATACGTATCTATCACTAATTCAAGAGAAGTGTAAAGTATCAGAACTCCAAATTCTGCATAGATAACATCTTCACGAGATTTATGGCAGTTACTATAAATTCTAAATTGTTAGGCTATTATGTAATCTGTCTCACTTCTAATATTAACAATACGAAAACACCACGCTTTAGGAATACATTAAAAAATAATTTGAACGACAAACGCAAAATAAAATAAATAGTTTTAATTGAAAAGATCTAGAAAACAAGTTGAAAATGTTTGTGATTGGTGAAGTTCGCGCCAATAACTTCTCGATTATATATGTATATATATATATATATATCTACTCCAGAATTTTATGCGCATCGGTAACACATTCTTCACAGACACCCATAACTTATAAACAGTTTCTGAAATTAATGCTTTCAGTGGAAATCACGTCACTATTAAAAACGTTGTTTTATATTTCGATCGATTCCTGTTGTCAAGATGTATCAAAACCCACAAAGTTAACCTCACCAGGTGAAATTAAACAAAGAACCAGCTTACGATTTAATAACAGCAAAAGTTTTAAGGAATTGCCTAAAAAAGGACTGGTGTTTCTAGCGTACATTTTTAATGCAATGCTGCGATTAACATATTTTCTGATACAACTAAAATTGTCGTAAATTGCTGTAGTTCAAAAACCACAAAAACTTCCAACGGAACCATCATCGTATTGACCAATTTCAATCTTGCCGGTACTTTCTAAATTCTACGAAAAATTACTATTAAAAAGAATAGTGTCAATAGTTGAATGGAAAGAGATAATACCTGAACACCAGTTTGGCTTCCGAGCAAAACATAGTACGATAGAGCAGGTGCATCGGATTTTCCATCAAATTGAAAAATCCCTGGATGAGAAAATGGTCTCCAATACTGTAATTTTAGATGTAAGCCAAGCATTCAATCGAGTTTGGCACGATGGTCTATTGCAAAAACTTCGCCATCATTTTCCATATCAGCTAAATGAATTATTCTGGTCGTATCTAAACGAAAGATATTTCCACATTAAATATGTTGATGACGAATCAAGTATATTTCCGGTTCGAGCAGGCGTTCCTCAGGGGAGTGTACTTGGACCGCTTCTCTACCTTATCAACACAGCGGATATTCCTACTACATCGCACGTTGATATAGCAACTTTCGATAATGACACAGCGTTCAAATAAATGTCCAAAAGTTGCGTGCAAAAACCGGCAGACAGCAGTTAATAAAGTAACATCTTGGTGCAAATTATGGAAGATAAAGATCAATGAGGGTAAATCATCTCGAGTAGTTTTCACTAACCGAAGAATCGATTCATCCGGAAATATAATGATGAATAGAGTGGAGACTCCTCAGAAAGAAGATGTAAAGTATCTTGGTATACACCTCGACAAACGCTTGACTTGGAGGAAGCACATTATAGCGAAATGAGTTGAACATCAAGCTGCGGCAACTGTACTGGCTGTTGGGTAAGAGATCAATAGTATCTCTTGAAAACAAGTTGCTACTTTATAAGCAAATTTTTAAACCAGCCTGGCAATACGGCTACCAATTATGGGGCTGTTCCAAAAACAGCAACATTTCAATTATGCAAAGAGTACACAATAAATTATTACGCACGATCATCTCTGCTCCATAGTACATAACCAACATCACGATCTATGAAGACCTTGGAGTTAAATTTGTAAAGAATGAAATAGCAACTGCTGCTCGACGATATGCCGCCAGATTGAAAGAACATCCTAATAGTACAACAAAAGAACTGCTGAGTGATCCACGCGAGGGACGTAGGCTGAATAGAAAACGACCTCAAGATCTCATATAAATTATAAATGAATAAATAATATGTGTTTGTGCGTGACGTGTAAGGGTGTATGTGCGGGCGTGGGTGCGGGTACGTGTATGTATGGTATGTATGCGTACGTGAGAATACAACAGTATGTGTGTATGCATTTTGTGTATACATATATAAGTTAATTTTAGCACTCTTCACTGGATGGGTTGCTTATTCATGTTATTTTAACTTACTCCATAAATTACTAAATAGTTGATAAGACTAGGTGTAAAAAAATAGCAAGGAAAAAAAAATCGATCGAGTTTCCACGTCTACCATCAAAAAATAAACTAGAACTAATTCAGTTGTTTCGCTCGAAATGATATTTTTTTCCGCTTAGACTAAAAGTGAACGGGTTAGTGTCATTGTTTACAACATCGATTACTCGTGGAGTTTCTGTAATAACTGTTAAATTGAAATAAGGTTTATTATTATGTACCCAATAAAGAGGTCAAATTATTTCTTAGAAGATTGTATTGCTAAACAGTTAAAATCAACGGTTGATACAACTGATTCACATATAAAAAAATTCGAAATTTATTTATAAAGCGGACAATAAAATTTAATAGTCAGCTTTGATTTTGTTACATTGTTCACTAATGTTCCAATTGAACACACGACTGAAATTAAGAATATAGCATTAGTAATGAATTCTAAGTTTCATTAATGTGGTTACAAAAGTTAACAAATTTTCGTTTGATGGTAAACTATGTAAGCAAGAAGATGGTATAGCCATAGGATCTAGGTTATTTGCCAACGTTTTTATGAAAAAAATTGTTAAATATATATTGACCAAATGGAAACCGAAATTTTTGCTTTATTTTGTGGATGATACGTTTGCACTTTTGGCGACATTCAGTTACAAGAATTTCGGAATGATCTAAATAATCTTCGCGCAAATATTAAATTCACAATTTTAACAGGGAAGAGGCAGATAATTGTATTTTTAAACGTTTTAGTAGAAACGAATAATGTAGGAGGAATTTTAGCGCGTCCATATTTCCTTAAATATTTACATAAAAGTTCTCATTATTGCCCTAGCCAAAATTAGACGCTTTTATAACATTGGTAACTAGCAGAACGTATTTTTCATCAAAGGGATTTACGGAATTGGAAAAATTGATAGAAGAGATGATATTCAATGATTGCGATAAAAAGGAGGCCACCTGTTGTATAAAAGAGTTTAGCAAAAATAACGGAATTAAAGAAGAAGAAAAAAATACACAACAACGAATTGATGGTTTAGTATGTTTGCCCTATATAAAAGGTGTGACGGACAGAATTGGGAGAATTCTCGGGAAAAATAATATTCGGCCGGTGTTCATTTAAAAATTTGTTGAATGGCATTTAACTTGTCTACATACTATGCAAACGGTGTTGTAAGGATTTCGTATGCTTGTGGTAACTATTGAACAAACGGAAAGAACAATTAGTACACGTAAAAAAAAACATGGTGCGGATTGCGCACATAAAATGCAGAAAAGTCAGCGTTACCAGAACATGAAACAATCCTTGTCATTTATTAAAATTTTCAAAAACAGCAATTTTAGCTAAAATCGATAGGTTTAAAAGTAAACAAATTGGAGAAACGATTGAAATTGTAATCAGTAAAAATTTTAAAAGGAATGAGGGTTTGCAGCTGAGTTCTCTTTCTCAGTCTATTAAAAAGAAGTGTAATAGATAATAAAGCAAGAGAAAAGAAACAAAACATTATATAACATGGTTGTTGGGAATCCTACGAGAATTTATCAATTTAACGTTTTTATTTTTTTTTTTTTTTTTTTATGTAAAGGCCGGGGTAGTTCTTCATACTCTAAAACATAAGTACATCATGAAATTTACAATTTCAGTTTTTTAGGGTGACCACAATAACTTTCGCCTTTCGAAAGTTAATGTAGCAAGACGGAATAAATTTACGTATAAATACAACTTTTAAAAAATGACAGCAAATAATAAAAATAAATATCGACTAGTAAAAAGTGGATAAATGAAATATATTAAATTTTATGAGAAAAAGAGATTGATATAACAAAAATACGAAACATGAAAGCGCTCATATAAAAATGAATGAAATATGACAAAAACAGAAATGAAAGCTAAAGTAAAATGTTATAAAAATCAACTGAGGATGGTAAATAGTGATATAAAAAAAAGTATAGCATAATAATACAAAATTAACTATTAATGATTTTATTACAAAACGTTTTCTACAACACGCAGTAAAAGAAAAGAAAAAGTATCTTGCTTGAAAAGGGACGATACGAAAAATCAGTAAAGTATACAGTAATTGAAAATAGATTTAAAAAAAGTACTATTTTACCTGGTAATGAACAGATTTAATTCGAAGTAAATAGACTGTTAATGCATTAGTCATCAAGGTTGGGATAAAATTATAAATTTCGAGGGGCCATATTAAGGGAATAGACTACCAGATGGATCGCTAACCTACAGTAATGGAGAAGCGTGTACAAGAAGAAGGAGAAAGGTTCACTTCATAAATCTTAACTTCAATATTAACAAACTTAATTAGTCGTTGCATTGAAAAAAAAGTAATTCTTCGGGTTTAAAAATAGATTAGACCTATATATATATATATATACATATATGGAATAAAAACAAAAAAAAATTATGTAAAAACTATCGTGCCATAACAATCAGTCCAATAGGTGATTAATCTTGAAACTCCGCTATGTTCGGAAATTAATCAGTGAAATTAAAAAAAAAAAAAAATCCCTACACGTTAATAGTCGTACTATTTAATAATTATTACTAAAATTTTTAGCTCTGGAATAATCACGTAAATATTGCGCAAAAACATGTATTACAATGAATCACTATTGACACTATACAATAAATGTTTATTAATCTTCCTGATAATTTTTCAGTTAGTGAATCTGTACAGTAAAATAAGTAACTAACAAAAGGCATTTAACATGGTCGATCATGGAATACTACTAAGTAAATTATGAATATTGAAATTTCCATCGTAATGCCACATTTAGATTAGATGAGTCATTTTAACGTACAATAATTATCAATATGAACAATATTAAATACCGGTACGCCGTAAAATTAATTATGATATATACTAGTGAACTTAATTTGAAAAGTATATCAGACATTCTTGATGATTATTTAAACATGAGAAATAACTTTAAGAATGTACAATAAAAAATGAGTACAAGATTGATAGATCATTTATCAAAACTGTCAGATATTATTTTATACAGTTATTAGCTCATTTCTTTTCATTACAAATCTTTTAATAAAAAATACTATTTTACAAGAATCACAAAAATTCGATGCAGATTTTATTATAACAAACCAAACCATTTAAAACTGTTAATTGCTTAAACCTACTAGTAGTAGCCGATGAATTATCGATAAATTGATTAATGAAAAAATACGTTATAAATTATAAAATTTGAAATCAAATCATAAGATTTCTTTAAAAATAATTATTTGTGCCATTATCATTAGGGAAAGTTTACTTCATGCATATATTCATAACATTTAAAGCGCACATGATAACAAATATATAAACGGCGCATTCAATTCACCGTATAAATGACTTGCGCCGAATATATTTCTTGCTATTTGTGATATATCGTAATTAATCGGGGCGTGTTTTTAGAACTGAAAATATAATTTTTATTGTACACGTTACATTCATCTTTACATTTGTAATTTTTGTATTATGCACTATTTCGTAATAATAAGATACCGAAATCATGTTACTAGGCTTGCTATCCGTTCGTGAGGGTCACAACTGTCTACTCTCCATTTTGTTTTATAGTTATTGGTAGCGTTTTCATGGCAGTTCTACTTACAAGATTAGGCTTGAAACTGGTCATAAATGTTTGATTTATCGTTATACAAGCGTGCAGTCTAGTAGTATACGTTTGTACACCGATTCATGAAATCTTGAAGTTATTAAGCATGGAAATTTGCTGTTACCTTTTGCACGATATTTTTTTTCTTTTTTTTTCTCTTTTCTTTTTTTTTTGATACTACCACCGTGTCAGTTGGTTTAGTCGCGGTATGCGTACGGTGAGCCTAACGTTAGTATACTGTTTGAAAATACCTTCCTCGCAGCGTGATTAACGTAATTAACATAATTAACGAGCGTCTAACAATTAGATGTACATTAAAACCGTTTACACAGCTACTCGTATTTATAATAATTACATCGTCATTGCTAAAATCAAAATAATAGTTCGAACGTTTCTATTTGGTGTGTAAGCAATCAAATAAAAAATGGCAGATTGTATCAGGAACATTTTAAAAAGCTTTTAAATATGTACCGAAACAACTACGTTCGGTTATTGCTTGACCAACAGAAAATGGTTCTTAATTTCTTTAGTTTAAATCTTAAATTAGGATCCTATAATAGCTTATTAGTTAATCTACCATACCGTAATTATTCCATCTTTTTCGGGAAATATTTGTAATGGTTTTTGTATTATGTTTTTTAAAATTTCTTTAATGATCATAAAATGGTCATGCTGTAAGTTTACGTTGTGTTTCTTATTAAATTGTTCTATCGTTCTATTACGAGTAATGAAAGATAATCTGAGCTTTTTATGTTCTGCTAATAATACAGTCTGATGTACATATTTAGATCAGCCGGCAGAATTCCGGTGACAACGCTGTATCTGTCGTCATAGTTCTGTCTAAAGTACTAATATTCGAGAATAGGATTCACTGAGTTTTCGAAATTTTATTCATTATTCTTGAATAACAGTTGAAAATTACTCGAATGACGCTGTTATTACTATATTACAACTCTATTATTATGGTGTTAACGCCGCTTAAATTAGGTTAAATTTTTAATGATGTATAAAAGATTTCGTTAGCTTTATCTGTTGATATACATGAATTATCACTCTCGCGTGTTTAAAACTCATTAAAAATGGAAGTATAGTTTTTCGTATAACAGTTTAATTATTACAGTGGTTGTTTGTTTATTACTGCTCGCTATAATTTCGGATTTTTTAATAAACGATTTGAAACCGCAGTGCCGAGAAAAATGTTTTCTGAAGTTGTCCCGATAACTTTAACGTTGTTAATTTCACGGCTCTGTTAATTTAACAACGGAAGTTCAGCGAAACTTACAAATTGTATATCGTCATTATGTTGATTACAAAAAGTTGCCATCTGATTATGAATCTAATATGTTCCGGAATGTATTTAAAATTAAACCCTGAGACAGTTTACGAGTTAAATTGCATTATTTTAAGTCGGAATTATATGTTTTTAGTATTCCAATTATTACAGAATGTTTACAATTGTTGAATGCGATTTTTATGTTAAACGTAATTCACTGAAACATCATTTTTTTATTTTAGCCTAGTTCAGTAATACCGTAAAAATTTCCAACAACTACGAGTATTTGCGATGAATATGAATGTCTAAAACTAAATTGGTTATTGTTTTGTTTTTTTTCAAATATATTGGATTCGATTATTTTTTAATCATTTCTACTTTCCGCTAGATCTTGAATTCAAAACTCGTATAAATAATGTATATCAATATTTTTTTTTAAAAGAAGTCATTTTAAAAAATTAAAACAGCTACTCAATATTTTAAAAAAATTCAATAAAAAGTTTTAATAGGAACAAAATTGTTAAATTCAGTTTGCATTTAAACTATTACCGGGGACATGATTAGAAAAAACAGTTATTCGTAGTGAAAAGTGAGTTAGTGTTGCTATATTTTTGTAAATAGCGTACTTGAATGATATCTGTATATATATATAAAAGAAAGTCATGTTATAACTTAAGAACGGCTGGACCGATTTTCATAATCTTTGATTTGTTGGATTTGTCTCCACCCCGAATAGCAGAATACACAATTTAAAATCAAATTTTCGATAATTTTTTTTTTTTCCTATATAAATAAAATAAAATCTGGTTAGTTATACCATTTATAACTCAAGAACGGCTGGATCGATTTTTATGATCTTTGATTTGTTGGATTTGTCTCCGCTCCGAATAGCAGAATATACGAAATTTAAAACAAAATTTATGAAGCTAATTCATTTTTTTTTTTTTTGCTGTTTTTGGCCCAAAATGAGGATTCACACAATTGTTTAACCGTAATTTTTGGATTTTATGAAAGGGCTTCTGTGTTTTGTTTTATATTTTGAATTTCGCTTTTAAAGGGTTATTTGGTGGTGAGTTATGAATTTTTTAAGGGTGATTTTTCAGGTCGTTCTAAATTCCGTATTATATATTCTAGACGGCTTCTTGCCGTCCAGGAGGGTGATCGATCAGCTTAAAGTTGAAGTTTAAATGTTATGATCCAATTCTGATAAGTCAAACTGTTTCCGAGCTATTGTATAATTTTGAATATTTTTGTCGTTTGTGAACCATCTTATTGGGTTATACTGATCTTTGTTATTAAGGCGAATAATGTCTTCATTCCTTTTTAGTGTAATTAAAATACTTTTCATTTTGATTTTTGTACATTTATTGAACTTAATTAATTTTGAGTATTAATTTTATCTTAATAAAAAACTAAATTTAATTCAGCTAATAAGTCAACACAACATTTACTTTCTAAGGCGATACGGAGTTCGCCGGGTCAGCTAGTATTTAAATATAAATTGAAAGTAATTGCATTTTTTATCTGCGTGTTTTAGAAAACAGATGTTGGCAATTATAGAGCAGAAATAAATTTCGACGGGGCTAATGGTGTCGGAGCTATTGAAGCAAAAAATCTGTCACAGTTCATTACGGAGGATTTTCTAAAAATTAACATTTATAATGATGATGTTGCTAGTTATGAAAAATTGAATAATAAGGTACGTGCATATTTTAAACTGCAATTTCTGCTGATGTTCGTTGTTTACTTTTAAGCACGTTCGTAGGGAACAATTTTTTCTGCCGTATTATTAGTTTTATTCTTTATCCGTCTATAAGGTCCTCTCCTCTTTATCATATCCAGCATTCTGGTTTTCTTTTTCTTTCCTCTTTCACTTACAAAATTTACGCTGATATCCTTCGTTATTATCTTCTCCATTAAGATTCTTTCTTCGCCTCTTTCTATAATATTCTCTTTTTTTAACGTTACTCGTTCACTTTATTCTAGTAATATTTTCTTCCAAATGTATATATCTTCAATGTTTCAATCTCCTCCACATTTTCATTTTTCTTATTATTCAAGTTGTTTGAGCTTTGTCTGACACTACACTCCTACACCTTACGGTGGTACACCTCTTTCTCGGATTAATGTTTATTATTTCATTAGATGATTTCGAATAAAATGTTTACGAAGTTGAGTGTATAAATTTAGGCGAAAGTAGAATCGTTTAATGATTTCCAGTTATTCGTAATATTCCTAGCTTCTGATGCTTCATGGTGTGACGCGAAATATTTTAAAAAAATTTCAAAATTTATATTCTTGTTAAATGTTAATTTTAAATAAATAGCTTCGGTATTACGTTATGGAATGTTACGAATAATATTACTATTTGCAAGATGATTTAATTTAGTTAAACAAATTAAGTTCTCTAGGATTTTTAGTGCCGAGTACGGACTAAAATAATCTATGGATAATGCATATTTTATCGTTTAAGTCTAATATTTTTACTAAGCTGTAATTGTGAAAATAAATTAAAACATTTTTTAAGGAAAGTTTGTTTTTTTTTTTTTTAATACATTTTAACGATAATTTAAAAATATTTACATCAGTTTTGAATTAAAAAGGTGGATTATTTTTTCTTTTTAAGTGCGGAGCTGATTTCGTTAAAGCCAGGCGTGAATATCCGATTGGCTTGCCCGAAATTTCGAACGTGCGTTCGGTTTCCGTGGATGGTGATTCCGATCGTCTTGTGTATTACTATTTGGATGATAACAAGCGGTTTCATCTTTTAGATGGAGATAAAATTGCTGCTCTGGGTAGTTATACTGTTAAATATTGAACATTTCAACAACCACTGTACTATAGTAAAAATGAAATTCATTTCATATTCTTTTTATTTTTACAATGATTTAAAACATAAAGTAAATTTGAGAAATTAATCTCTATCGTCTTAGAATTATCGTTAAATATACTAAAATATGATCAGGAATAGATTTGATTCTATTTGTCTTACTAAACTTCCATTCACAGCATTGTAATTTTTTTTAATATCGGCAACTGCGAATTTTTAATTTTCTTGAATTATTAATCGAATGTCCCTCTTTTTATATTATGGAATATACACGGCTCTTCGAGTGATTTCTACTTATTTCCATTCTCTATTAAATCGATTTCCGACTATTTGTTACCTACTTTTGAAATTTCACAATTTCTATAAATTACTTATTCTATTTACTATGTTTTTTGTAAATATTTTTGTTTTTCGTGGTATGCGATCGAATTTCTTGTGCACTTGCAGTTCCGCAGTGAAAATCAAAATTTGTGGAGAATAGAAGCAACTTTTTTTCATTCACCAAAAATATATTCGTATTTTAAATCTACTAATATTAATAATTTAAAGCGCTTCGGACAGGTCTGAATTATCTTTAAAATTCTACCTCGTAACAAAAATTATTTCTTGAATATGAGTAAGCTCTTAATATAAACGAATTTGTATGGTTCTTTTTTTATCTTTAGTACTTTCTTTGTACCTCTAGTTAATTTTTTATTTCATTTATTTGTAGCGGCAACGTACCTCATAGAATTAACGAAGGAAATTCAATGGGATGTAAACATCGGTGTTGTTCAGACTGCTTACGCTAATGGTAATTCGACGCGATATATTTTAGAAGTTTTGGTAAATATAATTTGTATGTTTTTCAACATTAAAAATTTTATATCATTCGTTTTCCATCTTTTTCTTCTCTCTCTGTCTCTCTGTTAATATCTGATAATATTATAGTGTGAATATTATTTATTTCAAAAAGTTGTAGTGAATTTGAAATTAAAAATAGATTTACTTTGCTACGATACTTTTTGATTTAATTACTTTGAATTAATTTTATAAATAAGAATTTACATATTTTCGAAATTTTTAATAAGACCTAAAAAAATAAAATAAGACATTCTTCTTTTATTTTTAAATACCACGAATAATACAGTTAAAATTGAAAGTTTTTTAATGTTAATTAATTAAATTTATTTTTCTGAGCTTTTACAAGAGTATTTGTAGTAAATGTTTCGTATTTGATATGCCCAAATTAAATACTAAGAACTTTTGAGAAAATTCTTTAGTGTTGATGCTGTTGATGATGATAATAATAATAATGACGAAGAAGTTTTTTTTTTTTTTTTTTTTGAATTTTATTAAGTAATATGTGCATTAATCTATTTCATTTATATCGTCTCATATATTTCAGTTACACTTGTTCTTCTTATCCGTATTTATTATTAAATATTTTCGCTTCGTTTGAACTGTAGGAATATTTGAATTTAATTATTAGAAAATTCCAACTTTTTGTGTTGAAACGGGTGTTAAACATTTACACGCCAAAGCGAAACAGTTCGATATCGGAATATATTTTGAAGCAAATGGTCATGGAACGATACTGTTTAGCGATCACTTAAAAGAGCGCATCAGAAAAACGTTACATTCAGACGATATATCGTATGTATTTAATTATATATGTGTATATATTTGTATACTAAAAAAAATAAAAACGTACTCTTAATATATTTACTTATAAGCCGTAATATTAAATTAAGATACTCAGCTGCGTTGTTAGTTCTGATAAAAATCGTTTTTCTGCTAGTCTTTTCCATATTTTATTATTCTATATTATTTCCTTGTTATAATTTTTCATGATTTAGGTATTATTTCTGCTATTATTGTTGCTTTGAGCTTTTTTTTTTATTTTATTTTCTGTCGTATTGTAGTCTAGTTAGTTTCTTGATGATCCTATAAGTCTTTCTAGTAGTGTATTCTACAAAGTATTTTTCAGATTCATTATTAAAATTTTTCTATTTATTTTATTGATTTTACGAAATAAATGTATTAGTTTAATATTTATTTTGTTTAGATTTAGTGCTTGTTTTATTAAATTCTTGTCGTTTGTGGATTCCACTTTTTTTTTTCTTATTTTTTAAAATCATTTTGTGTATTAATTATTTGTCAATAAATTTAAAATTTCGGACACGCGCACGTATAATATGTAAAATACGAAGAAATACATGGAGAAAATGACCAATTTGTAACGAAATAATGATGTGTTCACGTATATCTTACATTTTAGTTAATTAACTCAACTGGTTTTTAGGGATTTAGATGTTTATCAGCTTAGACGTTAATGATTTCTATGTTTTGTTGTAAATGTGACAATTTCTTAATCACGGTTACAAATATACATTATTATGCACGGTATTTTAATACACACCGTACAGCATTTCTTGTTCTACATTATCTGAATAAGTCTTTTGTTTGTTAACGTTATACGGCCTACAGTTAAATTCTGTCACAGAATACTGATGTAAATAAATCGATTGTCGGCTAGGCCTAGTGAAGGTATACACGTTTTAAGAGCTTTAGAACGGTGCTTTAATTCCTGTTTTTTAATTTGACGTGCAGCGGTTCTTCAACCTTGCATCGAAATACATTCGCAACTATATCTAGTAAAGGTAGATTGTGGGATCTCATTAAGAAACACTGGGATATGTGCAGAATTCACGTGTATTGATTTATCTTAATTAAAATTTTGTTTCTAGTTTATTCGTTGCTATCTATTGCCGATTTGTAATTTCTTATACATCATCTGTGATGTTATCAGTAAGTAATGCAGTTGTTACATATTGTTCCACGCCGATAAAAATCAATGTGGAATAAGTACACTGTCCTGTTGAACTCCAATCAATATTAAATATTCTCTCGAACGGGTCTCGCTGTAACGCACTACGAAAAATCTGTTCTGAAAATATGACTTACCAGACCACAAAATCTTCTAAGCAGACAAAAGTTCAATTTGTGAAGCCATTATAAAATGCCTCATAACATCTAGGTGTATCTTGTTTTCCGAATCTGTTCTACTATACTATGCTTATTTTGAAGTCTAAAATGTAAATTAGGTTTAATATTGTTCGTTTCTATTATAATTTATGATCTTAAACATTTTAAAAAGGATTAGCAAAAGAGAAATTGGTCTGTATAATAATAGTAGATCATTGGTTTATCTTTCACCTTCGGAACATAATAATTTTTGCAATTTTTTTTTTTATTGGAATATAGTTTAACCGTAATATTACATTAGAGAGATACGTTAAATAAAATATATTTTTATGCGGTAATTCCTTACTAATTTGGCAGTGGTACTGTCACATCTTTTCACAGTTTTTTTTTAATTCTATCAGTTCTTATTGTGACTTACATTAACATAATGCGATCGCTTTCTTTTGAACTTCTAAATTTCATGTTTGGTCAGGCGTTAGAACCATCATTATCAGATGTAAAAGCTTTAGCTAAGTCTTGGACGAACACTTCTACTTTCTCTTCAATGTTCTCCGTCCAATTACAGTTCTAATTTTTTGTAGTAGTGATTGAAATTGTGGTTTTTGTAAGGAACGGTTTTTCTTTATAGTGCCATACTCAGCTTCTGAGCGTCGGCGACTACCTATTCGTACAGCTCAGCTGTACAGACACAGGCATAGTGTACTAGGCAATTATTATATGCAACGCAGCTGTACACACGCAAGACTACATTCGGAACTGATTAGTAATCGTTTGATTTATCGATATACAAATGCAGTTCCGTGTGGGTCTGCTGTGTACTGACCTAGCGCGCATATGATGTTGTAAAGGAACGGTTAGTGTTCTATAGTGAAAAATTTTTGTCCGTATTTAAGAATAAGTTTTGTAAATTGAGCATGAAGCTGTTCTATCATCTCGGGCACCAGAGGAAGAGTTCCATTTTTTTCTAGCCTTTCTCTTTAATTTCTATAGAAACTACAACTGCTTGAGAAAGTTGATTACTTTCCGAAGAAGAAGGCTCCTGTTCTGTCTTTTGTGTATTTATAGTAATGTTTTTCGCAGCATAGTTAGTTTCTTTGTAGCCTTTAAGTTTAATATTTAGATTTATTTTAGCATTCAGGAATTTCAAAAATAAAATCCGATTAGTTTTATTATTTGACAATCGGGTAATTAACTTTTTAATTTTTTTGTCAACTCTACTAGTACATAATCGGGTGTTAAATCAGTGCCATTTTTTATAGGAATGTAATTTTTAAATAGTTCTTTGAATTTATAAAAAACGAATCAAAATTTTTTCTCCTGAAAAGGCGCAGTTATACATTTTGAATGTTCCATATTTATTAATAACTTTTTTTCTACTGCAATTAATCACAATTTCAGAGAAGTATGTTTGCCAATAAAATCGCGTCTTAAAATAAACCGAGCTTATTGTATAATTATATAGTCTATGCAAATTTTAATTGTTATCTCAGTGACAATAAATTACTGCTATATTCGTTGCGCGATGCCCATTTCTGATTATATTATTACAAAGCAAATGAATGCCTATCAAAAATATATGCATAAAAATTTAAAAAAATCATCAATATGTTTCAGAAACTCAATCTCATAATCATGATACGTACCTCCCGTAATTATGAGACTGTTTTTTTCGGAACATATCGGTGACTTTTAATAATTGAATATATATATTTTTTATATTCCTTTATTATTAATAGGAAAATCTTTATTTTGAGGGGTTCCTTCTCGGGAAGTCAACTGCTAAAAAAAATCACGATTTTTTCGGAATAATCTTACGAGACTTGAATTCCCTAAAAAACGACTTCCCGAAAAAAAAAAAAAAATGAAATTAATTGCCAATGATCAGTTATTTTTGAATATTACAAGCATTCGGCTTTTACTGAATTGTTTTGTAATTGTAGAAAAATAAAAAAAAAACTGAATCAAACTCCCACGGTAGGCGCAACACAGACGCAGACTCCAATGTCATTCTCGATAAACGATTAAAATAAAATATAAAAAAAAACTAATGCTCTCTGTTTAGAGCCTACGGTTAAAATTCAAAAAACATGGAACACGCTTTAACCGTTTGTTGCCTGTTAATACATATATCCCTGATAACTTTCAACTGTTTCTGTACGATATGTGTTAAAATTGAAGTTGCGATAATGAACGTCTTTAATTCGAAAGAAAATAATTTTAACGATTTTATTTTAAAAAAAATTTATTCTTGTGTCACGTGATCCTTATGAACAATGTGGGTTTATGATAGCTGAAGTAACTTGTGTAATTTTTAGAATCAGTTTTGTCGATGTGACGAGCGAAGATCAAATCGATACACAATCCCCCACGAGTAGTTGATAGAGCTGGATTCGTTTCGAGTTGTAATCCAAAGGTTTCTTCCATGAACCGAAATAATCGCCGATTTTCAGGTCGCTTAAGATCAACGTTGATTTCTCCTGATATAAATATAGGTATTGTAACTTTCGTTGGAAACTGTTTTTTCGAGAGATTTGCGCAATTTCCATGCTTTCTTTCATTTCCATAGATTTGCGTAATTTCAATGCTTTATTTCATTCATCAAAAGTTTTCGTTTTCTTTATTTCGTACATTTCGTCAAAACCCTATTTCTCAATACTTCTATGAAATCACATTTCGTTCATTCGACAGCAATTTTATATCTTTTTTTTTTGTAGATGCACCATTATAATGCATAGAGTACATTTACGTATAGACGTCGATGAACGACAATCGTCACCATGACAGACGAACATCATCTGAGCGCGGTCCGAATATAACTGACTTAAGATAACTAGAAGAAAGGACTGTATTCTTATTTACCTCCCGCGTAACGCCCGTGCGTTCCACTTTAGTGGGATGTTTTCCGCTAGTTGGGTCACGGCTAAAGCATATTCCATATGCTAAAATTATGTATGACGAAATTATTCATAACGAGCACAGACGCACTTCTTTTCCGTATCTCACGGGCACAACGTAGAACGAGGATGTCAATAAAATAATACTAATCGTACGACGAATTTCTTTTATTTTGTAAATCAAGACACAACAAAGACAGGAATAATTTCGACATATAAACGATGATATATACTACTTTGACAAATGGACCGCGTAAACAAAAGTAAGTAGAAACAAGTCATGACCAAAAGAAAAAAAAGTAAACATAAAGAAATTTCTTTACTCCTATGGCTTGACGCGACCACGCGAAAAACAATACACAACACGGTTTCAGACTAGATATCTAAATGACGTATAACACTGAAATTGATTGACAGCGAGATCAGTTGCAACGACGATTTACTATTGAAACGAAATACGTGCAAAAATGATTGTCGAATATTCTAGTAGAATTATCACTACAATAAAAGCTCTGCCTGCTGCGATTCACAAATCTTCCTTCAATTCCACATTATCCGACACTGTAACGAAACTAATCATTAACGCAAAGACACTAATCCGGCCCCAGCCACGACACGTGCCGAATATCTGACTCTACGCGGAATTTTAGATTTCAATCGGGTGAGTTTTCTTGGTGCGCTTCGGCCGACGATAACGAAACAATAAAATGATGCTCGGGAGATCAAAAATAGAATGATTTTAACCGATTCAATAATTTGCAGTTTGAGTGTCGCCGAAAAATGATGCTGAAAATGTCGAATCTGTATCGTTATATTAATAAATGCATTTTATCAAAAGTTGAATTTTATTCCAAGTGTACTGACATGTTTATTCATTTCCTTGTTTAAGGCAGACTTATTACAGATGAATATATTTCAAACTTCAATAATTAGCCACTAATTTATTTCCAACCATCAGTGATTGTATTAATCATTGCGCTAAGATGTTTATTAGCTGGTTGATTATTGACTCGTTATTTTTGTAGGAAGTATAGAGTTCTGGAATTTGACTCTTACACTTTATTACTGTTTGGCCCTAATTCAATAGTCTGCACGAATGTAATCTGTTTAAGCTTCTTTCATTCCTTCAACGCCGTTTAATCTAGCTTGTTTTTTGCGCAATAATACTTTTAATAAATCAATTCTCTGCCATTTGAGAATGTAAATTTTATTTTTTTCGGCTTTTTAAATTTTTCGGCTCTGTGACTTGTTGCATATTTAACACGTTTGCGATCTTTTTTACAAAAATCTTTTGAGTGATTTACTTTTCGACAATTTTTACTTTATGCGGTAACGTTTAATTATTTTTCTGAAAGCTCAATTTATTACTTGACAATGAAACATTTGTATAATTTTAAACACACTAGTATTATTTTCCTTCATTTTTAACTTTACAGAATAAAATAATAGCCAATTATTATTTTTTATCATTGTTTTTTAAAAATAATTTTAATATTTAAACATTTCTAATTTGACGCTCTTTACTCTTAAATTCTTCTCTTATTTCGTTTATTTCTGTCATATAATGAGAAATCGTTTAAACGCATACGTACAATTTTTGCGATATTAATTTTTTTTCAAGTTTTCCTCGTTTTTAATTTTATTTGACATATTAACAACAGTCCCAATAGTTTTTTTCATCTATACACGTCGCAATAAAATTTAAAATTGAACTTTTTCTTTTTTTATTTTTAGTCTCTTCTGTTAGGTTTTAAATATATATTTTTATTTATTTTTACAGCAAAATAAATATAACAGCTCTAAACGAATTAAGCGATTTCATCTACTTGATTAATGAAACGGTCGGTGACGCTTTATCCGACTTGCTGATGGTGGAAATTATATTACGAGCCAAACGTTGGGATATTAAACAATGGGATAACATATATACAGATTTACCGAATAAATTACTTCAAGTGCGAGTCAAGGTAATTTTGATTATTATTTTTGCTTTACTATTGTCTTTTCTTTTCATTCCCAGTTAATGTTCGAACCATTTCGTTTGTAAATTTCAGTATATCTAGTAGTTTCGACGATTAAGAATTATTTTCGCCTTTAGTTCTCTTGTACTGGAAGTAGAATATACCTTCAGGAATTCATCAGTATGTCGATCGTTTATTTAGTTACCTAGTTGGGATTTCGGAAGGGCTCGGACCTTACTAATTAAACGCGTCGCATATATTGAGGAGAAAAATCAAAGTTGAATATGTCAATAAACCAAAATGAGCGAAGCGAGCAGAGGGAAAGGCCCCTAATACATATATGTATATGTATATATATATATATACATATATATATATAGGCAAAGATAAAACAGTTCAGTACCTTTTTATTCTCTGTTTATCAACCGATTATCTTTATATATATATATTTTTTTTTTTTGTTTAGTAGCTATTGACGATCTTTAGTATTACCAGTAAAAAAATTTGGAAACAGTTATTTTTTTTCTTATTTAAATAAAAAATGAATACAAAAAATGAAAAAAGAAATTACTATAGCCGGTAAATCTGTTCTTATTAAAATGTTTTAATTTTTCTTAATAATCATCATTATTGGCTTTTTTACAGTGCACTAAATCTTAAGGTATCATTTAAAATCAACAGATGCTGTAAATTGTGATTTACTGTTATTTTATTGAATTTATTTATTTTTTCAATTATAATGGTACTGAACTATTTTGTATTGTTAGTACATATAAAAGTGTATGTTTTCATATATACAATGAACGAATGTATAAGAGTAGAAAACATTTTTTTGGAAATACGCAAATTCATATATTTTTTTTCTAAAATTTTAAATAATTATGGTCGAATTTCGACCAATGGACGAACACTAGTATATATATATATATATCTATTATATAATGCTGCAAGAAAAAAAATCGTACAGACCGTTCTATAGTAGCTAGAAAGTTATTTTTTTTTTCAATCAACGTATTTTCTTCGTCACATCATAAGAAATTATAAGACCCTTAAAATTTTAAAATTAAAGGGCCCAAATTTCAAAAAATGTGAAAATCAAGTTTTAAGAAACAAATTTTTAAAAAATTCCGCAGCCGGTTCTATATGAGTTATGGTAATAATTTTTTTTTTAATCTGCACACTATGGTATCCAGAATACAGGAAAAATAAAAAACCCGAAAAACTTTCATATTTAGAGACCAAAGTTTATGAAAATTCCCGCTTAAAGTGATAACCCCGGAAACTAAAAAAAAGTCCACAGCCCTTTCCATGGTAGCTGAAGGGTCAATATTTTTTTTAAATGATGTATTTCAATCGTTAGAATATAGGAAAAATACGAAACCCCCAAAATTTTGAAATCAAAGGACCCAGTTTTTGAAAAATGTGAAAATCAAGTTTTAAGCAAAAAATTTTTAAAAAATTCCACAGCCGGTTCTATATGACTAATAGTATTAATTTTTATTTTAATTTACATACTGTGGTCTCCAGAATACGGAGGAAATATAAAATTAGAAAAATTTTGATATTTAGTGACCAAAATTTGGAAAAATACGCGCCTTAAGCGGAAATACTGGAAACTAAAAAAAAGTCCACAGCTCTTTCCATGGTAGCTGGAGGGTCACTCTTTTTTTTAAATCATGTATTTCAACCGCTAGAATATAGGAAAAATACGAAACCTCAAAGATTTTAAAATTCGAGGGCCCAAATGTTAAAAAATGTGAAAATCTAATTTTAAGAAAAAGTTTAAAAGAAAAATTGTACAGCCAGTTCCATATAAGTTACGGTATTGATTTTCTTTTTAACCTGTATACTAAGGTCTTTAAAATAGAAGGAAAATATAAAACTCGAAAAATTTTGATATTAAGGACCCAAAATTTTGGAAAATACGCGCTTAAAGCGGTAAAAAAAGTCTACAGCTTTTCCCGTGGTAGCTGGAGGGTCACTTTTTTTTTTAAATGATGTATTTCAATCGCTAAAATATAAGAAAAATACGAGAACCCCAAAATTTTAAAATTAAAGCGCCCAAATTTTGAAAAATGTGAAAATCAAGTTTAAAGAAAAAATATTTAAAAAAATTTCGCAGCCGGTTCTATATGAGTTATGGTATTGGTTTTAGTTTCAACTGCACATTAAGGTCTGCAGAATACAGGAACAATAAAAAACTCGAAAAATTTTGATATTTAGGGACTAAAATTTGGAAAAATGTCTGCTTAAAGAGGAGAGACTGGAAACTAAAAAAAAAGTCCACAGCTCTTCCCATGGTAGGTGGAGAGTCACTTTTTTCTTTAAATGATGTATATCAATCGTTGGAATATAGGAAAAATACGAAACCCCCAAAATTTTAAAATTAAAGGGCCCAATGTTTGAAAAATGTGAAAATCAAGTTTTAAGCAAATAATTTTAAAAAATTCATCAGCCGAATCTATATGAGTTACAGTATTGATTTTTATTTCAACTTGCATACTAAGGCCTCCAGATTGCAGGAAAAATAAGAAACTCAAAAAATTTTGATATTTAGGGAGCAAAATTTGAGAAAATACACGCTCAACGTGAAAATACTGGAAATTAAAAAAAAGTCCACAGAACTTTCCATGGCAGCTGGAGGGTCATCCATTTTTTTAAATGATGTATTTCAATCGCTAGAATATAGGAAAAATACGAAACCTTAAACATTTTAAAATTAAAGGGCTCAAATTTTGAAAAATATGAAAATCAAGTTTTAAAAAAATTTTTATAGCCGATTCTATATAAGTTGCGGTATTGATTTTCTTTTTAACCTGTACACTAAGGTCTCCAGAATAGGGAGAAAATATAAAATTCGAAAAATTTTGATATTAAGGAAATGTAATTTTGGAAAATACACGCTTAAAGCAGTAATCCCGGAAACTAAAAAAAAGTCCACAGCCCTTTCCATGGTAGCTGGGAGCTCACTTTTTCTTTTTAAATGATGTATTTCAATCACTAAAATATGGGAAAAGTACGATACTCCAGAAATTTTAAAATTAAAGTGTCCAAAATTTTGAAAAATTTGAAAATCAAGTTTCAAGAAAAATTTTTTTTAAAAATCCCGCAGCCGGATTTATATGTGTTACGGTATTGATTTTCTTCTTAACCTGCACACTAAGGTCTCCAAAATACAGGAAAAATAAGAAATTCGAAATATTTTGATATTTAGGGGCCAAAATTTGGGAAGATACACGCTGAAAGCGGTAAGATTGGAAACTAAAAAAAAGTCCACAACCCTTTCCATGGTAGCTGGAGAGTCATTCTCTTTTTTAAATAATGTAATAGAATTCCTGGAATCTACGGAAAATACGGGAGCCCTAAAATTTAAAATATACTATCTACAAAACTTTGTATATTATTATTATTATTATGTTGTTCTCTAGCGGTCGACTGACAAAAAAAGTGCTTTAAATTGTAATTAGAATATCAAATTTCAGATAACGTATCGATATATTTCAACTTTCGCTTACTGTATTGATTTTCTTTTTAACACGCATACTAAAGTCTCCAAAAAGAATTAAATGTAATATATTCCTCTCACATATATTACACTGCTAGCGGTTTCAGTTTTTCTGATATTTTAATCTAAATCCCACTTTTTTAATTGACGTATTGGTGTACTTCTTTTTTCAAACTACAGATTTTATGAAAATTTACAAAGTAATACAGTTTAAAGTCCGAAAGAACGGGCCGCGAAGCGGCCTGCGAGACCAATTCCCTAGTATATATATATATATATATATATATATGTACATATAATTTATTTTTAGTTTTAATGTATATTAAATCAAATTAAAAATGTACTTTTAATTTATTTGTTTACAGTATATTTCTTGCACTTTAAATTCACGAATCTCTATCCAATTGTTGAAAGAAATTATGATTTTGTGTGCTATAAGTCACTCATCTGCTATTGCAAACTTTAAATAATTGAGGAATGTAGTTTATAAAATGCAGTTAATAGATATTATTAAAAGTATTCGAAAATAATACAATTAACTATTGAAATATTCGGGTACTCTTTGCTATGAGAATTAAAGTTAGTTTATTTTATGAATTATAAATTTCACATACATACATTGATAGTTGTTGGTAATCTTTTTTTTTCTATCACTGAATGCCAACTAATATCTGATTTATATAATATATGAAATAATAATATGGAACACTAATATACACCGTTATTGAAGTATATTTTATGAGCAATATACAAAATTAAGGACATAATTTAAAAGATTTTTAAATGCCATCCTTCCGTTTCGAAGGAAGCTATACAATCCCGGCATTTTCAAATTCGAATACAGTTTTTATTTTTTCTTTGAATTTTACTGAGGGAATGTCTTTACACTATTACTAAAAGGTGCAGTACTACTATACAATATTCTTCTTATATTCTTAATGTGTATATAGATAATGTAATAATAACATTAAATTTTATGTGAAACCAGAAAATTAATGTAAAGTTAATATGGTACAATGTATTTGAGATAATTATACCTTGACTTTAATACTTTTATTGTTATATTATGGTTATTTATTTTACTTACATTTTTATTTAGTATTTTGTACCTGTTTTTGCTGTTACATGAACATTCTTAAGTTTTTGCTGCAGACAAATAAGTATAGTTTTTAATTTTATTAACACCCGTCTTTTACCTTTAATTTCATCTATTTATAAATAGGACAAAAACGTAATTGAAACAACCGATGCCGGAAGATATTGCGTAAAACCAACAGGTCTTCAAAACCAAATTGATAAAGAAGTGCAAAAATATCAGTGCGGACGTTCTTTTGTTAGGTATTTCTTGTACCATATTTTGAAACCTTATTTTTATTTTACAATGTAATAATGAGAAACAATGCAAATACGTAGGTACTCCATTAATCGACTGTGTGGCAAAAGGAGCCGTAAAAAATAATTTACAGTTAAATTATGTTAATACATTATTAAAGTCGTCATTTCAAAAATAGACCACCATAGGTTTTAATACAAATTTGACGAAAATATTATCAATTTAAAAAAATAATTTTTAATACCGTTAGAAAAAAAAAGTATTATGAATGTTAATTACCATAGGAACGTAGATTCGAATAAAAAAAATGATTTTGAAATCTCATAGCATCATTTACAAGCTCATCACTGACGGAAATATCACATTTTTGTATTGCTGTCTGTAATCTTTGACCACGTTCAGTGATTCCAATGATTCTTTATTTATTAGAAATTCTACCAATCAGTAGTAGTCCCATATGAGTACCGACGGGTATAATAACTGAGTAGTTATCAAATAATGGTAAAAAAGGATTCTTAGAGATATACTTTCTTTGCTTGATATAACCATACAAAAATTAACCAAAAAACTTTCATTAGAATTTACGAAAAATTTAACAGTTAAAATCTTAAAATTAAAGAAGCGGTCAACGAGAGTGGCTTAAAATATTACCAATGTTAGATTTCTGTGGAAATCTAGATTGGAATAAAAGTAGTGAACTTGAAATTCCTAAAACGCGATTTACAAGCTCATTACTGAGGAATTCGAACATTATTTCTGAACCAATATCGAGCTTTCTACGATACCGAAAGTGCAATCATTTTAAGTTGGTCTATCCGTATTATCACTCGAATATTTTCACTCTAAAAATTGCGAAATAATTTTTTTTTTTTTTATTCTAAGTACCAATTTCAAGATTTACACTAGAAATTTAACAAAAATGAACTGAAAAGTAAAATATAATTACTCAATGAAAAATAATATATTTTTTAGTAAAATATGTATATTAAAACAATTCTTAAACCGCATTAATACAAATTCAAATAATAATAATTATTGAAAAACGGCATTAAATATTCCTGATGTTTCTGATATTTGGCTTAATGAAAACAAGCGACTGTGTTCTTATTCTTTGTAAATTGTTTCTAAATGTTATGGTAATTTGAATTTGGTGTCGACGCTAATAAGCATTATTATGGTTTAAGAATTATCTTAATGCATATATTGCTGTAAAATATATTGTTTTTTCCTTTTTAAGAATAAACAATTAGAAATCTTATCAATAATTAAATGGGGGAAAATACAGTATTATACAAATAATTAACACGGAGTCCGGAATTAAACGGTTGCATTATGTTAAAAAATGGACTAATTTCTTCGATACAATTATTGAAAATAAACTCTACAGATCCGATTGCTAATTTCAGTTAACAAGAAAAGACGTACAGAAAGTTACGTCCGAAATCGTGTAATATTTGTACTTGTAATGACGAGATAAAATAGAAACAAAGTGTTTAGAAACGGAAAAAATTTTCCGTGTTCATATTAGATCAAATGGGTTGTGTACTATATCTAGTACACTTTAAAAACTTCTGTTAAACTGTATATTCAATCAAAAACGTACTTTTGTCGAAAATAATTTGATGAAATTATTATTGCAATAATTACTTAGTTGTTATAAAATTTTACATGTTTTTTATTATTTCAAAGAAAACAATACACGCTTCTAAGTGATATGATAGATTTGATATAAAACTTAATATGATGATACACTGTAAGAGAAACGTCAGTCTGGTTGAAAATCACTGCTTAAATTACCAATTTTAACATATACAATCGTAAATATTTCGGGAAATTTATCGACGTAGAATCGAAATATATTTTAAACTATATATATATATATATATATATATATATTTAGATTTATTTAAAGAATGAAACTTTAATGACGGAACAACATAAAAAATATTAAAAATTAAATTTCACCTTATTCGTTTTATAGACCATCCGGTACAGAAGATGTGGTTCGAATATTTGCTGAAGCGGATACGCAGTCCAACGTGGATTTATTGGCGCAAAATGTAGCAAAATTGGTTCACAAATTTGCTGATGGTATTGATGATATGCTATAGTATTTAATAATTTTAATGCTTTAACTACCTAAAAGTTTACTGTGTACATAACTTTTTTTTTTTATATTTCTGATACTTTTTACAACAGAAGCGCACAATATTAATGTATTAATGCTGTAAGTGATTTAAATAGAAGTCTGATTAAATTGTTATTGCTGTTGATCATAAGTTTCAGTATAGCGAATTGCAAGTGAAAAATAAATTGTCAGTTTGTTGTTAACGAACTTTCTAGTCCTAGAAAAATTCCAGTTTATTCACAGTCCTAAATTTTGTGAAAATGTGAAAGTAATATAAATCGACTTCCTGCAGCAGTAAAAACATTAATTGAAGGTAAATATTTTAAATTAACAACGCAAAATATTTTAACGATTACAATAAATGAGAGACAAAAATAAAATTTCTGTATTAAAATACTTTTTTTTCTTTTTTTTTTTTTTTGTATATAAATTTACGCGAAGTAAACTAACGACAAAAGTAATTTTTAGTACTTTAAAAGGACTTTGGAACCCTAGAGAAACACTTATAACAACATGACTCTAATTATTGTTGTAAATATAGACGAAAAGTATCATTTTATATGAATTTCACTAAAATTTTTGGAATCATAATGTATACTTTATCGGAATTAAGTTTTAAATCATCGGCTCGAGAAAAACATTGTTTTTATACGATGTAGTGGGTTCTTTAGTAGAACCAAAGGATATTTTACGAACAGCGTACGTGCACTTTCAAAATTGTAGTTGCATTTGTGATGTGGTGTAAACATATTTACAGCTTGACTTCTTTTGTAATTAATTTTATCGATGACTTTATTGTTAAGAAATTTTTTTTTGTTATAAATTTGATAAAAAGAAATAATTTTGTTTAAATTTTATTTTTATTTTCATATTGTAATGTTTTTTGATCGCTTTTACGCTTGCTATGCTATTCAGGAAAAAAGAAAAACATTTCCGCTTTGCGTATATTCTTCGCTAGGGTAAGGAGGCAAAAAGAAAATAGTTTTTTTTATTAATTTCGGTAGTTCAGTTTATTTTCTGAAAATTTATAATTGTTAAAATATAATGTTTATTATCCGTTGTGTAATTCGGTTATTTGGGATATTTGTAACATTTACATGAACTTTTAGGTTAAGATTGTGTAATACACATTTTTATTTCATTATATCTGCACGTTTTTTCCAGTAATAACGCTGGGTTAACTACAAAAAAAAAAAAAAGTGATCGAACAACAATTCGCTAATATGGAGATACGTTTGTACACGTCGTTTCAATTTAAAAATCTGTAAACCGTAAGTTGAGGTCATCAAAAAAAAAAGCTAGCTAAGAAACCTAATTTACATTGTAGAGAATGGTGTTACAACTAACGCTGAAAGAAATAAAATTACAATCGCACAAATGAGGAAGAATGACAAAGAAAAAGAAATAAGACGAACGACATTTATCTTTTAAAGTTTCAAAAAAAATAAAATTTAACCACGAAAACTAAAAAGGGCGGTTGATACAAATCGGAATTCTTTTCGAGAGGGGCAAATTAATAAAGGAAGCAAAAGAATTATTAGAATTTATTTTTCCATTATATGTGTATAGTCGTTTTAACGAAGATGATTCAGTTAAATCCGGCTAAACTATATAGTTTTTAAATGAGAACTATACAAAATGGAATTTAGTAAAGCCGGGCTTTTGGAAAGGAGCGTTTTATTAGTCGCAGCATCTAGCGGAATATAATATGAATGAAAAAAAGTTCTGCTGCAATTAAATCGTTGTATGGGCGGGCGGTTCTTTTAAAGGCGGAATTTATTTGAATACGTTCAACTAATTTACTGGTTTTTTTTTTGTTGTAATGTTATCAATATTTATTTTAAAATGAATAATGAAAAAAAAAGGGTGTTTTAAATTATTTTTAATAAATGTTGTAGAAGAAATAATGAAAAAGTGAGTATTATTATCTTAAGTTATAATTTAAAAAAGTGGAAAAACATTAAATATAAGTTTTGAACAATTTTTTTTTTTTTTTCAGCAATTTCGCAACTAGCTCTGGGCTATCTAGCAATTTTATTAACACAGTATGAATGATTTGTGGAGCTCCTTGTCCAGCGACAATGATTTCCGCTACCTGTATTTTAATACTTTTTAATTATCACTGTTCATTTATAATAAATCTATCGGCTTTGTTCGTTTTAATCGTCTGATTTCTGCCGAATTGTCTAGTAAACCAATGGCTAAGATATTTTTGTGATGATCTAGTTTAACGCCATATTCCCGAGCTATTTCTTGTATTTCTTCTTTGACAGCTTTAACCACCATATCCGTGTGCAGTATAAGATTGCTTACATACAATAGGGCGTCTGCAATTTTTCTTAGTGCTTTACTTTGGAAACGCTGTATTATCCCTATATTACTCTGTTTAGCACAGCACCATAGTGGACTTCCGTGCGCCCATATAGGTTCTAGAATTTGATTATACAATAGTAATTTATTCTCCGCTGATTCCTGGACGGTTTTTATAAAGTCCTCAACAGCTATTTCTACGTCTCTTGTAGCTTTTAGTGAAATTTTTAAGTTGATTTTATTACTCAACATTTCTCGGAATGTATTCTAGTCGGTTTTCCTACTGCACAGTTTTGGTGCGTATAATTTCCATATAATTTTTCCACAAATAATAATTACTACTGGTGTATGATCAGATGAAAGAGTATTATCAGAATGAACATCAATAAAGTTTGTTAATAAGCCTTTGATTACAAAGAAGTCCAGTAAGTCTGGAATCTTTAATGGATCTGTAAGCCAGTAAGTTGGAGTTCCAGACGAGTGTACGATACAACGGTTTTCATCAACCCTCTAGCTATAATTGTTTGCCTTGGGGTACCGTAATCGTGGATCCAAAATATATATGTTTTGCATTGAAATCCCGCTCCCCTCATATATAAACATTACCTAACGTTTTAAAGTAATTGTTAAATTGGGTTTTAGTAATAACATGCTTTGGAAGGCAATAAATGGCTGAAACTGTAATATTACTCATTTGATCTCTATTTATTAGTACAGTAGTAGCTTGTAAATAATTACATTCGTATTTCTGTAATTCATGATGTTTTATACCTTTTTTAAATTATAATACCTGTGCCACCATGCGCAGTCCCATCCGGATGATTTGTGAAGTAAGAATTGTACCCCGTAAAATGCACGTATTTATTGTCAGTTAAGTGTGTTTCTGATATTAAAAATATATCAACGTTATTTTGCGCAACATGATTTTATTTGGTAAGTGTGGTGTTCTATACCTTTTTCACGGAAATATTTGACTAAGGATCTAGAGCTGTCAGGATCATTCGCTTTTTAATTTGTACCCAGTTGTCTGTTAAAGACTTACAGCTAACCGAACTTAAAGATACAATTTGTTTAATATCATTTATCATTTGAGAGTAACTTGTCACGCCGTAGACTGTTACTGCAGGCGGCTTACATTCAATTTGATTATAATTATTTGTCATTTCGGTATCTTGATTTTCGTTTTCGTCAGCAGAAGCTAGAGGTGCAAATCTGTTAGAACTTGTAATTGGGTTGTTTACAGAATTATCGAAGGAACTGCTCGTTGTATGTTGTTTCGATTTTTTCCTTTTATTTTTAACTACATGCCAAGGATGCTTATTTGAATTTATTATTCGTACCAACTGACGTATTTTTGACAGGTGGTGGTGATAGTGTTACCTATAGACCGTCCTGGTTCTGTAAGCGAGGCGGAATTACTACCGCCTGCGTTGTTAGTAACGTCGTTTATATCATAATTGTTAGTATTAGAATAATTTAGATTATTATCACCTGCGGAGACGATGCCAACTGCATGTGCCTACAACAGTGGATTGTGTTGGTGAGTAGGGGAACGAAACATCTCCCGGCCGCCGCTAAGTTGATAAGCGTTTACCGTAAATAGAATACTTATCGAATAGGAATTCGGACAAGAGATTAACGCGAGAAACAAACACGAAAAATTCATTGATAGAACTTTCAATCAATGAACAAGTTGATTTAAAAATTATATTGTCTAACTTTAGAAGGGTAAATATTTAAATATTTAGAAAAAAGCGCTGTCTTACTTAATATTTTCTATTTTGTTTACCTTAAAGTGGTATGAATTTTTCAGCTCCGTTTTCAGGATTTCTACTTTATTAAATAAAGAAGAATTTAAATAATTTTCAGTTAAATTTAGTAAGAAGTTAAAAATTGTTCGCATTATTTAACCTGAAATATTCTCTAAATTTAACATCGTCTTGAGAAATGATTACGTAAAAAGCTCTTTCCGTTCAATTTACAAATATTAGGTTTATTCTTGATCTTTCGCCATGTAATTCATATATTTCCTCTTAAATCTATATCTTCGCAAATTTTGTTACTGAGTATTAATTAAAAATACGTTACATGGTATCCTATCAATTTTTTAGTGTTATAACTTTTTTTAAAATTCCAATAACATTAAATGAGTAAAGTTTTAAACAAGATCATATATCATTTTATTTCAGTTCGTAGACAGAACTTATTATAAATAATTTAATTAAATACTCGCTAATAATCACGTGTAAGGCAATGGCAAACCACCATGTATGCCATCATATGCGCGCTAGTTAGTACGCAGCAGACACACGCGGGATTGCACTTGTAGCGCGATAACAAGCGACTACAATTAGTTCCGAATGAAGTCCTGCGCGTGTACACTCGCGTTGCATATAACAATTGCCTAGTACACTATACCTGTGTCTGTACAGCTGAGATGTACGAATAGGTAGTCGCCGACACTTAGAAGCTGAGTATGGCACTATAAAAAAAAAAGTTAATTGCACAAAATAATTAATCTTCGTTTTGAGAAATATGAAATGCTGAATAAATAGAAAAAAATGATTTTACATAAACTATATCGGCGAAGATAGCGGAGAAAATAAACACACAAATAATAAGGCAATTGAAAAAACATTTAGAAGGAAATGAATCAACAAATAATGTAGAACTATTTGAAAAAGTCCTAAAAGAACTTAAGAAAACTGCTTGAATACGATAATATTAGCAGCGAACTAAATCCCAAAAGATTTGAATATAAGTAGATTAATAACGATTCCTGAAATAGATGGAACGAGAAAATGCCAAGAGCTACAGTCTAATAGCACGTACTTCGAAGACATTAATAAAAATTGTACTCGACAGAATTAAAAATAAAATTGAACATAAATGAAGATCAATATGGGGTTTTGGGAAGGGTAGAGTAGCAACTAGAGAAGCGATACTGGGTTTAAGATTGGTAATAGAAAAGAAAGTAGAAATGAATCAACTACTCTACATTGCCTTGTAGATTTAGAAAAAGCGTTTGATAGATGCAACTGGAAATTGCTTATTGAAATATTGAAAACGATATACATACATAGATGGCAGAGATGGAAAGTTGGGACAAGCATTACATGGAAATCCAGCGAGGATAAGAAAAGCATCTTATTAGAACTAGCGGTAGGGGAGTAGAAACAAACTTTTAGTAACGGAATTTCAGCGATAAGTATATTTAGGCTTGCGGTCACATCGTAATAATAGCAGGAAGTGACCAAGAATTAAAGTCGTCCGTAAATCAAATGAAGCAAATATTTAAGACATATAATAGGAGAATAAATAAAACGAAAACAACACGATGAAATGTAGTAAAATAGAAGATGGTAAAGAAATAATATAAAAATAGACGAATAAAAAATAAAACAGACGAAGAAACAAATGTATCTGTGGAGCATGATTACCAGAGGATGGAAGAAGTAAACAAAATATGATAGAATTTCAATGTCAAAATTAGCGTTCAATAAAGAAATAAGCCTCCTAAGATCTAAAAATATCGAGACTGAAAGAAAGAAAAAAATTGATTGAAGTATTCATATGGAGTATATTTGTGGTTCAGAGACTTGAAATTTCAACAAAGGGTTGAGCAATCAATTAGAAGCATTCGAAATCTGGTGCCGAAGGAGACTGGAAGGGATTTAATGGATGGAAAAATTGAGGAAAGAAGTATTAGATAGAGTTAAGGAAAAAAAGAAGTCTATTAATAAAACTAAAAAAATGGAGTTTTATTAAACAAGAATAAAATCTTAATTAAAACATGATTTTCGTGGGTTTCTGGCAAATTGTCCATGATTACGCGCCTATGAATACTCATCATGGCCAGTTGATTAAAAAGTTTCAAGGCTCTAGGGGGGAAGCTACCCCCTGCCGCCCCGCTGGCGAAGCCCATGTATGTACTTATCCCGCCAAAAGTCAGGCAAGGCAGTTAGTGTGGTGATCTACACAGAAGTGTTCTTCTAGAAACTTCTGCGTAGCTTTTGTTGCACCGTCGCGTGATACACTGTTCTAGTCGATCGTCAACCGTCACTGTATTTTGATCTAGTCGCCATATTTACACGCTGATTTTTGCTGTTTATCATTAATTTTTTTTCAATTCTAGTCGCGATTGTGTTTTAAGGATCTGTGTATTTATGTTTAATGTTCATTTATAGACGAATTTGTGTAAATTGAGGAATATACGCATTGATTACTTGCAATTTTTCTTGTGAATCGTTTATCGAATACGTGTGGTCGTGAACCGCGGTGGTATCTCTAAGTCGGCGAACGTCATTCCGACGGCGAAATCAAGTGAATTTTTTTTTTTTTTTCGATTCATTGTATACATTACGAGAAAAGCTTAATGTTCTCCGACGACAAGCTGTTCGGAGTATGACACGGTAGGTGTCACTGGCGCCCGTTATTTGTGTAATTATTATTTTTTTTTGTTTTGTGTATGTTGTTCGCCATTTTCACATTTTATGAACCGAAATGAGGCAGGGTAATTAACGCGGTAGTATTATAAAGGTATTCTAGAAAAATCGCATTATTAATTGATAAGGTACCGGGTAATTTCAGCGATTCGACTATGTCGTTCGGTAAAAGCCCATCGTGTACCGAAATCTTCGTTCGTGCATCTTGCACTATAATTCGATATATTATTAATTCGTGGTTCACTCGATGTCAGTCGTATTATAATTTCCATCGGAGTGTGTTCGGTCGACCATTAATCTCGGTATCTAGTCGTCGTCGTTTGTTATATGTCAGCCTTTCGCCATGTTGCACGTTTAGGAATTTTTGTTTTAATTAGTCAATTCGTCTTCTATTACCATTTACTAGTCTATACCGAATTTTTTCTTACGCATTTGTTACGCGGTCTCGTCGCTTTGTTTGTAATTTTTTTTTGAATATATACGCGTTTTTATAAAAAGGTTTCATTATTGGGCACGTGGTAGGGCCCGAAACGTCTCCGCTTAGGTGAAACTACCGCCTTCGGACGGTGGTTTCGCGATAAAAAAAATTTTTAATCGAGAGAAAAAATTTTCTTTTATTTTTTATTTTTTCGCATTCTTTTTGAAAACCTAATGTTCTGCCGTTACTAGAGCTTCCCGGTAGTGGTAGCCGTTATTTGCCACTGGCGTCCGGTACATCTCCTTTTATTTTTTATTTCTTCATTTTTCTACGTAAAGTTTGATCAATATTGGAAAAGAGGATTCCGACTCACAAAGAAGAGATAATAAGCGAGTCATATCAAATGGCGCTTCGAAAGAGGGACTAATAGTCCGAGTCATATCAACTGGTCCCCTAAACAGGGACTAGAAGTCGTAATTCACATAACTAGAGACATATCAATATTATTGCTGAAATCAATGTTTCAACATCGGTATTAGGTTAATTCTTTGACGCTAAAAACATACAAATCAGATTTTGATGAAACGTTTATTTAGGATTTCATCAAAATTGCTCGAACGAGTTTTATAATTCCTTTTTTTCTTTCCGTATGGTTCGAAAATTTTTGGTTTTTTATATTAAATACAATTTATTTTCTAACGGCGGTATTATTTTTAATTTGAAGTAGGAACATTTCAGCTATAGTGATTATATCACCTTATTGGCTATGATTTTAAACAGCTAAAATCATGATTTCCGTTTTTCCCGTTTTGTCCTATTCGTGAAGAAGAAAAAATACATTTAAAATAAGAACGACTTCTATGTGTTGTTATTCATTTATGTACGTAACTTAAACAATACGCAACAATACGTATTAAATAACAACCGAAAACTGAGCTGTTTTTCACTTTTTTTTTTCCTTATGGAATATCAAAAAGAGGGAATATGTATGTACGATAAAAGATATAAATGCATCATAACGAAAATAAATTTAAATATAATATTTGAACAATGAAATGAGAAATGTTCGAGTTTTTCGCCTTAAAATATAATACAGATTCGCCATAAATGTATGTGTGTATAGACTGGTGTTTATAATTTTTCGTATTTGAAAAAATACATATATTTTTCTCCCATTACTTATTACATTATAAAAACAACTCTGAATAACGTTATGAAATATTCAAAATTATATACGTATTTTTAGTTCGGAAAATTTCCTTAGTGATAAGTAACAGGTTAGTCAAACACCGCGGATATGTATTGTCAACGTTTATATTAAAAGAGAACAGTGGAATTCGTTCATGTGATATGCTGACTTTTATCCTTAAAATTTTAATAATTAACTCGGTTTATTTAATTCCTCGACGACCAACGTTTGATCCTTGCATTCGTTTTTCGCGTCGAATATCTGCTGATCTAACGACGTCTGGTTCTTTATTATGTCTAGAATCGGAACTTCTATTTCATGTATCGGCAGATCTATCGGTACAACGTGTAAAAGATTTTGCACGAATTTTGTCATGTATTCTGAAAAGCAAATTATTTTTGTTTTTGGTATAAATCATTTGCGTTGTATTATTTGGTTTTTTAAAAACTTTTGTATTTCTGTAATTTCTTACGCACAGGATATATTACTATTATTGTGATGATTTCATTACAAACTCAAAAAATGTTAACAGAATCACAGAATTAGTGTAGAAAGAAATTAGAATAGCGTGGATAGAAGGTATATATTTTATTTTAAAAATTAAAGAAAACTGTAATCACTAAATCAGCGATTAATTTTCTGTTCAACGGGTTCTCGTTTCGAAAATTAATTTAGTAATCTATCTTAAAATATATTAGCTTATGTGTGGCTGAACGTTGCGACAAAAGTTTAATTTTAGTTCAGTTCACGTTTAGCGGTTTCAGTTCGTTCACAATTAATAAATAAATGTAGATAAATAACCTGTTTGTTAAAATTTAAAAACATAAAATAAATATATTTCCCTTATTAATAAACAAAAATAAATGTAAATTTATATTTTAATAAATTCAAATTCAATTTAAAGAAACGTTTTCGGGCTATATCATCAGCTAACAATGCAAAGTACGCTCAGCTAAAACTAAAAATACTCAGTAATTAATAAATAGTTTATCATTGATTTTTATATTATTCTCTTCTGCGTAGTTCTCCTTAGCAATTATGGCAGATTATGACGTTCCGCAGAAAAAAGAAAGTCGGTATATATTTCACGCCTTAATTATTGAACGATTCAACTTGGAATACAGAAAAATTAATAAAGTTTCCTATTCATTGCAAAGTATTTGAAAAAGCGATATTCGTTTTGACTAAATTTTTATACATGGTACACGTAGATGTTACAAATTTAGGTTTATTACTAATATAATTTATATAATAATCGAGAATAGATAGTAATTTTGTTGATTTGAATTGTTTGGCACTCGAGCAACACTTGTCTTGTGAGACCCACAACTTATTTTTAAAAAATATCATAGAAAAAAATTGTTAATACTCAGTTCGAATGCCATTTGAAACAAATTAAAACTAATACTACTGTTATGAATTAGGTATTGTCCTCTGATTTCGATTATTTTTGGACCCTTACTCGCCTGGGTGACATTAGGCTTTTATTTTATTTTCTTAAAGAAAAAAGAAAGGAGGTGAAACGGTAGAAAAACGTCATTGCTCATTACGAATTGATATTTCTTTTTTTTTCGATTACGATGATATTTCTTTCAAATTACGAAATATATTTCTTTTCAAATTTAATTCGTCAATTATTTGCCGTAGTCCTCCGGATTCAGTACGCTCACTAATTTAGTCATCCGGACCAGATTGCCGTTGCAGCATTTCGTCAGTTTCAGATTCAAATCTCAACCGAAGTGTAGGAACGCTTAATATTCAAATTTTCTTATTTTCAATTGTAAAATTTCCCAAATTATTAATTTTTATTCATTTATTTTATTTGTATACTCTGCTAATGCAATAGCTTTCGCCATTACTGCACATTACAAATACACGTGTGTGCTTACTGTAATTTTTCTATATTAAATATTGTTTAATGTACTCTACGTCTGTCGGGTGATGAGATTTATTTTAATTTAATTAATCTAAGACGCATTAAAGAAATTCGATCGCGCATTTAAATGGCTAAATAGGCTTTTATCAATCTATAGGCTGTATTGAAAGGTCGAACACTAACAACGGAAACGAAACTGGGAATAAACCAGTGTTACGTAATGTTGATAGTAAAATATACCTCAGAAACATGGACGTTGAACGCGGAAAGTATCCAGCGGCTAAATGCATTTGAGATGTGGACGCTTAGGCGAATGTGGCGGCTTTCATGGAAAGAAAAGAAAACAAATAAAGAAGTGTTCCAGAAAAGCGGAATGGAGAATAGATGACATCCAGAGAAGGAAAAGAAAATACTTGACGCGTAAAATTAGAGAAGAAGGATTACTCACACTCGCTATACAAGAAAAAGTCGAGGGGAAACCGTCACGAGGAAGAAGAAGACTGGAGATAGCGAAAACCGAATTTGAACAGAAAACGCTCAATGACATAATTAACGCTGCAAAGGGAAGAAGAATATAGGTCCAAATTTAATCGATTAAATGTTGGTGTATGCAATCTTTGGTAAGCAAAGAGGCTACGTGATGATGATGATGATGATGATGAATTAATTTAAAAGCAACCTGGTGTTCGAACTGAGTAGTACAAAATATTAACTTTTTTTCTTTTATTCGGTCATGCAAGATCGAAAAGAGCTTCAGAACCGAGATTTGAAATAACGGGATTACTATCGTTTGAAAAATAAGTCCTTATCCTCTTGCTATTGCAACAGGAATTTTATCAAGCGGATTGTCGAAATCACGACAAAATTAAAATGAATAAGTAGCATTTAGGTGTTTTTTTTTACTTTTGCTTAATCTCACGTTTTATTCGTAGCTGTTCCATAGTAAAATTATTCATGCGGATCTTTTAAAGATACTTATGGATGCTATTACTTTCGTATTTCGAAACGGCTGAGTTATAATGATTTGCATCGGAAATTTTCTTTCGTGACATAGTTCAAGATGAAAAAATTAACCGAAGAAAGTAGTTTATAATTATTCTCAGATTTTCTTGTACGTCGAGAGGTGTTTATATAAGTTTTGAAAATAATTTACCTGCAGGGGAGTACTGATGCATAACAAAGGGAATATAAAAGCAAGCGCCGATAATAAGGAAGAGAATCGTGTACACATATTCCAATTGTGGTTTATCGATAATCGGCGCCACGATCAAGTAAACGGACACTATTAATACCAATATTGGAATTATTATCGGTACCTAAGGAACAATAACGATATAATCAGCAATTGTATTAGTAATATTTATTATTACAGGTAAAATTCTTGTTAGGTTATTTGAATTACTTTGTAAGGACGACGAGCATTAGGTTTAGTATATCGCATTAACAACAAAGCAACCATCGATCCACCGTAAAATATCCAGGCTGTAAAACTGAAAAAGTCTATTAATGAATCTATTGTTCCGGATAGCACCATAATTATCGAGATTAATGCCTGCAAATTTATCATGTATACAACATTAATAAATATCGAGAATGTCGATGTTGTATGTATAAAAAGTAAAGTATGATTTTGTCGTATTTAATCGTTTCCGTTTAGGCACGAAAAAGATTTCGGTAATTAAAGTAGTGGTTAGATTTCATTTTTGTATATGTAGATTCTTATTAGTTTGGAGTGTATCATGTTCATTTGATTTTTTTTGACGTGAAACGTCTTGAAAATTGCTCGTGAAACGAAATAGTGAAACGAAATCGCGCAATGCAACGACTATTATTTTGCATTGTATAATGCTTTGAAGAAAGAAAAAATAGGCAAATTATATTAGAAATAGTATTCTGCGCGACAGCTATAATTAATTTCTGGCCAAATCAACTATTTAAATGTCACAGTAAGAATTTCAAACGATTATTTTGCTATACAAATGGTATATGCGGGTATATTATTATGATAAGAAGAATACGGATCGTCGAATGTGTACACATAATACTCTTACACAAAAAACAAAAATAAATTTCCTTTATATTTTATTGATAGCTATAGCTTTACATATATCTCCAGTTACCATGAATTATTCAGCTTACATTGAAAATCAATCCAGGAACAGGTGTTAATCTTTTGATATGGACGTAGGATAAGATTCTCATTAAATGTCCTTCGCGGCCGGCTGCGAAACATAACCTGTAATAAAATGGCCGCATATATTTATTTCATAGTACTTTTAACGATAACAACCGGTAATAATTATAACTTCAAAACTGTGTATATGTATATATATATATATATATATATACTTATTTCATTAAAAAGGCTGATAAGAAGTTCAAAATTTACTAGTTTTGACTATTTCGATTTATACTCATATATTACGTTCAAACTAAGATCTAGAAACCAGCAATTTAATATATCTCTGAAAATTTGAATATTTTGTAAGCTTTTTAGCGTACCTATTATTCATCTTTTTTTTTTTTCTTCAAGTTTATAACTAATAAATTGTAATCGCTTAATTTCAGTGCGAAAGTAAAATGTAATTTCACGAAATATATGAAAAATATATTTGTACGTTTAAAATAATAACTGCTCATTTTTGATTTTAAATTTATTTTTCGGTGTTCCGTATCTGAATTTAAAAAAGAATAAAAAAACAAAGTTTTTACCGGCCTGCTACGAAAACAGTCCCGTTGGCGGAACCGAAAGTGGATATTGTTACGGCTAAAGGCATTAACCATGACATGCAACCCAAAACTGTATTTCCGAAGGTCTGAAAATATTAAAAATTAAATTTCCTATTAAAATTTGATTATTTTATACATATATATATATATATATATATGTGTGTATGATGATAGAAGAAAGATAACGAATGGAAACTATTTAAATATATCGGGTACAAACAGAATAATATAACGTAAAAAAAAAATCTGTTCAGTAAAAAGAAATTTAATAGGTAAGCCAAAAATAAGTTTAAAGGCAGACCTACGGAAATATCCTGTTATATAAAGTGGAAACTTGAACTTTGGGAAAAGTGTAGAAAATAAATTTTGAAAGAATAAAATCAATTTTAAATTGTAAGATAAAAAAGACAACTTTTTAAGAGGTAAACATAACAAGAGAATAACAAAGTATATGATGAGAAAAGAAAATAAATAAAACAATAGAAGAAAAAGAACAAAAGAAGAAGTAAAAGGATAGTAAAAAAAGGGCTGATACAAGTAAATGTAACCGTAGAAATCAAAAGGAATAATCGGATCAAAATCTTATCTTTTTATCCTAGGAAGTCTGATTTCTACGGTAAAAACAGATCTTGTTGGCAATATAAGAAACAGTGGACGGGAAAACAGAGAAGCAGAAATTCGTTATTGAGAGAAAAGATGAGCTAGGATAACCATTTTCTTTTCTCGTGTTTTCGTAGAACCGGCTATTTAAGTCTTCCAGTGATGAGTTTTTAACGGAAATCAAGGAAAAAGGCTAATTCAGTTGTTTTTTTTCAAGACTTTCTTCGTCTGTAGACAACAGCAAACTTCTGTCTAGTTATATTAGGCACAGCTAGCTAAGGGCTGATATTTAAAAGAAGTAGCCAACGAAAGGGTGAAATGATAAAAATAAATAATGAGGTTGAAAGGCGTGCATCTGAATTACAGATAAAGGAAAATCGTCCGTCTAATATAATTTTGCAATGAAAAATGTAAAAATTAGAATATGAAAAAAAAAAAGTATAACCTGCACCTGCCTTTTATTTCTAAGTCTGTTCGTTTGTTTTATAAAAAGTTAAAGTTTTTTTCTTACTAAATTGTCAAAAGGGAACCCTAACTCGATTAAATACTTAGAAGCTCCGAATCTTTAAGTTCGGCATTGGCTGTAAATGTACAGTTTTCTTTTGAGGAGTAATTTTTTTTTTCTGTGTATTCTGAAGTATTTCACATTTGAAGTTCATTAGACAAAACACATTTCAAATAATCCGATATATTAAAAGGAAAAAATATATATAAAATAACTGCATATGTTCTGAAAAAATATGTTTACACGATCGCAGTGTGGCGAATAGTAAATATGACATAAAGTAAAAATAGTAATATGTATACATATTGAAAAATGTGATAAAACAGAAAATGACAAATCGATAATTTCGATTTCTTTTTTATATATAATATAATTTTTTTTTACTCTACCATTATTTAAATAACATTCTAGCCTTATTGTGAACTAAGCTCTTTACTATAGATTCCTTTAATTTTACGATGCAGTCACGATTAAAGGATCAAAACAACATTAAGCATGAAAGATCTACGCACTTAACCGGGCATTACATTTCATTCCTCTAACTTCTCTGCATAAAATGAGAGCTAGCTATGGTTGATATCGGTAATGCAAGTTCGCTCACTCGACGTTTCTCTTTTATTTAGTATCTGTATGATTTGATACTTAAAGTTACATGAAGATTATAATATTTAGAAATACAATTATTTTCCATAATGGCTCCATGCTGCTGTAATACTTTTCCCCTTATATATATATATATATATATATTGATACGGATTCGGTACTTTTGGCGCTATCTGTTATTCGACGTTCGAGCTAGAAATTATTCTTCGATGTATTCATTAATTCTCGGTTTCTCGAACGTCGATATATTTTACATCGCCGTTTTGTCTTGTCTTGGTAGCTTATCTGCCCGATACCAAAAATCCCCGAGATCAGTGGCGTAATCGGCGAGTACACGGTCGCGCTGGGGTAGAGACGCATTAGTGTCTGAGTGGTAGTGGTCAGTGGCCAAGACAATGATATGCGCGTGCGGCAAGAAGCGCAGAATAAGATGTGCCGAGTAATGTCGAGCCGAGAGAACATTATAAAAGGCAGGGTAATTTACGCGGTAGTAATTTAAGAAATGTTCTAGAAAATTCGGCGGTTACTATATTAATTGATAAGGTACCGGGTAATTTCAGCGATTCGACTATATCGTTTGGAATAGCCCATCGTGTACCGAAAAATCTTCGTACGTGCATCTTGCACTATAAGTCGATAGTCAGATTAATTGTTCACGCGAGCGAGTCGTGTTTTCTCGTGGCTCGAAAAAGAACTTTCGTTGTAATTTTGTCGTCGCCGTCACGTGCAACCGTTTAGCCTAGTCATTGTGAAAATTCAGCGTGCATTCAACGTATTTGACCGAAATTTCGTTTTTTTTTGTATAAATTTCTTTGTGTTTACGAGTCTAAACCGCATTTCTTTTCTCGTACGCATTTATTACGCGGTTGCGCCGCTTGTCTGTGATTTTTCTGAATACAGACGTTCTTTTTTAATAAAAGGTTTTCATTTTGGACACGTGGTGAAAGAAAGGGCCTCGTGAATTCTCCTGCTGGAGAAACTGCCGCTATTCCGGTGATTTTTTTTGTTTCGTTGTTTCTTTTTACTTCGAATATTAGAACAATAATAATAAAAAATAAAAGCCTAATGCTCGTAAAGGGGTTTTCCGATAAACCTTAAGGTCCAAATTCACATCAAACAAACAACGTTGTTGTATTAATATATATATTTTTTTTTTTTTTTGTAAAAATACAAAATATATAAATATGTAAAAATATGAAACTGTAAACAATCAATAATATTTGTAATGACAATTAAGTACTAGTTGGTGAATTTTCTCTAGTAAAAGCGAAAAAAACAAAAATAAATGGATTCCGAGTTTTTTGCGATACCGTAAACAAACGATTAAGAATAAAGTGAGCCCCATTAACATCGGGCGATGAAACATTTTTTAATGCGTACAAGTATTAGCTATAAATTCTACCCGAACAGAATAAAAATGTATACGTATAATTAAAATTAATAGAGTATTTAAGAATATATATGTATATATTATAGTTCAGTCAACAAACCTCGCTGACAAATAGATTTGCCTACCGTGACGGGTGAACCGCTGTGAAGAGGGCTACTCTCCATCGGCTTGGTTATACCAAGTCTACTGTGCTGACTAGCTATTGTTCTATTTTTTTGTTCGGAATTCTACGGTAGTGTGCAAGAGTTTCCTGCCGGAAGGTATCTTAGAACGCCCATATTGCTTCCGATGGAATCTTAGTGACAGTGACCAAAAATTCGAATTTTAGTAGATCTAAAATGATGTCTTTGTGATAATTGTAGAACAAATACTTAATTTTTGCCGTTCGGTCTCCTAATGATCTCTTTTGTTTGGCAACAAACATAAATTTGAAGCTAGATCTTAAATTTACGGGACATTTTGTCAAATAAACTGCCGGTGAGTCAAAACTATCATTTGGTGCTCAGAAGGATTATCTAATGAATGAAATAGCCTGAAAAATATTCTGTTTTCGCAATTTATCGAGAATTGCAGTTTACCTATATAAATCTTAGTTTCACCATCGTTGAATTTGTGCAGGTTGAAATATGATTCCTACGTTCGTAGGAGTCTTTATAGTTTCTTATTTAAATGTTGCAAATTTTGGGGCTGCTGGTGCATGCGCTATCGAATTAAAATTAACGATTACGTTCTTCAATCCTTGTTTGCCTCTTTTTTTTTAGTGAACAGCATACCAATTGCTTTATGAGAAATATTACAGGACAGTGTGAGCTGAATGTGATTTGGGTAAGCTAAGAGTACCATCAGGGTTTGTTTTAATCGCTTGAATGTCGGCGATCACATTATAATCGATCTATCTTTCTTAGAATTTCAGATAAAATCCAACAACGAAATTTGTATCTCGGCTGCGTGTCGAATGAACGTTGTATAAAAATTTACCATCTCATGGGTAGAGTTGATTATGAGTTTGCGTAAAACTCAGCGATTACCTTGGTACGGCTAGGTTTCGATTTTTAACAATTTTACATCCTACAAAGTTTATATACACATTTGGAGGTATTAATTGACAGTCCAGTTTTTTGAAAATGCTAATTTAAGATGTTATCAGCATTTTGTCAACGTACGGTTTAATGTATGATAAATTTTAATATCAGTCGTTCATAAGACGTTGTGTCACTGGTGTTTTTAAAACCGAGATTCAAACCATCCAAACGCGTTAAGACTGGCGAAATTGTTGTTCCTATCAATGATAAATATCGAATACATTTGGAATCCCGGTTTAGAAACGTTCAGTGTTCCATAATTTTCACGACCCTCGTGAAGAGAGTGACTGGGGCGGTTTCCAAATTATACGTCGAGCTAACTAACGCTCGAGCTATATTAACTTTTGAGGAATAGTCGGCATGCTTTGACAAACATTGGCGCAGGTTCTACATAATGCAGAACGTCCGCCGTGACATACATTCTCTTCTTTGGTCTAGTAGCGACGCTGAAGTCCTTCAGAAGTTGCACAATTTCATTATTTACGCTAATACCGTAGATGCTGGCAAGATAAAATTTCTCTTATCACGAAAATCTCTTCAATTTAGATTGCACCGATCGTAAATTTCACAAATTCAGCAAAAATTGAGAATTAATCGAAAAATTGGTGCCAGTGATAAACCTACGTCGGCCTCTATAAACTGTATCTTACTCTGTCCAAAACCAAAATTTACCTATACAATTCCTTGCCTTGAAACTCGTCTCATTAGCCGACATTAGCTGAAAAACAGGTGTATGGTTTTGGAGTTAACGGCCATTCCAGTTTCCATTTTTATCATATTTTTCGACCGGAAATTTGGTCTAGTTACAGAAGGTAGTGCTCACTAATGCTACCTCACGATATGTTCTTTATCGGATATAGATAATATTGGCACGGTGATTTGCCTGAGTTCCAAACGTTTTATGATCCAAGAAATTTCGTTTACCGCGGAGGATCGCCGATTTTCGTATAGTTTTGGTACTGATTGTCCTCGATTTCGCTATGCGTATGAGTCGGGTGTGAGTAACTTTGTTCTATCAAAACAAGAGTACCGCAATGCTAGCTCTTAAGACTAAATCACCCAGCATGGAAGTCGGTTTAACAGTATACGTATTTCAGTTATATTTTGCGGAATGTAGTCCACAACTAGCACAGTGCGCTTTAAAAATCCATTAGAAATATTTTTAAAATTCATCCAATTTTTTTTTCTTCCCTATATCCGATTAATTTTTTTTTTTTTTTTCATTAAAAAATAAGTCGCAATTTCCACAAAGCATACTGCGCGGCTGTGGGTACCCAACAAGCTTTTTCGTACAGAAAGTAGTAAAATGCCGTCTTTTATACATCTGCGCCATGTAATACTTAATAATATAAAAAGGTTTTAATACTAGAAAATAAAATTATTTTTCTCGGAGGCTCTGTGCTGCTACATATACTAATTGTTTGAAACGTGTTCCGTCGAAATGTTTTTTTTATATTCAATATTATTCACGCCATTTTGGTACTAAATACAGGCTCGTATACTTTCAGATAATATTTGAAATATAACTTCGTAAAAGCCATTAAGTTTTAGACGTACATGATCGGTTTTGTATCATTCTCGATTAATTAAAACAATTTACTTTAATTATCGATTATTTTATTTTTTGTTTTACTCTACTCGCATACGTTAACGCTTTCGCTTCAATCAAGTCTTTAAAGTATTTCGTCATAGTTGTAAACATTTTATTAATCTCGCAAGAAAGATTCGCTTCGGTTTTTTGAATTTTAATTCTCTTTTATTCTGATTTAGACCACCGGAATTTTTTGAGGCTAATTTTTTTGTTTCCAGCCTTGTTAATTTTTTGTTTTTTAACATAGATATGTTTTTGCTTTGTACAAAAAAAAAAAAAAAAAAAAAACCTGGACAAAAATGTGTTAACGCCATCGATGTTTCTTTAAATTACCTAGAAATTTACTGGAACTAAAACATTTTTACTGTATTTTTCAGTTTTTTAAAGTTAACGTATAGCAATAAAGTTGTTTTTCTTCTTCTTCCCCACATTTACTCACTTTTAAAATAATTACAGAATAATTCTAGATTCAAAAATCCTTAAAAAACGTATTATTCAATGTTTCTGCGAATAGCGTAGAAAATGGCACCAAATTTTTTCATTTCATTGTTCCATCATTTATTCGCGTCGAACACAATCTTTATTTTTTCTATTCTTTTTTAATTTTTTTCTTCTGTTATTCCTTTCGTAATTTCCTGTAATTTCTTCATTTGCACATGTCCTATGGTTTTCTTATGTTTTTGCCTTTTTTTTTTTTTTTGTATTCTCTTCAATGCGTTGCTATATTTTCAACTTTATCAGTTTCATTTTTCCTTTTTTTGTATTTTTCTTTTTTTTTGATCATTCGTATTCCCATTTTATACGGTCGAGTTTTTCACGGGTTCTTTCTTAAGCGTATTTTCAGTTTGTGTTTAAAATATTTTTTCCCCTATTTAAAACCGCTTTTTAATTATTTTGTAACGGATAAATTTTCGCTTGTTTGTAGAAAATATCGTATTCATTGAATACAGATGCTAGAACCATACTTTTATATTTCAGTGAAATCGGTTCATTGCGAATGTATCAGGCATCTAGAACTTTATGCTAACTGCTAATGTGTTTTACTGTTACTTGGTAATTCATGTTCGGCACCGTTCACAGTTAAACCAGAGTAACGAAATTTATTACAATGTATAAAATTTACAAAATGTTTATTACTATTAGTAGCATTATGTATCAACAACAAAAATTATGCTATGTTTAATTTATTAAATTAATTTCCATTTATCTCTTCAATTACTTCCTTACTACTCTAAAGTAAAGTAAGTCCCATACCCTTGACGTTGGCCACTGTAAAGTTAAGGTTCACAGTGTACTAAGCCTAATGGATCTGATGAGAATACTGGAGCCAGTTCCTTTCTCTCGGCAGTCTTTACTTTCCCAGATTTCTCTGGTACCCAATTCAATTTCAGGCTGAGTAAACCTGGGAGCGACTTAGATCCGGAACGAGACAAATCCCGAAAATCCATGATACCGCTGATTTACTAGCCAAGCCCCTTAACCACTAAGCTACCACCGCTGACTACTCTAGCTTACATTAAAGTTTTTCCAAGTTGTTACGGATATCGCAAATTGTTTTATTTACGTCACCATAAATTTATCGAATTGTTCTTTTCCCTTTCTTGTTAATATTGCTTTATTATTTTTGCTTCCAAAAATTCTTGCAAGTATTTATTTTTTTCTAGCCGTCAATTTATATAATCAGTTGTTTAACTAATTTAAAATGTCATTTACGACGAGTACTAATTCTATAATTACATTTCCACTCAACGTAAAATTTTTTGTCATATCGGTTATCCGAGCATTACATTATTCGAAGACCGAAACGTTACAAATATTCGCTAAAACCGTATTCAAATTCTATAAACTGAGTGACAAATCAGATGATTACAATACATAAATGGAAAACGAAGATGAAAATTATTCATTCGCAGATTTAAATAGCTGAAAGTGTTCTCGTGTATCTTAGTAAATAGCTTACCACAGCTACGGCTTCGGACGATATGATTTGTTGCGGTGTCATTACAATCAAGTAAGATATGTTGATCAACACGTAACATAAGGTGACCAGCGGTATACTGATGAACAGAGCACGTGGAACGTTTCTGAAATGATTTATTTCAAAACTATTAAGTACAAACAATAATAATCATTGCACTGAAATTAAAACTCTGAAAGCCCGATCATGTTAGTGATCTAATCAAGTTTTTCAGGATAAACAACTTTCTTCATTATAATCTAACTTTTAACGGATGCAAGTAAAAACCGGCGGTAGCGAGTTTATTTTATCTTTTAAGAAAAATTCCAAAGTTACTGTCGATTGTGTTTAAAAATATAATACTTTCGTTCATTCTACAGTCACAATCAGATCGACTTTATTAATTTATTTATTGATGAGTGCGTTCTGTTATTTAGTCGGGCTTATTGCTTTACTATTACAATTAATTCGCGTTTTTTGCATATAGTAGCAATGCGATGACGTCTCTTTTGGTACCATCGCAGCTATCGTCAACAAATTTCTTTTCTTCTTTTACTTTACACATTATTCCACGACAACACTTTCCCTACACATACGTTAACTAACGTATAATACACTTTCGCAATGCTTGGTATATACCACCTATTTTAATATATATACTCGTATATAGTAACCGTAACGGAGTATATTAAACGAGGATGGGGATGTTTCCTGAAATGCGCAAAGTAAGAAGCCTACTTAGTCATCCGCTGCTTTTTCCGACCATGGAGGTCTGTTAATCTGTTCCCTAGTCTAAGAAATTAACGGACAATATATTATTATTGATGATACACTGTTTGTGTTGCTGTTATCTGATTTCTTGTTTGTTTTTTTTTTTTTATAAAATAATAATAACATATTATTTTTTATTTTTTTTTGGGCACTTGACCCAATAACTAGAATAGTTAAAATAAGGGGTTAAATCGAGAGACGATGAGAGATAAAGCACAGGAAAGATTGAAGTACGGGTATTATAGCTGGAGATGGGAAGGAAAGAAAGACTCAGTGCTATGATTTCGGAGTACAAGGCAGAGAGTTCAGAACCAATGACAGGACATTCAAAAAAGATGTGGTATGCATCACATGTGGAAGTAGAGAGAGAACTGTGAAGGAGATAATCGGGCGAGGAGGACAGGGAAAAACGAAAACGTGAAGAGCGGAGAAGAAAATGATTAAATCGCAGTTTGATTAAAGAAACGATCGCGGAGCGCTGATAAGAAGTGGATTGAAACTACGGCTGAGGACAGGGAACCGGTTGTATTTGAAGATAATGAGAGGCAAGGTTAGAAAATAAAGAAGTATAAATTTACGACCACAGTCGGGAATGATTGGCTGAGGAAAAAAGGAGGATGTCTGAGGCAGAAAAATTGCAGAGTAAAGGACCATCGCGGGAGTTTGAACGGGCTGGAAAATCCGCTGACTCGTTGCCCTTGGGTTGTGGAATCATTCTTGTTTTGGTAATTTTTTCACACAATCCCTTATTCCTTTTACCTTTCCATTTAACCTATATTGCCTCTGCTAGTTCTTGTTTCTTGATTTCACTATGGTTCCCTATGAATTCGGCCACAGTTAGCCTACTTCGACGGAATCCTTTGTCGCTTTTTCTTTAACTTGTATATTTTCATATGATGCTTGTGCTTCTGCCTTTTTTTATTAATTTTGACGATTAGAGTTGTCATAATTCTCTTCATATATTTTTCGTTTTCCACCTTTAATTATCTTTTTTGCTTTGAAATCTTTATTTTACTATTAAACTATTAAGATATAATCAAAATATTGCTATATATTTACACGGAAGGATTTTTAATTTCTTCCGAAGCGTAATTAAGATTGTTCCAACCATCGTATGCCCATAGTCCGGAATAAAATGCAGTCGCGATTCCGCCGTACGATATGACTGGTTTATCGAATAAAGTGTACCAGTTTTTCGCCTCACCTGAAATTTCAGTAAAAACACACGTTTAATATATTTAGTTAAAAAGGTTGCAGATGATTAATACTAAGTAGTTTGTTTGTTTGTTTTTCAAATATTAATTAGTATTAAGAAATTAATTAGATCAAACAATAAATTAGGCGAAACTTTTTTTTTTTTTTACAGGGACGGGTGCGATTACTGATGAAATACGTATATCATTACGTTTTAAAAGTGATTTTAAATAAATTATAAATTTATTCTTATTGCTAGATTTACCGATCTTCTTCATGAATGTGTAATATTTTTTAACTGTTACAATACTTTTTATAATGCTTTTTATTGTTCAAGTATCTGTCATGTAGACCGATGTTGGCCATCACTGGCGCATACTTTATTCTGTACCAGAATTAAATCTGCTTTAGATTTAGTCACTATCCATTTATCTTTTCTAGCTCATGATGAGATATTCTCAAAATTTAGATGTTTATTATTTTGCTTTTATTATTCGTTATTTTCTTAAGTAATTTAGAAACAGGATATATCGGTACACATATTGGAGTTAGCCATTAGGAGCGCACTGCTAATACAAAAGTTATGGGGGCGTGTGTCTGATCGCTGCAAATAATTTTTCAGTCACATATTTTCAACTCGAATTTTTTAGTCGGTATTTTTAGAAACTATTTTTGAACTATAAGCGTGTAGGTTTTAGTTAAGATCTGTATGGGTTTTCGTTCATCTTATGTTGAAATTTCGGTTTCGGCCAAGAGATTGAAAATAAAATATTTCTGTTGAAGCATGAATAGAATTTAAGCAAATTAGTTATAATACTGAGCCGGAAAATTAAAAAAAAACATATATTTGTAATCGGCATCTACAAATTTTACATCCTCCCACCCATTTGTACATACATATGCATACGGACAACATAAGCACCTTGGAACTGTCAATGATTTTCCCTTTATCGTCGTGAAGGCTGTATCATAGCAATGCCAATTTACCTGATAAGATTTTCTTCCAAAATTACAAGAACAATTTAACTTTGGGCATAAACAAAATCGGAATGTTGGCACTTTCCACTATCGAATTTTTGAGTAAGAATTTATCCTTTGCATAGCGACTTCAAGATACTAATATTGTAATTAATGATCTTTAAAAGTTATTAATGACGTATACTAAAAGTTGTAGTGTATTTTAAATAGTGCGACTCATCTCAGTCGAGTTTAACCGAAAACAATGATAATATTTTCGGTATAATTCTTCATATAGTCCATGAAAATAAAAAGTGATAAAAGCGATTTCTATACGGCGAAATAATAATTAAAAAAAGAATAACAATGAATTCAAAGCAAAGAAGAGATTACCTTGTACTTCGTAGTATAGTCCGCCGAATATGATTATCAGTATGGCCATAAGTTTTCCAGCCGTAAAGAGGTTCTGCACGAATGTTGCTAACTGGACACTGCAGCAGTTTATGTAAGATATTACCGCTGAAATAAATCACGATAATCGCATTAACTACTCATCTCAAATTATTTTACAAGTGCATTAAACGTTTCACTTGTAACGAAAATGATGATAACGAAGACTTGGAGTTTTAACGAGTGGTGAAACTTTAAAATAGACTGAATCTGATGAAATATCTATTTACATTCAATTTTAATATTAACGTAATTATATAATTAAGGTAAAATTTACTGAAGTAATTAATCATCACTGCGATCATATATTGTTCGAACATCATCATCGGGTGTGTTCGATGAAAAAGTAGTATTCAACAAAACGTCATTAAATTTTGCGAGATCCTTTCCTTCATGTTTATACCGATGCGGATATTTTGTACGTTTTCTGAACATTTTGTACACTATTTTGTCATTGTATGTTTTGTCTTTTAACGTTTAATTTTAATAAACTGAAAGGAAAGTTATCGAAATTTTGTAAATACTTTTTGAACGCTCTAGTTTTCAAATTCTGCATTCTCAGATAGAAAGAAAAATTAAAATATAAACAGTAACAGCAGGCACATTGATGTATCGGAATTTGAGGAATTGTAATTCAGGTGTAAACATTCTGTATTGTTTGAGTAAGTATTCGGCATCATTTTAACAGGCCTACCGTATATAAAATATCAAAATGTAATAACCGTACAAATGTGATGACAAATGACCGGAAGAAAAAGTTAGAGTCTACGTTTGATTGAGTCTTTTTTTGGAAAATATTTTTACCAATTATATAACTACAGTTCCAAATTTACTTCTGGGTTGATCTAAAATATCTGACAAATAATTTATCGACTTTAAGAGGCTTGTATACTTGTTACTCCGGATAGTGTCTAATCAAAAACTTCAAAAGCTGTTTTGATGTAAAAATAATAGAGATGTAAAATAAAAATTCGCAAACAAATTACATCCGTAATTTCTTACTTAACATGCAACACCAAAAAATATTCTGTAAGATCATTTTGAAAAGGGTCTTTTTAGTTATCAGTAATCATAATTTTCGTGATTTTCATCACAATCGTCAGTATTAGTTATTTCAACCAACAATGAGAACATCGGTAAATATATTAAACCCAGTTTTAATTTTTCCTAAAATGCAACCTATTTTTTGTCGTTTGTTTTTGTTGTTTTCCAATTTTTTGTATCTAAACAATTTTACATATAACAGTTAAATTCAAAAAAATTGACTTTTCTTCGTTAATCTTTTTTGATTATATATATATATATGATATATATGAATAATCCGGTCGTTTTAATCGGTTCATTGATATATCCGATATTAAATAAATTATTACGTCAAGTCCAAGATTTACTGCCAGCTCCGTTATGAAACTTTCGAAAAATATATATATTTTTCGGAATAAGTTTTTACTGATTATGCAAACAATATAGTTTATTTATAATTATAGCTATAAATATTTTTTTACTAAATTCAAAAGCACAAACAATCAATTTTTTTCTTTATACCTGAAAATACGATGGAGCACGGTTTGTGCTGTACCGGATCAATATCCCTGACCTTGGACGTCGCCAGCAGGGGGCAGAGAGGGGCAGCTTGAAACTTTTTTATCAACTGGCATTGATGAGTATTCATAGACGCGTAATCACGGACAATTTGGAAAACTTATGTTTTAATTAAGATTTTATTCTTGTTTAATAAAATATCAAGCTTTTACAACTTACAAATTTTATTTTTCCTATAACTCATATCCTCTTTCTATCATCTTCCCCCCCCCCCTGGCGGCTGGCGGCTCATCTTGCCCCTCCTTGGCTCATTGGCTGGCGACGCCCTTGTCCCTGACTTTTCTTCTTTAATTACATTGTGATATTTATCGTGTTACATACTTTTTAAACTATTATTAAGAGGTAAGTGCACACTTACATGTTCCAAAATTTGTTTATGTGTTCTCAAAAATTTAATGATACTCTGTATAGTCAACGTTTAATTGAGTAAATAAATGCTGTAACACGTATATTCACATCATAAACGGAGACGTTTATCCAAAACATGTCATTGTGTACTTTATAATTCATTTTATATAATGCCATACTCAGCTTCTGAGGGTCGGAAACTGCCTATTCGTACATTTTAGCTGTATGGTAGTATACTAGGCGCAATTGTTATGTGCAACGCTAGTGTACACATGCAAAACTACATTCGGAATTGATTGCAGCCGCTTGTTATCGCGCTACAAATGCAGTCCCGTGTGCGTCTAATGTGTATTAACTAGCACGCATGTGGTAGTGTACGTCGTGGTTTTCCATTGCCTTTCACGTGGAATAACAAGTATTTAATTTAAGGAATCTTCTCTCCTACGCCTTCTATCGCGGACACTGATGCACCCGTATCTCTTCAATGCGTACGAGCATAGTTGAAGATTTTGAATACAACAGGTAATAACAAACGTTTGTGCCAAAACATTGCTTCAACACATCTTTAGTTGATACGGTATATATGTAAATGTAAATGTTTTGCCATGTAATGAATTCTGAACAAACTATCGACTGTAAAGAACTATTATACTGTAAGTTATTTTTATAAGTATACAATGCAGGAATAAAGTTTTTCGGTTCTGCCGCGAAATAATTTCATTTATATCCTTCTTTGTAGCAACCATATTTTAAATGCACAAGTGGCATTGTAAACATAAAGAAAATATCAGTTTTCGGTCCGTTTTTGTTTACAGCTGCTGCGCGGCTTGATATAATCGTACTTGAAACGTTTTTTTTGCTTTACAGCAAGTACATACTTATCCGGAATCAGTTTGTTCATTAAATTGTTATTTACGGTACTAAATTTTGCTATTATACTGACTCGAAAGTGGAAATGTTTGTCAAATGATCGCTTACCTATAGTTAGTACCGAAATTATTTTAACTGAAATCTCTGAGGGTCGGTCACATTCCGCCGTTAAATATTGTACCACATATTCTGCGAAACTGAGACATATAATGGCTGTTTGCGACGGTTTCAATACCAGTGCCGACATCCATGAAAACATATATGCTGAAAATGGACCGAAGGCATCCATAAAATACGCGTATTCAGCTCCAGATGATGGATTCATGGTACCCAATTCGGCGTAAGCAAACGCTCCTGTGAAATCAGCAATTTGTTTGCAATTAAAATTTTGAATGTAGAAATTGTTTCTTTAAATTTTATTATTAATCAATTCTGCATTTAGATATTTAATTATAACTAGTAATTACTAAAATGGATACATAACTCGGCCATTTTGGCCTCGCAAGGGGCTGTGCCCCTTGACCCTTCTTGCTTTCATTTTTGTCTCTTTCTCTTCTATAATTTGTATAAAATGATCAAAATTTACAACGTAATTCTTACTGGCATCAACACAAAAGAAATAACATAATCACAAAAATCCTATCCTAACATTTAACTTTCATTACATAAAATTAAGACATTTTTTCGTTACATATTTCGGTACATAAAATTGTGACATTTTTTATATAACAATAACAAAAATCCTGCAAAATATAACAAACGTTACATAAAATCGGGACATTTTTTTGGGACTTTTTTCTAATGGGTGGCCAAAATAGCGTAGAAAAGCTAACAAAAATACCACAAAAATTAGTGCCGCTGAAACTTTGTAAATGTATAGTAAAAGCTTACGTATGCCCTATATACTACGCAGAAACGTGGACGTTAAATAAACAAAATTTCCAGAGATTAGAAGCTTTTGTAGTGTTGGAAAAGAGTAGAACGAGTAGGCCTGACTAAAAAGTTCAAAAATGAATCAGGCTGAACAGAATCCAAAAAAAAAGGAACGTTGCTGGAGTAGTTAAGAAAGAGACGACCAACTTGGATTGGACATGTATTAAGACACGGTGAACTAATGCAGGATGTAATAGGAGAAAAAATTTAAGAAAAGAAGAAACAAGGGGAGTCGAAATATCAAGCTTTAATAGAGAAGAATGGAAGGACAAATGCACAACAGAAAAGATCGAAAATTCAAACAACATATGATCAAAATCGCAAGGAACGAATGTGGAAGGTGGTTGAAAAGGACTAAATGGATTGGATGCAGGTGGAAACCGAGAAAATGATGCAGAAGGGATTAAAATGAAAACGGCAAATAGCCGAGATTGTGGAGTATTTAAGGGAGGACAAGTATCTAGAAAACCGTGGGCGAAGCGAAAGGGATGGTTTAATAGAGAGATAAAAGGAGTGAAAGTTAGAAAATGAAGTATAAGAATTGAACCATTTATGGAAAGAAGAGCAATAGTATGAGCTGAAAATATGTTCTCCTCTGCCACTGGAAACAGAAGAATGGGTTAATAAATTCACCATCTCATTTTCGGTAAATTTTCTTATTGGCCAAAAATCCACAGAAGATCGATCTAGACTGAGTGAAGGTAAAAAAGGTCAAGGGTGAGAATGAAAAGTATTTAATAATCGCGAGAGGAAGAAGGAGGAGAAAGTGTAATTTGCAGAACACTTTTAGGATCCGAAATTATGAGCACTTTGTGAGAAACTAGTGATGAAGAAACAAAGAGAACAGCGCGTAGAATAATAAAATTCCGCATAGAAAATTGAGCAAAAGGAGGCAAGTTTAAAAAATTCAGAATAATTCAAGTCGGGATAGGAAAAGGTAAAACCAACTTCATCCGGTTCTTTAAAATCGTCAGTAAAGATATTGACATGAGTAGGAAAGGAAGAGCTTAGATCATCAGGAAATTCAATTCTGGCGATATGTTGAAAAACAAATTTAGAACAGATCAATAGAGAAAGACGTTTAATAGGAAGAAGAAAATTGGAAAAACTGAAAAAAAAAAAAAGAATAAGCTTATCGTCACTATAAATATACGGTGAAAATTGAAGAGGACAAACGGGAATAAACGATAAAATTGTAGTTTTATTAGGGGTAAATCGTCATTTACGAAGGATAGAGAAGTAAGAAGAAACAAGTGAAGAATAATAAATAGATAGGCATTTGATGAAAAAGCGATAACCTAATTAAGGTATCTGCGAATGGAAGAGGAATTCGGAATTCTGCAAGCGTGTCCGGAACCGGAGTGGTTCACAAGGCGCCAAGGCAGAAAACAGTATTCTGAATGTGATCTAATTTTGAAAGAAGAGATCTGAAGGAATCGGAAAGAAATGAGAAATATAAAAAATAAGGGAATGAATAAAAGAAGGTGAACACGAGCTGGAAAGATAACGGGAGAATAATGGAAAGCCGGAAGGGCGAGAGTATGAATAGGGAATTTGAAAGACTATGATGGGGTCGTTCGCATAGTTCAACTTGAATAAAAAACTACTCAGAGATTAAGTAAAGAAAAAAAAATATGATTAACAGAAAGTTTTTAAGTTCACAAGTTTGCACTGCTTAAATAAATTATGTTTACGGACCGTTACACCTAGATAAAGAGGCAGCAAGCAACATCAGCGGAAAGCACTATGAAAAGCATATAACCAAAGATAGATGTCATCCGGAGCAGCGACACCCATCGCTCAGAAAATTTACTACGTCTAGATATGCTATCAACCAATCTAATTAAAAGATACGAGCAACATTAAAAGAAAGCTCTAAAAGAAACAGTAAAAGCCTGTATGGAACCAATGTCAGCGCTGAGTGAACGGATAATAAAAAGAAAAGTAAAGACGTAGAAAAGAGTGAATAAAAATACTGAGAGTGATAAAAATTCAAAACGTATTAACGGAAAAAGAATACCGAGGCGAAGGAAAGAAAATACACGAGAAATAATAATAATAGAACAGTACATATTAATATAAAGAAAAATAAAAGTGAAACCAGAGAAAATGTCGACTAACAAAATCCTTAAGACTTTCAAGAACTTGACGTAAAGCTGATATCATATTACACAAATTAGGGATTCCGAAATTATTAAGAGTAGGAAACGAAGTATAGAAGTTAAGTCATTTTCGGCCGGTAGAAACAAAATTATTAACGGTCGGAAATTCATTGAAGTAAATAATGGTGAAATCTGGGTCGGAATTTTCGAAAGACCAGAAATTCTTTACAGCCGGCATCAATGGTGTTGAAATGAAATAATTTTTTGTTAAAAGGATTTTGTGATTTCGATTAGGAATGATGTTTTTTGGGAAGGTAGTCTACTATGCGACGAGGAATATTGGAATAATTTTGCCGTTCGTTCCTTTTCCGAGGCGTTAAAGGAGTCCCGTAAGGAGGGGAAATTGTTTGTGTTAGAAATGGTGCTTATCGTGGAAGAATACTAGCCTTAGGGCTGAAATGCAGGTAATGATGATGATGCCATTTTTGAACGTTACATACAATCAACGCAAAAACGTTAAGTGATTTTTCATATTACCTCCGGTGTGCGTAAACATGACATAGAATTCCAACTCTTACACTGTAATAATGCCATAATGCGAGGGGCCTTTATTCGCGATAGAAGAAATCGTAAATACGTCAGAAGGAATATGCAAAATATGTTTATTTTTGTAATATACTCTCACAGCCCGATAGCGATGCTCGTCAGACTTGTTCTCGCTCGCGTTCTAATCGATCTCTTTACACACTTATGGAAGTATTGTCTCAGGCAGTACTTGAGAAACAATATTCAGCAGATTACATGTAATAAATGAGAGCAGCCTAATTCAAACAAAAAACGACTACGTTGAAATTATTGTTATATTCTAGGAAATTTTTCCGACAATTTTCCGTGAAAAACACAAATTCGTATTTATTCAGAACGACCGAGAAAACAATATTCACCTATGTCAATCAAGTAAGAATTGATGCCGTAGAATTACTGTCTAGTTAAAAGAAAAAGAAAAATAAACACAATAGAAAAGACGGGCTAGAAGAATTGTAAGCAAGCCGATTTAGCATTGGTCACGTGCCAGACGAATAAGAAAGCGAAAAGAAACGAAACTGGACTGCATCTACAAAATTCACATCAGTCACGTTGCATGTTTTTCGCAACACAATCAGAATCACAAGCTAAAATTTAAGAGCTAAAAACGAAATTCATTAACAAATGAGAAGTTCCGCCGGAATGTCGTCTAGACTCGCGTTGCTTTTTCGCTTCCAATTTCCTCTACAGAAAGTAACTCTTCATCTACCGCTTTCCGGTTGATAGGCAACCAGTCTGGTATTTCCGAATGTGGAAATTCTTCTCCACGAATTTTTTTACAGTCGTCGGGGACCATTCTCGTAGAATTTTTCTTTTGGGTCCTTTATTTTTCGTTGTACATATTTTTAATGGATCCGATATGTTTAGTTGCTTTTTTAGCAATTCTGTATATCGAATTTATGTCCTGCTATGTTCCTAGCTGGTCGTATATGTGTATTAATAATGTAATTTCTTTGCTTTTAATACTGTTGTTTTCGCTTCTGATTCGAGGTATTTCTCCAACTCCTCATTATCTTTCATTTCTGTTTCTTAGCCATATTTTGGCTTGCTGTCTTCGGTCTATCACCAGGTTTACTGTATTTTTCCTCCGATTTGGTCACGCCGAGTGTGATGTTAGCTTATTTTTAGGGACTTTGGCTCATAGTTCCATTTTTCTCCACCAGAAAATGTAGGAGCGCTAGTGTCGCATCTGAAAACACGATCCGCTTGCAAAAACTAACATATGTATTTTATTTGTGAGGCAAAAGTAACCGATTTTTTTTTGTTCCGACGATACAAATTCATCCGAGTTTCTTCGTGATTCACCAAATTTCCTTAAAATTCCCCCGTGCGGTCCCCATGCATCTCCGATAATTTGGAGCATTTAAAAATTAGCCTAAGAATAAAATTTAAAGCCAGAAACCAAGCCCCGCTAGCCCCCCTTTTATCATTCATATGTATTTTTTTATTTTATTTATTCCGTCCGTAAGTATTTATGTATGTTTTCCCTGGTTCTAAAAATAAATCCATCAATGGCTCGCCCCTCGAAGAATGCGCACCATCCGATCCCACGCACATTCTGCTCTCATTAGTTTCCCTATCGTTCATAATATTTTTTCCGGAGCCTAAGTATTATAAAATTAGTCGAAATATTTTTTTTCAATTTTTACAGTTCCAAAAATTTTTTCCTTATTCTCCGATCGTTACAAAAACGCACTGACTAGTGATGGACAACTTCGAAATGTTTCATTCGAATTATTCGATTGTTCGATAACTTCAAATGCATTCGATTGTTCCACAGTTGCATTCGAAATGTTATTTCATTCGAATAATTTATTCGTATTCACAACAATCATTCGAAATGCTATTTCTCTCGGAAGAATCTAGTCGATGTTTAACGAATACTTCATTCGTTTGTGTTCAGATAGTTTCGGTTTTTATTCGAATAATTCATTCGGATTCACAACAATCATTCGAATCAAAATCATTCGAATTAAAATCATTCAAATCAAAATCATTTGAATCAAAATCATTCGAATCATAATCATTCGATTGTTTTTTTTTTGACGATTGTCGATTGTTTCGATTGTAAAAACATTTCGAAATCGCACATCACTAGCACTGATAGATCACATGCTTATATCTATCATAACGTTAGCCGTTGCGAAGTTCGATCCTGCACACACTCTGCTCTCGATAGTTTCCCTATCGTTCATAATAATTTTTCCAAGCCTAAGTATTATAGAATTAGTCTGTATATTTATTATTTTTTCTCACTTACGATTACTTTTCCATCCGTAAGTATTTATGTATGTTTTCCCCGGTTCTAAAAATAAATCCTTCGATGTCTCACCCCTCAACGAATGCGCACCATCCGATCCCGCGCACATTCTGCTCTCAATAGTTTCCCTATCGTTCATAATAATTTTTCTAAGCCTATGTATTATAGAATTAGTCTAAGTATATTTATTATTTTTTCTCACTTACGATTACTTTTCCATCTGTAAGTATTTATGTATGTTTTCCCCGGTTCTAAAAATAAATCCTTCTATGTCTCGCCCCTCAACGAAAGCATACGCATCATTCTCGCGCACGTGTCATTCGTTCGCGTTACCACTATTTTTCAAAATTAGTCCAAGTATATTTTATTATTTTTCTCATTACGATTATTTTTCAGTCCGTAAGTATTTCTGTATGTTTTCAGAGGTTTTAAAAATTAATCCGAACAAACATCCAGACTGTTGTGAAAGCACACCAACCATTCCCGCACAGATTCTACATTATACGTTACTCTATTACGAGTTCTTCAAAAATTGATTCGAATATGTTCTTCATTTTTTTTTTCAATCATAAATATTTATTCTTTCTACCCCCCGTCCCTCCCAGCTAAAATTACCCATCTTTCGTAATCTTTATTTATTTTATCAATTCTAAAAATTAATCAATGGTTCACTCGAAAGCGTACTGTACATTCCCACACATATATCTTCTATCACGAATTTCCCTATTGATCATGAACATTTTTCAACGTTAGCCACAATAGCATATTACATTGATCTCGCATACGCACCACATGCAGTTCTATATATGTTTAATTTTTTATTAACGATCTTCATTTTTTTGTACCGGTATTACTTTTTCCTACACAGTCATGTCATCATATACAATTAACATTGTCAAAATAATTTTAACCTTTCGAGAAAGAAAAATCTCCGACCAATAAAAAATATTTATAAACATCACAATTATTTTTAATATTAATCGTTTCGCTACAAACATAATTTTTTTATTTAATAAACTCATCCGCATCATCGATCGTTTCAAGATATTATTGTTTCAAAAGTCAATCCCTCTTTTCCAAGAATCGATAACCTCTGCAGGTATATATCTCGTCGTCGCAACAACCATTACCTGCATGACTCGCATACCTTCAAGACCACTTGTACATTGCTCGCACGCTATTTACCATTATTCGGTACAAGAATATTTTTCACACTCCCTCACATACATATGCGCATACACTCAAAGTCCTCGATTACTTTGTTCGTATACAAATATGATTCAGCTTTCTCTGACGGAACAACATTTTCTGAAGTAACATTTCCACTGCCGCACGTGATTCAAAGGTAGCTAATGAGATGGACTATCGAACGGAATCATTCAAGCAGTCAGTATTAGTTTTATGTTAAACATGTGTATTTTGTCGAATCTGTGTTCACGCATTATTAAAAAATTTACGTCAACGTTAAAGAAAATAATTTCCTACGTTTTTTCTCTTTTTTTCTCTATCATTTTTTTCTGTCTTTTATCTTTCCTTTTTCTCTTTCTTTTTCTCTGTCTTTTTTTTAATGAAAAGTTTGAAATACATATTATTCAATCATGAACGCTAATGTAGTTAACGTAAGCAGCAACCCAAAATCAATTAAGGACGCCGAATTTATTCAGAATTCATTTTCGAGTGATATTGTCTCGCATACAACTTCATCACTTCCAACACCGCAATTAGATGATGGTTATACAGCAGAAGAATCAAAATCTTTTGTACGTAATAACATTGATCCTGTATTATTATCAGAACAAGCAGATATATCGGAATATTTTGTAGATATCAGCATCCATATAGATTGTGATTATGGTTTTCAAGTAACCAAACTAGCAATGATTGATATGTCTGTCGGGAAGTGTTTGCATACACTGTGTAAGCCAAGCAGAGCATGACATGTATCAAAAATGCCGCATTTACAATGTTCTTCGATGAGTCATTACTTGAAAAACCCTTCGTTATTTTCCTGTCGGGAAGAAATATTCATGGCACGCAATATATTCACAATATTGTCCTAAAAAACCGAGAGCTCGCATATATATTTTAACGGTATATGCTAAACTTACACTAATGGAACTTAATGAAAAGTCTGAATTGTTGCGTGACTTAGGCTATGAAATCGTTAAAATGGATCAAGTCTTTCGACTATACAGTATTGAGAATCTACATGAAGAGTATTTTGGTATAAGCAATTTGATAACCTGTAAACATCTTAATGAGAATGTTAGTTTTCATTGTGCAGTGAAAAACGTTATGGTGATGAAGGTGAAGGCCTGGTACGATCATGTTATCCATCCGCTGAAGCTTATGATTAATCTCAATATAAATGATTTAAGACAGTTGTTCATTACAGCCACCAAAGAAATGATAATTACATTATTTCCGAGTTGTGTTGGAGACATGCATTTCTACCAGATAGATTAAAACAGGATGTTACGATAAAATCACTTCTACCATGTTACGAGCATGAGCATGATGAAGAATATTATATCGATAATGATACATTGCGACAGAGTACTCGAAATTGTATGAAAGTAAAAGATTGTATCGATTGTCAATATACAATTCGCGTGGATTAAAAATTCATTATTTCAATCGTTTAACAATTTTGTGTATATTTGTATATATTTTGTATATTAATGTATATATTTTTTCCCCAATCATCCGCTCGTTCGTTTTTTATGTTTTGTTAATCATTTTGTAAATATATTTTTATACATATGAAAATTTTGTTTGTATATATTTGTGTATATTTTTCCCCCTCAATATGTTTGGTTCTATTATATATATTTTTCCTAATTATTTTTCATCTTTTTACACTCCTTTTCAATTCAGTTTATTTAATTATTTCTCTATCAATCTTTCCCCTTCTTAACTTAAAGTACTGGTAATGATGAATATTACAAGAATCTGAACCAGTTGTGTAAAGTGTGCATATAATTATTGTCTAATTTTCGAATATAATCCCACATAATTTGTTCACATCTTTTTAGATTAAAAAATTATATTTTTGATTCTTTCTATAACAAACGAATCTAACTGTTCAACTTTTTCATGTACATCACGTACATCAAGTATTTCTGGAACTGTGTGAGTTTTCATTAATTTGTAAGACTCAGCCTAAGACCTGGAGAGTTCTCTCAAATTTTTTAAAATCTTTTATAATCACATTTTTATAAAAAATATGTATTAAGTTCACATGTTATTTAATATTTTTTTTTAGTTCACAAGTATTTTTCGAGGTATATACGAGATCGTCTATGAGGTGTGTTGATCAATTGAACAACAGGTAGAAAACCTAGTAGTTTACGAGACACAGCATGTTCAAAGAAAAACGAACTAGCACAAGCAGATCAGAGTTACAACGTGCGAGTGAGAGATATATTCTCGAGAGCAACAGCTTGATTATAAAAAACGTCGAAGATGGTAATTCAATGCGAGAATGATAGACGGCGAAGAACATATGGAATTGGACTTCGCTAGCGGCGGCGGGGGAACAAACAGACCACCGAACCCGGTAATAGTAGAAAAGGTAGATGGAACGGGGGTAAGTACTATTAATGATAAAGGAAAAAACAGCAGCGATAGTAGCAACAGCGAGTACGGCAACATGAAAGACAACAATGATAACGGTAACAATATGAATAGTATATATTATAACAATGATAAGTTAATGTACGGCGAATGTGACGATTACGAAGAATTTAAAGTAATAATCAGCGATGCCGATAATAATAAAAATATATCCGCACTTTATATTGGAAGAATACTAAAAATGTTTAACTATTTAGCAGGCATTGAATTAATAAAAAAAAACAGGCCGTAATAAAGTAACAATAATATGTAGAAGTAAAATTACAGCTAATAAATTAATAACAGATGACAGGTTCAGAGAAAAAGGCTTAAATGTGTATATACCTATTTTTTATTTAGCCAAAGCAGCGGTCATAAGAGGAGTGGATGAGCATATAAACGAGAAAGAAATTTTGGAGGATATTGATTGTGGTGTATTTGAAATACAAAAAATAATGCGATTAAAAAAAAGAATGGTTGTGGATGGGGAAGCAAAGTTGGTGCCTACGAAGTCGTTACAAATATTTTTCACGGGGCAAAGAATACCAGATTATGTATACATTAATAGGGTTCGAATTATGTGTGAACCTTACGTGCAAACGGTAAGACAGTGTTTTAAATGCTTAAGATTTAATGATAATGCAAACGCGTGCAAATCCACAGTGAAACGTTGTTTACGGTGTTCATCAGCTACACATGTAAACAGTGAATGCGACGAAGAGGTTCCCCTGCATCAATTGCGACAGTACTCATCCACCACAACATATACGAAGTGTCCAGAAAGACAGCGACAGGTAGAAATCGAAAAAACGTATGGCATATAAAAATTTATCGTACGGAGAAGCTGCCGAGGAAATTCCGAGAATAAACAAAACAGAGTTATACTCAACGAAAGTGCAAACTGTCGTTATTAGCTAATCAAAATATAGGCATACCATATCGTAAAGGGAATATTTTTAGATATTTAGAAAACGAAGAACTATACCCGGCTTTACCTACGGTTAATCAAGATATCGAAGATAAGCATACAATATATAAAGTAAATCTTACGAAACCTACTGGAGGTAGAGGTAATTATGATAGATCAACGCAAATAAAAGAATTAAATAAGTACAAATTTGCTAGAGACAATGCAATTAAGAGGAATCACAGCGGGATATCACCTAGTCCGACACGATCGCCGGTAAATATAGTAAAAGTGCGGCGAGAGAAAACAAGTATGAATATGGTTACAAGAGTTAACGATTTTACGCTAAAAGAAAATAATAACACAAATAGGCAAACAAAAGGTCAAGTAGGAAATCAGATGGGGGGAAATAGTTTGAAAAACAAACAGGGAAGCAAACAGAAAAGATAGCAAGTAAGCAGATAGGGGCGATTAAAACAGTAGAAAATAACAATGTAGATAAAGGAAAAAATAAGAGTAATGGGAAAACAGCTAAAAATTAAAGCATGTAATTAATTAAATAATTAAATCGATATACGATAATAATAGATAAAGTATAATGTTAAAATTTAAAATAGAAAATAAATTAATTATAAAAAAAAAAAAAATAATAATACATAAATAAAATGGAAAACTTAAATATAATGTGTTATGGAACTGCAAAGGCATTTACTCGAATCATGAAGAATTAAAGAGAGCGCTCAAAATGCATGACGTTACAAATTTGTGGTCTATGCGAAATTTGGTTACAAGAAAATCAACGTGTACAAAATGCATACGTATAAGATAATACGGTTCGACAGGAAACATGGGGCAGAGGCGGAGGGTTAATTTTATTCATTCACAATTCGATTAGTTAGGTCCGAGATTCGATCAGCATTAGGCAAACAGAAAACAAGGTGCAGTCTTTAAGCATGTCGGTAATTATTAATAGGATGCAGTTGGAGATATTGTTAGTGTATTGTCCCCCAGGACATAAAACAACAGTGTCAAAATTGGAAGTGATTACTCGCGATATGAAAAAGCCTTGTATAATAATGGGGGATTTCAATGCCTTGCATACAGCATGGGGATGTACGAGAATAAACACAGAGGGAGGAAAATACCTGGAAGAATTTATAAATAAGAAACAACTATATATGTAATTAATATAGACCAACCAACACATATTGCAGGTTATGGTAGGGAAAATAATAACTTAGATTTAATATTATCTTCTGCAAATTTTGCCACTAAGTTGGATTATGAAGTCTTATCAGATCCTATCGGAAGTGACCACTACCCAATAATAACGAAAATTATTAAAAGAGTAGAATTTAAGAGAAATAAAATTGAGCATGGAAGTAACCACCAGACGGTGTCAATGAATAGGATAGACTGGCAGAAATATAAAATGGCAATAAATGATAAATTAAAAGATTACTGCAGAGACGAAATCGCTGCCACATCTTGTAACAATTTAGCTAACGAATTTGCGGGTATGATACAAAATACAACTAATTACAGTGCCTATAAAGATAATCAAAGAAATAGAACAAAAGAAAACGATCGTTACCAGACATGGTGGAACGAAGAATGTAATAGGTTCGTAGCATTAAGAAGAGCTGCCCTGCATAGATTTAATAGGGAGCCTTCAATGCAGAACTACATAAAGTATAAAAAACAACAAGCCATCACGAAAAAATATATTAAGAATATTAAAAAGAAAGAATGGCAAAAATACTGTAATAAAATTGGACCGCAGATAAGCATAAGAGAGATGTGGCAGAGGATTAAATGGTTCAAAAAGCTAGAAGTAGTCTCTAATTGCAAGGAAAATATAAATTGGATAAAAGAATTTATGGAACAGTTTGAGAGTCCGCTGGATACTTCTAATGTTCTGTTGCACGTGTATTATAATAATAATGATCAATTTTTCAATAAAAAAATTACTATGGAAGAATTAGAAAACTCTTTACATCATAAAAAAAATACAAGTGTTGGGGTAGATGGTATTCCGTACGAGGCATTAAGACTTCTTCCAACAGAAGGCAGAAAGATACTGTTAGATATTTTTAATTTATCACTACTAGGGGGGATTTGTCCCGTTTCGTGGAAAGAGCACTTCGTATGTCCTATTATTAAGCCAAATAAACAACCGAATAATTATCAGTCTTACAGGCCAGTAGCGTTATTGTCATGTGTTGGGAAGACCTTAGAGAGCATTATAAAAGAAAGAATAACGTGGTGGATTTTTTAAAAAAATAAATTTCCAAAAGTACAGTATGGATTTAGAAAAGATTCAGGAACTAGGGAAGCGTTAACTAAATTTACAATGGATATTTCAGAAATGTTAGCTAAAAATTGGTATACTATGGCCACTTTTATAGATATAAAGGCAGCTTACGACAATGTAGATTTACCAATATTAATAAAATAGTTACAGAAAGTAGGGGTATCTTATGTAGTGTCACGGTGGATATATAATTATTATAATGGCAGAAAATTGATCGCACGATTCAACCAAAAAATACACGACGCGGTGTGGTCCGGGAAAGGATTACCACAGGGCAGCATTCTAAGTCCTTTGCTGTTCACTATATATACACATGAAATGGATCAAGTACAAAGAAAATATATTAGAGTGGTGCAATACGCGGATGATATAGTGGTCTATGCCTCTGCAGCAACACAAAATCATGCAATTAAAAAAATTCAAAAAGCAATATTGGAAATACAAAACATTTTAAGTGATTTAAGATTGCAAATTAATGTAATGAAAACGCAAGGAGTAATATTTACTAGGAGAAGAATGGTAAGTTCTCCCTTAATAAAGTTAAATAATAAATCTATACAATTTAAACCCTCATGCAAATATTTGGGAGTAATATTCGATGGAAAAATGAGCTGGACGAATGAAATTAGGTATTTACAACAGAAGTGCGAGAAGGGTACCGGGAATAAAATGGGGGGCCCACCCGAGTAATATGTTAAATATTTATAGAGCATTAATAAGATCCCATATAGACTATATATCCCCCTTTATCAACATTAGTAAAAGTAAATTTAAAAAAATTCAGACAATACAAAGTAAAGCAGTGAGAGTTTGTCTCGGAGCAATGAAGTCGGCACCAACACATTGTATATTAGCAGAAACAGCGGAACCTCCGATAGAATATCGCATGAGGTACATATCAGATAAATTTTTCTTAAAAATCAAAGAACAGAGATATCACCCGATTATGGGAAATATACATAGTACAAACAACTCTAAGCAATGCAGATATTGGGAAAATAGGCCTCATAATCCGCTCATTAACAGTTATAAGGAATGGGGGCGCTTAAACATAGTAAGCAACCTCAAGTCTCAAGTGTATAGTATGGAATGGGAGGAGTGTTGGACACCGTTGAAGGTCGATATAGGAAAAGACATCGAAAGACTAGATAACAAAAGTAATAATGTACAATTTAATGAAAAGATATACGAGAGTTACAGGGATTATGAAATAATTTTTACAGATGGATCAGTGGACAGGAAAGCGGAACATTATGCCTCGCCATTCTATTACCCAGGGAAAAATGTGTCAAGAATGCATCAATTTGCATATGTTGGATCATCATTTATGGTGGAACTATACGCAATTAGAATGGCACTGGAACAATTGAGGAGGGATAGAGAAAAAAAAATTCTGATAGTTTCGGACTCTCTGGCGGTATTAAGCAAATTAAGTAACATAAACCCCAGGAAGATGTATAACATTGAAGCTAAGATTAGAAGGTTAGTATATAAATCAGATCGACAAAAAGTTACGGTTAAATTTAAATGGGTACCTGGGCATGCAGGGATATGGGGAAATGAAATGGCGGACGCATTAACTGGATCACGTACCGGTAGAAGGCAGCTAATCAAATTAAATTGGGAAGAGTATCGGATGGAAATAAAAAAGTAGGATGTACGAAAGATGGAATGCGAATTATAAAGAAAGTAGTACACAGAAAGGAAAAAAATATTATATGATTAATAGGGGCAACTTCCGACGAACATAGTTCTCTGACTGTGATTTAGAGAGAGATTATATTACGTGTATAAGTAGATTAAGAGTGGGACATTATCGGACTCCGAATAAACTTTTTCAATGGGGTATATTAAATGATGAGGCCTGCGAAAACTGCGGAGAAATCGGAAGTTTGGAGCATCTAGTATGGCAGTGCGTAAAATACGAAGAGGAAAGAAGGAGCCTTATTAGGTGTCTATTGACGAGTCGGTATACATTGCCACTGGCAGTGTTAGAAATTGTAGAACAGCCATATTCATATGAATGCAAGCGTCTGTATAAATATATAAAAGATACGAAAATGGAAATATAACTGGAAACGAGGATTAATGGCCAAAAGGCTCGAGCTGGGCCATAAAAAAAAAAAAAAAAAAAAAAGTATTCGTTAAACATCGACTAGATTCTTCCGAGAGAAATAGCATTTCGAATGATTGTTGTGAATACGAATAAATTATTCGAATGAAATAACATTTCGAATGCAACTGTGGAACAATCGAATGCATTTGAAGTTATCGAACAATCGAATAATTCGAATGAAACATTTCGAAGTTGTCCATCACTAGTCAGTGCGTTTTTGTAACGATCGGAGAATAAGGAAAAAATTTTTGGAACTGTAAAAATTGAAAAAAAATATTTCGACTAATTTTATAATACTTAGGCTCCGGAAAAAATATTATGAACGATAGGGAAACTAATGAGAGCAGAATGTGCGTGGGATCGGATGGTGCGCATTCTTCGAGGGGCGAGCCATTGATGGATTTATTTTTAGAACCAGGGAAAACATACATAAATACTTACGGACGGAATAAATAAAATAAAAAAATACATATGAATGATAAAAGGGGGGCTAGCGGGGCTTGGTTTCTGGCTTTAAATTTTATTCTTAGGCTAATTTTTAAATGCTCCAAATTATCGGAGATGCATGGGGACCGCACGGGGGAATTTTAAGGAAATTTGGTGAATCACGAAGAAACTCGGATGAATTTGTATCGTCGGAACAAAAAAAAATCGGTTACTTTTGCCTCACAAATAAAATACATATGTTAGTTTTTGCAAGCGGATCGTGTTTTCAGATGCGACACTAGCGCTCCTACATTTTCTGGTGGAGAAAAATGGAACTATGAGCCAAAGTCCCTAAAAATAAGCTACTGATGTTGTTCCGCCAGCTGTTTTCCTCGTATCGTTCCACAAATCTTCAATAAAAGTATTGCTATTATTATTTCTGCTATTTAACTCTATTTAAAGATACTAGTAATTGGTTTGTTTTCAGTGCTAACTTCCACCAGACGATTTTGGCTGCCTGGAGGGGTCGGCCGATCTCGTTTGGATTTATTTAGAGCTAGAAAAGTAACTGGGATGAGGAGCACTCGATGCTAAATCGACGAGACTTCTGATGGTATTACTTTAGCATTTGATATAAGTGTTTAGCATCTCGTCTTCTTGTAAGCCAGTAGTTTATTTGACTGGAAAGATTCCCACTAACGTAGGTAACGACAATGTGCGTTCGCCGCTTTTTAAAGAAGGTGTTTACTCTTCTGCCCATGTAACGACGCCCTTTATCGTTTTTATTTCCATAGCCTTGGCCTCTATGGAACCGCTTGTACCCTTCCCCTGATGCATCTACAAGCCCATTTAGGTCCCCGCCTATCAATAGGTGTTCATTATATTCGGTATGCTGCGTATAAAGGCACTCAATTGACACCAGAAATTATTCTTTTCATACTCCGAACTTCGGCGCATAGCACGAGATAATTCCGGTCGGTGAGCAGCTCGCTTCGGTTTTAATGGCTACTATTACGTCAGATGGTCTATTTATTATCGCGCCATTTTTCACTAATTAAACTTTCAACTACATTTCGAGCTGAAGTTGCACTGTTGGAAAATTGTTTATATTTGTCGCCAATGTCCTTGTTCTTTGCACTTTTCCATCTCATTTCTCGAAAGCAGGCCATTTCAACTTTTCTTCTACAGTACACCTCTGCTAGTTTGCGACTTCTATCAGTTAGTGTTTCAATGTTAATTGTGGCAAGCCTCATTTCTTGCTGTTGGTCTCGTTTTTGTTTCCGTTTCCTTTCTATTTGCAGTTGTTTTTGTTCTTGGATTCGCATATTTGGCCTGAGTCGCACTTAAACAGGTAACGCTCACATATTGCGGGCGCGAATGGTGCACTTCGCTTTGAGAGAACCTCTCGCCATATTCTGATTCTCGGAAATGTAAGGCCGCGGTTACATTGGATCAGAATTGGTATGAAAAATTGGTCGTATGAAATCGTATAAGTTCTTACGACTTGGTCTGAAAGGAACACAAACGTGTACTACAGAATTACACGCGTGATTACATTGCTTGCATTTTTTTTGTACGAATTCTTACGAAATTGTACGAGTTTGTACGACCAGTTTCAAAGGACCAATATATTTTGTTTTTTCATCAGAATTCGTACGAATTTTATATTACAGTGTCCGTTTTCAGCGTTTGTTCATTCGTAAATATGGATTCTGAAAAAGTAACCAGTCAAGTTAAAGAAAGGATAACAGATTTCACACACTAATTAATTAGTTTCATTTTACTAAACTGTCGAACAAATTATAAAAAAGGGAACGCGCAATGTAACTACTACCTTTTGTAAATTCACCGTTTGTACGAACAACACCGCAAGTAAAGTAACCCCACCTTATTCGTACAAAATTTTGATACGAATTCGCATGATTTTGTTTGACCAATTTTACGTACGAATTCTGATCCAATGTAACTGCGGCCTAACGTGCTATTTTCAATGATGCTACTGTTTTATATACCGGTGTCGACGTGCCACTTCATTTGTCGCTGGGATTTTCTGTCAGGGTTTACTCACTTTGCCAAAAGATTTAAGGCCCCGACCTAAGGCCGCGGTTATATTGGATCAGAATTCGTACGAAAAATTGGTCATACAAGATCATGCGAATTCGTATCAAAATTTTGTACGAATAAGGTGGGGTTACATTACTTGTGGTGTTGTTTGTACAAACAGTGAATTTACAAAAGACAGTAGTTTTTTCTTTTTTTCTTCTTTTTTTTTCTTTTTTTCTTGGGATCATCAGTGGAAAAGGCAGTAGTTACATTGCGTGTTCCCTTTTTTATAATTTATTCTACAATTTAGCATAATGAAACTAATTAATAAATGTATGAAATCTGATATTCTTTCTTCAACTAGACTGATTATTTTTTCAGATTTCCGAATAAACAAACGCTGAAAACGGACACTGTAATATAAACTTCGTACGAATTCTGATGAAAAAACAAAATATATTGGTCGTATGAAACTGGTCGTACGAATTCATAGGAAAAAAATGGAAGCAATGTAACATAACTCTGTACACGTTTGTTCGTTTCAGACCAAGACATAAGAATTCGTACGATCTCCTACGATCAATTTTTCGTACGAATTCTGATCTAATGTAACCGCGGCCCAACTCGCTCCAAGAAAATTTTACCGGACTCGACCATTTGTTTGGTGATCTTTCCTTTGCATAATCGTGAGTGAGTTGTTGTCGGTCTAGATTGTGGTATTCATTCAGGTGTCTTATTCGGCATGCGATATCCCCCACCGTTTCTACCGTCAATTGAAGAACCTCTGCTTTTGTTCTTTCATCAGCCCCAAGTCTACACCGATGAATCGTTACCACGTCTACGACGTGGACGTGTAAAAATTCCGCGGGTTGTTGACATTCATATCGTTTTTTTTTTGTTTTTTTTTTTTTTTAATTGGGCTCGTCAACCCGAGGACCTTCACCCAGAAACAATTAAGGGAAAACGAAAGTTATATAGTGAGGCAATCAGCTATCGTTAATAAGAAGGAAACAATGGAGGAGATAATAAGTGTAGATGGAAAAGACAGGATATAACGAGCACAAAAAGGAGCAGGAAGCCCCAGCCCAAGCAAATGGGCATACATTTATATTCATATCGTTAATCGGTAGAACTAGCACCTTATGATTGATGAATGACTACTATCTAAAGAGTTGACTCTAGCGACAAAAGTGCCCCGCACAAGGCTTCCAGGATAAAAAATAATTTATATAATTACGGACATTATAAAAATTTGTATCAGTGTCCTTATGATTCCTCGTATACACGTTTTGTAAATATCGTATAAATTCATATTTTACGACTATAACTATGGATCGAGCTTTCCGAAACTGTTTCAGCATTTTTATAATTTACGTGCGTGTTACGTTTTGTGATCTTATTTATGTAATTGAAATTTTTAATTTTACCATTTTAATTCAGTGTTACGTATTTTAGATTGAAAATAAAAATTTTATACGTGATATTCGCAAAAAAATATTTCTTTCCCATTGAACTTTACAATTATTTTAGTGTAATTTCACCGGATGATATTAACTAAATTTTAACTTACAGATAATCGACACCTATAACAAATAATAATGCAAGACGCAGTTTAATTACATATATCACACAATAGTGAAGATAAAAACAAAAGAGTGGTGAGCTCGTATCCCATTCAAATTTGTCACCTGAGTATTTTAATCAGTTTAGAGCGTGCTTATGCGATATTTATACAACGTGTAACTTAAAAGCATACTAGGGTATTATAAAACTGATATTATCGTTCGAAATTACTATTTTCTATCGGACTGTATTAAAAAACATATTAAAAAAAATATCGCCGTCTTTTTAAATGGCATTCCAAATGATTTTTAAGAACTGCAACGGGAAGCGGGTTCCGTGTCAGGAATTTTGAAGATGTTCTTTACTGAACAGTAGGTTGTGTTTTGTCAAATATCGAATTGAAGCGGTTCATTTGGTTTTTAATTTTTTTAATTTTTTCGAGGAATAAAAGCAAACTCTGTCGTAACGATTGAAGAAAATCGACAAACGGATTAAAAATGCTGCGCCCAATTATGTTCACAATAAAACGTACATTTTGAAATTAGTTCAATCGACTACTAAAACGTTCAAGAAAAAAAATGAAATAGGTAATTGCACTTTTTCACTCTTCTCCTGACGGTATTTAAAATTTAATCGGACAATTTCCGTACATAATCGTTCACTGTAAATTTTACGCGTTCATGCACACAAACCGTTTTACGCGTAATTTAATTGAAAAAAATTATTATTTCCAAAGCGATGTAAGCATATTTTACCTAGAAGAGATACTAATCCGCAACTGATCCAGATAACGATACTGATATTAGCTGATCCAGTTCTCATCAGCAAAGCCGATGGTGAAACAAAAATCCCAGATCCTATAAGTACGCAATTTAAGAAGTAAAATATTACAATTCAAAAAACATTTCAAATTAATTTTATGTATAATTTGCGTCGTTGTCATTCGTTAATTCTGAAAATTAATACGCGTATAAACGGAATTTTTCGGGCCAAATTATAAACGGTAAAATTAAAATGTAAAACATGTAAATTAAATGTAGACGAATTGAAGTAATAATATGTAAATATCAATTTGATCCGAACTTTCTTTCATTTTTTCGAGTCAGTTTATGAGTTTTGTCTTAAAAAAATCGAAAATTTATAACATATCACACACACACATATATGTATATGTATATGTATATATATATGCATGGGCGTCGCCAAGGGAGCAGGAAAGGGCCGTCGCCTCCCCAGCAGCTTCGAAACTTTTTAATCAACTAGCCATGATGAGCATTAGGCGATAAATTTTATTTTTCCTATAACTCATATCCTCTTTCTATCATCTTGCCCTCCTGGCTCATCGACTGGTGACGCCCTTGTACATATACATTATGTATATATATATATATACATGGGACATAAATTTTGAATTTTAAAAATGGTTACATTCATACTTGTTTGTTTCATTTTATAAATTTTTCAAAACTAAAATGAAATATTTAAAATAAAATAATTTCGTAGAATTTCAAAGGAAAGCCCGACATTTGAATAAGCAAAAGCGTTCATTATTCAAAAACTAAACATTAACGGACTGAAATGTTAATGTTACCATTCGTGAATATTATTCGCTGAAATACTTCGGCGAGTGCTTAGTTGACTATACTGGCAAAGGCGACACCGCATACACTGACTACACATTAAATTCTATTTTACTCACATTCGTTAAATGATTTTTCAGAACTCGACGATTTCTGCTGACTTTTTATCCATTGTATATTTCTGAAGAGCGCGCAAAAAAATTAACTTTACAACAAATGCGGCCAAAAAAAAAAATCAGTGCATTACAAATCAAGTAGTAATCTCTTAAAACATGAAATAGAAACGTAGGAAAGCTGCGCACGCGGAATAATTTAATACAAATATTTACAAATATTAGTCAGCCAACTGTGTGGCGCATGCGCAGTGCGGGAAAAATGCTTCGTCTTTTTAGACATAAACAAATTTTAAAATACCATTTTTGTAAAGATACATTTAGTATTTCTTTGGTACTATCTAGGTTATTAGATATTTCTCTGTTTGCTATTCCGTTGTTTATTTTCGGCGTGATTTTTGCGCCGTGTTTAAATACCGTTACCGTTTGGCATCGTTTGTAGCTGGTTTTCTGAAGCTGTTAGTAAGATCTTATCATCCGAATGCTTCCTATTCCTTTGAAATCCTAATGTTTATTTTGTTTTATCTATTCTTATTGGTGATAAACGGTCTGACTTCTTTGTCGACTTCGTTGTTTTATCTTTGAGTACTCGCCACCAATTTTCACATTTGCTGTTTGCTCTCACAAGGAAAGTACCTGATGAAATTTTGATATGTTGTAAAGAATTGAAAAATATTACGACACCTACTTTTTTTTTTTTATTTGCCCATATGCAGTTTAAAGGGGTGAAAACCACTGCTAAACATTACCACGAAAAAAATTGTTTTTTCCACATATCTCGGCTCCAATTCCGTATTTTTCAATAAAACCAAAATGAAGATTGCTTCTTATAAAAGAGGTGAGTAATCCATAATGGTTTAAGCAGCAAGGGCTGCATTCCCTAGTTTGGGGCGTGAAAACACACGTATTTTTCAGCTTAATTTTGAGGAAAAAAACTTATAAAATAGCTTAAAAAATTAAAAAAGAAATTGTTCCAAAACGTAAAACAAAAAAATAGAGTTGACCTATTTCGGAATTTTACTATATAAACTACCCTCGACGGAGGTAAACCGCCCTTAATACAAAGTAACTTTATAAATGTGTTTCCAGCGAACAAAATTCCTTTAAAATTCGTGTATAGGGGTTTTCGAGGTCGTTCATTACGAATCTCATATTAGATTTTGTTAATTCAAAATGACCGATCCAATATGGCGGACGAAAATCTCACGAAAAGAAATTTAATTTACGTAAAAGCTTTTATATTGTGGTTTTTGAAGTCGCTGGCAACGAATCTGCAATTTGACATTAATGATTTATAATAGCGGATCTAATAAGACAAAAAAAAAAAAAAAATCAAACGTATTTTACTTGGCCTTAAAACTTGTCTGCAAAAGTGTCCAACGACGGTAATTATAAATACGAAGTATGAGTTTTATACCATAATATGAACCAATGATCCATACCTGAATAACTCTAGAGAGGTCAAAAACCTGGTGCGCTTAACCATAAACGCCTAGACCCCCGACGATTCGTAAGTTTGTTAATTTTTATAAGACTATATTTTCCAATGACACAGCTAACACAATTTTGCTGTAAAATGGTTATTATGTATAACCAAAACATTGCAATGTAAAAGATATTTTGAAAATTTTGACAGTAACCCATTGGAATCTTATTTATTTATTTAGAATTATTAAGATTTTAATAGAAATAGTTTTTACAATGTATTACTATCGTGTTTACAGTGTTGAAAATGTATTTTTGTAAAAATGTTTGAAAGTGCAATCAATGTTTTCTTAAAGTTTTCGTTATTTCCTACAAAAATCATATTCTATAGTTATTTTGAAAAAAAAAAAAAAAAATCGACATGATGCCATTTACTAAAAAATAACTATAAAATATGATTTTCTATAATTGCCGCCGTTGGACACTTTTGCAGACAAGTTTTAAGGCCAAGTAAAATACGTTTGATTTTTTTTTTTTTGGCTTATTAGATCCGCTATTATAAATCATTAATGTCTAATTGCAGATTCGTTGCCAGCGACTTCAAAAAACACAATATAAAAGCTTTTACGTAAATTAAATTTCTTTTTGTGAGATTTTCGTCCGCCACATTGGATCGGTTATTTTGAATTAACAAAATCTAATATGAGATTCGTAATGAACGACCTCGAAAACCCCTATACACGAATTTTAAAGGAATTTTGTTCGCTGGAAACACATTTATAAAGTTACTTTGTATTAAGGGCGGTTTACCTCCGTCGAGGGTAGTTTATATAGTAAAATTCCGAAATAGGTCAACTCTATTTTTTTGTTTTACGTTTTGGAACAATTTCTTTTTTAATTTTTTAAGCTATTTTATAAGTTTTTTTCCTCAAAATTAAGCTGAAAAATACGTGTGTTTTCACGCCCCAAACTAGGGAATGCAGCCCTTGCTGCTTAAACCATTATGGATTACTCACCTCTTTTATAAGAAGCAATCTTCATTTTGGTTTTATTGAAAAATACGGAATTGGAGCCGAGATATGTGGAAAAAACAATTTTTTTCGTGGTAATGTTTAGCAGTGGTTTTCACCCCTTTAAACTGCATATGGGCAAATAAAAAAAAAAAAGTAGGTGTCGTAATATTTTTCAATTCTTTACAACATATCAAAATTTGCAATTGACAACTCGCTTACTTTCCTCGTCAGTAGAAATTCTTCGTCATCTTGGTAAGGTTTCGTGATCTTCATGTCCGGTTTTCGAAGTAACTTCCGATGACTGATTCGGTCGAACACCTTCTCGTAATCGATGAAATTGCTCGCCGCACTATGATTTTTAGGATTTCCGTTGTATCTCCGGTTCCCCTCTTTTCGATCCTTATTAAATAAATATTCTGTACACTTGGTCTAGCGTGTAGCCGATTACTAGACCTAAATTGCAGATTTCCTGTACAAAGCTTGATGGAACGAAATGTCATTTCAGCAAATTTATGTAAACGAGAATCATTTTGACGACTTTTCGAATAGACGGGATAATGTAAGTTCAAGTAAGACGAGCCTTTACACTTTTCATGTAAAATTGCGTTACAGAATCGATGTAAAATTGATCAATGTATAAGTGTAAATATTGAAAATACAAAGCCTTAATAAAAGTAACGAGAACATTACCGATCATGGTTCCGACAATTAAAGCAACCCCACTGAACAACCCCACCCGTCTCTTGAGGTGAACAGCGTTATCCGCAATTGAATTCGGCACCTCCATCTCGTCCCCAACAGTGTCTTTAATTTTGCCTTCACCCGCTCTGCACTCTGAAATATTATTAAAATAACGATTAATTATTTTACTTTTCGCAACGATTATTATAAACGTTGTGTTTTGTCCTGTTTTCTTCATTTTTCGTTTTTATTCAGCTCTTCAACTAAGAGTTCAAAACAACAGGAAAGGCAGTCAGATTTTAATTCGGTCAGATGAAACAGTACGAAATAGTAACGATAAACTGGAAATACAAGATGTAAGAAACACAACAAGGAGAGTAGAAAGCCAAAACGCTATGTGGCGTTAGGTTTTTGTTTTTTTTTAAACCCCAATTCCACAATTATGGATGGGGAAATATATTTATGTATTATTATATGCGTGTTCAAAATGCAGGAAACTAGTGTACCTAAAAATGATGGGTGCAAATGAATGTGTAGCTTAAACAAAACGAAAAAGAAGTGGTGTGTGCAGTAGTTCCCTGCAAGATGTAGTTAGATTATTGGAAGGGGACTAGTATGTGAAGTAGTCCGTAGCAACAATGAAGAGAAGATAAAAGGACGAGTTTATAAAGGTAGAAACTTGTAAATACTATACAAATATGTTCTTAAATATAACTTAAAATAATACATAGTGTGCCGAAAAGGCCACGCCGCTCAAGCAGATCGACATCATCGGGTTAACGGTTGAATTAGTGCGTATCGAAAGCTACTGATTACATAAAGTAAATTTAAGGCGCGTAGCTCCTTTAAGATTACTCCAGGAAGGCCGCATGGTTACTCTTGTTAAGAGTAAGGGATGTACGGAATGAAGCCATATTATAAACTTTACGAATGCTGGAGAAGGCAGGACATTCAAACAAAAAATGTTTAATATCATCAGTAACACCCGATGAACATAGTGTACAAGATGGAGCATCAGCAAGCTTAAACCTAAATAAATAGGATTGGAACTTGCCATGCCCAGATAATACTTGTGAATTGAAAAAATTTATCTTCATATCTTTAATTTTTAGACGTAATGAAACATCTGGCAGGAACTCATAAGTTTTCCTGGCAGTGGGGTCGGTCGTCTTTGCCACTCGGAAATAATTAGCTTAACAACGAGTTTCTTAAAAAGTTTATTGGAAATGGGCTACTGAATTCTTAGAAAATTATCTTCCAGAAGCTTCAATTGTTTCATAGAGTTTAGGTCACCAATCAACCTATGTTCACTAATTATCGATGTGGCGTTAGGTTAGTTAATCACGTTTCCTTCGGGTAGAATATCCCGTTGTTGCATATTGATAATATTCGAAAAATTTCACTTGCACGCTGAGTTAATGTCCGGAGTCGATGCGTTCAAAAATATGTAAATAAATAAAAAAAAAAAAAAAAAAAAAAAGAAAAACTCGAATATGAAAAAGTTCAAATCTGTCTGCTAGGAGTAAAAATGGAGGAGGATGATGGGACGGCAACAGAAAAGTTGAGCAATCAAAGTTTAAAACGAAGAACGTACAAAATAACTCTATTGATGAATGTTGAAAGACGTTCGGTAGAACATACTGTATGGCTCGTTTTGAAATTGGTTAAGTATTTTTCGTATATTAGTATTATATATTATATCCATATATGGTAGCGCGGTAGCCTAGTGGTTAGGATGTTTGACTACTAAATCAGAGGTGTCATAGGTTATCGAGACTTGTCTCGAAAACTATCTGATTAACTGACAAATAAAGATCATAATAAAAGAAATTTATAGTAGAGAACAAAGGGGTAGCATGGCACCTTTCCCATTTCCAATTTATACTAACGCGGTTCACGGCTTAATTTAATATTCAAAGGGTTATGCTTTTGCTGACGATTTCGTCGTATGAAAACTTTTATGTAAAAAAGCGGAAAAGATGCCGCAAATGCCAACGAAAGAGATTATCCATGTATATAAGAACACACCGTGTAGACGTAAAAAGTATGTATAACTAAAACTCAAAATAAATTGAGGCATAATATTTATAGAAAACAAACAACAGATAGTATAATTCACAAAAACATCTAATTACCCAAACCAACATAAATATGACTTATTTTATAGCAGCGATAAATGGATTATTAATTACACCCCGATGACTGTAAAAAATAAACAAATAGAAATTGAATTATTAAAAAATTTGGAAAAAAATAATATGCAAATTAGTTTACAAAATACAATCGAAATCGAAATATGTACAAAAAGCAAAGAATAATAATTATAAAGATATCAAATTTCACTTTTATAAATAGTAATATATACATATTAATAGTATTTACAAAAGCGGTGGTATATACAGAATAAAATGTGCAAATAGTAAAAAATCATATATCGGACAAACGGGTAGGAAAATCAAATGCAGGTACAAGGAATACATAGAAAATCATTCAATAATAATGATGATGAAAAATTTATATATGCTGAACATCTATTAAAAAGTAAACATAAGCCTAATTTTCTGGAAAATACTGTAACAATCTTAGCTTTTTATAATAAAGGGAAAACATAATGAATAAAGCTGAAATTTTTTATATAAATAAATATAAACATAACTGCTCTTAAATGATCAAAAGTATCAAACAACATTAACCTTTTATTTCATATGAAAATTTAACACTTTCTCGATTTTTGTTTTGTTTATATTCTTATTTTGGTTTTCAAATTTTGTCCGTTATCTGTCTGTCCAACCTAGTCTTCCTGCCAATCCATGGTTCTCTTTGTTTCTTTCACTTCGTCGTTCTGTTGTTGTCTACGTTATTGGTCTGGGTTCTTAAGCCATAATCTATTAGAGCATGTTTGCGATGCTGATCACGTGTTTATTAAGTGTTAATTTCTTTCTTCTGAGTGCTCTGCTTTCTACTTCAGTTTGCTGAGACTAGAGATCTTCCTACTCCATATTGCGCCTCTTATGTCCTATCTTTTCCCTCTCCACAGATTGTTCCTATTATTTGTTCCTTTCTCCTAGCAATATCTGACCGTATTAAGGTATAATTGATTCCTTCCCGTTCTAATTGTTTCTGGGTAAAAGTCCCTGGTTGACAGGCCCAAAAAAAAAAAAAAAAAAATTTTGTCCATTAAATTCGTTTTGTTATTTTATAAACAAAGTCCCCCCGCCTTTGATTGTACATATTACCGTTTTGACCTATTTGTAAACATGTTTTTCGCCTTTTTCTACTGCCATTCGCCCATTATTTTCCTATATATACACGTGCAATCCCAATATTTTTTTGCCAGATGTTTTTGTAGCTTTATCTGAGTGTACTCATTAATAGCTTTGATGATGGGCTGTACGCGAAAACATTTCTGAATGAGGTATCTATTTTATTTATTAAAGTAAATTATTTATTAGTTATTTTTGTTTTTGTTATTTTATATTTATTTATATTATTTCTAAATGTTAACAAACAGGTACAGAGGGACCTATCTATATATTTGTAAAAAATGTGTACCGAAAAATTTATTATGAAATTTCCAAATTGATGTACCCCTTAACAAGAAACAACTGTTATTGGAAAATGTATAATTTTGGAAAATCTATATTTAAATATCTTGAAATAGATATCTCGGTAACAACTCTCTAAATCGGTAAGAAAATTGATTCGTCTAGACTAAAACAATTTAAATTTGAAAAAAAAAAAAAAACGCTCCCATTTAAAGTTTTAAAGCGTGCTTTTTTTGAACGAATCCGTTAATAAAAAATATGCGATGATTCAAGTAAGTGCGTATATTCATCAAAAATTTAATTCGGTACATAAAAAAAGTTTAAAAACGATGTTGAACAATTTTTAACTGTAATATAATTAAAATAAGAACAAACGATGAAGAGAGATAAATGACTTCTGCTAGAAACTAACTAGTAGGAAATGGCGAAGATGCATAATTAAAATCTAGTAAAATTTACGAAAAAAAGTGAGAAATACAAAAGTATCGACAAAATGCAAATAAAGAAATAAATAAACTTTATAAAAAAATCAATTCCTGTAAAATTGTTAAATTCCACCTGATATCGTGCTAAATAGTCTAAAATTATAATAAGTACGTCACTCGCTTACATTAAATTATGAAAACCGGGAGAAAAAATGTGACTGTGTGAATAATTGTTTTCATCGGTAGACGTATTTCAGTGTCTACGTAAAAATACCTAAACCGGACGCGTACTTTTAGCACATGAAAATTAAGATATATTGCATTTACATGTATTTATAAATTTACCTATTATGTTAAGTGTTATAGGTTCTCTCAAATTTATCGAAAAAAAGAAGAAAAAAACCTAGCATATCAAAAATTACGTACGATAAAAATAAGTGGCGAGGCATTCTTTTTTAAATTTCAAAATTTTCATTGATGCTTCCAAAATATATCGTCAGAATCGCTTGATCCACATAAGCATCAGTAAAGTGAAATGCTAGACCTTGTTGGCAGTCGCATCTTTCTTCTCCATTTTTCACCAACAGAAAGATCCTACCTAAGGACGTTACCATCAATCATAAAATATTGCCACCAAGTGACAGTGTCAAATACTTAGGCATTCATCTTGACAAAAAATTAACCTGGAAAAAACACATCCAGACTAAACGGAATGAATTACAATTAAAAGTACGGCAGATGCCCCAGTATGGAAATATGGATGTCAAATTTGGGGCTGCAGTGCCAGGACAAATTTAGCAGTAATACAACGGCTTCAAAATAAAATATTAAGGATAATGGCAAATGCTCCTTGGTTTATATCCAATAAAACCCTTCACAGTGATCTAACCGTTTCGTATGTTGCTGGCGTTATAAGAGAAGAAGCGACGAAACATGCTATGCGATTACACGATCACCCAAACAGGACAGCAGTCAATCTGCTCGATAATTCAACTGAAGTACGACGGTTGCGGAGAATAAAACCACTAGACTTAGTAGAATAAATAATTAGGTATCCCTTTGCTGGAAGGAATGCCGTTCAAGTGATTTAAAGTCAAAACTTCCTCTGATAGCTCTAGCAGCTAGGTGTGGAAAAAAAAAAAAAAAAAAAAAAAATTTTGTGATGCGTCATCCGACGAAACAGCCCCGTTCAAAAACTCATCGCGCATAAGGAAGATACATGTCTTTTCACACGGGGCAGCGATAAAATTCAATTTAAAATAGTCACGAAAACACTTATAACAGAAAGAAACGGAGAAGGCGCACAATATGACAATCGGAAATAGGCAGTACCATTCAGGTACCACACGTTCAAAATTGAGTTAACTGCAAAGAAACAGAATTCACCGAAAATATTTTCACGTTATTTGATGACATAACAGATTTATGTATGTGTCATTCTACACAACGCCTACGAGAAAAATGTCTCCCAAACCGACCACTTCTAATATACATATATTTCCTAACGTGGTCGAAAAGGAAGAAATCCGGTTTTTCTCAAAATATGAAAAAAACACTATTTTTTTTAAAACAAAAAAAAAAAAAAACACTTTAATTTTTCGTTTCTTGTTGCACCGAAATATTTCCTAAATTCGGCGAACTTTTTATGTTTCTCCTTTCTAAGTTCATTGTATTGGTTTTGTTTTTTTTTTTGACAAATTTATCTTTCAAATCTTTCACTCTTGTAATTTCTTCTTGATAAACGAAACATAGTAAATACCCCTCTCCCTCGCCCTTACATCACATTTTTCATTCTGACTTCCTTTTTTAAACGAATTCGTATCATCCGTTCGAAATTTGACTGCATTTATCCGTACTTTCAAGTGTCCGGTATTTCTAAATTAGGTGCAATAGAAATTTCTCGCAGGCAGCTTTGATGTTCTTAAATCGTTTTCAGCAATTCTCGTTGAATCCAGTCCCTATCACAGTTATCATGTAATTTCTCGTGTAACCTTTCTTATTTTTCTTTCAAATTTTTCCCGAAATAATTTCTTCGCTCTTCGTCATTTTCCAACAGCGCTATCAACCTCACACTTTTTTTTTTTTTCTTATGGGAGTCCATTTCCAATGCGGGCTCCAAAGGAGTTAACTTAATTTTTTACCGATATCAATTTTTCAGATTTGTCTTTTGTCTTAAATCTTCCTAATCTACTATGCGTTTCCTCTATCTCCCTTTCCTCCGATCGCCTTTAATCCGAATTATTTCTGAACATTGGCAACTTCATCAGAACCCTTCAGGTTTCCCGTTGTCCCTTTCTTGCACATTCGTACGGGTTTATCGTTCTTCGTATAACTTTTTCTTTTCGCCGATTTTCTGAAGATTTCTAACCATACTAGTTCAGTGATAAAGTCATGTGCATTGTATTCGGGTTTTATCTCTATTAACGCGATGAATTCGTTCCAATTATGTTTATTTCGTTCACTCAGAGCTAATTTTAATTTTATTTTCTCTTTAATTTCAATTTACACAATTTAGTTTAATACTCATTTCATTCTAATTTTTCCCTTCTTCTCTCTTCGTCAATTTCAGCAGTATAATCTTTCAACCCTTTAGCATGTTGAGCTTACGATAGAGCATTAAGCAAGCGATAAAATAGTTGATGTTCCTCCTTCCGGTAATTATGGTTTTAAGTGGGCTACGAATTACGACAATCAAGATTTTCCTTTTGCCGATTGAGGATTTAAACAATATCCTTTTCAACACCCCTTCCTCGATGTAATCGTTCTTCTATTCCCTGTGCTTACCCATCAAAACATCGTGACATCGTAACATTGACCAAGCATCGCAAAAAATTTCAAAATTTGAATGGAGAAGACAACCAGTCTAGAACGAATAGGGAATGGGGTCAAAACATAGATGAATAATGAAAATAACAACAGGACGGCTAAGTGAGGAAAACAAAAGGAACCACGGATTAGCAGGAAGGCTATGTTGAACAGACAGATGAAATCAATAATTATTAGAAAAAGGATGAAGCTTAAATACCGAACAATAATTTGAAATGGAAATGTTAAGCGTAAAAAAAAAAAGGGCGTACAATTGGACAGTGTTTTCTGAAAGTAGAATAAAAGTAAAAATAATCAATACCCTATATATGTATGTATGTATAAGGAGGATGTGGTATCGAAGAGTGATGAACTGAATAAAAAAAGGTATTTCCTGACTACCGAATTATCATCAACCACCAGTTGTTACTCGGAAGAAGGATTTATAAACACACTGGAGTTCGAAATTAAAGAGTTACATTCAGAATTCGTAGCATAAAAAAGAATTTCAAACGGAGATCGCCGAACTAAAATTTATCTTTACAATACGAGAAATGAAAAATTGTTTTTCCGCGTAAACATTGAATATTAAACGAAAATTTCGTAAATTTTTTCAAAGAACGACTTCAAGACGTCGATCCGGATTTACTGCTTTGCATTTCTAAAAAACAGGCGCAGAAAATAATTTACTTCCGTAGTACTTTAATGCTATAATTATATGGTGGCCCGTAACCGAAACTAGCTGGAAAATATATACATATTTATATAATGATTAACTGTGTTTTTATGTACTGAAATATTTATGAATTATGTAGCTCATACTTTTATGAGCATTTACTAACAATAGATGTTTTTGCAAAAGACCTCTTTAGGCTGTTGCAATAAATTGTTTTTCCAATATGCACATCTACTTTTTGTTCGGTTAAAAATACACATTTAAAGGTCATAAAACGTATTACGATAATAATCGGGCGGAACCTTTTAAATGTCAAACGAAAGATGTTATTGTACTATTTATCATCACTGCCACACTCATTTCTTCTTCAATAACAATGCGCGAATATTTTCTCATACAATAAAACGAAATTCTTGAGTGTCGATTTCCATCAAAACAACTTTTTCCAAATGCTAAAAATGGGCCATTTGGTCTTAAGTGTAATTTCCCGATTGAATAGTGTCGAAGTATAGTGTACAGCTCTGTGTATAGACATATTTACTTTAAAAATGTAAATATATACTTCTGTATAAATGTTAACATCTTGTAAATTTAAGTAATGTGCGCATATTTATAATTCAAAAATTTGTATTACTTTTTATCAGACTTTAAAAATTGAATTGACCGAATTTCATTTTAAATGATTAATGTTTGCATTTATTTACCATAGATGTGTCGTGTTGACTGTTATCTCTTATAACTTAATCGTAATAAATTTGAATTAGGAATAAAACGCTCAGACGAGAGGGAAGGACATTCGAATAAAATATGGTTGGAATCACAGACAGCTTCATAATTCGGATGAAAATGACAGTTGAGAGAGGGAGTTAAATGAAAATGAAAACGTGAGAAAAGTAACCGAGTATGATTAAGAAGCAAACGAATAATAAAGACAACAGCAGAATGCCGTATAAAACCAACGGTAGGAGCGAAGACTTGGTTGGATGGATTGATAGAACGAATGATTGTTAGAGACAGAAGAAACATAAATATCTGACCAGAATCTAGTACAAAATTTTAACCATAGGGGTAGCAGGTTGATAGCGGGGATTAGAAGCTGGAGTATGAAGCAACTCTAGCCAAGGAAATCGTAATTTCATTGTCCTCAATGCCCATATGACTAGGGACCCAGAGTAAATCAACGTGGATAGAATGAAGAACGTGAAGATTGTAGATAAGAGATCGAGCACGAAGAGCGATAAAATCGCAGGAGCTAATGGAAAAGGGAAAGGAAATAGGTTGGAGAGCACTTATGGAGCCAGAGACAATCAAATAGTTGGAAAAAGAGCGATATGAAGATATATAGATAATGGAACGCGAGATGACGATAAGTTCAGCGGTAAAGCTGGTAGAGAAGGTAGGAGGACGATATAATGTCAGGGATAATAAGGATTTATAGTTGAATGTGCTAATCTTAAAGACAAGGAATTTAATATAAGAATTGTTGAAGAGAGAAGATGTGAATTTGAAAAGAAAGGAATCTGGAAGGTTTGTAAGACCCATTTTGTAGCAGGTAAATGTGGAGAGAAAATTGTATAAAAAACGGAACACAAGAGTTTGGTAACTCGTCGTTCAGAATCCCAGCAGAGTAAACTTGAAACTGGGATAGTAGAAAAGCTATCCGATAACTTCACGAATAGCTAAATGTTGAACATAGTCAAATAAGAAAAATATATATAATATATATTCTTTTAATGGGTTTGTCAACGAGGACATTATGCGAGAAATGCGAAGGAGGAGAAAATAACGTTATATTCTTAAACATTTGAGAATAGAAATAAAAATAATTCAAGAGCGGGAATAACAGAAGCAGAAGGAAATGAGAGAATGTAAGAAGCAATATAAGGAATAGGAATACCTAGTTTTTTGTAGAAAACAGTAGAAAGACGATTGTTCAGTAGAGAAGACTACATAATCGAACAAAATATGACCAAAATCACAAGAAATGTATGTGGAAGGGGGGTGAAAGGGACAAAATGGAGTAGAAGTAGAAGAAAACGGCTGCGTTTCGCCAGCCCCGCCCATTTTGAGTTGGGAAACCAAAATAGGCTTATTCGTTTGTGCTTCGTTTGTGCTTCTTTGTGCACGACTTTTTTTTGTTTGTGCTCTCCCCCTTCATAGTTTAATTAGAAAAGTCTTTGGGCGGGGCTGGCGAAACGCAGCCCCGCCCATGTAAAATTAAGGGATGAAAATTATGTCATTCGTTTGTGCTCCTTTGTGCACGACTTTTTTTTGTTTGTGCTCACCCCCTCTCTGATTTGGTAAGGGTGGGATCAGCCCCGCCCATGTAAAATTAAGGGATGAAAATTATGTCATTCGTTTGTGCTTCGTTTGTGCTCCTTTGTGCACGACTTTTTTTTGTTTGTGCTCACCCCCTCCCTGATTTGGTAAGGGTGGGACTAGCCCTTCCCATGTTGAGATGTGTTACTCATTTGTGCTTTGTTTTGTGCTTCATTAGGCACGGATTGTTTTTATTTGTAGTGAATTTGAATGAGCGGGGCTGGAGAAACAGTACCTTAAGGGTATGAAATGGGATGTTGTAAATACAAATATATACGCTTTTGACAGTATGGTGCGTGCTCTAATGAAATTTAACCATCAATCTTCTGTGTAATAGACAATTCGAAATTAGCTCGGATTTTACAAAAAATTGGCTGTATACTGAAAAAGTTGTTGAAATATTTATGTATATATTATTTCGCTACCGTGTGGATTCTACATGTATAAAAGTTTAAGTTAGGTAGGTTAGTGTTATGCAGAATATGTTCAAAAATGTAATGGTGGCCGACAAATTATTAACTACTAAATATAAATTAACTGACCTCTAAATTTCTCAATTTATTTCAATCACGCAAGCACTGGTGACCAATTTAAAGTGTAACCTTAATGGTGTTCGATATTGCATGCTGTTTGATGAAATCAAACTGATGCCTATTTGATGTGTTTTCATTAAATGTTATTCAAAATTCAAATTTATTTTATTAGTTAATCGAAGTGTAAAATTAAGTAGGAGAATTATGAAGAATCATCTATTTATAAATACACAACCGAACTAACATTACATGTCCTATATTGATCAAAATTAAATAATGCAAGGACGACAGAGGTTTGTTAAGTGACGAAATGCCATTTTTTAACTATACGATGAAGCGTAAAAATGTTTAAAGCCATCGAACACTCAAATGTTATAAAACGGCAGTCAGTTTTGGAACCACCGAGTCTAACAAATATCATGGTCCCGGTGCCGTTTTCGTTTGTTTTTTTATATTTCAGAGCGGCAAAGGTGCGGTGCGCAATTCGAGTGTTTAGGTTACTAGACCTTTTTTAAACGTCGTCAGCCAGGTAAACGACCGTGCGCAATTCGAGTCTGGCCATAGTTACATATTTATAATTTTCATCCATTGAGCATATTGGTTTGCTGATTTTTGAGGAATTCACACGTATTACTATCATCTTGTCAACAATTGCTCCTAACAGTAAATGTACACCGCGTCGATTTACACTAATGTAAATGCACCAAAATATTAAATTCCTTTTTGTTTGTAATCATTTTCTTCTCTTATTGTTTTCTCTCTCTAATAATAGTAACACAGTCTTTTCCAGATAACTAGTTCTGTTTTGGCTTTATTTCTGCCAGTTTATGTGTTTCTTCTGTGAGTAAATTTTTATGATCATTTATTAATTTTTATTAAACTGAGTGCTTACAAATTTTAGATTTTTGTTCTCTTAATACACAGTGGATTATATCGAATTCAGATCTTCTATTTTTGGTATGTTTTTTTTTTTCTTTTTTTACATATTCTTAACAGCCGATAATTAAATAACGTGTTTGGTAACTCGCTTTTTTTTATATCTGAAATTGATTTTAGTAAATAAGTAATATGTTTATTTTATTTTTTATATTCACTTACAGTATTTACTTTTAGTTATAAAAATATGTTGATTAATATCATATAATTTATTTCTGTAATAACATTATTTATCCAGAGACAAAGCGACACTATTCGGATACAACTAAAATAAAATGTTCACATCCGCAACCGAGCAGGATGCGTTTTACGAACACAACGATTGGCATTTCGTTTTAACAATGATTTTCACACTTTAAAATTCGGCCAATGTTTTTGCAAGCATTTCGGCCGCAACATTTGAAGGCATAAATAATTATTCTCAAAAAACTTCCCATCCCTATGTTTCCATCTTCCTTGAAAACAATTTAACCCGCGAGAGGTCGCAAAGAATAAATGACGCGAGAGGATGCACACGGAGGATTTCTCTGGGTCACTAAATTCTATATTTTAACATACGCTACTAACGTTTTAAAGGTTATAGAAATATACATACATACATTATGTAGTTATCCTTCTACATGAAAAACTAAAAATGTTAGCGTATATGTGTATGATAGTATTAGTTTTAAGCATTTCGAAAAATATTGTACACTTTTTAATGCATCATCTTATGTTTCTCAAAAAATACCATGTAAAAACATAAAAATGTCTTCAACGATTATAAAAAAAATTAATTTTAATTTCTATACAAATAAATCAAAACACAACAGTTCATCGACCGCAAAAAGGTGTAGCATTTCATCATTCGTTGCATGTTCCCTAAGATTGAAATTGCTTTTACAGTTCCCTTAACAAATGGTTCAAAAAGGTCTCTTATTGGTGCTAGTTTATCCACTCCTTTTCTTTCTTCCTGAGAATTTAAATTACCAAATCGTGTCGCTCGCAGTAAAAATTTAAACCGGTTTTGTGCCATGCAAATTCTAAAGAACTGTATTCCGGTTCCATCTGTTGTCCATAAGTCTTCTAAATTAATGTGCGAAGATTTATGAACTCCTTCTAAATATATGTAGTAGTCCACAAAGAGCTTTAAACTTTACTGACGGTATTTCAGCTGCAATCACTTTCTCTACTGAATTTATCCTTATTTTTCTGAATCCATATATTCGTATTTGTTGTGATATTTTCAACAATTTCATTGGTAAAAAATAACTTCCAGATATCTGTGGGTGTGTTAATATCTTGAGCGCTATCAGTTACTCGGGGTATACGAATTCGTAAAATATTTTTCTTCGGAATTTTAATATTTTTCGGAGGTGAGTGTATATTCCACAAAGTGTGGCCAACTTTTCCAGTATACACCAATTGCGGTGCATCATTTGGACTCAAATCATTTCCTTCATTATTTTCACATATTTCATTGTTAGAAATTTCCGAATTCGAATCATGATCACTGCATTCCGATATATCAATATTAGATTCATCGGAACAATTACTGCAACACATTCCGGTTCCTCGTCAATATTGGCTAACAATTTTAAAATTCTTTCTTCCTCTCGTTCCATTTTAGAAAAATTAGAATAGACGAAACAGTTAATACATATGGAAACGAACTGGCTAAATTGTTTACTATTTACTAAATACTACATGTTTATTCAACGTAGAAGAAACAAAATATAAGTACGCTAGCAATTTCGATTAGAAGAAAACTTTGGCATGGCTCCAGACTAGAATAAATAAAATACAATTTCAATAGATCGTCAGCTACGACAGTTAGCATAGAAAAATAACATGAATCAGATGGACTGCGATGGCTAGAAATTAAATACTGAATTGAGCGACTTTTACCAAAGAGAATATTAATAATAACTAACAAAAAAACATTTCCGAAACACGACTCGTCACAGTCAAAACTGTCGGGACTGCAAAATTGCTCATTTTTGAGGACAGTTGAAACCTACAGTCATTACGTACATGCGATGTTTAAAAATAAATCAAATTACTTTTTGTGATAATATTTTAATTGAAATTTCAAATTTTAATCTTGAAATATAAAATGTTATATTAAAATATTATTATTTTATTTAAATTATAATTTTTATTGGTATATTTCATCATTATTATACTAATTTTATTGTTGTTGAAGAAGATTTTATACTTTACTTTCTAATATTTTTACATAAAGTTTTTAGCGCCCGTTTTTTCCTTTTTTTATTTTATATAACGACAATTAAATACTTTCATATATGCAAAAAATTCATTCAATGATAAATACTATTAGAACACTAGACTCGAAAATAAAAAGAAAATAAAAGTGAAATATATATGACATTCATATTAATGAAGATATGTGTAGTAATCTTTAAGCAACTATATTCATTTTTCTGAATATTATAAAACAGTGGCTTTCAAATTAAAAGTGAGACTAAATCTGAATTATTATGTTAGATAAAATCGAATTAAAATCAAAAAAATGTGTTTATAAATGTAAGATTATTAAAAATTTTAATTAACCAGTTGTCGATTTTTTTCGGTAACAACCACGTCCATATTTTTTTCTTCGGTTGACGTTTCGAATAGTAGTGCTCTATTCATCATCAGAACCATAAATGAAACGACCAAGTATGGTTCTGATGATGAATAGAGCACTACTATTCGAAACGTCAACCGAAGAAAAAAATATGGACGTGATTGTTACCGGAAAAAAATCGACAACTGGTTACTAACAAACACCACGAAAACTTAAAATCAATTTTAATTAAATTAATTGAGTTGAATTACAAAACTATGGCAATCGCATTATATTAAAACACATTAAATTGAGTAAAATTAATTTTCTTTTTTGTTAATTTAAAATTTAAATAGAGGTACATTTTTTATGGTTTCTAAAAAGTTTTATATTTTCTAAAAATTTTAAAATGATGAAATAATAAAAAAATTTACAAAACATAAAATTTATCTTAAAATAGACAAAAAAAATTTTTTTACAGTTTATAACAAGATATATAAAAAATTGAGAAAACAACATAAAATATAGGAAGTCTGAAAAACTGAAGTTGAAAATTAGAATCAAAATGACTCGTTGTTATACTCTTGTATATTAAAGCTTTACCTAATATGTGTGTAGCATTATTTTCTTAATGTATTGTCCCTGAAAGAAATGAATTTAAAAACGCTAGGCGGAAGAAACAAATAATTGAGCTAATTTCGAATTGTCTACTACACAGAAGATTGATGGTTAAATTTCATTAGAGCACGCACCATACTGTCAAAAGCGTATATATTTGCATTTACAACATCCCATTTCATACCCTTAAGGTACTGTTTCTCCAGCCTCGCCCATTCAAATTCACTACAAATAAAAACAATCCGTGCCTAATGAAGCACAAAACAAAGCACAAATGAGTAACACATCTCAACATAGGAAGGGCTAGTCCCACCCTTACCAAATCAGGGAGGGGGTGAGCACAAACAAAAAAAAGTCGTGCACAAAGAAGCACAAACGAAGCACAAACGAATGACATAATTTTCATCCCTTAATTTTACATGGGCGGGGCTGATCCCACCCTTACCAAATCAGGGAGGGGGTGAGCACAAACAAAAAAAAGTCGTGCACAAAGGAGCACAAACGAAGCACAAACGAATGGCATAATTTTCATCCCTTAATTTTACATGGGCGGGGCTGCGTTTCGCCAGCCCCGCCCAAAGACTTTTCTAATTAAACTATGAAGGGGGAGAGCACAAACAAAAAAAAGTCGTGCACAAAGAAGCACAAACGAAGCACAAACGAATAAGCCTATTTTGGTTTCCCAACTCAAAATGGGCGGGGCTGGCGAAACGCAGCCGAAGAAAACCATGAAAATGATGCGGAAAGGAGACTGCGGTTAAAGCGAAGGCGACAAATTTCAGAGATTGTAGAACGTTTAAGAGAAGGGAAGTCAAGGAACCACGGGCGAGAAGGAAGATATGGCTGAATAGAGAGATAAAAAGAGGCAGAATTAAAAAATGAAGAAGAATAAGAGTTAAGCCATAGTTTAGAAGGAGTAGCTGAGGAAAGAAGAAGAATATTACGAGCAGAAAAGGTGCCTAAAAATCTACCAGTGCAAATGGAAGAATGGGCTAAGGAATCCACCACCTCATTACCCTCAATACCTAAATAACCAGGAATCCATAAAAGATCGATCTCAATCGAGTGAAGAAGGAAAAGATCATGAATGAGGGAACGTATGAGAAGTATCACATAATCGGAAGAGGAAGCAGGAAGATGAGATGTGATATCTTGCAGAACACTTTTAGAATCGGAGATTATGAGCACTTTTTGGAAAACTAATGATAAGGAAACAAAGAGGACAGCACGTAGAATAGCTATAGATTCGGCATAGAAAATTGGGCAAAAGGAAGGAAGTTTAAAAGATTCAGAATAATTTAAGGTAAGACAAAAAAAAAGGCAGAACCAATTCCACTTGGCCCTTTGGAACCGTCAGTATAGATAGTGGTGTGTGTAGGAAAAAGAGAGCCTAAAGTATTGGAAAATTCAGCTCTGGCGACATGTTGAGGGACGAATTTAGAACAGAACGGTAAAGAAAAACACATTTAATCGGATGAAGATAATTAGAAAAAGAAAAAGAAAGAAGCTTGTCACGATTATAAAAATAAAAAGCGAAAATTGAAGAAGACGAGCAAAAATCAGGGATAAAGTTGGTATTTTATTAGAGGCAAATCGTCATTTGTGAAGAATAGAAGAGTAAGATGAAACAAGTGAAGAAGAATAAACAGGCAGGCGCTTAATCAAAGAGCGACATCTCAAGATCCATGAATGAAGAGGGGGTCAATATAGAATTCAGTAAGGATAGCCGCCACTGGAGTTGATCTCAGGGTACCAAGGCGAAGATAAAGACGGATATTTTGAATACGATCTAATTTGGAAAGAAGAGACCTGGAAGAATTGCCATAAATAAAGCAACAGTAATTCAAGCAAGAGCGGATAAAGGATTTGTAAAACATGAGTAGGATACAGGGATCGCCTCCGCAATTACTATGTGAAGGAGCCTTTAAAGATTCAACTTTTTAAGAGAGGATAAATACAGATGATTAATGTGATCGTGAAAGGAGAAACGACCGTCAAGAAACATTCTTAAATAGTGGAAGGAATTTTAAGTGGAATTGGACCATCGTTTAAGATAAGACTAATCAAAGAAAGATCAAAAGGGCAAAGGGTGAACACAACAGACGAGGATTTAGGAGGGAAATAAAAAAAATGAATATTAGAAAGAGAATTTTCTAGTACTATTAGAGAGCTCTGGAGACCGGAGTTGGCTATCGAGATATTGCATTCGGAGGAGTAGATGAGCACATTGTCAGCAAAGAAAAGCGAAGAAGAATTACGAGGAAGAGAAGCGATTTTGATAAAGTAAATTTTAAAGAGCGTAGGACTAAGACAGGAACCCTGAGGTAACCCACGAAAGATTAACCTGGTGAAAGAGTCGGAGGAGAAAAGAGAAGAAAAAATTACAGTTCTTCATTGAAAGAGAATGATAGTAAGAGAAGCAAAGTGGATAGGAATGTTAAATGAGATCATTATGTCAAGGTGTGTGTGAAAGTCGACGTTATGAAAGTCAGCTATATCAACAAAAGCAGAAATAAGGAATTTTTTATTGATAAATGACATATAAACCTCCGACATAAACTTGTTGATGAAATCTGGTGGGTTCAGGACGAAAACTAAACATATTGTTAAATGGCAAATTTCTTTGCTCGAGCCACCAAACGAGACGTCTATTAATTAAACTTTCGAAAAACTTCCTCACACGCGAAGCAAGAGATATAGGACGAAACGAAGAAGAAAAAGGTATTGGAATAGAAAAAATAATAAAAGTGTTCCAGGAAGAATGAGTAGAATCGGAACAAAGAAGTTAAAAATATTTAAAAGTATCTGAAGGGAAAATCCAGAGAGACTTTTAAGAACAGAAAAATTGATCCCATCTCATTCTCGCCCGAAGAGAAGTTAGATGAATCGCCTAAAGATAAACGAAGTTCTGATAGAGTAAAAGGAGAGGTTAGAAAATGTGGTGAACTAGGATTAGACGGGAAAGGGCAGGAGGAACTATAGAATCAATCAACGGTTCCAGTTTTTCAGGAGGAAAATTATGATTGGAAGAACGTCGGGAAAGAGAGGATTTAAAGGTCTTAGCCATTTGCCATACATGAGAAATAAGTGTGCATCAAGAAAAAGGGGAGTAAAAGTTTTTCATGAATTTTTCTCAGCTGTTTAAAAAACAAATCTGGCTTTAGGATTGGCATTCTTATGAGTCAAAAAATGAAAAGAGAAGAACCAGAACGGAAAGTTCTACAAGCAGACATACTTATATTAAAAGCCGCCCTACACTTCTCATTCCACCATCTTAAAATGAAACTAGACGCTAGGGGAATAACTTAATGCGAAAATTGGTATGCTCTAAATGCGGAGCAAAGCCAACGGTCCTTCGCACCTCAGCATTAGCGCTATGTTTCTCGGCTGCTGAATACGGATGCCCTATATGGGCAAGATCGGTGCATACAAAAAAGGTTGATGCCTGGATTAATTAAAATGCGCCGAATAGTCACTGCATGCTTAAAACCTACCAAAGTGGATAAGCTGTATCTTGCCTGTGGCATAGACCCGCCAGATATTCGACGATCCGTTGCTACTGATGCTGAAAGAACAAGGCTAGAGACAGATTACAGGCACCCAATGTTTGGTCAGAAGGCTGGCACATCACGTCTTAAATCCAGAAGAAGCTTTCTATACTGCTCAAAACGATTGGATCAGCTACGACAAAAAGCTCGCGCACAGAGATGGACGGAAAAACATGGAAACGGAAGTAGTTTGAAAGAAATAATGAACCCGGTGCGTCCGCTAAGTTGGCGTAGTTGGAAAACGTTAAATCGGCTTCGCTCTGGTTGCGCCAGAACTGCAGTAAACTTACTTAAATGGGGTCTGGCCGAAAATGATAAATGAAAATGCGGGGGAAACAGCAGAGCCATAGACACTTGTTTCAGTGTAGCTTGGTGCCTGTAGCCATTACGGAGAGAGACCTATGGAGTACGGAGCTAACTGACGAAGCTATAAAAATGGTTGATGTACGGACTGACAGTGTACAAATCCGCTGTATATCAGTTGACTTTATTTTATTTTAGCATATTAGTCCTGAAGCGTCTCGGACACGATAATAATAATAAAAAAAAAAAATGTTTTTATTAGTTTTAATCTGTGTGACAGGGTTGATATAGTACCTTTAGCAACCGCGCGGGAAAAATTAGGGGGAGGTTTACCTCCCCCATTGGACGAGTCTGGCATTAATTATAAATTATGTTTAAATTTTAACTTGGCAACTAAAATAAAAAGAGTTAAAAAATAACTAGATTAACAAATTTAAATATCAATCGAACAAGACAAGGCAACTGTATTCGAAATAACAATAGAAATGAAGGTAACGATAAGAATAATATAAATATAGGACGGTAAATACGAACGAATTAAAAGGAACGATCTCACCGATAATTCGGGAACAATGAATGAAGCAATTAAACTTTATCAAACATATTAAAAAAATGCCTTTATTGCCAATAAATATGGCGAAGTTCCATAATTGCATTTTGCTCGAATCTAAGCTTGGTAAATTTGCAGCAGCGATGACTGATGAATCCCGTACGTTGTATGTAATGAGGTTGAGCTTTTTTACGCATATGTTCTTTCCACGACATTTTATTGTCCAAAATAAATCTTACATATTTCAGTAACTCGATTGATGTTTCTACTGAACTGTTTAGGTAAATTTTTATACATGAATTATAACGTCGAATTTTAAGGAAGTGAACGGCTTTATTTTTTTTTTCTGTAGATCGTAAACTTTCTACAGTGGCAGTGGCTAGCCGTGCAACATTTTGCATGGTTTCTGTTAACTTTTGTACTGCTTTATCAATGTCGTAACTAGTTTTCAGCGGCATATTTAAACTTACGTTAGCCTCTAGATATGTTTAAATAAAGGCCAGTTGGTTTTTTTATTGATAAGGTATGGCTCAGGTGTGTTTGCTATTGGCGAAATGCTCACCGTTAATATAACCGAAGAGTGGTCTGACTGTAGATCGAAACAAGAGTCCGCTTTCATATATAAAGAAGGAATTCCTTTTGTTACAAAAAAATTGAGTAGTTCAGGTTTTTTCCTACGATCCTGAGGCCAGTAGGTAGGCTCGCCCGCCTAAATGTAACCTATATATTCCGGCTGGAAATTACTTTTTCCAGAATTTTCCCCCTGGGATTATCCAAGCGAGAGCCTCCATTTGCGACTTTTTGAATTCCAGTCTTCACCGGATATGAATTTCTCTCCTAATGACTTAAAATATTTAACGATTAGGTTTCCATCTAGTCGCTCAATTGGAGAGAAATATACGGCGGAAATAGCGACAGTTCCGTTAAACGAGCATAATTTTACCGTGCAAGACTGTGTATTAGTTTTTCAGAAAAATGTTTCTTCTCGTGGTGGTGCTGGATGGTTTTTTTAATAATAGTTATACCACCGCCACGAGCTATGTTATCTGGCTTAAGACACTTAGTTGAGAGTATTGAAAACTGTTTTATTTGTGAAATGTGTTTCCGAGATGAGCAGTATATCAATGAAGTGAGATTTTAGAAAAAGCTCTATTTCTAACTTACGTTGTAAAGCGCCATTATCGTTCCGATGTTTAATTCTTAATGAGCTACCCATTACTTACTAGTGTTTTATTCACGACGCTGAGGACAATAAATTTAATATCATAGTGTTCCGATAATCATTAACTACAGTCTCGTAGAAATTTATTTTAAAACATAGCAGAAAAGACTTTAAAAACGATTTTCTGTAATGCTTTTTTTCTTATTACTACTGCCGCAAGAATGAAGTTGTCATTAATATAAATCCGATCCTTCTCACCATGAGGGCAACGCAACCCTCGGGGTCATTTTTACTTAACTACGCTGTTTTTTGCGATATGAAATTTACACAGTAAACATTGCAGATTTCGTTGCAGGATACACTCATATTCCCTATGATACAAAAATACTCGTTATATAAATCATCATACACGTATAATTTTCGCCTAACGGCATAACAACAGGTGAAATAATATTGAATATATTTTAATGATCATGTTAATTCTTACGTTGAAGTTAATAACAAAATCGATTAGTGTTACATTTATAAGACATTATTGATCGATGTTTTAATATCGACTTGGAAGATCAGCAAGCTCCTCTACTTCCGTCGTCAGACATTAAGCTACAAGAAAAATAAAAAATTGATTTCGAAAATAGTGAAATGATTTTTTTTCCCCGGAGTAGCCAATTGAAATTGATTTTTTCATAAACATTCCAGAAGAAGTAAGCTTTCGGCAGTCTACAAAGTCTAAAAGACGGAATTCTATATATTACCTAAATAGCCTCTTTCTTTTAAATTATTAAATTTTCTGATACCTTTCGTACATTTTAACGAGAAATTTGAAGACAAATTTATAAACACATAAATCGTAGAAATTTATTTGTATAATATTAAAAATAAAAATATATAAAATGTTTTAATGTAAAAAATTTTAAATTTACATCATTGTTATATAGGTTAATGTCACACATTGTTTAAACTCCCGTAATCATGAAGCTTTGCCTCGAAACGCGTCGGGTAATTAAATATTAAATAATTGTTTGTAATAGTGTGGTTTTAGTTTTAATGTTACTTATTATACGTTAAATTTGTATGTTTGTATCGCATTCAACTCAAAAATTTGCCAGTATTTTTATTATTTATCAGCTTAAAGGTAATCTCAAGGTTAATTAATATGTAATGTGAAAATTATCAATTTTTGTTATTACGGAAAAACGAATTACATATACAAAAATATAAATGTGAAAATTAATTCGCAGACAAATTTAATCGCCTGGAAATTCGTCCTATTTTACAATTAACGTAATATATTAATTTCTTCAATACAACGCTGAATCCATAACTCTGTTTTATATCCTTTGCGAAGTCAACCATTTTTTTTCTTTTTTTTTTTTTTTAGGTTGGTCAGGGTCGGCGTTTACCCGTCATCACAAAGACTTTAAAGAATGTACGAAATTCTTAACCAAGGACAGAGGAAGAAAAAGACGATACCGCTTACAAATAGAATAAGAGTTCACCTATAAAAGAAAGGGGAAGTGAGATGAGAAAAAGAAGGCAGATATTTTAATTGTCCATGGTAGCGCGTGGTTTCGATAGCTTTAGCAATCTCCAGAAAAAGTAGCCCAATATAAAAATACTATGAACTAAGAAGGACATTTTATTACGCACTGGACGAACATAATGCACCACCCCTAACACAATATGACCGTAACTACGAACGCAACGTCCACCGTGCCAACTGGACAAATGAAAGACCATCAGACATTATAGTTACCCTTGTAAAAACAGAGTCCACAAAACCGGGAATTTACCATTCAATGTTAAGGTCACAATTATTTAAATAAAATCTACAATGCTAATAGAAAAGAAGTAGAGAAATCCATTAAATAACGTCGATAGCTGCAAAAACAGAGCCTAACAAGAAAAAAGTTCCACAGTATCTTAACTGTAGAATCGAAATCTTATATAAAGAAAAAAAATTGGTTGGAAGTAGATACGGTAGAATATTAAAGCGGAGAAGAATTGATAAGAACAATTAAATCGTGATGTGATGAATTACCGAAAACATGAATTTAGCGACAATTTAGCAAAGAAGGAATAAAAAGGATACACGATAAGATGATAAGAGCTTTCTGAATAGAATGCTGATTTTTCAAACGATAAAATATAGGATCTGAATTATCAAAGCAGAGAGGACAAAGAGGAGAAGAAATAATGCAGAAAATATAAAGAGACGCAGGAAGTCCGCTACGGCCAACAAAAAAACGGTAAAGAGAAGAAACGACGGAGCAACGTTAATGAGGGAAATCAAGAAACCATGGATAAGATGGCGGGTCCGGTTGTGTAAATAAACAATGAGCCATTTCAGTGATAATTAACTATTCATGATAAAAAACACTAATTAAGCGTTATACATTAAGCCCTTAACTTACAAAAAATTCCTGCTTAGCGTATAAATTTTTCGTATATTTACGCATATCCACAAATTTAACTTTTCATAAATCTCAATCGAGATTTTTCACTAAAATTATGGTATAAAAGAAACTAATTTGTCCGTAGGTCAAAAAAAAAGGGAAATTTTCGGATTAAAAGTCAGTCGGTTTTTTTCATTTCTCTAATGGCATACCAATAATGGGAGAGAAGAAATATTTTCTTTTAAACCAAATTTCTTTCAATATCTACAAATCAATTTTGTACTTTCCGAGAAATTAATAAATTTCCGGAAATAACGTGTATGTTTAAAATATGGTTTAACTCAATTCTTAATATAAACGTTAGAACGAAATATTTCCCTTACTTTGTCCAACAAATAGAATAGAACAACTGAATCTTATCAAAAATTCTGTACATTCAGCATTTTTTTTTTTCATTTTTCTCCCTGACGCCAACTCTTGCCATTTGGCCAGCTTGTCTCAATTTCACAAATCAACGGTAATAAAATAAATAAAAGGTTAATAAAACCTCAAAAAGTTTAATAAAGATTAGTGGAAAATTTTAAATCGGAAAAATATATTAAAAAGTAGGGGTTAAAGATGTTACAAGCCGTTTTAATTATAATTATTAGTGTAATTCATTTTTTGTTCGCGATACACATTTCTATTCTATGTTGGTGTTTTAAATTTTTACGATTTATTCAATGATATTCGGGATTTTATGTTTGTGTTTCAATTTTTATTTTTTCTCGTTCGTCATTTATCTTTGCACGTTGTTTATTTATTTAGTAAGTATATTATTTCCAAAATAGTCACTTCTGCGGAAAACAGAAATGGAATAAAAATACTACTTTAAATTACGATATGAAATCCTGTTCAGATTTTTCTTCGTTATCGCCAAGTCGGAGGATTTTAAAAAATCGCAGACGCACCCGTCAGCTATGATAATTTTGGTTAACAAGCATATTACTGTTAAAATAACTTTCGACTTTGAAAGCGCGACCGAAAATTGCTTTAGTCGGTGTAATTTTCGATTTTCTAGAGTCTAATGAAAACTACCTTTCAGTCGAAGTGACTTTTCCTTCGCATACACGTGCAAAAAAAAAAAAAAAAAAAGACAAAAAAAAGTTGTTTACAGTAATTATCTTTCTTTTCCTCGTTGTTCTAGAAAATGATTAATGGCCGACACACTGGCAAAATGTCACAGGTAAACCCTAAATTTATTTTAAGCCGCCGAATTTTTTTCTTTCTTTTAATTGCGAATTTCAGACTCATTTATTAGCGGAGAATATTGACAATTCCCCGTGTACTGAAATCAATTTACCTAAACTTCGCCATCTCGACAAAGTTCCACTTCGTTACTTAATATTCGCGTGCTCGCAACCGATAACAATACACGACCTCTTTTATCAACTAATGCTGCTCGATTCGTTAAGTGTGATTAATGCGAAATTTGAGGGAAGCTTGTTTCCCTTTTTTTTTCCTTCCAAATGGCGTATTTCTTATAAGGTACAATTACAATGGTAGCAAAAACGTCTTACGCAGACAAATGCAACAGAATGTTGTGGTGAAATGTTTTTTATCAGTCACTGCGAAAAATTCTATAATTGTTATTTTCTGCAACCTGCCAAAGCCATCCGCAAACGTACACATACTGGCTATACTTGACTGAGGAAAATTTTACGCTTTTAACGTTGTCTAAAAAGCCCTTAACATAAAATCTCTTCGAAAATATAAAATCAGAAATAGAATGCACCCCTGTGTACTCTGAAAATCAAAGAAGTTTCAGTAACAAAAATGTTTATGTGGTCAATGCTATTTCATCCATTCTTCTTGAGAGACAAAAAGCCTATCTCCTCGTATCGAAAATCAAACGTTCCCTTCTAAACTTTTATACACTCGATGACGTTTTCAATTTCTTAAACCGGATTTAATAAAATCCAAATATGAAAAAACGGAGTTGTAAAATCGTTCTTTCTTTTAAAACAGGACCATCCAAGCTCATTTCCATTGTCGCTCTGTAAAATTGAACACAAAAAAGATGCTTCAGTACATCTCATCAATTTGACCAACAATAAATGGCACCTACTGCCGGAAGCCCGGTAACGTAAACGAAATAGAACATTCTGTGATTTACCGATAGAAGCTATACATGAGACATTGCTGACCTTTCTAAATGGTGAACAATCGAGTGTCTTTTTCTTTTCCAACTCTTGTAATTTCGATTCCTATAGTTTCAAACAAAAAAAAAAAAATCGTTTACACACGTTTCGAGAAAAAATTATTTCAGTGATAAATTCTTCAAAAGAAAATAGAACCTTAAAAGAAACAAATATTTTATCTACCAAGCGTGCCTACACAAGGGAACTTTTTAGCACAGGTTAAAATGTGATGAAAAACGACTGAAAGCGTCTTTTTTTTTTTGTTTAATGGTTCTAGCCAACAATGGCGACTACCCCAACTCAGAGATAGGAGTTAGTTGGAGGTTTTAAACTTTAATTCAATTTTCTTTCGATTTTAATAGCATGTGGCACCCCATCAATTTCTCCTCCCTTCCAATCCGAGCTAATTCTTCCTCTCACAATGTAGTTAACTTCGAATTCCTTCAGCTGCTGAACTCTTCTTTTCCTTCCCATGCCTTAATCTTCTCGGATGGGGCTGCAAGAGTGATGGGGGCGTGGATGGTGCGTATACGTCTCCTACGTTCCTGCACTCTCTGAGTCTTTCAGACTTCCTTCTTTCTGCTCTATCTTCTCGGCCGAGTCGATCTCAATTCTTCGTGCAATTCATTTCATATCCTCTACAAGTGGAGTTCACAAATTCCTGATCCTTTCTGATTCCAAAGGCGTTCTTCAGTCCATCTCCTCTCCTCCTTCTCATACTTCTGACGGTATCATCTTCTCTATTCGATCTCTTGTCTCCTCTTTGTTCTCGTCCCGTTCCATTCTCATAGACTTTCTATAGGTCCCTAGTCATTCCAATATTGCTAGCAATGACTCAGCTGACTCTTTAGCTCGCTCAGCCAGCCGCATTGGTCCTTTCCTTGACTCTTTCCCTAACTCAGACATTCTTTCTCTATCACGCTCTAATCATTCCAGATTTTCGTCTGACATGTATCCATCTTTATTCTCAAATCGCTTTTCACAGTACCGTCTTATTCAACCGGTTCCTATTTTCCTGCCTTGGTTTCAATCTATTCCTATCTGTCGTCGTTCCACCGTTGTTTCCTTAATTAGGCTTAGAATCAATCATTCTCTACCCCCCTCTTCCGGCTTCCGTTTTTCTTTAGCTCTTTGTTCTTTCTGCTTTCTTCACGCTTCTGAGCTTCCTCGTATTTGTGATTCAAATCATATCCTATTCGAATGTTCTGCCCTCTCTGACGAACGCTCCTTTCTTTACGCTCAACTTTTAGTTTTGGGTCTTCCTACTCCCTTTAACGCTACCTATTTCCTCTCCATTGCTTTCAGTTATTCCGTTACTGCTGTCCTTTGTCCTTTCCATTTCTGACCGCCTGACTATTTAGTTCTATCTCTTAATTTTTCATGTTGTTGGGTCGAGGCCGCTGGCGCGCCCAGGGTAGGAAAAAAAAAAGAAAGAAAATCGATAGGATACGTAAGAAGAGAAGAAAGGATTGGGATAATTAGTACAAAAGGAAAGGTGAAAATATGGAAAGCATTGTAGAAAGTCCAAGTCTCAACAAGCAAGTATAAAAATTATTCCGTTTGGCTAATGTAGAAGAACACTCACCGAAAATATGACCAAGATTACGAATAAAGGAAGAATTTGAGCGATACGGTGACGGAGCTGGAACAAGAGAAAAACGAAAGCGGGAATATAGGAGAAATGTCGCCGAAGCGCAAACCGTGTATCAGTGATACTGAAGAGCGCTTGAGAAAAGAGGGGACATAGAACTATGGGAAAAAAGATTGGGAGGTTAAGCTGCACCGCCAGGTAATGAGAGTGAGGATTTGAAAAGAACGCCACATAGAGATATTCGAGCGAAGTCTACAATGGTAATTCTTGCGAGAAAATCAAAACGTTATTTACCGGCATCTTCTTAATTAAGTGAGTTGCGTGAATGGAAGAACGCTTTTTGTGCAGACAAATCCGATGGAATATTGCGGTGAAACGTTTTATCAGCCGTCTCATGAAGAATTGTTTAATTGTACTTTTCTACAGCCTATCGAAGCTATACGACAACATAAACAGACTGTGTGTGGAATACTTTAAAAAACTGTAGAATCAAAGAAGCCTTTAAAAATTCGAAAGTAAAATTCACTGATACGGGAAAACTAAAGGAGTTTTAGTGACAAAAGTTTTTGTACGGTCGATGCTCTTTCATCGGTCTTCTTGAAGAACATGAAGTATCCTCTACTATATTTTGAGATGTAGCACTTGGATCTGACATTTGTATTTGAACAATACTGAAGCTAAGAGCGGAATGTGTTTTCACTCGTCCTTTGTTGATGAAACAAACGATTACGGACTCTAAACAGTTCTTTAGAATGCGATAATTCAAGACATAAATACGCACTAGCGAGTACACATATCATCCCACAGTCTGAGCAATCCAAGAACCATCCGAATGATACGAGTTAAATAAGAAGATATGTATCTCTTAACCCGACACATATATGCTGCACAGAACACGCTTCTGTAAGTGGAGGGTTGAATTTATACACGCGCGAAAAGACCGTGCATCACGATTTTACCTGTTGTTCGCAATACACATTTCTGTTCTATGTTCGTGTTTTAAATCCGGTTTTTTCAGCTAAAAATTATCTTTAAAATCGACGGCAAGTATAATTTCATCTGTCCCTCGTTTGTTCGTTCACTATTTTAGTAAATATATTATTTAAAAAAAGTTATTTCCAGCAAACAGCTATAAATAAAAACACACTATTTTCAATATGGAAATATTACGCGATGGTAGGCGAATCGAATTTCTAACGAAAATATCACTGCTGGAAATATCTATTTAATGCCATGAACAATTAGGCTCTTGTTACAAAACATGTTGAAAGGCGTTTTTTTTTTGTTTTTTTTTTTTTTTTGGTAATTAATATTTTTCTGTTTATGCTGTTTATTCTATAGAACATATACAGAGATGAGTAATCATATTAGCTCTGTAGCTTAAAATATTATCTGCTCTCAGATAGGGTGTCTCGAATCTAGCGTGTTACCTCTTTACGTAGAAGAAATGCACGTAAAGCAGCAGAATATTTTTTGATGAATTAAAATTAAATCGAAATTGAGTTAAACAGCTGTGCACAAAGTGATATTTTTTCACTTTCTGAACACAACAACCCTATACAGGTCGATGCTAAAGTAATCGTTCTGACCAACGACTAACATTGAATTATTGAATGCTTATCACACGCGTTCGCCACCTACATCGGCTTCGAACTAAATTTCTCACTCAATAAATGCCCGAACTAGTTTAATGGAAATTAACTAATTTAACAGCGACGAGACTGAACTATCGTAGGGGAGATAAAATCGAAAAGGAAGACACACTATTCCTGTAGAACGTGCTTTCGTCCGAAATTTAATGAAAAAATAAAAAACGAAAATAAATCCCACGACAATGCTAGCTAGTTGAAAGGAAAATAAGACCGAAACGAAGACAACGATGAAAAAATTCTCACCATTTTTTCTAAATTCTAATTGCAACTAGTCATTTTAGGCTCAGCAGACAGACTTTGCAATCGATGAAAGTGCAGTTACGAAACTGTCGATTGGGCGCTTTTTAAATTTGACTCTGTTAGTCATTTGATCGTACTACAGACGCCATATTGTCTGATTTCTTCTCTTTTGCAACCATCCTCATGCAGCCGGGATCACTATTAACGACTATGTTATTCCTTTGCCGGAAGTAATTAAAAAATTCTGTTACATCTTTGCGTTACTTCGAAATCTTTTTACTATTTCCATGAATTTTTTTTTTTTTTTCAAAAATTAAACATCCGGTAAACCAAGCGGCTTACCCTATATATATATTAATGACCCTGTCATTCTCATGTTACAGGAATAAGAAAATTTGTAGAAAAATAAAACAATATATTTCAAAAATCGTAATTTTTTTTTTTTTTTCGTCAAAAATGACGTAATCAATTAAAGCACATTATAGGAAAATTAGAACGAGAGGGGCGCAAAAGTTTTCTTTTCATAGAATCCCATAGTACTCAGCTTAATATAATATATCCTGCTCGGTCGCACCACTTGACATCGAGCATCGTAACTACTTACTTGTACATTAACTCCTCTTTATGGGAAAGGCTGTTTTGTTTTTTTTTATTTTTGTAATTTTAATAGCTTTGGATCAGATAGAAAACTGATAATTTTGCTATAGTAATATACTGGTAGTGGAGTCATAAGTTTACGGCGAAAAACGTGCAGTCTACAACATGCCGGCCATTCTGTTAAAGCAGAGAAATGCTTAGTTCGTTAAACGCTCTACCTAATTGGCAGTTTACGCTATTGTTGCACATGTGTGCATTGGTTTCAATGCGATAGAAGCATTCACAGTGTCTAGAGAACGCAACACGAAAATGAATCAATCATCAAATCAGAATTTAATTATACTACTTGGGTAACACAGTAGCCTAGTGGTTAAGGTGCTTGGCTACTAAATCAGAAGACACGGGTTCTTGTCTCGAACCCGTGCCTGAATCGCTCCCGAGTTTACCACGCCTGAAATAATTGGGTACCAGGGAAATCTGGGGAAGTAAAGGCGAATCCCAAGTAGAAAGTAACTGATCCCCCTACTCTCATTAGTGCCGTTGGGCTTAATACATTGTGAACCTTAACTTCACAATCCATAATGCCTTCTCAAGAGTATGGGACTTACTTACTTGTCAGCAATAGACGTATTAAGCAATTTTTTTTTTTGTTCATGCCCAAAAAGCAACTTATCAGATTTCTACTGTCAAGCTAGAAACTGTTTCGTCAGATTAACGAATCTCTGATATTTTTCTTTTTTCAATTTGCTTCGATACTTCGCCGTATCATTAGAAGTACCAGAGAATTCGTCACTGTTACATTTCGTTCGAAGACAATTCAGTTCAAGTGCAGCTGCGTTTGAAAATATAAAATAATCATCATTCGCGTTCGGTTAATTTCCGCAGTTGACGGATCCAAACGATAATATTAAAAAAACACACAGGTATATATTATTGTTACTAATATTGTTACTATTATTATCATTATTACTTTTGTGCCTATCAAAACATAATTATTAAGTTCCTCGTTCTACTTAAGAGTTGAAAAAATTCGTTGAGTAATTTAAAAAAGCACTTTGTACGCTTCGTCATAAAAATGGCGATTGAATGAAATGAATATTATCAAGAGCGATCGTGTTTGCATAAGTGTGTATGTGTGTGGGCGTGTGCAGTCGTATTGGCGATATTTCGTGAATCGGATTGTCTTTAACGGAAAGCAACCGATCAGAAAAGTGCGAGCCAAGGAACGAAAATTAACCGATTATTATTCAAAGACGTACGTGCTTCGGGCGCGGACAACGGCATATTTTGTGGCAAATGGTGATCGCTGACGGAGCGGATAGGAAATGCCGAATGGAGAGGAATTCGAAGAAATGCTGAGCTGAACGGACGATGGCCAATCTATGGCACATGACACACTCACGATAACATCATCTCGCCAGTACACAATTAAGCAAAATCGCGACAGCGGTCAACATCAGCCGAACGAGATTAATCGCGGTACTCGAAAGACCGATTCCGTCTCGCAGTAACCGACCCATTCGAAACTTTCCAGCGACACCGCGCCCCTCTTCCGCCAGCAACTGTGCTTTTCTCGGTGTGGTGCGTACGCCGATTCCCGCTTGTTCCAGACACGGTAAAGGACATTTCCCGTCTGCGTACGTAAAGGACAACTATAGATTTAGCATAAGGCAACATTCGCACCGTAGGAAGCAGTGGATGGAGGCGCGCCGCTTTTTATTTTTTCTATCCTCTTCTCCTTTATCCTTCTTCACTAGGAGCGTTCGATAAAAGACGATGCTCGTCGAAATATCGACCAAATTCGTTACACTATCCGCTTGTCGCCCTAACCTTTCAACCGTTATGCCACATCAGCCTTCTTGCTACCACGAAACATTTTTTTTCATCTTACTCGCGAACCGAGACGGCTGCTTGCTTCAACGTAATCTACTTCGACGTAATTTTCATTACGCACGTTGCGCACTCTATTAGCAAAGTGAAAATTTTCGTTATGCACGACTACCGCTCTGAACAGTTCAAACTTTTCCCGTGTTTTAAATTTTCCTAAAGGACTTGACCGAAATGCGAATGTATTCTAGCAGACTCTAAGTAAGAGGTTGATACACGAAAAATACTGTAATCAAAAATATACGCGCCTATGTAATAATGGTGAAAAATTGTTGCATGCTCAATATTTGAAAAGACCCGTTTTCGTTTTTTTTTTTGTTTTTTTTAAGATTTGCAAACTGGTCAATCTGATTACTACACAATCTTAAAATAAATCCTTTTTTTCTGGAGAAGAGACAGAACAGCCAGATACCTACACCCGCAGAGAGGAAAAAAGGGGAACTGGCCGCCGTCAGTTGAAGTTTTATTCGGTCAGATGTTGGCAGTATAAAGGAACTAATAGCTGAAATGGTATATGAAAAGGAAGGAATGATGGAATACATAAGAAATTAGTAATAAGGAGTAGAGAAGCCGCGTTTTAGTAAACCGGCGTATAGAACATAGCGTTAGACACAAGAGGGGATAAACATTTAGAAATAATGTAATCTACATTACAGATGAAATTGCTTCGTTTGGATGGAGGACGCAATGTGGCGAGGAAGCTGGCGAAAAAATGAGAAGGTAACAGAATATAGTTGAAATAGCGTAGGCGAACAATAAAAAAACGACAGCAGAACGAGGAAGCGAAGGAAACTCGAGGAACCGACGGAATTAAAAAGGAAGACTCGGTGGAACAGATAGGTAAAAAGAACAATCATTACGAAAGGAAGAAAGGTAAATCTCCGACAACAGAATTTAGATGGAATTGTATACATAAGATTAGAAGATGGGTTTCTTTTTAAAGAAAAAAACGGGAGGAGCAGCAACACAGGCAAAGGGAATTGTTCATTTCATTACTCTTAACGGCGATGTAACAAAGGAAAACTTACGGTAGATTAAAACGGAGAGAAAGAAAGAAAGTGAATAAGGCGTATATGAAGAATAATAAGATTGTTTGTTGATGGATTATTAAAGAACCTGATATCGGTATATCAATAAGGGAAGAAAAAAAGCAAAATACAAATAAAAAGAGTAGAAAGTTAATCAGTGCATTTATAGATGAACAATATTTCGTTACATATTTCAATCTGTAATAAATGTAATTAGCAAAACAAAAATTAAACTAACCCTCCGACACGAAATATATTAATAACACTAACTGAAACCCTTACGCTTAAAAGATAATCGTTCTAATTGACTTTCTTTCTCACGCAAATATAGTCTTTGCACTTACCGATGCAACTGCTAACAAGACTTTTGGCTCTTTTGCTGTAACCGAATATAGAGGCAGCTTGTATTCTTTGTTGTTGTGTTGTCCTCGAGCCTGTATCGCAATAGATGTTATTCTTCCCGAAAAATAGAAAAGTTTTTATTTTTATTGCTAACGGACATATTGTGAACTCACTAAGAAAGAGAACATTCACTTTTACCAATTTACATTTGTTACAAATTCAAATGTGCAATGAATTATTATTCAAGCGCCGCTGATAACTTTCAATTTTTCTTTTTTTTGAAATTTCCACTTCTATTAAAATATTACCATTCGGGTTGGTATTAATCAATCAACGGACGATGTTTTCAATATTTCGTCACTGCGTGTTAATTAAAGTTTTTTTAAACAGATTTAGACATTTGTGCATTATTTAGAAGAAAGACAGAAAATCTTCTTTTATTTTATAGCTCTGTACGGAAGCATTTGCGGCCTTATATGTTTATAGGAACTATTTTGTTAGGCATAAAATTTCCCGTCAGCACCTTACGTGCACGGGTACTGTACATATACAAATATATAATATCAGGAGCGAATCCAGAAGAACATTGCGGGAGGGGGGATTATGTAATCACGTAAAATCTTCTACGGTAGGCAGTAGATTTGAGAAGTACCCCTTATTTCATAAAGAAAATTAAATAACAACCTTTATAGAAATTTAAAAATGTTTTAAAAATACATAATTATTACAATTTTTAATTTAACTTCTGTTTTAATTTTAGGGGTGAAAAATAGAACGAAATTATAAAATTATACCTTAAATATGGTAGTTTAGAAATAGTAAGATAGTATTTTTATTAGACACTTTACTTCTTTTTTATTTTTGTTAGTAATCCGATCCGAATTCTCTTTGTTCACGAACAAGTTCAAATAAATATATTTCTCATTGAACTACTATTTTTATTTAAATTACAAAATAAAAGTGGCAAAATATCGACGACAGTTGTGTTTAAAATGGAATAAAAAAGTAACATTAACGGTTTTACTAGAAAATAGTATTAAATATTAATTATTAAAATCCGTAGGTGAAATTCATACAAATCTTTTATATGTAGCATGAATTAAGTTTCTCTGTTGTAACAAATTTTTTCATAGAGGCATTGGTTCTTTAGGGGGAAGAAATGTCCCCTATTTCCCCTCCCTCCCCATGGATCCGCCATTGATAATATACAGTGAAAACATCTATATATAGAACATCAGTTATAAAGATGAATATTGTTCGAATCAGCAGATTTACATAAAACTCTATATGTCAATATTTCGTTCGCAGAAAGAAATCGTCCTTTGATCTTTCTCCATGAAAAAATAAAATGTATACACTCTAATTATCAGCGCGATGTATTAAACGCTTATCGTAAATTTAACGAAATCGATGATAACCTGTAGTGCATTTCAGAACAAAAAATATTAGAAAAAAACCTCCTACAAGTTTCTTCAAAAGAAGAGAAAATTGAACTTTGGTTTTTTTTTATCTTATAGTAACTTAAGTTTTATTAGATCGTCGCACTCTAATGTATACAGAAAAGTTTGGAGTTGCGTTTTTAAATTTATTAAGAAGTATTATGCGTATTTATGATTTTATAAATAAATATTTAATCAGTAAAATTCTTCAAAATATATTTCACAAAAGTTCTATAACGAGGTTAAATTATTTTTTTTTTTTTTTTTTTTTTTTTTTTTGTGAAAGCAACATCCTGTACCGTGTTTAACTGCTGTGGCTATTGCAGTACGAAGATGCGCAGTTTCTTTTTATAGATATCTGATTATTCCGCTAGTTCTGATAAATTGTGTTATGGATAAAATTGCATCGGGGGAATTCTCAAGAATGTTGGTGACTGTTTTGTTATTAATTGAAAGGGGCCGGTGAGGTGATAATGCTGGACAGTCGCATAGTATATGAGGAGTTGAGTAAGCAACATCTTGGCCACAGAAAGGACAATTCGTAGGAGAGGGGATTCTTTGCAAAATAAAATTATGCGACATGGCCGTATGGCCTATGCGCAAGCGGCTAAGTGCACAGAAATCTCTGCGGGAGATGCTTTTTTCTGGCCACCATGGTTCCGTTGAGGGTTTAATTAACCTCGAGAAAGTCTGACACGAGGACCAATGGGTTTTCCATAAGGACGTGAGATTATTCAAGACTATGTTCGAGAGATAAGGTGGAGGTGGGCTGTTACTAGGCGAGGGGCAATATATTTCTGCTCGGGCGGATGTATCGACGCGTTCATTTCCAGGAATCCCTGCATGGCTGGGCGCCCACAGAAAGGATGCGGAGCACTGTCTCTTAATAAGTTCGTATAATACCTGCTGGGTTCGAATTGCTACAGGATGTTTGGTGAGGGGATTAGAAATTGTCAATAAGGCCGCGGATGAATCAGATACCAGCAGGACTTTCTGTGATGTAGGCTCTGTAAAAAGAAAATATTCCAAACAGAAAAATACTGCGTATATTTCAGCATCCAGTACCGAGCAATTGTCATTCAGTCGAATGCTTCGAATCACGTCGCAGACTTCAAAGGAACAGGCGGTTGGGGAAGAAGTAGCCTCTGGGGTGGCCTTGGCAGCATCCGTGTAGAAAAAGACGTGGTCGGGGTATTTTTACATTGTTGCTGTTGTCAGCTGAACGATATTCGGGTGCAGGGGTTTATTATACTTCGTCAGGGAAAAGTTAACATCAATGTTTAAAGGGGCCCACGGCGGAATCATGATGTTAGGAGCTAGGTTAGGGAAAGGGATTACGCTCACGTTGTGCTGTGATAGGAGAGCCAGGATTTCTGGGAGAGGGTCATTAGGGAACTCTGGGGTGTTGGGGAGGTCATTTGTGTCAAATATTAAAAAAATGTATGTCGGATATAACGATGAGCTGGTTATTATAAGGACCAGATTACATAATACCCCATTTAATGTGTTATATCCGATGTTCACTATGTATACATATATTTAAATCGTAGCAATAATTCAAAATAATCATTATTACAATAAAATGGAAACTATCAAAACGATAAAATTACGCAACTGCTTTGTCTTTGAATTAACCGTCTCGTTGACTAACATTATCAAAGATAAAGCAGCAACTACACAATTATTTAAGAATTACTACTAAATAGCGCAAACAAAAATAAAACGACTAAAAATAAATCACGAATATGTTTGTTTTACATGTCCGTTGCATTCTCACGTTTTTGGATAGTGATCGGATATTCCCGAAACTGTTTCTAGTATTTATGCGATATATTTTACTTTGTTAAATTTATTGGTATTATTTTTCATGTTTCGAGAACTCGATGTTTAAAGTATTTCGAATCAGTTTCTTCGTAGCTTTTTCTTTTTTTATTATTAATAATTTAGATTTTAGGAGACTCCTAATCGTAGACTATTTCAACAGGTGGGTGTAAAGAATTTAATAAAGTTGTACGTTCTTTTATTCCTACCATTGCTAAGAAACATTTTTCAACCCCAACTTCTACCACTCTATTCGGCCAACACTTTTTACGCGGTACTCGGTATTTTTTCCTTCACTTCGAGTAATTTTTGGGTCACTGCTATAATTCAACCTCGCTTATAGTTTTCTTTCTTCGTCCCTTCATCCCTTTTCTCTATTACCACCCTATCGGTATCTCCTTGATCGTATTAACTGCACCGGCTATATTTCTCTTAGTGTACCTAAAGGAAAAAAAAGAAAACATTTCAAAAAATAACGATCTTTATTTTGACTCTTCCGTGATTTCATTGTGCTGTGAACTGTGCTCTGTCTAGCATTTTCCTGAGTGATACATTCCGTCTGATCGTCTATGCTGTTTGTTTACCCAGTTTTTCTTGTTCCTGGCTATATTTTCTATACATTGCTAGCCTCATTCACCATTCTCGAAAGTATTCTTTCATTTTCTTCATTACTATTCCTTCTAGTCCTTGTACTCGCATATAGTAATGACCGAAATAGTTTTTTTTTAATCAGCTTTCTGAACAGGTAGTACGATAGCTCTAGTGTAATAATTATCATCTCACTGTTTCGACTCTCATTGATTAGAAATAGATAAGCAATACTGTACTTTCCAATAACACACGAAATCGCTCCACAATTTTTGTATATGCCTAATATAATAGAAGTTATAACAGATATCTGCTTAAAACAGTTTGAACCAGTGCCTTGCCAGTTATTGCTAATAACGCTGTAGTTTCTGGTTAGATTTTTCTTTTTTTTTTAGTAAATCAATTTTAAATTATTTAAAATTGAAATTTTTGCGTAACTATAGTACCGCAACGGTCTGACGATCTAAAATAGCAATGGTTAAAAGAGCTAGAAACTGAGAACTGGTACAATTATTTCCGAACTGTTCATGAAACTTAGCTCTTTTTTAAACCCTATTCTTTAAGAAAAGTTAGCTCCTGAATAGACCGTCACTACTCGTATACCGAATCGTAACTCATTTTCCTTTTTTTTTTACATGATCATTTTGCCTTTATCACTTCAATATCATCTGTTCGCTTTCATTCATTATCTTCCTTTTTTCTTATTTCACCTTGGCTTTCCTTGCCATTCTCCTCTCTTTATTTTCTGAATGTTGTCATCACGTTCAAGTAATGTTTGATGAATAATTATCTGTAAGTTTTGATAAAAAAAAAAAAAAAAACAAGAACAATAACTGATCACGCTGTGAAAACAATTCATGTACGTTCATGGACACATTTCGTTCTTGGAGAATAATGGATATCTTGTCGCTATTCGGAAATTTCACGTTCTTAATGGTTTCGTTTAGTCGGAATTCATCCTAAATCATATTGCCCGATTTCTTCCTAACTTCGACGTTAATTTAAACGAAAAGTCAAACAGAATCTTTTGTTAATTTAACATGGTTTTTTGTAGACACAACCAATTTGAAGCCCGCCATTAATATTTTCTGCATTTACTGTAATTTTTTTTTTATATGCCTACATAGTGAAATTGTTACACTTGAAATATTATTCGGTCGAGCTAAAAATTTTGTTAGAAAGACAAAAAAGTGAAAGATCGAAAAGTCGCCCAGTATCAATCAACAAAAGCCAATAACTGATGTGGAGATTACCTAAAATAGTTTCTTAATCAAAATACCAATGGGTTTGATTATCTGTGTATTTAACGTAACCTTTTCCGACTAAGAGTGGTTGGGACAGCGGAACATATTATTTGAGTCTAATCGTCGATTGGTGGTACTGTGAAATCTTGTCGGCATAATTAAACGGAGGTATTACGTTTAAATTAAGAAAAAAAAAATTAAATTAATTATATTAACCCTCGTTAATTTTTATACTTTAAATTTTTATTTTCTTAGAAAATCGTCATCAATCAACGTATCCGCGCATAATTGCGATCAAATCTCAACTGTTGACGTCACTATAAGAAAGAAATACGCAAAAACAGTGCCCGAAATCTAAAAAAAAAAAAAAAACAAACAAACAGCAGAAAAATATTATTATAATCAGTTGAAAAAATTTTTGTGCTAAAAAAAATTCGATCTTTGGTAATTAGCGATTACTTTAATTATATGTATATCGAATTCGATATTGTTATTTTTACAATTTTCTCGATATAAAGTTTTGCCCAAATTTAAACTGATTAATATGCCGATAGGATATGCGAACGTGTAATTTTTAAATTTCGGTAAAAATGATCAGCATCTTTCTTTGTTAATTTATAAATACCTGGTTTACTATATTTTATTTAAAAAATATTATTATTTGTTTGAGGTGTAACAGTATCAGTGCTGTTTTGAATAGTTTTATTACCTCTGAATGTAGGCATATAAAATATATTTTGTTTAATAATGATATAACAAGCCTGATACTTTTCGCCACAAAAGAAAATTTTTTTTCATTTATTACCGTGTAGATGGTACTTATTCTCAAACATACTCGCGATATTTAAATCAGATTTAATTATTTAAAGCGTACGCCGCCAATTTCTGATTCTGATAAGTTACAATACGTAAAATAGTGGTATCATTGCTTATGCGTGATATTGCCCAAGAGAAAAACGGGAATGATTTCTCTGTATGAAAATGTTCAACTACTTGCAACGCAATTGAAAAATCCAGACGACTAAAAAAGTGCCCGCCATCCCGAATCGATTAATAGTTCTATATCTGAATTTCAAAATTCATACTCACGAAAGTGATAGATTGTTTTTTTAAAGTATCTTTTTTTTTTTTATTATTATTATTATTATTATTTTAAATGGGCTCGGTATCAACACTGACCCAACTACATGAGCTTAGATCACCTACTCAGATTCTGAGGCGATCGAAGATAGAGAGTATAAAGGAAAGAAGCAGGGGAATAACGGCTAGAAATGGGAAGGAAAGGATAAAGGAAGCATTGAAAGGGGTAGGAAGATCCAACGCCAAAAGTTCGGCGTATAGATGAAACCATTCAGGAAAAAGAGCAAGGCATTCAAAAAGAATATGGTTGGGGTCGCATATAAAGGGAGGGTCAGTAGAGTGGAGAGGGCAAAAGGGAGAAGGTGAAAGAGAAAACGAAAAACAAGAAAAGGGAAGGAGGGAATGACCAAGTCTTAGTCTGATTAAGGAAACAATAGCCGAGCGCTGAGAAAAGGGAAGAAATTGGTACCAGGGCTGTGAATTGGGAGTAGGCTGTAGGAGGAGGTAGAAGGAGGAGCGATTGGCAAAAAAAGAAGGGTAAATGTCAACGCGTAGTCTGGTATGGAGACTTGCGGAGAGGAAAAGGATGTCTGAGGCAGGAAAATGCGGGAGGAATGGACCATTGAGAGACGCCGAGCGAGCTAGGAAATCAGCTGCTTCGTTGCCCTCAATACCAGAGTGGCTAGGAACCCATAAAAAGTCAATAAGGATAGAACGTGATAAGCGCAAATTGGAGACAGAGGCACGAACAGAAAGAATAATATCATTAGTCAAGTGGGAAGGAGGAGAAGAGAGCTTTGCAGCACGGATTTGGAATCAGTAACAATGAGAAATTTACAGATTCCTCTTGAAGAGGAAATAAAGGAAGCAGCACGGAGAATGGAGACTGCTTCAGCAGAAAAAATGGAACAAAAGGAAGAAAGTTTGAAGGATTCCGAGGAATTAAGCAAGGGAGCCGTAAAAGCACCGCCTGCTTCGTTATCATTTTTGGAACCATCAGTGAAAATTTTTACATAACGGGGAAATGAAGAATTTAAGATGCGGACATATTCACTGACCACTGTCTCTGGGGAGTGGAGTTAGCGCGAAGAGGAAGAGAGGAGAATGAGATGGGGAGACATATACTACTGAAATTAAAAGAAAAGTAAGGAAGCTTATTGCGCGAAAAGACATAAGGAGAACAAGAAGCGGGATTTTGTGAGGAACGAAGTGCCAGGGGTTATTGATATACAGAAAATTAGGTACTTTAGTTAAGAACAGAAAAGCTATTACCGTATATGAATTTTTTTTGTTTGTTTATTGCTTTTTTGAGGGGGAGAGGGATTGTTGAAGTGAGCATTCGACCAAAACCTAGAAATTGGCAGAAAAAATCGAATCAGATGAATACGTGATCAGAGATAGTAGACTACAAGGATCCAAGGACCGGTATAACAGAAGAAGAAGGAAAAGAAAGAATGAAAAACGTAATATATGGAGTCGGAAAATTAACTATTAAAAGAAAGGAATAGGAAAAAGAATGCTCCGCAAAGATGGAAAAAAAATTCAAATATGATGTAATCAGTGGCATAAATAAATTGAGCAACGAAATAGTGGAACGGACAAGTGGAGAAGATTCAAGTGAGAAATCGGGAAGTGATGAAGGAAACAGACTTTGTTCAAAGCGTTGGAGATAGTTTTCAGAGAGAATTTCTATAAAGAAAAAAATTAGAGTATAAAGGATAGTTAAATAGATAAATAGGAACTAGGGTTTGTGAATGAAGAGGATTAATATTAGAATGAGTGGATTCGGAGCTGTGAAAGCAATATTGTTGTTGGACGCAAAAATGTCAAGAAGATTTGTTAGGACAGTGCCTTCGAGTGCGGTTGTTCTTGTATCCATAAAAGGGCAGTTAAAATAGAGTGAAAAAGCTGACGATTATGAATCAAAGAAGGTATAAAAAAGATTACATAGTTGTTAAGAAGGGAAGATCAAAACGGCTTGTAAAACATAATAAAGAAAACAGCATGCAAAAGATTAGTAAACTCAGCTTAGAAAAAAGAAAACTTCAGGTGTCTAAGAATTTCGATCTAACAATACATTCTAGAGTGGTTTTAATGGAATGGTCGTAATAAAAAACGATTGATGGGATGAAAGAAAATGGAAATGCTGAAGGAGGCGTATGAAAGTTTATCATGTGATTAAGTATACGGTAAAAACTGAAACAGGCGGACAGAGATGATTAATAAAATTGAAATTCACAATAGTGGTAATAAGAACAGTAAGAAGAAATAAGAGTGGAAGAAGAAATAGGTGAACGTTTAGTAAAAAACTCGTGTTAATGCCTTCGAATGAAAAGAAGCAAAATATAAAAATTCCGTATATATAGCTGAGGTAAGAATAAAGGTTTGGGCTCTGAGGCAAAGACGGAGACAGGTGTTCTGAGCGCAACTAAGCTTGTACAGAAGGGATCTGGAAAAATTACCACAGAAAAAACAATAACAGTCAAGGATAGAACGGATAAAGGATTTATATTGCAGGAGTCATAATGACTTCATCAGCCTTCTGAAAGATGAAAAATAGAAATAGTTAATGAAAGAGAGAATGTCGATCTACGCAAAGTAATATGAAGGTGTTAAACTCAGGTCGGGAGCAGCCTTACAGTCCTAATTCGATCACGGAGAAAAATACGATTTAACTTTTTTATTATCTGAAAGGCGGAAAGGAATAGAAGAGTAGGCGGTGAAGAAATGCATTAAAAAAAAAACAAAAAAACATTCAAGTCTGTAGAAATTGAAAAGAACGATAAATTAATAATAGAACAGAGGGTAGGTTAATCAACTTTAGAAAGAACCGATTTTGACGTACAAGAGAATTAAAGAATTCAAAAAAATAATAATAGGAACGTGGCCACTTTTAAAGATGTCTCTTGATATACATTAAGAATAATAGGAAACAGATCGATGCAACTGTGGGAGCAGCGACTTCTGATGTAAGTAGTAGAACCATTACCGAAAATTAATAAACCATTCTAGGGAATAAAATTCTCCAAGGTCATTGACATTGTAAGCTTAGCAAACCTCGGAGAAAAGAATGAACATTCCAATCACTGCTTACGATGACAGGAAAAAAGAAGGAATCAATAAATTCTTGAAAAGGGAAAGTGCGCAAATGAAATTAAAAGGTCTAGAAGAACGGTCAGAAATGAAGATGTGAACAAAGTAGGAATATAAAAATTAGCGGAACCAAGGTTTACGTCGTAGGTATGGACCAATGGACATAGTTTCTTACTAACATAATTGAATTACCGAAACCGTAAAATTGGAACTAACGAAGGAGAAGTCACAGAAGTTGGTATCAGAAATATTAGTCTAGCAGTTAAAATGTTTGCAGAAGAAAGAAGGGAGAAATTATCGAGAAATACGTTTCTATTAATTGTAGTCGATTTCAGAAGAAAATAGGATTACTGTAAGATTTGAGAAATACTTCGGAATATTAGAATTCTTTAGTGGTAGAATTGATGATTAGATTACAACAGTAATCTTCAAAGATCTGGAGATTTTGAACTGTAATAGTGCTTTGGACATCTTATCCTGATATTATACAGGCAAAATGATTTGCTCTTCATGGTTAAAGATGATTTAGGTAAAACAGAAATAGCTGGGTTTGAAATATTAACAAAGGTAAAGGTAAGGAAAATTATTAGTACGGTATTATACTGGTCTCAGTAACATAAAAATTATAAAGTCTTCAAAATTGCTACTTTGAGGTAATTCTATAGTCATTTGCCTTCAGAAAAATCATTTCAAGACAGATAAATCTTTCAATTTTACAATTTATCCCCTTTAAACCAATAGGAATCCGGCGGAATTAACTTAGCGGTAAAGATATCTTTTAACTACACCCAAGTTAACTTAACATTAACTTAAATCTTTTATTGACATCGTATAATAATCAAAACGAATCGCGATCTGTGCCATTTACTTTGCGCCAAACTGTCATGTCGAATATGAAAATATAAAAGGCCTGACTTCATCTTTACCCGAACCACTAACATCGTTTGTGGCAATTTCAGCGCATACTTCTTAACTTTGGGAAGTTCTACGACAAAACTTAATAGAAAACTTCTAGAAAATATCATTATAAATCACATCGCTCTTCTTTTTTCCAGTCAACCAACACGACGTCGGAAGGAGAGAACCAGGGGTCAATGCCGTGTTTTATCTCCCTCAGAAAGCAAGCTTGTTTGAAGAGCCAATCTTGCTTCCATCAGGATTGCACGAAAATTTTTATGGATTTTATTATGTCAGGGTGGGGGGAGAACAAAGCATGGGGCACAACAGAGCAGCAGCAATGTCAGCTGACAAATTACCCATGAATCCAGTGTGGCCTGGCACCCACAGGAAAGTAATTTGGTGAGAGGATGATATCAGCTTTAGGATTAGGGATTCTTCTTCTTTATAGCGCCATATTCAGCTTCTGAGCGTCGGCGACTACCTATTCGTACATCTCAGCTGTACAGACACAAGCATAGTGTACTAAGCAATTGTTATATGCAACGCGAGTGTACACGTGCAAGACTTCATTCGGAACTGATTGTAGTTGCTTGTTATTGCGCTACAAGTGCAGTCCCGTGTATGTCTGCTGTGTACTAACTAGCGCGCATATGATAGTATACATGTTGGTTCGCCATTGCCTTCCACGTGATTATTAGCGAGTACTTAATTTAATTCTTTGTAATAAGTTCTGTCGTCGTCCGGGATCGAACCCATGACCTCCGTAACGGAAGTCAAGCACTTTAGCAACTAGGCTGTAGCGAGGGATTGTATTAAAGTAATTTTATAGTTCAATGGGGTATGTTGGAAAAGTGTATCCAAAGCCACATGTGAATCAGATACAATCAAAATGCAACTGCTGGGTGGAGGGGATTTAACTATAAATTTAAGGGCTAGGAATACGCCATAAAGTTCGGCATCGAGAACGGAACAATGGTCATGGAGCCGGAAAGACGACGAAACCAGGCCAGAGTAAAAGGAACAAGCAATAGAGGACGATTCGGAACCGAGGCACGATTTCACACCATCAGTACAGTAGGACTGATGGTTTGAATAGATTTGTAGGTTCTAGGAAATTCTGGCGCGGAGGAAGAATGGAGAAACATTTCCCCTGGATACCTGGACAAAGGAATAATCGTTCTCGACAGGCAAGGTAGTCCAGGGTGGAAGAGGAGAAGGTATATTAATATTCTTTAAGTACTGAAGGTCGTTATTAGAGTCTAATAGTATTTTCAATAGTCGGGAGAGTGCGTTATTAGAAGGTGGGAGTAAGGATCACGATGTCCGAGAAGGAAAACTCTTAGAGAATCACGGAAAGAGTGAACGGATCTTTGAAAATGCATTGGTGGAAAACTCAATAAGGATTGAAGGCTATGGGCAGGGGACGTGTGGTGCGCTCCTAGTATTAATCGGAGACAAGAATTCTGTAGTGGATTCAACATTTTAAGAAAGGATGAGGAAGTGATAGAATATCATGAGCATCCGAAAGAGAGACGGCTGAGGATGAAGGATTGAAAAAGTGTTTAAAAATGCTTGGGAAAAGAGTTATGGCTTTTATAGGATAGATATTTCAATGTAGTGATATATTAATTGCATTTCTTTTTAAATGATAGTAGGTGAGGTCACCAGGATAATTTGTTAACAATATTGATCCTAAGGAAAGTGGCTGCACAGGAAAATGTGAGAAGGGAATTGTCTAAAAAAAGGGTTGGGGGAGAAAGAGTTTTTTTTTTTTTTCTGTTATAGTTGACACATTTAGTTTTGGACGGAGAAAAGGACAGTCCATGCAAGCTTGACCATTCGTCTAAGTTTGTTAACACTTTTTGTAAAGTTTGTTGAAAATAAGAAGGATTCGATGATGTTAGGGAAACGTTCAGATCATCAATGAAAAGAACGGAAGTTGCTGGAGGTGGAATGCGTTCAACGGTGTCGTTTATATGTAGGTTAAAAAGGGTCACGCTTTCCGGAGTAATCCCAGGAGCCAGACCTAATCATACACCTTCTCTATATCAAAAAATATTGAATAGGTTTGTTCCTTGCTAGTGAAAGCTGCTCTGATTTCATTATGCAAACTGGATAAATGCTCTATCGTCGGTCTTTTTTTCTGTCCGCCAGACTGGCGAGGGAAGAGGAGCCCACGGGTTTCTAAGACCCAAGTGAGCCTCCTGTTGATCACTTTTTCCAATGTTTTAGCCAGTACCGAAATCAAAGAAATTGGCCTGTAGCTTGAAAGAGGAGTAGGGTCCTAACAGCTTCTTTCCAGGATAACGGTATGCAGCCTTGAGCCCAAATTTGATTATAGATTGCTAGAAGGTACGAAAGAGTCTGTGATGATAAGTGATTTAAACTTCAGAACTGTAATAACAGATGAAAATAGGAATATGGCAGACGTTAAGAGAAGAATACGACGAGCTAAATACGCATTCAACAACAAAAAGTCAATATTAACAAAAAAGAAAATTAACATAGACATAAGAAAAAAGTTTGTAAAATCATACGCCTGGAGGAGTTTACTAAACTATGGTTGTGAAAATTGGTGCCTAACAGCTCAGGAAAAAAAGGAAATTAGCTCAGTAGAGATGTGGATTCTTGCAGGCTATATCCTCCCCTTTTCCATCCTCTTCATGCGACTACATTATCCTTTCCATTCGTTCCTTAATTGCAAATCTCTTCTTAGTTCGTTCCATTCAAATCGATCTTCTTTGGATTCCCAGTCATAGCGGCATCGCAGGCAACAACCTAGTTGACTCGTTTGCTCGCTCTGCTTCCTATAACGGCAAATTTGTCAATAAATTTCCTGCCAATAATATCCTCTTTCCATCCAAACGAGCACACCTCAAATCATGGTTGGATACCTACATTACCTCCTTTTCCAATCCTCATTCCATTTACAAACTCTTGCAACCTCTTCCTTCATCACGTTCCTGGTTTGCTGATTTCCCTGGTTTCAGTCGTTCCGTTATTTCCTCCATAACACGTCTTCGTCTCAACCATAATTGTCTTCCTTCCTCTCTCTTTCGTTTTTCTATTGTTTCTTCCCCATACTGTAATTTTCATCCCTCGGATCATGACTGTGTTTGTGATGCAAATCATATCCTTTTTGAATGCTCTCTTCTTGTACAGCAGCGTTCCCTCCTCTACACTAAGCTTCTCCACCTAAAACTACCTACTCCTTTTTGTGCTTCCTACATACTTTCCTTTCCTTCACCAGATGTTGCTCCAATCTTAGCGGAGTTCATTTCCTCTATTTCTTTATATATCAAAATTTAATCCTGTTTTCGTAATTCTTTGATGATGGGTCATTGCCCTTGGTTGACGTTCCCAAAAAAAAAAAAAAAAGAGATGTGGATCTGGCGCTGAGTGAAAAAAACGTCCTGGAAAGAAAAGAAAACGAATGATAAAATTCTAGAACTCTTAGGACATATATGAAGACATAATAATTTTATAAAAAATATAATAGGAAGAAAAATTATAGGTAAAAGACAAAGAGGCAGACCAAGGACGTTCATAACGGACAGTATTTATAGCAGATTAAATTTAAATAGATATGTGTAGAACTACAGGTAATGGCTTTAAACACAACACAATGGCTGCGTCGAAAAGACATTACCTTTAGTTTTAAAAAAAAACGTGTTTTATTCTTCAATAAAAAAAAAAAATTATATACATTCTTTTGTGTGTGTATTTAAACATATGGACATATCCTTTCTCTCTCTCTCGCGCGCGCGCACACACACACACACACACACACACAAACACACACAAACATATATATATATACAAAATGTGCTTCCATGTTAGCATTATCAACTTACGTTGTATAGTAGACTCATGTTAATTTCATAAAATTTAGAACTAGCAAATATTTTATTCCTCCGTTCGAATTCGTCCAATAGCAACTGAATCTGCAAAAATAATATTTAGAAAGTGAAAATTCAATTAACATTACCGCAGTATATGTACTTTGTTATAAAAACTTTTATTTATTTATAATTATTCATTTACAACTTTCAAAATTTGAGTAGATTTCAAAATAATATTTACTATTTATCCGGTCAATATTCTAATGTTAAAGTTATAGTTGCTGTAATCTTTTTTTTTCATTAATTTATTGCTACGACAAATGATTTAAATTGTTAATAAAACTGTTCTTGCATTCTTCATTACCCTTATCCTGTCTCTCTCTCTTTAATTCATTTTATTTTACTTCTATCTAATACAAGTTATATAAGTATGTATTTGTGAGTGTGTGTATGTATGTATACATGTATGTGTATGATTTGTACATTTAAGAATTATATACATACCAAAGTGTTTTTATTAAAAAATTAAGTTATTCAGCGCAAACAGGTTAGGCTTTCATAGTAGTCAACAAAAGGTTTATAGTAGCTGAAGTAAGAAATTTTGTATTCTCATAAGTAACGTGAAGTATAAACACAGCATCGAAGTTTTTATTCGAATTGAACGACTCACGCATACACAAACTTATAACAACGGGTTCTTTTTAGGTTGACCTTTAGCGCAACGATCGGAATTGAATAGTTTCCGTTTTCCTGGACAACTCTAAATACGATTAGACCATGAGACTTAATTCGAAAAATTTTTCTCTATCGCCTACAGATGTACCAAGATAAACAGAAACTAGAGAAGTACTTTCTTGTTTTGGGCAGAAGTTTCAATCGTGCAAATAACGCTGACATTGTCATGCACGATAGCAGTAGGTTTGGTTTCGAATTTTTCCTTCATTGAATTTCAGCAGCTCCTGTTCGATAGATTGCAGCGCCAACGAATAAAATATTACAAAGTTGAGTGAAAGTCGGGCAGTTCAACTCATTCGTTGTTTTCTGTTAACGGTATAATCTTAAATCTGATCCATAGCTATAATGAAAAAGCCATGAGGTGATCAATCGCGTGAGCTACGAATTCGTCACTAACCTTTCCGCTCGTTAATAAAGTAAAATCATTACACAAATCTCCGGCGGGTGCAGCACTAAGTATAATTGCCGACGCGATTCGAGAGGTATAAACATTGCCATCTTTTCATCTAATATAACTCAGTTTTACGATTGTGTGATTTCCATTATGCTTTTCAGTTCTTCTTTTCTTTTCTTTACCCTTCTTCTTATTTAGCTGAAGGTGGGCCAAGTCCGAAAACGTTACAATAAATGTATAAGTGCATTACTATTTTATCATTGTTTGCTAATAGAATTAATATAAATTGTTACAGTTCACCAACATGAAAATAATTTTTCATTATTTTACCATTAGTATTTAAATATAATCTAAATACCCTCAAAAGTTAACCCCTGCCCTTATTCTCCTGACGGATGAGTCCAATAATCTATCTGCATAATTAATTTTATACGATTCCGAAAACTTCTCTACTTTTTAATCTAATCTTACAATGAAAACTAACCCTATCCTCCTGATTTAACTTTTGAATACTAACTTCACTCACCAGCTTTTTTGGGAGCTAGCGTGAGGGTTATCAGTGCCATTCATCAGGAGGAGGAAGGTTTGGAAATTATTTTTAGAGCCTAGAAAAGTATAGTTAATACTTAAGAGTTGCGTCAATTTTTGTAATTGGCACATAGTTTTTGACTTGTGACATTAGAATATCCAGTTTGTACATTTATTAACTACTATTATGTTATTAAAATTGTAGCGTGATGAAGTTTTAAACCTCTCTTTGATAAAAACAAAAAACTTATCTCATATATTTCTTGTAAGGTCTGCGCCTATGCAGAAGAGCGTCTATTTAAAGAAAAAAAATTTAAATGGGAAAATGGATTACTCTTAAAACATTACATATATGAACCATGTATTGAAGCAGGGTAACATCGTTCGAGATGGCGGTGTGCGAGGGATTGAACAAAATCAGGTGGACAAATAATTTGAAAAAAAACGAATTATGTAGAAGCGGAATAACACAGACGCGACCATTGACAGTGATAGAAATGCTAATGCAGGACATATTACGGGAGGCAAAAACGGATTTAAGAGACTGACTGCAGGTGTAAAATCATTTTAAACGATTTTGTGTGTAAAATGTTGAGCAATGATAGAAACAAATAATATAGAGTTACCTGTTCCATGGTATCTTTATGGAATTCCCGCGCATCATGTTCCAATAAACAATTAACGGATTCAGAACACTGTAAAAAAGTTCACAGAGTAACTTCAATAGGAAAAAATTGATTCGCAATACTATAGTAAAATGTTATCAATTTTTTAATTCATCGCAAATGATAATTTTCAATTTTTTGAGTAGCATGATTTGAATTGAATTCAAAAAGTTAGGGGAATTGTCATTATTTACACCTATTTAATTTTGCCGTTTCTCCGGTAATGGTTCAAAAAGCTGATTTTAGGGGCATCGTTAAAATCTGATTACAACGTGCCAGTTTTTTCGCTTATTTTAAATTTAGCTTCTTTCTGAGAACGATATTTATGCGGAAGTTTAAATATTTTCATGCTGCCAGTATTCGACCAGTATTATCAATTGTAATTTAAAAACAACAACAAAAATTTGGCTTAGACGGTTTTTATGGAAAATTTTTAAATGGCTTTCTCGTCTATATTTTTCATTTCTTCCTTTGCATTCATTTGGATTATTGTTTCTCTGTAACCTAAACTGACGGTTTGTTTCTTTGAATACCTTCGGATACGAACATATATTATTTTATTCAGAACTATCACATAACGTATGCTAGTATGTATATACAAAGTCGAAGAAAACAAAAACAAAAAAAAAAAGAGTATAGATTAAAAAGTGTTTGGCAAAAATTGTTTTGTAGAAATCTTCTATTGTTAAATTATAAAATTATCCGATATAAGAACGGTGGAGGAGTTTTCGTAATCACAGATAAAGTTATTTCGGAACTGTTTACAAATAGGCTGGTCCAAGTCAAGGTCAATACATAGAGGGTGTCTTACTTGTAGGTGCACGTTGCTACGTGTATTACTTTGTGACGTCATTGCAGTATTCTGCCGGCTGGAATACTTCACCGCAAATAAATTTGTTGCATGAAAGTTGTTTACCCTTTACTATGTTAACGTGTGTGTTTCGTAATTGTTAAAATATTTCGTATTTAATTTAATGTTAATATATTACTTTTTTACTGTGCACAGAGAAAATTTTTTATATTTTGTTTCCCGTAGGTATTTAATTTTAGATTTAAAATATTTTATGGTTCATTATTTTCAGACTGTAGCCATTTAGAAGGTATACAATTATTTATTTTTATGTCTTCGATGTCAGTTAAGATAAATAAATGTTTCTTATCTTTTTTTAGATTTATTAATGCCGGGTACGTGCTATTTCCATATGCAATAATAACAATTGTCCCAAAACTAACAAATTATCTGAAAACCAGGAAAAATTACAGATTGTAACTTTCTGAAAAACAACGTTATTAGAAATGTTTGGATTCAGCGCTACAGACGAAAAGATTTAACCCAGATAGGTCTTACAAAAATGTTCAATTTACTTTACACTTTACTTCGAACGATTATGGAAGAAACTTAAAAAACCTAAAACAAATTTTGAAAAAAGACGTAACTACTTCACAAAATTTGCTATCGCGTGAAAAAATCTGAAATTAACGATAACGAACGCAGCAAAAGAATACTTAAAAGAAAATAATCAAAAAAAAAAAAAAAAAAAAAATAAAAGCGATCATTGAAAATTGCGATAATAACAACGAAGACGAAATAATGTCGAATGATAATTTTTATTTAAAAGTCGTTTACTTGAAACAAACAAAATGGAACACAATTGAGGATAAAAACGTTATTGAAACAAAAAGTAAAATTGACCGTGTTTGCGCGGAAAAAGTTTAAAAAAGAAAAGCAAAATTTCAAATAAAAAATGTAAACACATCTTACAGAATATCGAGAAAAGTCAAAAACTACTTCTCAGATTTCTAACGAAAAATCACATTTAGACCTATTAATTAAAAAGAAAAAAAGTTCAATAGAATGAAGAAACATTTTTAGCCTTTATAGTGAAATTCTTTAAAAGATGCTTTCTATTTCGAAAGAGTAACTTATATTATTCACTGCCAAGTTTGTCCACTTCAACGATAGGCTTCTCTCCGATAGGCATGCGATAAGAAATACTTCATAATGTGTTCAAATGTTTTGGAAGTAACAGCCGTAAAATTTAACAAAAGTGAACACATCATAATGTGCTGTAATTTAATGAATTTTTAAGAAACACCCTTGAATTACTTGTAGAGATGAAGTTATATATATTTCGATAACAGACGGTGATGACAAGGGGACTGTCTCCAATTGGAAGCAGTCCGTTTATGCAGATTTTGTTGTAAAAATGATTAAAGTTTTTGTAACATCATTAAGTCGTGAACTATTCAAAAATAGGGTCCATACAGTTGTTATGAATCTTGGTGAAGGAAATATCAATTTGCAGAAAAAACTATATCTATGTTGATAATGATAGACAATACATTTTTATACAACCGAAATTGGGAACTTGGCGGAATATTTATGTTTGCACGTGCGCCACGCGTTTTGAAATTAATGCGGGGAACTGGTTTATTTTCACGGGGGGGTTTTTATTATTCCCAGGAAGTAAAAGTATAAATAAAAGTCTGACAAAAGAATTTAATAACGCAATAACTAGTCCAGAGCTCAAAATGTGTGTCATAAATTAAGCCAAAATCATGTCAAAAAAGCTAATCAGTTACTATCTCACAGTACAGCTGTAGCATTAAAAAAAAAAAAAAAAAACAACAAAAAAACATCAATCTGAAAAGTACCTGATTTAACAAGAAATTTCATAGAACTTGTGGACCAATGGCTGATATTACGAACATGTGTGTTGGCTCAGGAAATGCGGTAAAAACATCAAAATGTGCTTTTCATCAAAATATTTTAAAACAAAATAAAATTATTGACGGTATAGTTGCGATGATGTGTAATCCACGATGTGTCGCGGTAAAAAGTTAATGCAACTTTTTTGAAAAGGCGTTGTGTTATATCATCAAAGTCTCTTTGTAGCTATTATATGTATAAGGATCTAAAAATTTCTTTCGGTATCGAATGTGTTTACTTTATCGTTTTAACCAGGATTCGTTGGAAAATATATTTTCCCAGATTCGTGCTCGAGTCAGATTAAACGATCAACCATCACCATTAATAAGTTCTCTGCACCGTTTAAGAATGATAATACTTGGGAAAAATCAAAGGAGCCATTCAGTCCAATTTAAACGCAATATTAAAGGATGACATCGAATTTATTGTTGAAAAAATATTAAGCAGTACTGGAATATACAAATTTACAAATGCAGTGATCGACCTAACAGAATGCAATGGCATTTCTCAAGGTGTAACTAATCTGCACAGGTTATATGTGAATGAAGCAATATATATATATATATATATATACATATTGTAACGGATTCGATACCTACAGCGCTATCTTTTAGCAGTGTTCGAATTATAAAATACATTTCGTTGCTTAAAATCATTTATTTCGTGATTTATCGAACACCGCGTTTTATTCGACGTAATCGCGGATCGTAGTGGGTATATCGGCTAAAATCGAAATTCCCGGGCACGGTCGAACGGACGACTGCGTCAGGTGAGACTGTGTGCGTGTGTATTGTTGGTAGCGGCCGATAGTGGAGAGTACTCTACGAGTCCGAGGCGAGTGCGCGTCGGGGATAACAGCTGAGCCGAGAACATCGAGCTGAGGGAAGTTTGTGAAATCCGTAGTCGCTTTATAATACGGGTTATATAGAAATATTCTAGAAAATTCGACGGCGTTCGAATTAATTGATAAGGTACGGGGTAATTTCAGCGATTCAACTATGTCGCTTGGAATAGCCTATCGTGTACCGAAATAATCGTCGTGTGTGCATGGCACTATATTACGAGAGAGAATTAATTCGTTGGTCAGTCAATAATGGTCGATCGTTTAATTTGGTTGTAAAATCACGTCGTCCCGTGTATCTATTTTTTACCCTAGTCATCGTTAATTTCCGCATGCATTTATCGCAATTTTGACCGAAATTTCGTTTTTTTATGTTTAATTGTCATGTTTGGAATTTGTTTCCCCTGTGTCTTTTTTTTTTCTCTTTTTTTTGTGTAAATTTTGTTTAAATATACCCGTTCTATAGAAGGCTTCGTTATTGGACACGTGGTGGGCCCGTGAAATCTCCACCGGGGAGACTCACGCTACGCCTTCGAACGGTGGATTTTCGCGAATTTTTTTATTGAATTTTTTTTTGTGTAATTTTTTTTTCCTCCTTTTATTTCGTAAAAAAAGCCTAGAGCTCTGCACGGCAGAGTGTTTATCCGGTGGTGGCAAGCCGCTCTTGCCACTGACGCCCGATATTTTTCTTTATATTTTTTTATTTATTCGATTACATTGGAAAATTGAAATCAAAGATCGGATTCATAATAAAGAAGGCCCGAAAAAGGAACACCGAAAGAAGGACAAGACTCGATTTGTAACAAATGGTGCCCCGAACCGAGGACACGAATTAGAAGACATCGTGCGCGCGGACCCTGGAAAAGTTGGAAAAGAAAAGAAAAAGTCGATAAGTCATTACATTTTATATTTCTTATTTCTTTTGCGATCGTATTTATTCTCGTATATGTGTATTCGTCAGTCAGTTGTCCGTCTTGATATTATTTTAATTTTTTGTTTCCACGTTATTTATTATTTGTCCGGTCAAAATTTTAGTAAATTAAAGTAAAATGGAAAAGGATAGGTTGGCAGGCATCACGATACAACAACTACAGAATCGCGACCCTGCTACACTGTCTGTTTTAGAAATGCTCAAAATTCTAAATGAGAAATTAGATAGGCAAAATGAGAAATTAGATAAATTATTCGATAGGCAAAATGAAATACTAGATAAACAATTTAACGGATTAAAAGAAGAAATAAAAAGCGAAATACAAAACGATAATAATAACCATGATATAATTAATAGGAATAATGATAATAAAAAAGATATTGTTAACGATAACGAGATTATAAGAAATAATAAAAATAATAATTTTGGAGGTGACAATAATGGGAACGATGATAATAGAACTAGGAATATTAATAATAACGAAGATTTTACAAACCAAACTAATATAAACAACGTAAAAAAATTAAAGAATAAAACCAAGACACGTCGTAAGAGGCATCGAAAAAATAAAATAGGCAAACAGGTCGGGAAAACAAATAAAAAATCAAAATGAATAAGGAAAAAATGTGCCGAAACAAATAAAAGAAAAAATACAGTTAAAATTATGAGTGAAAAACTTAAAAATAAGCCTAAAACTAAGCCAGAAATTAAAACCAAATTTAATAACTTGATGCCCGTAAAGGTAAGATATTTTAAGGTAAAGTTCGGAGGTAGGCAGGACGACACGACGAGGTAACAATTACGGTATATATTTAATTTATTTCGTGCCGATGTTATGTCGCGGAGATGTTCTCGTTTGCGTTCGCGGTTCGGATGACGATTTGCGATTTTCGCTTGTCGTCCGACGTTTTGCGACTTTTTATGGTCATGCGACGCGTGATTTCTTCCGCTGTCCGACCTTTATTGAAATAACCTGAATGTATCTTTGCGCCTGGTGTTTGGTTATGTTTTTGATGTTGTCGGCGGTTTTCAAATTTCGTTGTTCGGCCGACGATTTCCGATGTTGCTTATCGTCCGACGATTTGCGATTCCCGCTTGTTGTTGGACTATTTGCGATTTTCCGGTTATCGTCGTGCGATTTGCGATTTTTTGTTATCGTCCGACGATATGCTTTGGTAAAATTTTCCCGATTTTGTCTACTCGTCCGACGATTTGCGATTTTCCGATTATCGTCGTGCGATTTTTGTTATTTTCCGATTATCGTCTTGGGATTTGCGATTGCTGACGATCTCCGATTTTTTTTTTTTTGTTTATCGTCCACTATTTTCGGTTGGTTAAATCGGTTGACGATTTTGTTTGTTTGTCCGTTCGGTTTACGATTTGGTTGTCGTTGGACGATTTCTATGTTAATTCACATTTGTGTTTGTGTTTCGTTTTTTTTTTGCGTATTTATTGTTTTGTTATGGTGTGATTTGTCGCAACGGAAAGCGGTTGGAATATTTAAAAAAATCGGTGTGTACCGTACAACGAAAAGTTTGCGGCTTTGTTTGCGTATTTTGTTTTATTTTTTTTTTTTTGCGATTGTTTACGATTTTTTTTTTTTTTTTTTTTTTTTGCGATTAATATGTTCGTATTGCGGTCTTCGGATATCGCGTGCGATTCCCGCATATTTCGCTTCGCAAACGTACTATAGGTTAATTTATCAATTCTGGAGCGTGTGTGAGAGTGGTATGCGTGTATATCCGGTGCATATGAAGCGATATGTGTTCACGACCGAAGTTTAATAGGCTCCACGGAGAATTTTTGCATTAATGTTTTGTTTTTTCCTGTTCGTTTTGGAAGTTCGGTTTGTTACGTTGATCGGAATCATCATGGTTGTCCTCCTAACAGTCGTTCCTAGCATGATTTCATTTATCTATCCTGTTTACTGTTCGTCCTCTGTGTTTTTTTCCTCATTTCGGTTGGAATCCTCAGCGAGTCTCTTTCGTTTTTTTGGTGTTTCGTGTTTCGGGTCGCGTCCGATGGCTCGGCTTTGCTTTAGATTGGTAATCGCTTTGCATAGTCGAGCATAGGTTGTTTTTGTCGTTTTCTTGAGATGTTCGTTGACTGCGTCCACCGTTCCTGGGTGTGCGTGTGCATATATTGCTAGCTTTTGTTGTGGGACCATGGTGGTGCCCTTGTCGTTTGGTGTTTAGTCGGGTGTATGCACACGACACCGTGTATCCTGTTCCGAGTATCCTGTTCCTATGAACGATCAACGTGATGTTCGGTCCGTTTGCACTAGCGGCTTGGAGTAGCTAGGTGCGTGGTTTTCGGTAACTATAATCTTTGTTCGTTCGTTTTATTTCTCCGTGGATCGAATCGTCGGTGAAGTGATCGCTGTGAGACCGTTCCGTTATGGTCGTTCTAGGCGTTTGCGCGTATTATTTAATTGTTTTGTTGTTGTTAGCTGCTTTTTCAATTATAATCATTTAGGCCAGTATGATGTTGCGTGGCGACTATATATGTTTATATTTCTTTCTATAATGTGTTATTTTTATTTTATTTCGTGGTCTTCGCGGCCTATTGGCTCCGAATAGGATCTATTGTTTTATTTTGTTTTCCTCGTCCATGCTTTTTCTCCGCTTTTACCACTAAAGGCGGAAACTCTGGCGCGTTGTTCATATTTCTAGTACAGGGTATGAACCATCGAATTTTGTTTCTCCATTCAAATCCATTCAGATTCCCCGATCGGATTATTCCGTTCCCACTTCTATTCCTAATCTCTCCTCCTACACTCCTTACATTATTTTTCCTTTCTTTCTCATTCGTTCTTATCCTCAATAGTTCACTCTTTTCTTTGATCATCAATTCGACGGATCGGTAGGGGTCTCTGGTCGACACGTTGACCTTGTGGGCGCTGTGAAAGCAGACGTGGCCATATGGTTCGCGAAATGAGAAGGGTATACCTGGTACTCCGTGAGCTATTTTTTTATATACATGTATTCTTATCTCGTAGTCCGAGCGATTGGTGTTGTGGGTAGCAGATAATGCATACGGCCATAGCGTCCGATGGAAGTCTTGGGTGCGCCACAGAGTAGGAATAATTTTAAATCGGTTGGATTTGATGACCACCGATTATACTAGGCGAGTGGGTCTTTGGAAACCCGAGACCGTTGAACTCGACCGACAGGCACATGTTTGCCGTTAAGCCATTCGTGCTTACTGACGCGGAGTACCTAGGTAAATTTATAAAATATGGTAGAGATACGCGACTGGGATCTCTATCCGTGATCGCGATTTATAGACGAATTGTGATTTCCCGTATTGCGGTTGATATATTTCGTTTTCGTTTTCTTACGTCGCCTCTATGATATGTATATTTCTTCTTCTCTTGATCTTCCTGTTCCTACCGAGGAACTCACATTTTAAGAGAAATACTATAGCAACAAAAGTATACTCAGAACGCCGTGCTTACAGTGGTAGAGTTCCTTACTTGGTCCTTCTTTTCTTTCTTTCTTTTTCTTACAATTATTCCGTTTCTCTTTTTGATTCCACTGTTGTGCTCATCTATGTCTCTTTTCCTAACCTACTCTGGAGTCAGGGATGCGATGTCGTTCCGCGAACCCAAATTATATTTATGATGAATTCGACTTCTTTTATTATTGCATTTAGCTGTCTGAATTGTTAAAATTTCTATGAATTGTTTTAAGTCTTAAGCTCCTGAAGTTTCAACTCTGGTCATAACCTCGTGTGGTCTCTGTGGTGAATTTAAGTGTGTATTATATTCGAGGTAAATGAGAGTGCGTGTGGGGGCGCGAACGGTGGAGTCTTGTTATAGTTCTGTTTCTCGGCGATGATGGGTCGAATCCGTTGAATCTCTAGCACTTGTGTTCTCATCCAAAAAACTGCTTTTTTGGATGAAAATGGAGGTGGGGCTGTGTAACGGATTCGATACCTATAGCGCTATCTTTTAGCGGTGTTCGAATTATAAAATACATTTCGTTGCTTAAAATCATTTATTTCGTGATTTAAGTATTAAAGTAAGATATTAAACACCATTCAAAATTCCGTAAAACAATCTCTCCCATAAAAAAGAAAAAAAAAAGAGATAAAAACATACCGGGTCATAGCCTAGGTCTAAAGTAAAATCCTAAGCAAAAGATCAATACTTTACGCAGAAGCATTGCTGCGGAGTGGACTTAAATACGTGTAGCAGAACAGTTGGATGTCGATGGCGAAGTAGCGGCTTATTTTAGATGAAGAGATTCCATACAAAGTATGAACTTTTAAATCGAATAATTTACAATTTCACACCTTATCCGAAAGCCGACACCACTGCCAAATCATGTAGGTCATAAAGGCGAAAAATCGAACCAGCCGCATAAATTCCAATATAATTCGTAAAACTGTTCCGTTATCTCGAGTGTACTGCTTCATGGAATCGAAAGTAACTAGAAATATCAGCAACTGTGAACTGGTGAAATACATTAACGTGTCCAAACTGTAATGGGTGAAAAATTCCGATCTAAGGAACGAAATATCAGCATATTCGTTGCGTATTCGGAACAAAAACTGCCGGTCTAAACTACTCCTCGACGACAATTTGCCGTTTATTGACGCGTACAGCAGGCGCAGTGTCAACAGCAAAACGAGCGTACTGCTCTCGTAGGCGAGACGCAGAAGCAGAGTCAGGTCGTAGAAGTAAATCTTACGTTTCTGTAATTTCTGAACGTAAACGAATACCAAAAACTCGGTCAGTATAGCGAAAAATTGCATCAGCGACATGACGCATGCGTTCTTGTACTCCGACTGTCGGCGAAAATGTGCCTTTCTGTAGCATACAGCGAACAGGTCGCGGAAAAGCTGTTTTTCTTTGTTCAAGAACAAACATCTTCGAATGGACAGAGTTAACAAGCAGCAAGCGTTCATTATGCGAATAATGATTCCCATATTCGACTGAGCGGTCTGCTTATGCGTTTGAACGGTAACGATGAACGTTAAACGAACGATCTGGTTTAGCAGAAAAACCATCGTAACACAGTTGGCGTACAGGCCGATTCTCGATGCGCTAATAACGGTTTCGCTACTGTTTGTATTCTTACGGTCGTTACCATCATCAAACGTGAACAAAAACATTCCGAACACCCGCGAAAACGTTAACATTAACTTCGCAAACATGTCTCTTCTGTTTAACTAGAAATAAGAATAAAATATAAATTTTGCTCATTGATATTAGAGATGGGCGACTCCGACTTTAAAGTCGGTTCTGGATTGACTTGTGGATAGAGTAGCCGTCAAAGTTGACTTGCACCGGAGCAAGTCGAATCTCTTTAGAATCTATTCTGGTTAGAAGCACGTGACATGAAAACATAACTTAACTTGCAGAAAATCGGTCAGACGTTATTAATAAATCAACGGTTCGAATTCTGAAAAAAGACAGTGATGGCTCAAGTTTTGAAAGAATTGCCTTATTTTTTGTCAAGAAATATATCTTTTATTGTAATATAAGCAAACCGGTCAATATGATTCGCTCTTTTCAAGTCATTTAACAAAGTTACCCAGTAGACCACGGCGTCTGCCAAGGATGTGGTCTAAGTGTAACGTTATTTCTTCTCGCCATTAACAATATTCAAAACGCAATTAAGCCACCGATTCTCTTCGCCCTGTTCACCGATGACTTAGTAATATCCTTTGAATCCTCTTTTCCGCGTCGAGCTGAACAGCTATTGTAAAAAGCAATCAACTCCATATCCACATGGGCTTCAGATCGTGGCTTTAAGTTTTCGGCAGAAAAAACTAAAGGTGTCGACTTCCACCGAACATACAAACGAAGTAGTCTTCTGAAACTGTACTTAAACGATCATCAGCTTATACTTGAAAATTCCGTACGTTACCTAGGCCTTATATTTTATACGAGACTCTCATGTAGTGGCCACATCAAATGGTTGAAGAAGTCCAGTATCAACGTCTTAAAATTGCTAAAGAATCTCAATAACCACAATAAAGGAGGAGATTTTAAAATTTTACTGTACAAATCTATAATTAGATCTAAACTCGACTGTGGCTGATAGGTGTATGGGTCAGCCAGCCGAAGTCTGCTATCCTCTCGCCACGAGCGCCCTCCATTCTAGTTCTGCCGTCAGCCTGAATAGTGAATCTAGTCTCCTTCCTCTCCACTATAGAAGACTAGTCTTATCATCCAACTTTTTTGTCTCTACTCTGTGCATTCCTAATCTCCCGCTTTTCAGTATCCTATTCCAAAACAATCCTTCTGTTCCACAAAACCTCCCCAAATACACGAACCATCTCAAAACCAATCTTGAATCTTTGTTTCCTCAATTCTCTCAAATTCTCCCGACTCCTCTAATTATTCCACTCCATACTAATCCTCTTCCATGGCTTCTATTTCAATTTACTTAATTCTTCCAAAACTGTCTACTCTCCCCACATCATTCACCAAAATTATTATTCTGAAATTTCAAAATATCCTAATCTTATCTGTTGTTTCACTGACGGTTCAAAATCTGATGATCGTGTAGGATATGCTTTTTCAGTCCTCAACTCCATACTAAAATTTCGTCTTCCCAAACGCTATTCTATATTTACTGTTGAACTCGTCGCCATTCTAAAATGCCTCGAATTTTTAACTTCTTCTGATCTTCACTCCAGATATTTCATAAATTCGAACTCACTAAGTAGTTTCCTAGCATTACAGAATCCACATTTTTCCCATCCTATCGTGCAACGCATTTTCCTTCTACTCAACTCCCTCAGACTTGCTAATGTCCTGATCAATTTCATATGGATCCCTAGTCATGTAGGAATCTCTGGTAATGAAATCATTGATCAAGCAGTTGGAGACTCTTCCTACCTTCCTGAAATTATCTCTCTGTCTACTTCTTTCGACATCAGATCCCTATATGAAGTACCTGATTTCCCATTCCTGGCAACAATCTTGGTAATCTCAACTATCTAATCAACTCTTAACGATTAAACCTAATGCCTTAATCCCTGTTTCCAGTCCATTCCGATCCAAAAAGAAGAACATCATTCTTACCTGACTTAGAATCTCCCATACCGCCCTCACTCATTCTCACTTAATCCAACGTCTTGATCCTTTCCTTCTGTCAAAACCACCTTCTCAACATATCGCACATCTTATTATCGTGTCCTTCACTTCAACCTCAAAGATCCTCTCTTAATTTTTCGCACTCAATTCCCGAAATTCTTTCTGAAGACTCTACTCACATTGACAACCTCTTTTTTTTTTTGAAAAACCTTAAACTCCTACACTTAATCTAATACCTCTCGTTGCATATGGCCCAATCAGTAGCCAAAAGAGCCATTTTTTTTTTTTTTTTTTTTTTTTTGTAATAATAAATAAATAAATAAATAACGAACTGGCAATATTGTTCATAGCGGCTATTTTTTTTTTCTATTATCCTCGTCGCATATCAAATGTCTCCCATTAATATCATACTCATTTATTTCATAGTAAAACCCATACACTTGTTATCCGTTAGATTTTTGTTTTTTTTTTAATGCATAATTAAATCCAGTTTTAACCATATAAAATGCTATATAAAACCGATTTGTAAAATATTCTTTGTTAACAAGATACCATACATGTCTCTGTGTGTAAATGTATTCTTCAGAGTGAAAAAAAAATTAAACCTATTTGATAGAATGCCTTTACTATCGCATTGGCGGTAAGCAGGCATAAGATTTCCAGCTCGGTGCTGGAGTTACTAATTATCTATAATACGATTCCAAGAATTTTTAACAGTTAATAGAAAACTAAACTTTGACTCTACTTTAGATTCGAAATAGAGGCAATTTGCACAAAGTTCAGAACTTTAAGGCAGTCGATTAGTACGATCTCATCAACTATTATAGAGTTGACATGCACTTTTTTTTTTTTTTTTTTTTTTTTGGACTCGCTAACCAGGAACCTGTACCCAGAAACAATTAGAAGAAAGAAGATTCAGTTTATTTTAATTCAGTCAGATATTTTATCAATATGTAGGAATAGAAAGTATATGGAGAAAGAAAAAGTTGGAAAGCCAAGTTTTAGAAAATAAGAATACAGAGCAAAACGCTCTATTGAAAGAATTGAACACTCAAAGAACACATGATTAATTGTCGTAAACAACTGGATCGTTTGAATGGAGAGAACGGTGTGAGGAAAAAAACAATAAAAAATACGAAAATAAGAAGAAAACAGCAAAGAGAACGCAGACGACCAATGGAGACACCAACAGAATGGCGAAGTAAAAGAAACAAAAGGACCTACAAATTAACAGGAAGATTAATATAGTTATCAGAAAAAGAAAAAGTGTAAATGTCCGATCAAAATCTAAGATGGAAATGTTTACACAGTGGCAGGAGAGGATTAGTGGATGGAATTTTTCTTAGAAAAGGAAACGGGAAGAAACAGCAACCGGAGCCAAAGAATCGATTGTCTCATTACCAAAGATGCCCTCGCGAATTGTTAGGCACTCACAGTAAATCAACGTGTACCAAATGTAGAGAAGAAGAAATCGAACATATACGGAGAATAATAAAGTCACAAGAACGATGAGCAAAGAAGAACTGATGACCTGAAGGGCGCTCATGAAGTTAGAGAAATATTCAAATAAATAGAAAGAAAGACATAGGAGATAAAATGGTGGATCGTACGAAAGCCATCAACTTGGCTGTGAATATGGAACAGAAAAGGGAGGACGAAAAGATTCTGATAAATTAAAAAATCCGGAAGGATAAAAGAAACTCCGAAATCATCCAACGACTCCTCAAACCATCTCAGTGAAAATGGTCGCATAAGAAGGAAATAGATAAATTGCAGAATAGCTGTTTAATTACGGTTTGAGGGAGGGCTTTAGAAAATGAGAATAGAATAAACATTTAAGGAGGATGACAGAGATCAACATAGTTGAAAGAAAAATAAAGGATATTATTATAAGAAATTGTATTACATTAAAATGAACTAAGGGGAAGAGAAATAAAGGAAAGGATAAAGGTTTCCTGGGTGTTAAAGCCCTAGCTTTTAGAAATCGGAAGTACGGACGGATAAAAGAAGACGTAAATGAGATGTTTACCAAAAAAAAAAAAAAAAAAAAAAAAAAACAATATAAAAACGATAGCCTCAATAAGACCTATGAATTGGGAGGGGCGAAGAATAGCTGCGATTGAAAAGGGTTTAAGAGCACCAAGACAAAGTCAAAGACAAAAACGAGTCAGGACTTGGAAGTACAGCTATAAATAAAAGTACAATAATTAAATTTAGGACGGATGATGTACTTGTAAAGAAAAATTAAAATCTAGGGATCATCAGCGCATTTAGTTGGCTTTTCAAGAAATTTAGCCTTTTCATAGGAGAAGCGGAAAGATATTTGATGTATTCGGAAAAGGACTAACGACTGAGCAAGATATCGAAATAACCAAGTAACACGCAAAAGAAACATATTGTTCAAAGATATAATGTTGCAGGCAAGATTATAAAATCGGAGGATAAATGTAACAAAACTAGAAGGAGAGATTGAAAGATTAATTGAGAAAAGCGATTTTTCCAGCGCAATGGGAGGCGCATTAAGAACTTTATTGGCTGCTAATCGTATATCATGAAAAAAGGTAAAAGTAGGATGTCATCAGCAAAGAATAAAGAGAAAAATTTTAAACGAACAGAAGCAATACTAATAGTACTGACAATTCCGAATTCTAGTCGCTCCTGGGTGTGTACCTAATCTGAAATTGAATATTGGTTATACCAGAGAAATCTGGGAAAGTAAAAGACCTCAAGAGAAAAATAAACTGGCAGGCTTAACACAACATTGTGAACCTTCTTACTTTACTTATTATAATTTAATTGTTTAATAAAATTAATTTTATAATGGTTCGTTCCGATGTATTTTTATAGCATAAATCCAAAAAAATCTGCCGCCTCAAAATATGGCTGAAGCTTTAAGGTTGCTGGTGGCTTCCCGAAAGAGTTCTTAAATCGAGTAAAAATTTGAAATTCACTTAAAATTTATTAATTTTTTACGATTAAAGCAAAGCGGCGAAAATATTATTAAAAAAACGATTTTGCAAAACACTGTAGAATACCTTAAATATTGTAGAATAGAACTCGATTTTAATACTTCACATCATTCCCTCCTAACCCGCTGACGATGCCCATCTTTAGTGTACACGTTAGTTTAATGTAATTAAAAAGATGTCCTTACGTACAATATTATTTGTGGCTTCAAATTTCTATTCCCCTTATGTTGTAAATCATTGAAAACAGAAAAACTAGGACCTAAATCAGCAAACGCTAACATAATGTTTTACGAATCAAATAACTTGATTTGATTCGATTTAACCTTGAGTAATGTAGTTACAAGAAATGTCGCACGGCCTCGGAGGCTATATCCGTCTAAGTTGGCTTAGAGAAATATTTTATTATCAAAACTTAACTTAAGCCAAGCATCATTGCACAACGAGGCTGTTTTTTTTTTTATCGTTTTCAAATTGATTTATAGCTTAATAATTGTAACTCCAGAGACATGATGAACAATTAACATTAACGTACGTTTTATGGAACATAATTGTTTGCATTTCGCCCTCAACAGATTCTCGAGATTGGGTCGCCTTTTTCCTAATTGATCAAGCCGTCTGCGTACAAACAATTTTCGTTCACGACTTTAAACGTACGTCCTCTATTATTCTGCCTTTACACCCTTGGTTACGTCGTTAGAAAGGAAAGATACAAAAATAATCCGTCTGATTGTAGAAGGTAAACTTGAAGGGAAAAGATTAATAGGAAGGTCACAAAACTTAGGATGAACGATTTTAAAAGATGGTTCGGTTGCACGTCGATAGATACACTCAGGTCAGTCGCATCAAGGGCCGTCATTGCTATGTGCATCGCTGACCTCTGAAGCGGCGATAGTGTACAAAGAAGAAAGATTGTCGCAGTTAGATAAATTCGCTCTACGCAGCTTGCTTATCCGAATATTTTTATTAAATCAATTTATTACTTATATAAAAGGCGAAAACTTACTAGCTTAGTAAATAAGTTGACTTCTCATAGTAAAATAACAACTGAAAAATTAAACAAAAAAAAGAAAAAAGAACGAGAGAAAAAGCCTCAAGTAAACGTACATCACAAAATTTCGAAAAATTGGTCCTGAACAGAAGAAACTCCGAATCCAGTTATTGCGAACAAATGCTAATATTTTCCAAGGCTGATAAATAAATTGTCATGCGGATCGGATAATAATTGTTTCGGTATTTAAAACGGAAAAATAATTTAAAATTTGTCTCCAGACTTCATATAATTATTATACACAGCTGTCAGCGTTCGTTGTCGGTAATGCCATTTGTTAATGTACGAATATTCAATGACGAAAAATTTATTGGTCGTCAACGACTGCAAAACAACTCTTCGAAGTATTAAGAAGAACTGACGAGTCTAACAATTGCATTTAATGGACTAAAGTGCTTTTCTTTTTATCAAAGAAATAACAAAAACAAGAAAGAAGTGTACTTACTTAAGCTGAATCGCACCGTCGCATAAGCCATATGTAAAAGAAAAAAGGAAAGAAGAATTTTTATTATTACAAATTATCGCACAGCATATAATTTATAAGTTTTAGGGAAAATATTAAATAAAAAATTCGTGCGTAAATACAATTATTAGATTTGAAACAAATAAGTAAAGGATGAAATAATGCAAAAACCATGCGGACTTTAATTAACTTACAATGATGAACAACGGGAGATTAAATACGCTTCATATTTCGAATGCAGAAATTGTTGTTTTCTGAAATCATACACCACGGTATTGTCAATAAGAGGACCGGCTATGCGTTTGGCGGTTTTCAAAATATTTTTTTACTGAAAATAATAATAGGTCTTACAGGGAGGTATGCTAATTGGAAAGTATTATGTGTAATTCTGGTTAGCAAGGTGTGCTTATTTTACGTCTAAGATAGATTGTAATTTTAACGTGCGTTGGATACTAAGGATCAGCAAGAAGGTTGACTAATAACTATTTTTTATTGTCTCATGCCGATGATATTGTTCTGTGCAGTCGCAATAAAAATTTATTTGAAGCTACTACGTTATTTGGTATCGTTCAGATTTACAATATCTTGGAAGACCTCGATCTGTCCGTGGCCCCGTCAAAGTATTCTGCAGTGGTATTCTCTTATCGCTCAATTAATCCAGAACACGGTATTATTTCTATTGATTGTTCCGCTCTTAAATATTTAGTATTTATTCTGGACACTAAATTAAAATGCAAACAAACATATAGATTATACAGATAGCAAAACGGGGTTACCATTAAGACTCTCTGTAAAACTGGAACAGCAATCCCATCACTATGAGTAAATTATACAAAGCATATTATCGGAGCATCCTAGAGTATGTTGTTATTTCTTAACAGCTAATCGCAATAAATTAGTGAGGATACAGAATACGTGCTAGTGCTTGTTTATTTTCTCCTACTGCTGTTCTAGAAGCTGGAACAGAAATTTCTCCCTTCTCTGTTAAATCATCATGCCTAGCGGATGATAGGTTTCTTCATGAAATGCTGCCCATCTCTGCTAGGATCAGTTTACTTCAATCGTGTGCGGATGTTAAAGGTAATTGGAGATTTAAGGCCTCCAAAATCCCGTTATTATCTCTAAGCGTGGCTAGGCTTCAGTGATATTCTTCTTTTACTACACTATCCTTCACCAGTCTTTAAATACCCATACCCTCACAACTGTTTCAAGATACAAGTAGATCTGGTCTCTTTTCAGCTTGTTAATTGGAAAGATGTTAGCAGAGTATTTAACTCAATAATTTTAAACCGCTGGCCAAATTTTTAAAACATATCTTTACAGATGGTTTAAAATCTCTTAATTCCGCGGGTGCAACACTTTTCATACCACACCTTAAATTAATCAAAAAATTCTCTCCTCCTCGTTTCACCTCTGTTGTAGCGCTGAATGTTTTGCCATTGTGAAGGTACTGACCTTTTTAAATTCGTTAAACTTCTCCAAAAATATTATTATTCTGTCCGATTCTATGAACCGTTTATCAGCTTTGAAATACTTACTCTTCAGTACTAAATCGCATCTACATATATTTACAAAATCAGAAGCCTAGTAGTGTCGCTGGCTGAAGCTGGTTTAACGAGGTGGCCGATACCACTGTCAAAGACGCATGGGACTAATGGCAGTTCTATACTTTCACACCGGAGATTTTCTTGACTTTATTAAATATGCTTATAAAGAATATTGGGAAACCATATTGTCAAATCCCTTTACTGCGCAACAGCATAAAACTGTTCAACCCAACATCCCTAACTTTCCTTGGATTAGTTATATTTCGTGCGTTTCTACAAATACTAGGTCGTTCATCGTTACAATATATCGTCTTCTTGCGTGAAATTTAATGAACAAATGGAAGTTCTCGGAATCGGAACTGTGTAGCTGGAGACTCAAACGATGCCGTACTTTGTTAACTTGTGTGAGGTATACAGTTTCAACAAAGAATTGACTGGGATACATTCTCTTGAGGAAGGCGCAGTAGAATGGCTGACAAAGGTTAATTTATAAATAATTTTGTAATTTTGTATTTTTAATCTATATTTAACTTTGATAAGCGCGTAATTGATACGATAATAATAATAATAATAATAATATATCGTCTCCGGTTAAAGCCGCCTCCACATTTCTATGTATAACATGAGACTAACTTCTTCTCCCTGTTGCCAACATCCACTAGACTCAGATAAAGTAGCGGATGCCGACCATCTCATCTTTGAATTTAATCTACATGCGGCTCAAAAAGAATTAATTTATACGACTCAATAGTATACTTTCATATCCCTCTTCCATATAGTGTTAACTCAATGTTGGCCACCGGTAGTGTTGCAATATATAAGTTATTATTTAATTATATAGTTCAGTGCAATATTAATGGTAGTATTGTCTAAATATGTACAATGCATTGACAATGTTTGAAAAGAAAAAAAGGGATCACCAAGGGAGAAAGTAAGGGTTTGGGTTTTGCATTTAATGCATGTTTTTTTTTGCTTGTAGCTAACCCTTTGATATTTCGTATCTAGCCGTTTCACAAGGGTTGTAGATTTGAAATACACTAATTTTATAGCGCATATAAATGTATATTTTGGACGTTTCGTATATATTTTGCATATTTTGAGAATTTTTATATATTTTTCATAATTCACCCGATCCTAATATACCCATTTTGATCCACTGCTTGATGTAAGCAATTCCCTGGTGCAAAAAGTTGACCTAATCTTCCCGTACTGGCCAGGTGAATTGGGAGATGCATTTTATACTCGCTGCCAGATTTTCATAGCAACTGTTCCGTGCAACGCTAGTGTAGACACAAAACTACACTCGGAACTGATTGCAATTGCTTGTTATTATCGCATCACAAATGTAATCCCCTGTGTGTCTGCCTACTATACATCAACTAACACGTATACGACGGTATACGTGGTGGTTTTTCATTGCCTTCCACGTGAATATTAACGGTTATGTTCATTATTATTTTTACGATTTCTGCCATCGCTCGGGATCGAATTAAAAACATTCGTAACGGATGTCAAGTGCTCGAGCAACATAATTACATATAAGGAATCACACCACAATTATAATTTTTAACTTTACTGAAAAAAACAAGGTTACCATTATTTTATGTTTTGTCAAGTATATTGTTCAATGATAGCGCCTCTTTCAGCGTGTTTATAAAACAAAACAAAATATCTCCTTATCGATCGTGTGATCGGCCATTGTTATATCTCTTTACAGCAGGATATCTTCCTGCAAATAAAAAAAAAAAAATCTTTTTATCTTCTTTATAAATGAAACGAATTTGAACAGAATATTTACTTTCCGATATTTTAGGATTTTTATATTTATATTGTTAATTGTCTAAGCTGAACAATAGTTAGATCTGAATTCCACATGGTTTTAAATTCTTTATATCCCAATCATGCCGTTATTTTTATTGATAGGTCTAAAAGGGTGAGATTGATGCCACCTTTGTTTTTTCTTCTCATAACTGCTTTGAATCATTTAAACTTCGTTCCTGCTGTTCTATATTTACTGCAGAATCTGCTGCCATACTTCATGCAATTCTTTTTAATTCTTCCTCTTCTTTCCTCTTGGATAAAGTGTCTTGCAGGCGATTTCTTCTCCCTTTTTTTTTTTTTTTTTTTTTTTTTTTTTTTTTCATTTCGTTATCCGAGTCGGATGTCGTGATCTTATTTGACGCAAGCTACAACACGTTGCCATTTATACCGATCTTGTGCTAAATCTATGGTATGCTGTAAATTTAATCTGCATATTTTCTTGATCTGGTCGATGTAGCGGTTCTTTGGTCTGCCTTTCTTCCTTTTCCCCTCGACCTTTCCCATCAAAATCGTTTTCTCCAGCTCATTCGCTCTTACTATATGACCGAAAAAGCCTAGCATACGTTTCCTGATGGATGTTAATAGTCGTCGGTTGGTTTCGATCTTGTTGAGCTCTTTTAACACGTATTCGTTTGTCCTATGGGCCGTCCATGGGATTCTTAAGATTTTTCGGTACCCTTTCATTTCGAAAGCTGCGATCTTCCTTCCCATGGTTTCATTGATCGTCCATGTTTCCGATCCGTAAGTCGCTACAGAGAACATCAAAGTTTGCAGGAGTCGTAATTTTGTTAATTTAGAGATCTTATGATCTTTCCACATACGGTTAAGCTTCCCATCGCGGTGCTCGCCAGTGCTATCCGTCTCTTTATTTCTTCGTCTGATCCTCCAGTTCTTGAAATGCAGGCACCCAAATAGATTAATTTATCTTGGGTTTGTATATCTTGTAGCATTTTTAACGGTTGTTGGATTTTGTTATCCTTATCAATAACTAACATCGAACACTTTTGTTTGTTGAGTACTAAACCGGTCTCTTTTCCAGCCGTTTCTATTCTTAATAACAATTCGTACATTTCCCGTTCCGTGCTGGCCAGTACTACCGTATCATCTGCAAAATCTTATGTTTGTGATTTTCTCACCTCCGAATGACATTCCCCCATGCCAGCCGTCCATTGTCTGTCTTATAATCCATTCTCCACAAATATTGAAGAGAATCGGTGATATGCAACAGCCTTGGCGTACTCCAAACTCACTGGATGGCATTGATTGTAAAGTCTGATGGTACAAGAATTATTTGGGTGGGTTTGGCTATGACGAGTACAACTACCGCTACATATCGCCGTTATTCGTCCACTCCAAAAATACCGCCGCATGGATTGATTTCGGCTGGTTGTTGGCAGTTGGATGACGTAGGCGTATGTAGTTTGGTACGTTCGTAGCCGTTGCCTGCTCTACACGGAACGCAAATCGTTGATCCTCCAAGGGCTTCTTCTCCCTTACCGCTCACGAATTATTCCTGTTCCGTTCCATTCAAATAGATCTACTGCGGTTCCTAGCCAAGCTGAAATTGAAGGTAATGAGGTGACTGATTCTTTAGCTCGCTTAGGGGCTTCCAATGGACATCCTCTTCATAAATTTCCTGCTCACAATATTAATCATATTTCCGGACAGTTCCATATTACATTATGGAATGATATTTATTTTTCCCTTTTCTCCAATCCTAATTCCTTTTATTTTTCCGTCCAGGCTTTACCTTCTTTCACCAGTTGGTTTGGCAAGTTTCCTCCTCTTTGTCGTTCCCTGATCCCTGTCATATGTCGCCTTCGCTTCGGTTATAGCTTTCTCCCTTCGTCACTTTTTCGTTTTTCCCTCGCTTCTTCCCTGCGATGTCCTCTTCACTCAGAAGATTCCTTTTTTCTGTATGATATCAAATCATACATTCTTCGGAACGTTCTCTCCTCTTTCTCAGCTTTTGGATCCTGGTCTTCCTACTCCGCACAATGACTCTTATATTCTCTCATTGCTTGTTCCTATTCTAGCTTTTTTCACTCGTTCTATCTCGCACTAGATTAAAATCTGATACGTTATGCTCCTTCTGAGAAATTATTTAGATTCCTTAGTTGATTGGGCTATTGCTCTTTGTTAGCGTATCCCCAAAAAAAAAAAAAAAAAATAATAATAGTGTCGGCAAACAAAAGCAAATTTTGTTGACCGACTTTCTTCACGTTAGTACATGATTGACCGCTAATTAATAATGCTAATTATCTCCGATTTGTGATGGGTGCCTTAAGAACTAAGTTAGATACTACACTTCATCGTAATCCTAGATGGAATTTGTTAAAAGTGGAGTGTCTGTTACTCTGTCTAAAAATATTTACCAGCAGTGTCTTGCGATGTAGAGAGGTCGTTTTCTGCACTGAAAGTTACGTTACGCAAGACATAATTTTCAAGTAGAAAATTTAAAAAATGTTTACATCTAAATGTAATAATTTTTTAATTTAAATTTATAATTAATTTTTTTTGTAATATAAATTATTTAATAGAAGAAAACTCGCGTGTAAATAAACATTTGAAGCGAAAAACAAGATTTTATTTTGTTTTTGATGTACACTAATTATTATGAAATTTTTAGCGCATACAAATCCGGACCCTAATCATGATTGATGTGATAAGTGTTTTAAATAGAATTAATTTATTATAAGTGTTTAAAAACAATGTAAGGTTGACCAATAGACAGTATAGACATCGCGATTTACTTTGACCATGATGTGATTAATAAGCCTATTAAAATGTAATCTTTTATCTAATGGGCACCATCGGAGTAATGAGATCACCGGCTACCAGAGTTTAACATAAAATCATTTAACGTAATATTTTCCGTAACTTTACTTAATCTGTTAAGAAAGGTATTAGCGCGGATGTAATCGGTGCATGAAAAATCTTTCCTAGATTTTTAGGAAGCGCAATCGTTTTAGAAGCTTCCCGTTGTTGTAACAAATTGCTATAACATTTACTAAGGAAGTTACTTTAACAGTGAAAGATTTCATAAATCTAAATTAGTGATATTGCCAAAACGTATTTAAACCGTTACACCAGTTTCTGACAATTTCAAGTCTTTATCGCTTGCTAGTTAAAGTAAGGAAAAAAAACGAAATATAAACGGAAACAAGGAGGAAACAACTAAAATAGGTAATAGAATTTTTAGCTGTCATACAAATAAGACATTGACAAGTGATACCTCTGTCCATGTATTTATGTTTTGTTCTACAATGCAGAGAATCGTCTTGATTAAATTACTTCTCATTCCTCTGCATGGATGCATTATTTGTTCTAAATTTCACCATTGTTCTTTTATCTACGACTGTGCTTTCAAGTTTCGACTGCATAAATTAGATATCTTCCAATATTCATCTCTTACTGATTCCATCTCTTCTGCTCAACCATTGTCTTCTCCATCCTTTCATTCAATTCAAAACAAACATTATTTAAGGGCTCCATCACTTTAGTGGAATGTGAATTGTACAGTCACTTTCAAACAAAGTTTGTCTACCTTTGGATCGGTCCGCTTTTACCCAGCTTTTCACGAAGTTTTAGCCCAAAAAATTTCTAAATCTAGAACCAGATACAACCTCAAAAGCGCCAAGAATAATTCTTGGGAATCCTTTTGTTTCTCCTTTTTTTGATTGATTTTCCAAGTCTGAAAGCCGGCTAAAACTTTCAGAAACTCGTTTTAAACGCCCATCTAGTTCCAGCGTCCCTATTGATATACTCTCTTCTTTCTTAAACCATATATAGCTGCTGATAATTGAAATTAATAAAATGGAGAAAACACTAAAAACACAATGCGATATCATTTAAAAATATAAATATAAAAACTATAAAAACACCGACTAGTTTCGGATATTACAATTTATCTTCATCGTTTATATAAACAATTAAAATTAAAACAATAATAAATCCGTCAACAATGAAATATATAGTATCCATTAACTGTTAATCAATTTAAAATGTAAAAATGTAAAAATTTAAAAAATTTAAAACAAAAATTTTAAAACAGTCGATAAATGAAATTATATTAAAATTAAAATTTAAGTTGCACAATGTAATATTAAACATTAAATAATGAATTATTATACAGCAAGTTATTATTAATAATGTTAAACATGTTGGTACTTATGAATGTAATAATTTTCAGAAAAGTCTAAACATTTATTGTCTTTAATAATTTTTAAAACTGTCAAGTCCTCATCTATGTCGTTACCCCTATCACATGTTTTTCTAAAATTAAATTCTTAGCGAAATTTGACATATCAATATATGTAGCAATATCGTGTAATGCATATATGTATGTATGTGCTCCCTATATTTACCTGTGAAGGATCTTTTTGTTTGACCTATGTAGGTACACCTTTTTACAAGTTCTGCAAGTTAACATGTACGAGTATACCTGGATTTTCAAAATTATTATTTAAATTAGATAGATTATGGACGTTAATTAATTTACTGTATAAGCTATTGTTTGTGCAGTATGATATATTGATGTTATTGCACTGTAATAATTTTGTTACTTTATATACTGAAGGAGGTAGGTATGTATGCAAATTTAACCCATTTAAAATCTTGTTTTGTACTTTGAAATTTTAAATTCTTCTTAACTATATTATTTAAAGAAATGACATTCTTTTCATCATAATTGTTATCTGAAGCTGTATGTTTTATGCAGTTTAATTCATTTTTATAGTTTATTATATTTAATGGTGTCTTTTGTAAACGGTAAACAAAGGTAACGGTTTATGAATTTTTGGGTGGTTAGAATATGGATTAATGATAGTATTAGTTTGAATATTTTTCATATAAATGTTATATTCTAGCTTATTGTTATGAATAGAAATGGTTAAATCTAGATAATGGATATTGTTGCTACCTATTTCCATAGTGTATTGTAAACTATTGTTAATAGAGTTCGACAAATTTAAAAAATTACAGCAGTTGCAGGGCCGAATTTAGGGTCTACAGGCCCCTAGGCTGAACCTGTGGTGCGGGCCCTATCGGTGGGTGTGAAATACTCCTTAGTAAAATGCGGAGTCCGGGGGCTCTCCCCGGAAATATTTTAAAAATTTCCTGCAAAAATCGTATTTTAGAGCAATTTTCTAATTAAAAACCTAAAAAAAAAATCATTTAAAGTTGATTGTAGAAAATTTTACTACACAGTATTTAGAATTTAATGAATTGATGAGATAAAAATGAATAGAATTGAAAATCATTAAGGTGTTCAACACGATTTATTAACATTGCTATGACCAATTATATTAGAAAAAAAACATAAAGTTAAGATTAATGTCGATGTCTTTCTGTCTATGTTGCCAAATATGCAAAAAAAAGTATTTCAATTTTAAAAATAACATATTGTAATTTGAAGTAAACATGTTAGGCAAATGCAAAATATATAAAAATGAAATGCAGCAAATAGTAAATTTTACTTATATTTAATTCAAATATAGTACTTTCCTAAACAATCAGACTTAAAAGAAAAGTGAAATGTTAAATTATTTGAAATAAAATACATAGAAATGCATTGATAAAAAATTTAGTACAGCAGACTTATACTGAATGCTGACTCAACTCATATCAGCTGTCCACAAGAGTTCAACCGAAATAGCCCACACAAAATACAATTAAGGCGACGTATTTTACGATTACAAGAGGGCCCTCGCCACAGTATTAAAAGAAAGTCGTTTTTATTTTAATCTATTCAAAATTAAAATATTTGATTTTTTTTTTCTTTTTTGTGGTGCGGGCCCATAATCTGCAGCCTATATAGCCTATGCGTAAATGCGGCCCTGAATAATTGTACATATTATCATTATCAAAAATACATAAAACGTCATCTACATATCTAGTATAAAATAGTACGTTATATTTATCTAAATTACTAACAATATAATTTTCTTCATAAAATTGCAAAATTATCTTACTCAAATTAGAAGAAATCGGTGAACCCGCTGGTAAATCATTTTTCTGAGTGTAATAGTTGTTATAGAAAGTAAAATAATTTTGTTGACATATAATGTTAATAGTGTTCACTAATTCATTTATAAATAAAGGGTTTTGAGATGTTTTAACAAGTGTTTGTTCTATAATACCTATAACAGCTGCTATTGGTATATTTTTTTTATTATTATTATCATTACAACATAATCCATCTATGCGCATATTTGCGCGAGCGATGGGTATTAAAGAAATAAAAATCTTTTTTGAAAAAATACTGAAATCCTTAAAATTACAATCAAAGTAGAAATATACCGTACAGAACTTATATAAAATAATATAACTTACATTGAATCTATAATCTTAATTTATTTAATTCATTAACATTTACAATTAAAATAAAAGAAAATTTCTACATTTCCATGCAACCAACATACTCTATATGAATATATATATTACATCCCCATCCACAATCCTTTATCGATTATTTATAAGATTCCTCAGAAAGACTATTGGAGTGGAAAAATTTCAGTAAACATTTACGTCTTTTTTTAAAGTTTTTTAAATCGTCTTTTAAAGTTAGTGGTAAATGGTTGTAAATGAGAAGCGCCATATAGAGGGCTTGGATTCTTGAATGGAATTTCATAAATTTAGGTAGCGCAGCTATTTCATTTCCACAACTTCTAGTGATACCCTCCTTAATGTGAAAATTAAATTCTTTTTTTCTGTTTAGCATAAACAACAGCAATTCAGTTTTATATAATGTACTAACATTAAATAAATTATAATCAAATGTAGTTTTCTTGTTTTTAGTGATTAACTTGATTACTCTTTTATTTAAAAACTCAATCTGTGAAAAGTGGCATTTAGCGGTATTACCCCAATGCATCAAACCATACGTCAAGACAGGTTTGTATAGTGATTGGTATAACATATACAGATAATATTCATTAAAAAATTCATTCATGTAGTAAAATATATAATTTAACTTCCTGAGTTTAGCAGCTAAATAATCAGTATGCTTATTCCACTGTAATCTACAATCTAAATTTAAACGCAGATATTTGATTTCAAATACTCTTTCTATTTCAGAATTTTCATTTAAACAAATTTTTTCGCAGTCCCACGTGTATTGAGGTTTATGACTATATAATATGAATTTAGTTTTCTTTAAATTTACTATAAGCCTATTTGCCTTAAACCAATTTACTAAGGTATCAACATTCCTATTTGCTAGTTGCATTAGGATATGACTGTAACGAGAACTCATGACAATAGCAGTATCATCTGCGTATGTGAACAGTTTTCCCGATATTCTTAAGTTGCACAATTCATTTATGTAAATAAGAAACAGAACGGGACCTAAAATACTACCCTGAGGCACCCCATAAATTTGCGTTATACTTTCGCTATGTAATTTATTAATTTTCGTAATATATTTTCTATTATTTAAATACGATTTCAACCAGTTGTAAATACTACCCCGGAAACCACACGAATATAGCTTGGCTAACAAAATTTTATGGTCTACCACGTCAAAAGCTTTTCTCAAGTCAAAATAGACAGCTAAGCATGATTTTCCCTTTTCTAGATTTTCCGTAATGTAGGATACGTGCTTAAATAGCGCAATATCAGTTCCTTTTCCCTCTAAAAATCCGTATTGGTTTGTACTAAAAAAATTTTTGTTATGTAGGAAACCCATTATTCTCATCTTTATACATTTCTCAAAAATTTTTGAAATAGTAGGTAGTATACATATTGGTCTGTAATTTGCCATATCACATTTGTCACCTCTCTTATATACTGGAGTAATGATACCTAATTTTAAAATGTTGGGGAATATTCCAACCTTTACAGATTCGTTAAACAAAAGAGTTAAAGGTCTGACAAAAAATTCTACATTTTCTTTTATTAATAAAATAGATAGCCCATCTGACCCAAACGACGATTTATTTGGAAAAGACATAATTACATTTTTTATTTCTTTCCAGGACGTGGGGGCTGTTTGAATGATATGCTGCAAACCTTTCGTTTTGCAATAGGTCGGTAACAGAGGATACTAGTGCACCTACTACTAATGCTTATAGTATTTAATTTCTGTATGAGTTCGTATCTGTTACGTATAGAATAAGCGTATTTTAATTCTATATTATTCTTGATTACTGTATTAATATATTTGGTAACTTTATAGGCAGGTGCACTTATGAAATTAACTAAAGGGCGGATGGGTATAATCGTTTTTATGTATTTTTAACAACGATATTAATTTAAGTACTGCTGGAGTGTTTGTTAAATATTTATATATTGCGTTCTTGTCAAAAATTGTATTATTATTTTTATAGTTTGTTTTATGATATTATTATACTTTATTGTAGGGTCGTTACATATAATTTTTATATCATTATCATCAGAGGCGGCGTAAGGCGTTGACGACGTGGGCCACAGCCTACGGCCTCGCGGTCCAACGGGCCTCGCGCCTCAAAAGTCTATGCATTAGGTACTTAAAAGTCGTGATCGCCACGAAAAAATTTTACTCGTCAAAAAATGATAAATATAATTAGCAACTCTCCGAACCGTCAAACTTTTATTTTCAAAATTTAATTTCAATATAGTACAATAGATAGATAGCGCGACATGGCAAAATTTGGGTGTTGCTCTGTTAGTCGTCGATTTATGCTCGTTTTGGGATACCAGTAAACTAATCAAACATATAGATAAAAGCAACAATAAATTTGTATCTGAAAACAATCAATTGATTCTTTTTTTAATTATTATATTTCAGAAGCACCATTACGATTGACACACCCTGCCATGTAGTGGTATTTTTAAATTTTTTTTTTTTTTTTTTTTGTTTTAGACAATTGCCGATCTTATTTAGTCTAGCAACATTTGCTAGCGTTGCATTGCTATCGCGGCGAATCCCATTCGGTCAGAGTTAAGCGGGATTTCCCATTCCTGTATGTTTAGGTTATTTTCACACTTCTTAACGGCTAGAAAACCAATCAGAGTATAGCACGCAGTTTTGCGCCTCGTACGAATCTGTGTGTTATTATTTTGACTTTCTGACAGTATTTGATGTGAGAATAAGTGCGGTTTATTGTTTGATAACGACTGATATAGCTACTTCTTAAATAAATAGGTAGTCTAATTAATCGGTCCAGTTTATTGAACTAAAATTAATAAATGGTTTTTGTTTGAAGTCTGAAGTTTTATGTCAACACTAAGTGATAAGGAAAGAACTTTTTTATGTTCAGAACTTTTAAATTTCTTTTTTTGATGCGAAGAAATTATCGGATTTCTTGCTGTCACTGAAACGACTGGAGAATATTTAATTAATGCAATATGGGAGACTCGAAAAAAATGTCTTAAATATTCAAAACTGTCTTGACCAAGGCTACGATATTGGTGTAAATGATGGAGTTAAAACTCGAATATTGAACATTAATCCTAGGGCATCTTTTACACCCTGCGGTTATTATAGCTGAAATCTGCTGTTGGTAGACGCAACTGATTCTTCTGTGGCAGTAAAAACATTTTTTGGTTTTATTCAGAAAATTTATTTACTATTTTCAAGTTTCAGCAAACGCTCGGAATTAGTCAAAGGCAAATTAAAGCTTACTATGAAGCCTTTATCAGACATACAGATTTTCTTAACACCATGATTGATTCTATAATAAACAATATGGATTCAGGATTTATTTCTTTTAAACGATATTTTAAAAATGTGTTGGTTTTCTCTATGACCTAAACAAGTTAAAAAGTATATTCCTAAAGAGCAATTATTAAAAAACTGTCAAGATTTACACACTGTCCTGCGGGTGGGACAGAGCGGCGACTTCTAATGTTACGAATTGTATGAAGAATTAATAACAATGCTCCCAAATTTACCCAACTTCATTAAAGATGTGAAACATCTGCTGCAATACATAACAGAAAATAGCTGGAAAGAAATTTACCCAAATAAATTTAGATAGTCATTCGAATTTTGCTAACAATACACCAGTAAATACAGCATCCGCTGAAAGGAACTTTTCAAAATTAAAACTAATTGAAAATTATTTAAGAAATACAAATTTTTCGTTTAATTTGTTGTCCATTAAATCTAGTTTTTGATTCAATGTTGCGTTATTTTCCTCTAATTTATTATGTATATATTTTATGTTGTAGTCTAGTTTTTCATTTAAGTTTTTATTATTTTCTTCGATCTTTTTATTATATTGATTTAGTTCCTCTTTTAGTTCTTCTTTTAGGCTTTTGTTGTCTTCTTTTAGTTCTTGTTTTAGGCTTTTGTTATTTTCTTCTAATTTATTATTATTTTGTTGTGCCAGGCTAATCATAAGTTTTTTTAACTCGTCAAACGACGCCTGTGCGAAAGATGGTCCGGGGTCTTCAAAAGCTCATCGCGTGGGGCTGGGCAGGGTATATCCCTCCGGTTCCGTCTCCAAGAGACGGTCCTGGATCAGATCCAGCTCACCCTCCTCGCTTAAATTATCGGGAATGGGTTCCACCTCCCGATAATTCCCTCTCGTCGTTCTCACTCTATTTAAGTCCCCGCTCTCCATTTTTAGGCAGGGTAACGAGCCAAGCGTTTATTAACGGGCCTATCTACCGAAAAAAAATATAATAATAATAAAATATACCGAGAAAATTTTAACCGACTTTAATGTCGTACAAAATATGCAAATGATAAAAAAAATATAAAAATATAAAGCAGGCCGAGGGAAGATGTTAAAAATAAACACTTATCTGTTTGCTTGGCAGTTTCCCCTTCGTCCTCTGCTCCTTCCAGGTAACGTCCTTCTGACTATTCGATGTCCCTGTTCGTTCGGGCCGCCAGTTGATGTAAATCGACTTTTCCAGTCGCCGTTTCGTGAAGCCAGTTGATCTCGCGAGAAATAATAAAAAAATAAAAAAAATATATCCGAAAACTCTTTTTGTGGGCGCCAATAGCAAAAATTACCGGTTTGCTATTACCGGAAAGCTCGGCCTAGCAGAGCTTTAGGCTTTTAATCACAAGAAAAAATAAATATATAAAAAAACGACTCGCGAAATCCGCCGTTCGATGGCGGTATCTCTCCCGGTGGAGATATCACGGGGTAACCACGTGTCCAATAACGAAACCTATTTTTTTTTATGAAACGCGTGTATTCAAATAAAGTTTACAAAAACACAAATGAAACAAATTTTGACAGTACAATTACAAAAAACGAAATTCTGGTCAAAATTACGGAGCGGACATTAACTATGACTAGGGTCAAAAAGATACACGTGACGGCGTGCTCTTCCGACAACCAATTAAAAACGACGACCAATCATTACCGACTCGTGTGAGAGAACCGACTCGCGTGTCTCACCGAGTTGCTCTCGTTAACAACTGAATTGCCCTAATTATCGATTTACCGTTTCTAGCACGAACGAAGATTTTTCGGTACACGATGGGCTATTCCAAACGATATAGTCGATCGCTGAAAATTATCCCGTACCTTATCAATTAACACGCACGCCGATTTTTCTAGAACATTCTTAAACATTCTTATATTTATACATATTTTAAATCGGCTGCTACCCTGTCTTTTCGGGATTTCACCAATTCTCTCGCGACTCTCGTAGCTACACGCTCCGTACTTATACGTTTCGACGGTAAACGCGACCGCGATTTCCCCCCCGCGAAACCAGTTCACCCCCGCAACACAGCCGACAGAACGGCTGCGTCCGGAATAACCAGGCTTCTCAGTCGAAATATCTTCTCCGATCGCAATTCGCCGTCATTTATGCTGCCCGAGAAAAAACCCGAAATGTAAAATGAATTAAAATCGAAATAATAATTTCTACCTCGGACAGCATTATCCGAAACCGTATAAAACGTAATAAAACCGCCACAACTGCCGAATCCGTCTCACTGCCCCACCCTTATTTTCATCCAAAACAGAAGTTTTGGATCAGAATTCAGGTGCCAAAATACGAGAGGATTCGGACTAGCCGTCGCAGAGCTACGGAGTCCTGACCATATCTCCGCCATTCTATCCCGCACACGTACGCCACACACTGTACCTTAAAATTACTCACACGTACTCCACGTTCGAACACACCACTGGGACCACACCAGGTCATAACCAGAATTAAAACTCCAAGCTCTCAAGGCTCTGAACAATCCACAAAAAAAATTTAAAAAATTCAAACAGCTGAAAAGCCATAACTCGAACTTGACATCAATTCCATAAACGTTGTTACCCATTCCGAACGACGCGGGACGCACCCCGTCAAAACCAATACGGGACGCACCCGACAGAGACAACAACAACTAAACAAAATATCGGAATGGGCAAAACTAACATCGGCTTAATGCCGGAACAGGGACTAGAAAAAAACACCAAAACAGTATATCAAATAAAAAACCATCATTACGCTGAGAAAAAAACAAATTGGACGCTCAAATTTAAATAATATACTAGGTAAATAATTACGAGATTCGGTAAAAGTGATATGTTCTCGCGAGTCCGTTGTACTGAAATATATAGATATAGGAACACTTAAGGATCAACGGTTAAAAAAAAAATTTTGTTTTCCTATCAAAGAGAGGCGCGGCCGCGCACCTCAGTCATGTCCCACGCGAGCAACTTCCCTCCTACCTGGCTTATCCTAACTGATGGCGAATACGACTGGGGCCCTCCTATAGACAACCCCTGAGAGCGACCACCATCTTATTTCATGGGGCGCAAAACCTGTCCCCGCGACGGTACGACCACCAAACTAACAAAATTCATAAACACAACAAAACGACCGTACCGCGCGAGATACCTCAACTTGGCCTACCTAGTGGCACCTCCAAATATAAAAAAAAATAAAAAAACGGTGGGGCCCCCTACCATCTAAACCGACCGACCATCCTTTCAATCTTCTCCGCAGAGGAATCCATCGTGGTCAACTGGACATCTTGCCAGTCCTCGGCCTTCCATAGGCGCCGGAGCTACCTTGTGTGCCTTCCCAGGGCGCACACCACCCATTAGGGTGGAAAAAGAAGAAAAAAAAACAGGAACACTAATAAATTTAATTGGGAAGAAACACATCAAGATATGACGACAGCACCTCGAAACTCGCGAAAAGATAAAAAAATTAATTTAAATTACTGATAATATTCTGTAATGGGGACCTGGTGTACACGCAAAAAAAAAAAAATCAGATGCACCCCGACCTCCGGATACCGCAAGCGATATATACAATTGCATCCGAGGTCGCGCACTCACACTCACACATTGTCCCAGTGATAACGAGACAACTCCAAAATTTATCGAAATCGACCGGAACGTAAACAAAATCCAGATAATATTGGATTATAAAATAACTCGACCCTATGCCGAACCACCGAATGCACTAACAAACAATACTCTGCACAAAACAATAAATTCATCCAAAGGATGCTGGGTAGCGTTGTAATCACGCACGAATTTCCATAATAAAAACATATAACATATAAAGGAGAAAAAAACTAAACAAGTAGCGGGACTATGTCAACGGGCTCGCGGGACGCCTTTGCGCCTCCGGATTAAAATGTAGGAGAAAATTAATGAATCTAGTAACGGAATAACGAGGAAAACAAATATATAAACATTCGAGGAAAAGGTGAGGACTCTACCACTGAGAAAACGGAATTCCGTGTACGTCCGCTGCTACAGTCTTTTTCTAATACCACGGGTTCCTGGGAAAAGAGGAAAAGAAGGATCGACACAAAAAAAAATATTCAGCGATGTTGAGAAAAAACATATCAACCGCACTGCGGGAAATCAAAATTCGCCATCACATCGCGATTACGGATAGAGATCTCAGTCACGTATCTCCACCATTTTCCTTTTTTTTTTTTTTTTTTTCCCAGGTACTCCGCGTTGACAAGCACGGACGGCTTAATGGCAATCATGTGCCTTTCGGTCGAGTTCAACGGTCTGTGCCGGAATCGGGTTCTTATAGACCCACTCGCCTACTGCGATCGGTGAAAAAAAAAAAAATCCAACATCACCCCGTGGCGCACCCAAGACTTCCATCGGATGCTATGGCCGTATGCATTATCTGCTACCCACAACACCAACTGCTCGGACCACGAGATAAAAGAAAAATAAGATTCCGGAGTACTAGGTATGCCCTTCTCTCTTACACACCCTATGGCCGCGTCTGCTTTCACAGCGCCGACAGAGTCAACGTGTCGACCGAAGACCCCTACCGATCCGTCGAATGGACGATCAAAGAATATAATGGAATATTTAGGATACGAGTGAATGGAAAAAAGAAGAGGAGAAGTGATCTCGGGAATGTAGGATGGGATTTTAGGAAAAGAGACACAAACGGAATACTCCGATCGGGGAATCAGAATTCATTAGTATACGACAACAGAAAAATTCGAAGGTTTATACCCGGCACTGAAAACGCAAGCAAACAAGCCAGAAGATCCGACTTCAGTGATAGAAGCAAATAGAGAGAAAGAAAAAAAACAAGAAAAAAATTAATAAATTCTATCCGGAGCCATAAGTCCGCGAAAACCCGCGAAATACCACAAATATCTTACGGAAAAAACATAAAAAGAAATAAATAGTTGCCCCACGACATCATAGCTGGCCTAAAGACATTCTATCTGAACCAACGACAACAAAACAAATTCAATAACATGAGCTAGCGCTCAATTGAGTCTATAATTTACACATAACTAAATATAATTATATCCATTTTATACGTAGCCAAATTCGTTGCCGTCACAGCAAATGGCTATTATCGTATCTGTAACCGCGACCAGCTGCAACAAACTACATCGCAACGATAATATATTTATTACACCGGTTATTCATTCTATTCGTAATTTTACATTTAATCCTATTCTCACCCACACCTCACGTAAACGCGAGAGCTGGGGACTAGAGTGACAAGAACAAGGGTTAAAAAAAAAAGTCTCAAAGATGTTCAAGCGTAAACACAAGTTTGTTTTTTTTTTCGAAAAACTGCAAAAAAAACGAGTTCCGAAGCACGCATGCCCAGAGGATAAAGAAAGAAAAAAAAATATAAAGAACATTCTCAATTTTGAATTTTAATAAAAAAATAAAAAAATAAATTTTGAAGCGAGGGGTAAATGAGCATGCCCATCAGGTCGAAATCAGAACAGATCGAGCTCACTTCTCGCGAATCGGATGCTTACTGCCTAAAAGTATTCCAAAGGTAAACATAAATAAATCATCTCGGGTACTCAGCAGCAACCTCGCTAACACACGACACAAATCCCAATACACGCGCTAACCGCGCTCTATACCAGGTCGGCAACAACAAAACAAGATAGAAAAATTTTAAATAAATAATCAATCAAATAAAATCTCGTAACCAGAAAACACGCGAAAGAATTCTTCTCCGTGTTTACATGATTCTCGGCCGCCCGGTGTCCGGTCCACCGGTACCAACATAGCGTCCCGGACGGTCGTATCCGTCCGGCGAAAAACCGCAAATCGTCGTAATAACAACATCGCCACTTCGCTTACGCCGGCCGTAGATCGATGACATTACGCAATATGACATCGCCATCATCGGAAACATTCTTCAGCGTGTATGCGTTTTCATGGCGCCGCTCAACTATTTCATACGGGCCTATATACAGAAGCTCCAACTTCTTCATCCGCTTCTTCGATTTACACGACAGAACGTGGTTTCGGACGTAAACCCTTTCGCCGACCTGGTACACGAGTAAATATGCCGCCTCGTTGTGTCTAGCGCGCCGCCGAAAATTGTACTCTTCTATACGTTTTTTCACCGATTCGATGATTTCTTCATGAGTCTCACCGTCGTTCGACACCGGAAAAGATACCACGTCCGATACCGGATCGCGTGCGACGCCATCGAAAATCACTTCACTCGGCACGCGACGAGTCACCGGACTCGGTAGGCTATTCATACAGGCCTCGATCCCCTTAATGTGTCCTAGCCAATCAGTATGACGTCGATGGCATAAGCCTCTGATCATTTTTCCGAGCTCTAAGTTAACACGCTCCGTCGGATTGTTTTTCGGACAATACGCGGCTATGTGCCGCACCTCAACTCCGAGCTCATCGAAATACGCGCTCCACCTATGACTCCTAAAAACAGTCGCATTGTCCGAAACTATCGCTTTCATTTTCCCAACAGTCCTGATAAAATCGCTTACCTTTTGTAACAAATTCCGCGCACACAACTTCCTCATCGGATATAACCGCACATATTTTGAGAAGACGTCATACATTACAAAAATCTGGCTCATCCCTTTTATAATCGGCAAAGGGCCGAAAGCATCAACGGTGACAACATCAAGGGGACCCTTCGGGGAATACGACATTAGAGCACCAACCGAAGATTGCGTAAAAGGCTTCGACGTCTTACATAATTCACATCGACGAATCACCTCATTGATCGACCGTCGCATACGCGGGAAATATCAGTTTCGAGAAATTAGCAAGTGCGTTCACCACTGGCCCGGATGTCCAAATCTCGTATGGAACATCCATACCACCTCTTCCACATATACACTCGGCACACACACTTTCCATCTCTCTCCTGGACCTCTGCGAAAAAACAACAAATTTCGAAAAATGACGTAAAATTTTCTTAACTTTTCCGACGAGTCTAACTCGCGGAAAACATGACACCATGTCTCGTCTTCTTTTTGGTCGTTAGCCAAATTACAAAAGAGTTCTCGAAAACCTTCCGACGACTTGCTACTGACGAATGCGATCATCGCACAATTCTTCCTCCACTCGTCTGCCGGCCCTTAATTTCTCGTCAACATATCGGCCACGACGTTTTTTTTTCCCGGCAGATGCCGCACGCGTAAATCAAAATTCTGCAGGAATAACATCCACCTGGTCAACCTATCGTTTCTCCACTTAGAGTCATACAAAAATTTCAGGCTTATGTGATCGGTCAAAATGACAACAGGAAAGCCTTCCACAATAATCCGCATCTTCTTTAAACAAAACACTACACCCAATAATTCCTTTTCCGTCGTAAAATAATTCCGCTCGGCCCCGGTTAAGACACGACTGACAAACATCACGGGTTTCGGGTTCCCCTCGTCATCGAATTGAGACAAGGATCCCCCTATCGCCCTATCGGAAGCATCCGAACAAACGACAAACTCCTTACTATAATCCGGGACCTGGAGCCGGACATGCGCCGCAAAGGCGTCTTTAAACCGGACGAAAGCCGTCTCATGCTCATTCCTCCAAACAAACGGTGATCGACGCGCAACCAAATCCGAAACCGGCTGGATGATATCCGCGTACGATCGAATAAACTTACGGTAAAAATTACAGAGGCCCAGGAACGACATCACTTGCTCACGATTCACCGGACGCGGAAAATTACGAATCTTCTCGACCTTATCTGGCTGCATAGAAATGCCCGACGCCGAGAGTCGATAACCAACAAAATCAACCTCTTTCTTCCCGAAAACCGATTTCTTCAGATTCACCGTCATACCGGCGTCTCTCAACGAACCCAAAACAATCGACAAACGCCCTAAATGCTCCTCCTCCGAGCGAGACAAAATCACCAAATCATCAACGTACGCTAACACAAACTCGGAACACGCCGGCAACAAAACAAAATCCAAAGCACGCACAAACGCGCTCGTACTAATCTTTAATCCGAAAGGAACGACATTGAACTCGAAACAGCGACCATCGAAAACAAAAGCGGTATACTTGCGAGAGTCCGCGTGAAGCGGGACCTGCATAAAACTCGCGACAAGATCGAGACTCGAGAGACATTTGAAATCGGAATATTTATATAAAAGATCGTCAATCGAAGGAGGCAAATTATTTTCCGCTACGATAATTTTGATGATGTCTCGGGCATCCAAACACAACCGAACACTACCATCCTTTTTGAAGACCGGCACCAGAGGCGAGACATACGGTGAAGAAGAGTGGCTAATGAGACCAAGCTTCATCATACGTTCGACCTCTCGACCGACGGCCTCTCTACGGGAAAACGGTATCGGGTAGTTACGCATTCGCCGGTAAATATCGTGTTCCCGGACGGCAATTTTATACACGTACCGGTTGCACAATCCCGGAGCATCAGAAAATACGCCCGAAATCTCGCGAAGACAAGTACCTAATTTACCTTTAAAATCGTCCGAAAAATCGGAATTGGCAACACAACCCGAAAAATAATCAACAGAAACCGAATTCGATAGAAAAAAATTTCGAACGACAAACACAGGACCAATTTCTTCATCCGAATCATCGTCGCATACCTATAGACTACTCCACCCTTCCGAGACATCAACAAAACGGACTTCCTGACTACCATACATCGAAACCAACGTGAGAAATAAACGATCGAAATCGAGAGACGCCCGGTATTTTTCCAAAAAGTCGACACCAATGATCACCGAGACATTCAAACCATTCACCACGATAAAATTGCACACATATTCCACATTCATAATATACAGAGTCAGACATACTTGCAAACGCACTGCTTTTTTAGCCTTACCACACGCACCCAAAATCCTAATTTGGCTAGCGGGCAGCATCGGAAAAGAGTCTTTACCCCTCTCGCGCTCGATTTCACTCCAGGTTTCCGCACTCAAAGCAGAAATCTCTGAACCAGTGTCCACAATCGCCTTGAAATCCCTTCCGCCTACGGAAATAAAAATATGCGGAATTACGCTCGGCTTTACTCGTGACAATTTCTCTTTTTCCCTTTTTCCGAAAACCTCATCGATACTCGACGAACGATGACAAAAATTGATATTTCTAATTGTGTCCGCCGGCAAAACAACTTTCGACTGACTCGGTTGGACGGCATACCGATTCAGTCTCGATGAAAAAACGTTCTTATTAACTCGTCCAGCCTCTGGACTCCAGCGCGACTCAAACAACAGTAAAAGACTCTTTCCTCGTCGTACAACCGGTCATTACACCGAGGCAGCAACTCTTCTGAACCATCTCTATTCACTGCGACGGGTGGCACAACAAATTCATTAAAAATATCTAAAAATTTCACCCGCTCGCTACACATCGATCTCAGTTTCAGATTAAACGCCTTAACGTCACTCCAATGTCCGGACAGGACCTGACGTTCTTTGATCGGTAACGCCGGGACTACAATTACCTTCTCAGCTCCTCTCGTCATCAGCAACTCCAATAACTGTTCGTATTCTCGGCACATTTGCTCAATCGAAGTTCGCCACTTTAAATCGATCATACCGACCATCAACACAACCCTCGGCTTCAATTTCGTTGTCGATCTCACTAGGTCCCGGTAAATCTGTCCGATGGTTCGATATCGATAGCAGTACCCAATGTACTGCCGTCCCGGTCCTCTCGTCTCTCTCTCTTCTCGGTGTAATGCTAGTTGGAACAACGGTCCCTCTCCGATGCACTGATGCCCTTCTACCATTGGCGCGTGTGGATTGAAACTATCCCGGTTGGTGCCCCCATTTTGACGAGAATGATTTCCCGGTGCTCTTCCGGTGTCTTGCGTCCGAGTATACGAGGGAGCAACACGCATATTGTTCACTTGTTTGTGCCAACCACTATTCACATTATCATTCGAAACATCGCCTGCTAAGCAACCCTGACGAGAAATCGTACGTATGTTCTCATAGAGCTCCCTGGCCTTAGCGCTCTTCATTACTAATAGCAATTTCTGCATTTCTCTGGAGTATTTCCGGATCATTAACTGGATGAATTCCGCATCTCCTATCGGTGGATCGAGGTATTTCACGCGATTCATCCAGTGAATCAGATACACCTAGGCGTTCTGCTCTCCTCCGCACTTATCTTCCGGGGAATACAGGTTCCGCCTTACCTCTAACTGATCCCTTTCACTCCAGAAATTCTCCACCATCTCATGTTTAACCTGTTCCCACGAACTACATTCTTTTAAAAATACACGCGCTCATTCGGCGGGTCCGCCATCCATCCTACTCAGCAACAACTCCAACTTCTCTTTCACTCCTACCATACCATACATCCTAATTCTATTCTCTACGTTCTCTAGAAATTCCACTACACTGATAGGCGGATGCTTTCCCCCGAATCCTCTTACATCGATATCTAGACCAGGGATTCTCGTTGCTATAGGTCCGTGGTTGGCACGAGTACTCACGCTTGCGCACTGCTCCTCGACAATTCTCACGCGTTCTCTTAGTTGTTGGGCATTCGATTCGACTTTCTCTTTGATTTTTTCGCTGCTCCGCTGCATTTCTTCGCGTATCTCTTCCACCGACGCTTTTATGGTGGTACTTATTCTCTCAACTTGTTCCTCATTCGCCTCCACTCGACCCTGCATCTGCTTTATCGAGGACCCGATACCATCCTCTACGGTCTTTAATTCGTTGGTCATCCGTTTCCCGACTTTGACGAGTTTTTCGTCTAGAGTCTGGTTCAGCTCTTTTTTTAGACTGAGTTTATGTTTGTCAAATTTTTCGTTTAATTTGTTGTCCATTAAATCTAGTTTTTGATTCAATGTTGCGTTATTTTCCTCTAATTTATTATGTATATATTTTATGTTGTAGTCTAGTTTTTCATTTAAGTTTTTATTATTTTCTTCGATCTTTTTATTATATTGATTTAGTTCCTCTTTTAGTTCTTCTTTTAGGCTTTTGTTGTCTTCTTTTAGTTCTTGTTTTAGGCTTTTGTTATTTTCTTCTAATTTATTATTATTTTGTTGTGCCAGGCTAATCATAAGTTTTTTTAACTCGTCAAACGACGCCTGTGCGAAAGATGGTCCGGGGTCTTCAAAAGCTCATCGCGTGGGGCTGGGCAGGGTATATCCCTCCGGTTCCGTCTCCAAGAGACGGTCCTGGATCAGATCCAGCTCACCCTCCTCGCTTAAATTATCGGGAATGGGTTCCACCTCCCGATAATTCCCTCTCGTCGTTCTCACTCTATTTAAGTCCCCGCTCTCCATTTTTAGGCAGGGTAACGAGCCAAGCGTTTATTAACGGGCCTATCTACCGAAAAAAAATATAATAATAATAAAATATACCGAGAAAATTTTAACCGACTTTAATGTCGTACAAAATATGCAAATGATAAAAAAAATATAAAAATATAAAGCAGGCCGAGGGAAGATGTTAAAAATAAACACTTATCTGTTTGCTTGGCAGTTTCCCCTTCGTCCTCTGCTCCTTCCAGGTAACGTCCTTCTGACTATTCGATGTCCCTGTTCGTTCGGGCCGCCAGTTGATGTAAATCGACTTTTCCAGTCGCCGTTTCGTGAAGCCAGTTGATCTCGCGAGAAATAATAAAAAAATAAAAAAAATATATCCGAAAACTCTTTTTGTGGGCGCCAATAGCAAAAATTACCGGTTTGCTATTACCGGAAAGCTCGGCCTAGCAGAGCTTTAGGCTTTTAATCACAAGAAAAAATAAATATATAAAAAAACGACTCGCGAAATCCGCCGTTCGATGGCGGTATCTCTCCCGGTGGAGATATCACGGGGTAACCACGTGTCCAATAACGAAACCTATTTTTTTTTATGAAACGCGTGTATTCAAATAAAGTTTACAAAAACACAAATGAAACAAATTTTGACAGTACAATTACAAAAAACGAAATTCTGGTCAAAATTACGGAGCGGACATTAACTATGACTAGGGTCAAAAAGATACACGTGACGGCGTGCTCTTCCGACAACCAATTAAAAACGACGACCAATCATTACCGACTCGTGTGAGAGAACCGACTCGCGTGTCTCACCGAGTTGCTCTCGTTAACAACTGAATTGCCCTAATTATCGATTTACCGTTTCTAGCACGAACGAAGATTTTTCGGTACACGATGGGCTATTCCAAACGATATAGTCGATCGCTGAAAATTATCCCGTACCTTATCAATTAACACGCACGCCGATTTTTCTAGAACATTCTTAAACATTCTTATATTTATACATATTTTAAATCGGCTGCTACCCTGTCTTTTCGGGATTTCACCAATTCTCTCGCGACTCTCGTAGCTACACGCTCCGTACTTATACGTTTCGACGGTAAACGCGACCGCGATTTCCCCCCCGCGAAACCAGTTCACCCCCGCAACACAGCCGACAGAACGGCTGCGTCCGGAATAACCAGGCTTCTCAGTCGAAATATCTTCTCCGATCGCAATTCGCCGTCATTTATGCTGCCCGAGAAAAAACCCGAAATGTAAAATGAATTAAAATCGAAATAATAATTTCTACCTCGGACAGCATTATCCGAAACCGTATAAAACGTAATAAAACCGCCACAACTGCCGAATCCGTCTCACTGCCCCACCCTTATTTTCATCCAAAACAGAAGTTTTGGATCAGAATTCAGGTGCCAAAATACGAGAGGATTCGGACTAGCCGTCGCAGAGCTACGGAGTCCTGACCATATCTCCGCCATTCTATCCCGCACACGTACGCCACACACTGTACCTTAAAATTACTCACACGTACTCCACGTTCGAACACACCACTGGGACCACACCAGGTCATAACCAGAATTAAAACTCCAAGCTCTCAAGGCTCTGAACAATCCACAAAAAAAATTTAAAAAATTCAAACAGCTGAAAAGCCATAACTCGAACTTGACATCAATTCCATAAACGTTGTTACCCATTCCGAACGACGCGGGACGCACCCCGTCAAAACCAATACGGGACGCACCCGACAGAGACAACAACAACTAAACAAAATATCGGAATGGGCAAAACTAACATCGGCTTAATGCCGGAACAGGGACTAGAAAAAAACACCAAAACAGTATATCAAATAAAAAACCATCATCACGCTGAGAAAAAAACAAATTGGACGCTCAAATTTAAATAATATACTAGGTAAATAATTACGAGATTCGGTAAAAGTGATATGTTCTCGCGAGTCCGTTGTACTGAAATAAATAGATATAGGAACACTTAAGGATCAACGGTTAAAAAAAAAATTTTGTTTTCCTATCAAAGAGAGGCGCGGCCGCGCACCTCAGTCATGTCCCACGCGAGCAACTTCCCTCCTACCTGGCTTATCCTAACTGATGGCGAATACGACTGGGGCCCTCCTATAGACAACCCCTGAGAGCGACCACCATCTTATTTCATGGGGCGCAAAACCTGTCCCCGCGACGGTACGACCACCAAACTAACAAAATTCATAAACACAACAAAACGACCGTCCTCGCAAAATGCACCTTACCCACATAAAATTTAGGTCTTGCCCCGCCACTGATTATCATTAATGTAATTCATAGTTTTTTGAAGAAGATCCTCCCTTTTTTATGATCACGGTAGCGGAGCTCTTATTAACTTTAGCAGTTAAGCACTCATTATTATTCAGCTTATCATTCAATGTCTTAATATTCCTAATATATTTGAGATGTAACATAGTTTCTTAATCAAATCTGTATGTTTAAAGTTACTACTTTTAATTTTATTGATTTCATTTGCTGCTACATGCCGTAAACATACCTGTTTCTCGGACGGTACATTAGTAATTTCCAATTCTGTTTCTATAACTAGGTTTTCAATTACTTTCTTATTATTGTGAAGTATTAGATTAGACTTAAAACCATTATTTAATGTTTTCCTCATCCTTATTTAGCACCATATTAGTTAGGTTTATAATTTTAGGATGAAAACTATAATTACAATTCCTCGTGCATTCACGTTTATTAGACACTTATATTAATCTATCTAGTTTACTGTATGTTATAGTTATTTTTAATTGTTTTCTATCAACCGCCGTCATATTTCCTTTCCTCTAAATTTTCCTTCTCTGAACTTCTTTCCCCTTTGAATAATTTCAATAATTCCTGCATTGATAATGATAGGATTTCTTACTCAGTTCTGAATAATCTACCTAATGTACGGGTACTATACACGTTTATCTTGCGTAAAGAAGTGCCTTATGATGTTATCTATATATATAAAAGCGAAAATTGGGAAATATTTGAAAGACACAGCAATTATTAACATATCGTTGCAACTACTAGGTCTATGATGCTGAAAATTGGCTCCTAATACAACAATACTATATGCTGACATCATCTAAAAACGCATTAAAAAATTCAAATTTTTTAAGGATGGGGGGGGGGGGGGTAAAATTCAAAAAATTACTTTTTAAAAAACCAAAAATCACGCTACAGCCGAAACCATTTACACCAGATAATTAAAGTTTTACATGAACATTATAATGTACCGAATATGAACAGTAAGAACGTTTTTTTGAAAATTCGAACTTTAAGGGGTGAAAATGGCTAAAAACTGTTTTCCAAAAAACACACAATCTGTAATATTTTTGGTAAAAATAGGTCTTCATAATTGCAATTCCGCATAAAGATACCTCGTATGACGTACTAGATGTGTGAAAAAAAAATTTCAAGCCCCAAAATTTTAAGGGGGGAAAAGGGCAAAACTTCATTTTTGAGAAAACCAAAAATCACGCTACAGTCCAAACGAATCATGATTATCACGCGTAATTTCATGCGAATATAATGTATATACTGAAAACAAGGCCGTGTCCGCGGGGGGGGGGGGGGGGTAAACCCCCCCCATGAGAACTGAAATAGTTATTATGAATACACAAAAATCTGAAAAAAATCACAAATTTAAAATAAATATTGATGATTTTTTAGGATGTTCTTACCTACCTTTAAAAGAAAAAAGAAAAAATATGCTCCATATTTTTAGGTACTTCATTATTATCTTATGCAAAATTTTTTATTACGTGTGTAATTAATAACATATGTAATTTTTATTAATGTTCGTGTACGGGGTAATTCATTTATGTAAATCAAAATGATGGAAATTATTAATAGTACGAATATTAGTGAAAAATGTATTGTTATTCATAAAATAAATATGCGAAGAAAATTTTCAAAACCCCCCCTCCTTTCCAAAATTCTGGGCACGGGCCTGACTGAAAATATTAAATAATAACGCTTTTTTAAAAATTCGAACTTGAAGAGGTAAAAAGGGGCTAAAAAATGTTTCCCGAAAAATATATGGTTTTGGTAAAAATGGGTCTTCATAATTGTTATTTCGTATGAAGATACCTTATGTGATGTAATAAAAGTGTGCAAAATTGTTTTCCTTGTCCAAAATTTTAAGGGAAAAAAATGGCAGAATCCCATTTTTAAGAAAACCAAAAATCACACTGTAGCCTAAACGAATCGTGATTATCAATGTGAATAGAGTGTATATAATGATGATGTCAGATAAGAATGCTTTTTTGAAAATTTGAACTGGAAGATGTGAAAAAGGAGAAAAAACCATTTTCCAAAAAATACATAAATCGTTATATTTTCCGTAGAAATGAGTTATCAAATTATAGTTTTCTCTTAATATTCTCTTTATACAGCATACCAAAATTGTGCACGTTTTATTTTAAGTACCTTAAAGTAAAATTATATCAAAAGCTTCACTCCGTTTTTGTTATAAAATAATGATTATGCCTCGCCGAAACCATTTGCATTGATTATCAGAAAGCCTATTTGAACACACCATATACTGAAAATATCAAATGAGAAATATTTTTTGAAAAATTGAACTTTAAGTGGTGAAATGCGGTTGAAAACTGTTTTCAAAATATAACTAAAGTGTTGTTATATCTTTGTAATAAACGGGTGTTTACCACATTATAATAATATTTACAAAAGTAGTTTCATTTTTTTATATCTTCGGATTTTTAAGAGTGAAGAAGGGTTATAATCTATTTTTAAGAAAACTTAATATCACACAACATCCAGAAAGAAGTAAGCTTTACGTAAAATTCAAATAACCAATTATTAGGAGGAGACAGAAATATTTCTTTCAAACAGTTTTTATCGTATCCAAAACGAGTAAGAAAACATGCTTCGGTCATAGTGTTAAGTTGTGTTGTGATCATTTGTTTATTTCGAAAGGTGAGAATGGCGGTTTAATTTGATTCCTATGTTTTTTTCTCTTGAACGATTCAACATGTTCTCTTTCCGATTTAGTTTCTTTTTCTTTGGGTTGTTTAGTGTTTAATAACAGCGTAAACAATAGGGTATTTATTCTGAACAGGGGCAGCTTATATTGCCAGGGAAAATAAAACTGTTTTTATTATACCAATCAATTCTTTTTTGTACTGTCCGCGTTCATTTCAAATTTATTTCGATCTACATATTCTTTTCGTATCGTTTACATCGAAATTATTTTGTTTTCGCAAGTTTTGTCTGTTAAATGTGCTGTTTTTAATCATTTAAAATTTTTTTGTAAATTGCCTGACCATGCAAAACAGCCGAATACGTTTTTTAAATTAACTTTTTTACTTTCTTTTTACTATTTTTGATTTATTTCTGTCACTACGGTCTCTGTAATTACTGTCAAAGGCAACGGTTTACTTTTCTTTTTTTGTTTTTGAATTATTCTACATGTATTATTTCAAGCGATTCAGGTAATGATTCATGTCTAATGTAAATATTTTAATCAAATTTATGTATTATATTTTTATATGTTGTAAATGTTTATTTAATAATTGTTATTTCTTTAATTTTCACTTTCGTGTGTTTAAGTTTAATTTTATGTATATATATATATATATATATATACTAGAGAATTGGTATCGCAGGCCGCTTCGCGGCCCGTTCTTTCGGACTTTAAACTGTATTACTTTGCAAATTTTCATAAAGTCTACAGCGTTTACATATACTAATTCTTTTTTGAAAAAAGAAGTACACCAATACGTCAATTAAAAAAGTGGGATTCAGATTAAAATATCAAAAAAACTAAAACCGCTAGCAGTGTAATACTATATATGTGAGAGGAATATATTACATTTAATTCTTTTTGGAAACTCTAGTATGCGGATTAAAAAGAAAATCAATACGGTAAGCGAAAGTTGAAATATATCGATAGGTTATCTGAAATTTGATATTCTAATTACAATTTAAAGCACTTTTTTTTGTCAGTCGACCGCTAGAGAACAACACAATTATAATAATAATAATATACAAAGTTTTGTGGATAGTATAAAGTTAATATTTAAAACAATATGTATCACTGTTATCGGCTGCAGTACGATGATGGTTGACTTTGGTATCAGTTCACTGCGTTTCTGATTCTCGAGATCAATAATCACTCGACTAAATAATTAATGCAGCCTACTTATGTATAATTTCGGTGAAATATAACGACGAAATTAGCCATGCAGTATTAAGAAGAAAGAATTTCTTCTCAATAGCCAGATATTTTTTCATAAATTTATAAACTATATGTGTTCATGGATTTCAATAATGATTCAGTATACATAAATAAATAAATGTTGTCAGAAATAATATATTATTATATTAACTCTGTTCACACGGAAACGTCTAGGACACAATGTTCTATAATCATAGTTTTAATATTTAAATTTCAGGAACTGCTACATTTCCATTGTAACTAACATTGATAATTTTTGTTATATTCTTTTAAAATTTTGGAATCCTAAATTTTAAAATTTTGGATATTTTATGTTTTTCTTGTGTTTTAATGAAACGACGTTGATTATAAAAAAAAAAGCTGTAGCTGTTATGAGGGCTATTGACTTTTTTCTTATTTTTCTCCCACGACTGTAATACTTCGGGTGCATTAGGTATAAAGCAAAAAATTGAAAAAATGTCCCTAGTTCCATTTTATAGCAGCTGGAGATATATATATATATTTTTTAAATTGACGTCTTTTCGCCTTTATAATGTAGAAATGAATAAATGGGCAAAAATTTTAAAACTTAAAGAATCAAATTTTAAAAATTCGGATTGTGGCTTGAAAAAAATGATTAATCTCTTCATTAGTTACGGTCGAATTTTTTACTCTTAAAGCAATATGAGCATGAGGAGGACGTCTTTTTTGAAATTCGATTACGTATAAAATATAAACCATTTCTCCGAAAATTTCACCTGACTTTCAAACTTTTAATAAATTATTTAATTTTAATTGGAATATCCTACAATATAAATCTGCACAATCGATATGATATTGCTTTTCATTTAAATCTAATGTTATTTCTATCCAATTAGGATTGTACGTCATCGTAATAAAAAACATTGGTTTACCTAATCTGGCAACAACTGCCATGCCATCCTGATATGTTAATTGCATATAACGCGGACCATGTGTATATGATCTTCGAAGGTAAATTTTTCCTGGTTTTAGACCTCCTTCAGCTGTGATACATTCGACTATTTCACTTCGAGTATCCATTTTTAGGATTTTTATTTGATTAAATCTAATAAAAACCGTAATTTTTCTTCTTCCACCTTACACCGTATATTAACAAAGTATTCTTGCCCTAATCTATCTAAACGCATATATCTTGATTCTGATAATAACAAATATTTGTAATATTTTGTCTGAGATATTTTTTTTATTTTTGTTATCTACTATATCTATTGGTTTAGATTTATATTATTTATTTTTTCTTTCGTTGGTTCTTCGAATTTTTTATTTAGAAATTCCATCAAACCGTTCATGTGCATTTAACTTTTAAATTTTAGGGCTCGCGTATTTTCCGCATATTCCAGGAATTCTATTACATTATTTAAAAAAGAGAATGACTATCCAGCTACCACGGAAAGGGCTGTGGACTTTTTTTTAGTTTCCAATCTTACCGCGTTCAACGTGTATCTTCACAAATTTTGGCTCCTAAATATCAAAATATTTCGAATTTCTAATTTTTCCTGTATTTTGGAGACCTTAGTGTGCAGGTTAAGAAGAAAATCAATACCGTAACACATGTAGATCCGGCTGCGGAATTTCTTTAAAAAAATTTTTTTGAAGCTTGATTTTCAAATTTTTCAAAATTTGGACACTTTAATTTTAAAATTTCGGAGGTTTCGTATTTTTCCTATATTTTAGCGAATGAAATAAAAAAAAAAGTGAGCTCCCAGCTACCATGGAAAGGGCTGTAGACTTTTTTTTAGTTTCCGGGGTTACTGCTTTAAGCGTGTATTACCCAAAACTAGGTTCCTTGATATCAACATTTTTCGAATTTCATATTTTCTCCCTATTCTAGAGACCTTAGTGTACAGGTTAAAAAGAAAATCAATACCGTAACTTATATGGAACCGGTTGTAGAATTTAAAAAAAAAAAAATTTCTTAAAACTTGATTTTCATATTTTTTAAAATTTGAGCCCTTTAATTTTAAAATATTTGAGGTTTTGTATTTTTCCTGTATTCTAGCAATTGAAATACATCATTTAAAAAAATGACTGATCCTCCAGCTACCATGGAAAGAGCTGTGGACTTTTTTTTAGTTTCCAGGGTTATCGATTTAAGAGTGTATTTTCACAAATTTTGGTCCTTAAATGTCAAAAATTTTCAAAGTTTAAGTTTTTCCTGTATTCTGGAGACCTTAGTATGCAAGTTAAAAGAAAATCAATGTCGTAACTTATATAGATCTGGCTTCAGAATTTAAAAAAAATATTTTCCTTGAATTTTGGTTTCCACATTTTTCAAAATCTGGGCCCTTTAATTTCAAAATTTTGGGGGTTTCGTATTTTTCCTATATTCTGGAGATTGAAATACACAATTTAAAAAAAAGAGGGACTCTCCAACTTCCACAGAAATGGCTGTGGACTTTTTTTTTTAGTTTCCAGGGTTATCGCGTTAAGAGTGTATTTTCACAAATTTTGTTCCCTAAAAATCAAAATTTTTCGGATTTTATTATTTTCCTGTATTCGAGAGACCTTTGTATGCAGGTTAAAAAGAGAAGTAATATTGTAACTCATATAGAACCGGCTGTAGAATTTTTTAAAAATTTTTTGCTTAAAACTTAAATTTTATATTTTTCAAAATTTGGGCCCTTTAATTTTAAAATTTTGGAGATCTCGTATTTTTCTCATGTTAAGTGATTGATGCGCATCATTTTTTAAAAAGAGTGACCTTATAGCTATGGTGTAAAGGCTGTGGACTATTTTTTACCGCTTTATGCGTGTATTTTTCCAAATTTTGGTCCCTAAATATCAAAATTTTTCAAATTCCATATTTTTCCTGTATTCTCAAAACCTTGATATGAACGTTTAAAAGAAAATCAAAACTGTAATTCACATAGAACCAGCTGTGTAATTTTTTGAAATTTTCTTTCTTAAAACTTGATTTTCACATTTTTCAAAGTTTGAGCCCTTTAATTTTAAAATTTCGGAGGTTTCGTATTTTTCCTATATTCGTGTGGTTGAAATACATCATTTAAAAAATAGAAGGACTCTCCAGCTACCACGGAAATGGCTGTGGACTTTTTTTTAGTTTCGAGTCTTACCACTTTAAGCGTGTATTTTTGCTAATTTTGATCCCTAAATATCAAAATTTTTCGAATTTTACATTTTTCCTGTATTTTGAAGACCTTAGTGTGTAAGTTAAAATTAAAATTAATTTCGTAACTTATATAGATCCGGCTTCAAAATTTTTTAAAAATTTTTTCCTTGAAATTTGGTTTCCACATTTTTAAAAATTTGGGCCCTTTAATTTCAAAATTTTGGCGGTTTCGTATTTTTCCTATATTCTTACGATTAAAATACATCATTTAAAAAAAAGAGTGGCCTTCCAGCTACCACGGAAAGAGCTGTGGACTTTTTTTTAGTTTCCGGGGTTACCGCTTTACGCATGCATTTTCACAAATTTTGGTCCCTAAATATCAAAATTGTTCGAATCTTTTTTTTCCCCTGTATTATGGCGACCTTAGTGTGCAGATTAAAAAGAAAATTGTTACCGTAACTCACATAGAATCAGCTGCGGGATTTTTTTTAAATTTTTTTCGTGAAACTTGATTTTCACATTTTTCGAAATTTGGGCCCTTTAATTTTAAAATTTTGAAGGTCTTGTTATTTTCCTATGATGTAACGAAGAAAATACTTCGATTGAAAAAAAAATTAACTCTCTAGCTAATATAGAACGGTCTGTACGATTTTTTTTCTTGCAGCTTTATATAATATATATATATGTATATATTGATGTGAACTCCTTTTTCTTTAGTTCCCTTTTATTTACACAAAAAAAAAAATACTCGGACGCCAGTGGCAAGTTTACGGCCGGCTTGCCACCACCGGAAAAGCTCAGTCTAGCTGAACAATAAGGCTTTTTAGAATTGTTTTTTTTTTTTTTTATTTTATTTCGTAGCCGTTCGACGGTACTCGCGCGCGGAGATATTGCCCACCACGTGTCCGCAAATTAATTCCACGAAGAAAAGTAAAAAAAAAACGTATATCTTGTATTGGATCGTTACACAGACAAATTCACCAAAAAACATATATAAAAAGATATAAAGGGAAAAATCAAACTGGCATTTTACGGACTAGAAAAAAAACAATAACGTAACAAGCGATACGGCATAAAGTGATTCTCCGACGACGTTGAACCACAACCAGCCCCGACAAAAGTAATACGACCGTCAATAACGCGCGCTCGATCCAAAGTAAGATCGCCGCACACACTACTCTGCCTGATTTCCGCGGGATTTTACAGTTTCGCTCGGCTCTATGTTGCTCGACATACATGCGCCTTCGCCGCAGGCACAAGTCACTGCCGTGGCCGTCGACCACTACCACTCAGACACAAATGCGTCTCTACCCTGATGCCGACGTGCAACCGACTGGCACTGAACACGGGGATTTTTGGTTTTGGCCGAATAAGCATCCTTGACAAGACAAAGCGGCGATGCAACTTAGAACGACGTCCGAGAGATCGTGAATTAATGAAATAAATCGAATATTAATTTCTAACTCGAACGTCGTTGAAAAGATAGCGCTAAAAGTACCGAATCCGTATCACTATCCCCCCCTCATTTCCATCCAAAACAAGAGTTTTGGATGAAGACTCAGGTCCCGGAGTATCAACGGATTCGCACCTTTCACTGTCGAACTACAGAGTTTTCCCAGTTCACTACCGCCTATCCCGTTCACATCTAGTCCACATTCATTCAACAACCACTCTCCCTAGATGGGATGACCAGCACATAGATAACATTCATATTCACACACGTCATCCCATCTTTATACTTAAGTGCATGTTAGACTAAATAATATCAGTGCCTAAGGAATTGACAACGACTAAACAAAGAAAAAAAAAATACACGTTAAATATTACTGATGATTTTGGGTACACCGCCGTTTGTTACCCAATAACTATGATATAAATGAAACGACAAAAACAAAAAAATATTTAAACGTTGAATATTATTTACATTTCTCACCCACGCCTCACATAGTCCAGAGTCGGGTCTAAGGTGGTGGGTGAATGAGTCTCAAGATGTTTAGCGGAGATTCTTTGCTCAACCAGCTCGAAGCTAGGAGCTTATGTATTCTGGTATTGTAAATAGTTATATCCGAAGAAGATCGAATATATAAATAAAGTAATAAAAAAAATCGAAAAACAACCGACATCCTAAGCAGACGAACCATGAATCATAAATAGAAGTTTGGGCGCCATTTAATAAATGAAATTTCTCTCATGTACGTTTTTTTTTTTTTTTTTTTTTTTTTTTTCACCGCGAGTGGTGCTTACTCACACTACCTTTATGCCCTATATTGCTAAATTACTGCGAAGTACTGAGATAGCCACACGCCAGGTCCTCAAAGAAACAAAACAAACAGCAATATTACAAAACACAAATAGGGTTAAAAACTACTACCGACTGTTTAACAAATAACGATATAAAAAGCCAACGAAATTAAATAAAACTGACTTTAAATTTTATCCTCCTTAGAAGTGAACTTTACGGCCATAAATAATTTCATGTTTATGCTACTCCCTACCATATTATATCCTGTATTGCTTTGAAGCCGATTGTACATAAAAGAGAAAACGGCACACTAAAGGAATACCAGGGAAGTGGGTGAGTGGGTATGCACGCCTCTGCGCTAAATTATATTTATTAATTTTTTATCTAGTGCAGCTCTGGAGTACCAAACATATATATATATAAGGTCTCATCTGGCTTACATGCTTGTCTACCTTCTGCGCAGCTCTGGGGTACCACAACTACGGTCTCATCTGGCTTGCGTCACAGGATTGCCTTCTGCGCAGCTCTGGAGTACATCTAATAAGGTCTCACTGGCTTACGTCAGCGGATTACCTTATGAGCAGCTCTGGAGTACCAGGTCCCACGGGCTTACGTCATAGGTTTATTATATGCCGGACTTGCACCCAAACACTCGGGAAGGAACACTAAATGGAAGAATAAAATTACATTTAGGATAAAATATCGTGGAATTCACAATCGTGTTCATACATAGTGTTGCACCCAAATTGGGAGCTATAAATATTACGGAATAGACTAATACAATCATTACTGCAACACATCCTTAATCAATTTGAAGAAATAGTAATATCACAATTGTCATCCTTTCAGTGTAACGGACCAAATCAAGAAGGATTAGTAAGATTAAGCTATAATAGAATGAAACACCTGGTTATGATCCTATATGAATTAGTTAAGCAATGATTTTTTTTTTTTTTTTTTTTTTTTTTTTATACTGGCCTTAAATCATTGATATTTCTTGTAACATAATTGTCGGGTTGCGAAAGATCGCGTAAGTAATATGCATTGTTGTGTATTCGCTTCACTACCTCATATGGCCCAATATATAATAGCTCTAATTTTTTCATGCGCTTTTTTGCGCGGCATGAAAGGACATGATTTTTTATATATACGTGCTCCCCTTCGCGAAACTCTCGCAGGGTGTGCCGGTCTCGGTGTTTTTCGGCTCGTTTACGCCTCGTCTCTTCTAGTTTTTCTCGTATTCGTTTGAGCATCTCTTCACGGTTTTTATTTACTCCGTATTCCGGGAACGCGATTACATTTTCGATTCTACTATTACTTTTCTCATCCGAGATGACCTCTTTCGGGATAAAACCTGTAACTGGACTCGGAATACTATTTAGGCATTCCTCAATTCCCGCGATATGTCGCTGCCAGTCAGTGTGTTTCCAAAAACACAATCCCCTGATCATTTTACCGATTTCGAGGTTAACTCTCTCGGTGGGATTATTTTTTGGGCAATAAGCAGCAATGTGCCGCACCTCTATACCCTTACTCTCAAAAAAGGCGTGCCAACGCTGACTAGTAAATATGGTCGCGTTGTCTGACACTATCGCTCGCATTGTTCCGACTTTTCTGAGAAAATCGTTCACCTTCGAAAGTATATTTGCTGTTGTCAGCTTTTTCACTGGGTATAATTTTACATATTTCGAGAAGACATCGTGCATTACAAAGAGCTGATTTAAATTTTTTATTATGGGCAACGGACCGAATACGTCTACTGTTACTATGTCTAGCGGATTGATCGGCACATAACTGGTCAAAGGACCTACCGCCGGAGAGTTATAAGGTTTTGTTTTCTTACACAGTTCGCATCGTCTTAAAATTTTGTTTATCGCTCTTCTCATTCGGGAAAAGTAGTACGTGCGGGATATAAGCAAATGTGTGCGCAGTTGCCCCGGATGTGCGTATTTTTTATGTACGATCCATATCAGTTCCTCGACATGTGCAACCGGAACACATAATCGCCACTCCTCTTTATCTGAGTTGTGAAAAAATAGTAATTCCTTGTAAATAGTGTAGTAATTTTTTAATTTATTGATTTTATCAAAATTTCGGAATACTTGCCCCCATGAGGCATCTGCTCTCTGATCTTCCGCTAAATTGCAAAATAACTCACTTAGGGGTTCATCTTTAGCTTTCGAGAAATACGCGATCATCGCCACATCGTTTTTCGCTTCTATCTGCCCCAAATTCCTCGTAAGCATATCAGCTACAATGTTGTCTTTACCCGGTACATACTCCACCTCCAGATCGAAGTTCTGAAGATAGAGCATCCACCGAGTCAGACGCGCATTCTGCCACTTCGATTCCCTAAGGAATTTGAGGCTCTTATGGTCAGTCATAATTTTTATTGGATAACCCTCGACAATCACTCTAAATTTCTTTAAACAGAAGATCACGGCCAATAACTCTTTCTCCGTCGTGAAATAATTACACTCGGCCCCCGTCAAAATACGGCTAACGAACATTATCGGTCTCGGCTGACCATTTTCGTCCAATTGGGACAACGACCCACCTATTGCCCTATCCGAGGCATCCGAATATATAATAAAATTTTTATTGTAATCGGGCATTTGTAACCGGAGATGGTCGGCAAACGCGTCCTTAAAACGCTGAAATGCCCTCTCCTGTTCGTCGGACCAAATAAACGGGGTGTTATTACGAATCAAGGCCCACACGGGTTGTAAAATCTCAGCATAGGAAGCAATAAATTTCCGATAAAAGTTACACATACCGAGGAACGATAGTAGTTGATCCTTATTCACTGGTCTCGGGAAACTCTTTATCTTCGCGATCTTCTCTGATTGCATCGAGACTCCCTCCGTTGTGAGCCTATACCCTACGAAATCTAGTTCTGCTCGTGCGAATACAGATTTACTAATGTTAACTGTCATATTTGCCTCCCCGAGCGCCCCTAACACAACGGATAAATGTTCAATATGCTCATCCTCGGAGGCTGATAGTATTATTATATCATCGACGTATGCTAACACAAATTGCTCACAACGGAGATTTAGAACTACGTCCAATGCACGCTGAGACGGATTCGGCATTTCTTACGGCCTTTGTCAACGCTGTCCGAGCTAGAAAATAATATTTTGGCAATAATCATTAACTTCTCGGCGGTCTCGGCAGCGGGCAAAAGCGGCATGGTTGTCAAAGACGCTTTCTCGGCTAAAAAATCGAAGGATCCCGGCACAGATGTTCTGACCGCTGCGCCGGGATAGCGAACTGGTTTCTATGCGGGTGGCCGAAAAGCGGAGAAAGAGCCTTTGCTGGCGGCATAGGCGTTTGAAATGCGTACCGAGCTATGTTGAGCCGGCAGAAGTTTTTTTGTCAAAAAACCCGAAAAGGAATACCGGCAGGGTAATCGCCGCTAAATAGAAATTAACAACCAACTTTCTAAAAAGATCCTTTTGGCGGTGTTTTTTTTGTTTGTTAATATTTTTGTGTAAAATTAGTCGTTTTAGCGAAAGGCAAGAGGACATCGAGCGATCCTCGCCAGACACTTTTTAGTCTCTCGCAAGAGTCGCTTGCAAGAGTCTTAGGCTGAACGTCGTCGAGGCTCTTTTGCCTCAAGCAACTCGTCGCGTTGTCGGTTTTAAAATCGTACGTGCTCTGCCGCACACGCGTTTCTTGTAAAAAATTTTTAATATGTTAATTTGTGCACAAGTATACTTCTCGTGTGAACGCTAAAATCATCCTAACAATTTTATTATATTTTTTTTTCCTAGTGAAAATATACGCGTTTAAAGCCGAAATCTTTCTTATTGGACACGGGGTGGGTCCCGGTGACATCTCCGCCGCGGAGACTTTCTTTTTTTCGTTAAACCTTAGGAAGGCCTAAAGCTCTACGAATTGAGTTTCCGGTAATGACACACCGGGGTTAAGTGTCATTGGCGCCCGAAATCTTTTATTTTCTTTTATTTGTTTTATGCTTTTTTTAAATTTATCATCGCGGTAGCTGGTCAGTTACAAATGTCGCCCATGAACAGGGACAAGAGCGATTAGTAACAAATGACTACCGGAACAGGGACTTGTGAAGAGAGTGAATCAGTTACAAATGGCGCCCGAACAGGGACTCGATAGTATATAGAGAGATATACGTTACCTGGTACGAAGAAGGAAGCAGCGGTTTCATCGGAGAAGGATCTGCCAAGTGGAAACAGATAAGATTTTATATTATTTAATTCTCTCCTCGGCCTACTATAGTTTATAAACGTTTTACTTTCTCGTGGCTCAATCATTCAAAATTGTAAAATTATCTTTTCTTGTGTTACGAATTATTTAAAATTGTTTCTCGAACTGGAGTTTCGAAATTATGTTTAAAATTTTAATATTTAATTGCCGATAGGTAGGCCCGAATTGTCTTATTTTATTTTAATTACCCTGCATCAGGGATGGAGAATGAGGATTTAGTCAGAGTGGTGGTGACTCGGGGTAATTACCGTGACATTGATTTAAGCGAGGAAGGTGATGCACCGCATGAAATCTCGGACCGTCTCTCGGAGACTGGGCCGGAGGCAACGCGTCGCACCCAAGAGGACCCCTGAACATCCGCCGCCCAATCCCCGGCTTCGGAATTAAAACAATTTATGGCCACGTTCAGTGAAAATCTCAACAAAATTGAGGAAAGACTCAAAGAAAATTTCAACAAAATTGAGGAAAGCCTCAAAGAAAATTCTAATAAAATTGAGGAAAGACTCAAAGAAAATGCTAAAGATTTTAATGAAAACTTAAACAATTTTAAAGAAGACGTGAAGAACCAATTTGAAGAACTAAATAAAAATCAAGTGGTTTCAATAATTAAATTCGATATTTTAGAAAACAAATTAGATGTGGGACTCGAAAAAACTAAAATCGAAGTCGAAGAAGAACTGAATAAAATACCCGAAGTTAAAATTTACGAAAATAATCCAGATCTAAAAAATAAAATAAACGCTGGGGTGAATCTGCGGTCTCCAGTGAGCCGACGCAAGGTGAGAAAGTAGAGAATGAGTTAGTTGAGGTAATCACCATGCCTATGGAGGATGATGAGAAACGAGTGAAAAGTGACGAGGAACAGGGGCTTAATGATAATAGTGATCTTAAAATTACTTGTGATAACAATGTTGACAATAATGACAATAATAGTAGGGAATATAAAGATGTCGAAAGCAATAATAATAATGATAATGATAATTTTAATAGTAATGATAATGGCAATATTAGCGAGCAGACCAATATGAATAATCAGGACGATCGTGTTGATCTGGTTAAAATAAATTTTACAAGTAACATGAAAGATCCAAAAACCGGCAAGAAAATACGTCACAAGAGAAGAGAAGCAAATAAATCTAAAATTGGAAAAATTAAATACAAAATCGGAAGATCTATAAATACAAATAATAAACTTAACAATGAACGAAAAACAAAGAAAACCAAGCCCAAATTTAAGTATCTAAAGTCCGGATATATAAAAGATTCCAAGGTAAGTAATAATAATTCTCGCCGGTCGTGGCGCTGCTCCCGTCGTGGATCCTGGTGGTGGAAGTATCGGCGGAAATAATTAATTAATAATTAAAAAGCTAGCCGATTTTCCCGGAGTACGACGTCAACAGATCAATTAAAAACCAATACGCAAAAGATAAAACAAAATTTAGCTAGGGATCCGCTCGATGAAGATACAAAGAAGATAACTTCTCTAGGAAGTATTATTTAACATATTCCAGTCGTAGATAGAATTTAAATTAATCATTAAAAATAGATAAAATTATTATAAATTGGCCTGAGCACGAGTGTGAGTAACTGTTTTAGAGTAAGTATGACAGGTGCCCTGTGTTGCTTCGATGGAGAGAAGTATGTCGTGTGCAGTATCGTTTTTTTTTTACGCTTTAATGTTATAAGTCTTCGAAGATTTTGTGTCCGCGTTCGTTGATTTTCATGCGTAATAATTCAAGGGGTAGTTCCGTTTTTTTTTCACAAAGAAATTTTTGACATGTTACTTGCGTCTAACTCGTCAATGAGCCTGCTCAAATTATTGCAGCCGGATATTTATCTATGTTTGAATTATTCATCTAATTTTCGAGTAGTGTAGGCCAGATTTCAACTTCAGTCAGATAATTCGTCGATTCCCCGAAATTTGCATGTTTGCTGTTCTTTTTCTAGTTTCTCGTTAGATTAGGTTAGTTAGTTTTTCAGACGACTTATGCGTCAGTTTTCACTGGAATTTAGATCAGTAGATGTTTTTTTTTGAATTTTTGAATTTTTTTTTTGAAGCAAGGTGTATTCGATTTGCGAGAGTGAGCTCGATTAGTTCTGATTTCGACCTTATATAAGTGTGTATCACCCCTCGCTTAGAAAGTTGTTCATTTTATTTAAATTCAAAATTTTATATTTTTTATCTGGGCATTTCGCTTCGGATTTCGGTTTTTTTTTGCGGTTTTTTCCCGAAGAGAAAAAAAAAACTGGTTACTCGTTCGAACATCATTGAGACTTTATATACTCGTATCTACCACTCTGATTTTAAACTCCTGCGTTTACGTGCGGTGTGGTTGAGCTTATATTAAATTACGGAATTAAGAAATGTGAGTAGAATCGGCGTTATGTATTAGGATTAGAAAATGTAGTTTGTTTTAGCTTTGTAGCGAATTTCCGCAAGGATGCGGCCATTCACTGGATAATAACAGGTTTGGAGCTGAGCACACATAAGTGTTCAATATTAAATTTTTATATATAATTTGTTATGTAAAATGTATAACTGTTTTTCTATTTAGTTTATGTTAATGCGTATATTAATCATGTAGCCCTATAGAAATTGCGCGTCGGCGCACATAGTTAAAATTTTTTTTTCGAACGTCTTTCGGAAATAGTATCTTTTTGATTTATAATTTTGCGAACCCCGTGGGGTCATCTAGATTATTAGTGACGCATCTGTTGAGTTATCAACTAAGAGTTTTTCTTCCTCTTTCGCAATGAATTTTATTATTTCTATAATTTAATTGCCAATCTTGTGGGCATCGGGATACTTTGATTTCGGATTCATTTAACCATTTTGTTCCTTTTTCTCCCATTCTCTTTTCATTTCCTTTCTGGTTTAACTTCCTCATACCTTATACCTAACCTCCTGCCGATGTGGTCGGACGTTTAGTTGTCGGTCTGCGCTGTTAACAGTATGGACATTGCTGTGATAAGATTATTTACGTATGGCAATGTTCTTCTCACCGGTTCTTTTCGGTCTATTTAATATTTTCTTTCTCGGATTTTTTTGAGCTTCTTTCCATCTCTTTTCTGCTAAATATATTGTTTTTCTCTTTCTTTGCTCTATGTTTTCCATTCACAGCGTCGCTAGGCGGATCGGGAGGGATTTCCGGTCGACCCCTCAGGCTCTGTGGGCGCTGCTAAGGCAAGCGTGGCCATATTGTTCGGTGGGGAGAGAGAGTGAATACCTGGTACTCCGGCGGGGCTCTATATTTTATTATCTTTTCTTCTCCGTTGTACGAGCTTTCGGTGTAGTGGGCAACGTTGAACGTGTGCGGCCACGGCATTGGGCGTAAGTCTCGGCGAGAAATACGGAGAATAACAATTTTAATCGCTAAGTGGTGAACCGAATCGGTTGGATTTATTGTGGCTACCGAGTATTTCTGGCGAGTGGGGTCAATTGACGCCCGATACCGGCAATTGCCGAAGAACTCGACCTAGTGGCACAACAATACCTTATAAGCCATAGGAGCTTTCCCGACACGGGGTACCGGGGAAAAAGGAAATATGGTGGTGATTCTTGGCTGGGATCTCTCCGTGGTGACGGTCTAATGGCGAATTTTGCTTTATTCCCGCAATACGATTGATACTTTTATCTCAACGATGTACCTATTTCTTTTGTTTTTTTGTTTCCTATTTTCCTTCTTTGCGTGTGTTGTTTTTCTTGTATTCTATTTTTTCTGTCAAAAAAAAAAAAAAAAAAAAAAAAATGGCGCAGGACGAAGACGCAGAGCCCTGTTCTCATATTGGTAGTGATCTCAACTGCTCTCTTTCTATTTTGATAACCATTTTTTTTGATTTTTCTTTCCTCGTTCTGGAATCAGGTAACGATACCGTCCCGCAAGTCCCACAATCAAGACAGGCAGTTAACCGCTTATTTTCTTGTTTTTTTCTTTTTTTAAATACATTCAATTATTCACAGTACTTTTGTTCAGGTCAAGACCCAGTTTTAGAGTTCTTATTGTCCTGTATTTTATTCGATTATTTTTCTTATCAGTTAGACGTTTGGTCGATCTATTTTGTAATAATTTAGTTCACTTGTATATATTTTATTTGTTCGTTCGTTTATATTGCCACTGGGACAACGTGCGAGTGTGAATGTACGACCTTTCGGCCGGGAGCGGGAATGTCGCTTACAGTGTCCGGAGGTCAGCGTGTGATTGAAATGCGTGCACACTAGGTCGGCTAGAATAACAAAGTTATAAATTAATTTTTTGAAAATCTCGCGAGTTTCGGTGCCCTGGTCAGGTAAAATTCCAGATGTTATTCCTTTTATTTTTTTTTATATAATTATATTTGGTGTGTTCCTGTTCTTTTTCTTTTTATTCCTATCCCGATGGGTGGTGTGCGCCCTCGCAAGGTACACAAGGTAGACTCGACGCCTAAGGAAGGCCGAGGACCGGCGTGGTGTCCGGTTTACAGATGGAGAAGAAGATTGTCGGAAAGTTTGATGGATTATTTTTTTTATATTTTTTTTTACGGGGCTCCTCTAGGTAGGCCAAAGGAAGGTCTATCGCGCGGTCCGATCGATGATGAAGATGAAGATGAAGATAGAAGATGTAGATGTTCGTACCGTCGCGGGGACATGTTGACGTCCCATGAAATAAGATGGTGAGCGTTCTCAGGGGGTGTCTATAGGGGGTCCCAGTCTTGTCCACCATTAGGTTGGGTAGGCCACGTGGGGGGATGTGTTCGCGCGATGTTCCAGCGCCGATGCGAGAGGGTGTCATTGGGGGGATTAAATTTCCACTGCATAAGCCAACGGGGGGTTCCGTTGCGTAGTGCGTGACTGAGTGCCACTTTCCGGGCCATGGGCCAATGTTTATTAGTTAATTTGTTGTTTTGTTTCGAGTGGCTTAGTTGCACGCATTCCGCGTATTATATCAGGGGGTGTCTCGATATATATTTTTTTTTTTTTTTTTACCCGTCCAAAAGGGGCACCGGTCTTGTCTGCCGCGCCTCCCTCTTTGTTAGGAAATTTTGTCGTATTCTTTAAGTGTTCCTGTATCTCTCAGAGGACAACGAGCTCGCGAGATATAAGATGTCAACGAATTTATTTTTTGTTTTTTTTGGCATTTATCTAATCAACCGTTTTTTTTATATTTCAATTCTCAAATTATTTCAGCTAATGCTAACGTAATTAAATTTTTTGTATTGAACCAACATGGAAGCCGATCTTAGGGTATTATTTCCGATATTTTGTAGTTTGCGAACTGTTTTTAGGCGGGTTGTTTCCCGTATTGTTTTGTTTTTTTTAACGGGATGCGTCTCGTATTGTTCGGAACGGATTCTCTCTGTCTCACATGTTTATTTTGGTTCCATTTTGTTTTTTAATTGTTATTAAAGTTTCCGTTATATATTTTTCGACCTAGTGTGGTCCCAGTGGTCTGTGAGAGTGGTGTACGTGTGATAACTTAAGGGATGATGTGTGGCGTACATGAGCGGGTTTAGGACGGTGGAGACCTGTTCAAGACTCCGTAGCTCGGAAACGGCTTGTCCGTATCCTTTCTTTCTTGGTCACCTGAATTCTCATCCAAAACTCCTGTTTTGGATGAAAATGAGGGTGGGGCAGTGAGACGGATTCGGCATTTCTTACGGCCTTTGTCAACGCTGTCCGAGCTAGAAAATAATATTTTGGCAATAATCATTAACTTCTCGGCGGTCTCGGCAGCGGGCAAAAGCGGCATGGTTGTCAAAGACGCTTTCTCGGCTAAAAAATCGAAGGATCCCGGCACAGATGTTCTGACCGCTGCGCCGGGATAGCGAACTGGTTTCTATGCGGGTGGCCGAAAAGCGGAGAAAGAGCCTTTGCTGGCGGCATAGGCGTTTGAAATGCGTACCGAGCTATGTTGAGCCGGCAGAAGTTTTTTTGTCAAAAAACCCGAAAAGGAATACCGGCAGGGTAATCGCCGCTAAATAGAAATTAACAACCAACTTTCTAAAAAGATCCTTTTGGCGGTGTTTTTTTTGTTTGTTAATATTTTTGTGTAAAATTAGTCGTTTTAGCGAAAGGCAAGAGGACATCGAGCGATCCTCGCCAGACACTTTTTAGTCTCTCGCAAGAGTCGCTTGCAAGAGTCTTAGGCTGAACGTCGTCGAGGCTCTTTTGCCTCAAGCAACTCGTCGCGTTGTCGGTTTTAAAATCGTACGTGCTCTGCCGCACACGCGTTTCTTGTAAAAAATTTTTAATATGTTAATTTGTGCACAAGTATACTTCTCGTGTGAACGCTAAAATCATCCTAACAATTTTATTATATTTTTTTTTCCTAGTGAAAATATACGCGTTTAAAGCCGAAATCTTTCTTATTGGACACGGGGTGGGTCCCGGTGACATCTCCGCCGCGGAGACTTTCTTTTTTTCGTTAAACCTTAGGAAGGCCTAAAGCTCTACGAATTGAGTTTCCGGTAATGACACACCGGGGTTAAGTGTCATTGGCGCCCGAAATCTTTTATTTTCTTTTATTTGTTTTATGCTTTTTTTAAATTTATCATCGCGGTAGCTGGTCAGTTACAAATGTCGCCCATGAACAGGGACAAGAGCGATTAGTAACAAATGACTACCGGAACAGGGACTTGTGAAGAGAGTGAATTCTTCACAACGCACAAAAGCACTCGTACTTATTTTCAACCCAAATGGCACCACGTTGAACTCGTAACACTTGCCCTCGAAACCGAAAGCCGTGTACTTCCGAGAATCAACGTGGAGCGGGACTTGCATAAAACTAGCTACCAAGTCCAAGCTAGTCATTATCGAGAATTTAGAAAATTTATAGAGAAGTTCGTCAATGGGTGGGGGTTGAAAGTTTTCGTTAATTATTATTTTATTAATATCACGCGCGTCAAGGCACAACCTCACCCTACCATCCTTTTTAAATACGGGCACGAGCGGAGAGATATATGGCGAAGACGACGGACTTATGATGCCCAATTTTGTCATTCGCGAGATTTCTTTACCCACCTCCGCTCGTTTCGACATCGGAATGGGATAGTTCCTCATTCTACGAAAAATATCATGCTCCTTGACGGCGATTTTATAGGTAAATTTATTACAGTGACCCGGAAAATCAGTGAACACCCCCCGGGCTTGTTTTAAACAATTTAATAACTCATCGCGCTTGGCCTCCGAAAAGACGGAATTCTCGACACAATCAGAGAGATGTTCGGATAAAGGCTCCCCTAACGCACACATTTGGTTTGCTAACAGTAGCGGATCTTTTCTTTCGTCTACCTCAGTTATGACGAAAATGCTCGCCCAGTTATTAGTTAAATCTACGAAACTAACGTTATTTATATTATTTTCTTTGCGTAAAGTTAATTTGTTCTTCGAAAAATTCAGAACGCCCTCATACTGAGCTAGAAAATCGGCTCCGATTATTAATGACACGTTCAAACCTTTAATCACTATCAGTTTACACTCATATATTTCACAGTTTAGGATTATTTGGGCGAGCACTTGCATCTGCACTGTTTTTTTCGCTTTCCCGCACGCACTCATTATTTTGAGATTGCCTGCCGGCAGTATTGGAAAATTTTCTTTTCCCGGCGACTCCCTAATTATCTCCCACAAGTCGGCGTCAATAGCGGTAATCTCGGACCCTGTGTCCACCAATGCGCGATATTCGATATTTTTTATAGTTATGTTAACATACGGTGTTTGAGATAGAGCAGTTGTTTGCGGGTGAGATGAGTTGGAATTGGTGGTATTTTTTAAGGCATTTATTTTGTTTATCATTTTTTTGTCCGGTTCTATGTTATTGGTTCCCTGAGACAACGACCCGGATATCGTGCTCAGGGGCCCCCAAAAAACTCTACACACTTCCGATACATTACATCCAGTCCGTGTCTGTTCAATTCCATTTTTGCCTCCCTGATACGTTCGTAAAATCGGGGGTCACATCGATTGCCTGTCTCTTCTCTCGAGTTATTCGGGGCGGCGGACACTGGAATGACGAAGTCACTGGTTACGTCAACCACCTTTACACGATCATCACTCAGGGACATTATACGATCATTAAGTTCGGCGACTGTACGCCAATGCTCATCTAGGTTTTGTCTCGACCACAGTGGAATTGCGGTGAGAATAACTACCTCGGTAACTGCTCCATGCCAAAGGGCCTGTATTAGCTCCAAGAGGTCACAAAAAATTTCCTCCGCTGGCTTACGATTTCTTAATTCCCAGCCACCTACTGCTAGTATTACTCTCTTTCCGAGACTAGCGTAATTATTTCCTATGGCATTTCTTATGCCCCGTATACTTTTATCCCTGTAGCAGTATCCGAAGTATCCCCGTTCGAATGACCGGGTTGGATAATTTAAATGTTGTCGGGCCATTGCAAATACGGGTCCCTCCCCAATCAATTGATATCCTTTTAACAGGGGCACACACTCGCGATTATCCTCCCTCGTCATTCCACGATTAAATTCTCGCCCCCGTTCCCGATCGTAGCGAGGTCTATCTAGATTTCTGTTGAGGTTGATATTGTTTATTCGGGGAATTTTTTGAAAATCCGTCTCGGACCTGTCCTGTCTTACGCATCCCTGCCTATTTATCTCTCGGACATTATTATATAGTTCCTCGACAGACGCACTTTTCATCACTAGTAGAAGTCGCTGCACGTCCCTCGGATATTTTCTCATAATAACTTGTATAAATTCTGAATCTGGTATCGGCGGGTTTAAGTATCGTACACGGTCCATCCACCTTACAAGGTATCGTTTTATATCATCATTCGATCGACACTGCTCCTCGGACGAATATAGAATTCTCCGTACCTCGAGCTGGTCCCGCTCACTCCAAAAATTCTCAACTAGTTTGAGACGGATTTCTTCCCACGACTTGCATCCCGGCAAGAAAAGCCTCGCCCATTCGTATGGTGCTCCGTCAAGGTTTTTTAAGATAATGGCGATTTGTTCGGTCACACTGCCTATTTCATTCACCCGCAATATTTGTTCTATACTCGTAATGAACTCCATGATATGGACTTTTGGGTGTTTGCCGCCATATCCCCGTACTTCTAGTTCCATCCGGTAACTCTGCCTCTGTTCACGGCTCAAATGCGTACTTGAAGACTGCTGTCGCTCGACTTCCTCTATTCGCTGCCTTAGTTCCTCTACACCCCGTCCGGTGGATGTATCGAGCTGTTGTTTCGAGAGTTCAAACTCTTGGGCCAATTTATTGCCAACTGCAGTGATTTCTCTCGATATATTTTCCGCGACCGATTCCTTTACTTCTCGGTCGAAGTTTTTGAGTTTATTCTCGATTCGCCCGACACTCTCTCGATCCTTTCCGGTTTTAATTTCCAACTTCTCAACCTCGGCGGATAACACCTCTCCTTTCTGAACCTTTACGGCCAACTCTTTCACATACTGAGTTAGATGCCGATGTTTTTCATCCACTTCATCCACCTTTCGGCTCACTTTCTCATATTTCCCCTTTATTTCTCGTATTTCCCCGATCACTTCCTTCCGGTTCTCTTCTATTTTTGTTATTATTTCCTCCTTGTCCTCTTTTCTGTTCTTTTCTATTTTTGTTATTATTTCCTCCTTGTCCTCTCTTCTGTTCTTTTCTATTCTTGTTATTATTTCCTCCTTGTCCTCTTTTCTGTACTCTTCCATTCTTTTATTGTCTTCCATCATTTGTCTCATCATTATGAGCAGCTGATTCTGTGTGCTCTTGTCCTCACTCACTGCCTCTTCGCGGTGCTGTACCCGTGTTTCCGCACGGCGATGCAGGAAGGATGGACCCGGATCAGAGAACTCTCGGACCGGACTGGTAGGAGTGTCTTCGGAGCCCTCTCTACTCATCCGCTCTTCCTCATCGGACTCACCCATAACCGGTTCGGGGTTTCGATAAGTACCCCTGGTCGTCACCACCTTAGACAAATCCCGACTCTCCATTTATCAGGCCGGGTAGACTAGGATTAAACTAATAATACAAAGAAAGAAAAGAAAAAAAAAAAAAAAAAACCGAGAGAAGAAAGACGAAAACGGTATTCAATTACCCCCTCGCTCGGAAGATCCCCCTAAACGTGTCCTGGTCGCGAACAAAAGAAAAAAGAAACAAAAATATAATATATAAAGAATTTTATCGTAAAAAATATTTTTTAAATAGAATACGCGTAAAAAAAAAAAATGTAGTGAAAATGAAAAGACGTAAATTAAAATATGAAATAAATTACACCGAAAAATAGCGCGACCAGGACTAAACGTGACAAAAGTGAAATAACGCGGCGGACTTATCTGTGATATGTTTTTGCTGTCCTCTTCCCGCTGGGCTGTCCTCTTCCTGCTGGCTAAAAAATTTTTCTGTTGACTGCCAGGTAACGCAAAAATGCTATTCGTGTCCCTCTGTTCGGTGCGCCATTTGATGTGAACTCCTTTTTCTTTAGTTCCCTTTTATTTACACAAAAAAAAAAATACTCGGACGCCAGTGGCAAGTTTACGGCCGGCTTGCCACCACCGGAAAAGCTCAGTCTAGCTGAACAATAAGGCTTTTTAGAATTGTTTTTTTTTTTTTTTATTTTATTTCGTAGCCGTTCGACGGTACCCGCGCGCGGAGATATTGCCCACCACGTGTCCGCAAATTAATTCCACGAAGAAAAGTAAAAAAAAAACGTATATCTTGTATTGGATCGTTACACAGACAAATTCACCAAAAAACATATATAAAAAGATATAAAGGGAAAAATCAAACTGGCATTTTACGGACTAGAAAAAAAACAATAACGTAACAAGCGATACGGCATAAAGTGATTCTCCGACGACGTTGAACCACAACCAGCCCCGACAAAAGTAATACGACCGTCAATAACGTGTGCTCGATCCAAAGTAAGATCGCCGCACACACTACCCTGCCTGATTTCCGCGGGATTTTACAGTTTCGCTCGGCTCTATGTTGCTCGACATACATGCGCCTTCGCCGCAGGCACAAGTCACTGCCTTGGCCGTCGACCACTACCACTCAGACACAAATGCGTCTCTACCCCGATGCCGACGTAGAACCGACTGGACTTACACTGAACACGGGGATTTTTGGTTTTGGCCGAATAAGCATCCTTGACAAGACAAAGCGGCGATGCAACTTAGAACGACGTCCGAGAGATAGTGAATTAATGAAATAAATCGAATATTAATCTCTAACTCGAACGTCGTTGAAAAGATAGCGCTAAAAGTACCGAATCCGTATCAATATATATATATATATATATATATATATATATATATATAACAACGTCATTCTTTCACGTTATGCAATGTGTACCTTTTTCCTCAGAAATTACTACGTAAACCGTAAATTATTTGAAGATTACGTAGCCAATTGGAATTTACTCTTCCATAAAATTTATAAAAGAACTATCTCATGGGGTATGCAGGATGCGTTCTTCATGATGAGTTCGGTGGATCAAGTTTTACATATATACATAAACTATATTTGCAATTAATACATTAACAAAATGTTTAACGCAGATAATTTATTGTGTTTTTGATAGCAAATGATTCAAATTAATTTTCACAAATGCATCGATAGAAATGTATTTTTCGAGATCATTAACAACTGGAACATATTCATTTATATTGTTGGCTTCGTTGTAATTTTTAACAATATGCGAAGACTCCTGTTGAACAAAGTCAGGCATACCGACGGATGACCATAGCGGAAATTGTTGTGCCAGTGGTTCCAGTTTGTCAACGATTTCGGGCAAATAAAATTTGTTTAAAATTCGCCCTTCTATCATTGCGGTACGCGCACCGTTTACGAGATTACCGATAAGCTGGCTACTAGCGTAATTGCCGATATCCAATTCGATCTTATCGATACTTTGACTGCTGTCGGTTTCCTTAATCGTCGTTAGTAGGGCGTAATCGGAACTGTTTATGTTTAAAAGAGAAATGTAGTTCTTCAACTTTTCACGAACTTCCGATACCTTTACTAGCGACTTACAGTCATCGACTATCACGTCCGAATCTTCGTAGCGCTGCGCTGCCACAGTACAAGTTAACAAAAACACGTGTAGGAAATTTTTTAAATCGGTACAATTTGCCAAAACGGTGATGCTCAAAATGTAGAAGTCCCTAACAACGGTTTTCAGTCCGTTCAGATCGCGTAAGCAGTGCCAACGATGTACCGAGTGTATCAGACGCAATAAGTCGACTTTCAGATAAGTTTGTGGAAAACCCGAGCAAATTTGACCATTTTCTAGGATATCATTACAACAATTATCTATATAGCGCCCTAACGATACCTGATTGAACGCTTTGGAGCATGCGCACAGAACGGTCAAAGAATAATCCAAAATTATCTGGTCCGGTACCTTTTTACGTTTTCGGGTTTTCGTCAACCACGAGCTCAGCCATAGGCAAATAGTTTCGACATCCGGAATACGAGCAAGCATCTGATAGATCGGAGTGATGGTCTGTCGTTTCTTCGAATGAATGATTATGCAGCAGAAGAATACACGGTCACTCTGCGTTGACTGCGCGAAATCAAAAATCACACTGTCTACCTTGCGCGCGCTGAAACTGATGCTAATGTTAATGACGTCGTTGCCGTTTTCATTGGAATACTTTTCGTAAAAGTATATTTGCTCCGCGGTAGCGTAAAAAACGAAAAACGGATAGAGCGATAAGTGGTGAATCGAAGCAGCGAATTCCGTGTTGGAAAACTGCAGTTGGTACAAGGCGAACAGAGGATCTGTTTTTTCTCCCTTAATCGCGACGCTTGAATTACCGCAAATTTTAGAGCGCTCGTGTTTTGCCCGGCGAATTGTATTCAAAGACGGAATTAACGGACCGACCGGATTTTTATTGTTCGAGTCGGTAGACTGATACGCATAGTCCGCGGCTAACTTCTGCGAAACGGTCGCGTACGACGCCTGTATACATTCTTCGGCTAACTGTTTTCGTCGAAGACCATTCAAAGGTCGCTTGACCATTTCATGCTGCAGGTCGGTTGTGGTATCGCGAGTTATTATGTGAATCGTTATTTCCGTGGCCGCATCTGGCGGCTTTTTGAACAGGTAACCGAAGAACGAATTGTTACACGCTTTGCTAATACACCGACCGAAAATTCGCAAGTAACACTTCTTACCGAAGCCGCTATTCGATATGCGACCGCCGCGAAAAGCGAACGCACACGGTAATTTGAACTGTTTGAAAAACTCCTCGGCTATCACATTGGTCCAAACGAATGGACGCAGCTTACTTTCCCCTTTCCGGTCGATAAACTGTGGATACGGTTTAATTCTCTCCCAATTTTCCGGCGTCAAAATTAATTTCAACGCTATCTGGCCCGACTTCAGTCTGGGAACTTTAAACAGTTCGTACTCCGTGTCGTCGTGGTAATAATCTGACGATGAGTCGGAATCGGACGGATCTCGAACGGACGATTTGCGAGTAGGATTCATTACCGATGATTGAATCGACTTTCGAGTTAACTTCGAAGACGACTTACTTCCTTCAGTCTGCGTTGGCATATCGTTTCGAAACCGAATTTGAATCAGTTTGTTTCGAACTGGTACCGGTAAATCAACCCCTGCCTGTTGTCGAGCTAACCCTAATAGGTTCCCTCGATTCTTAATTACGTTTACATACCAACAAAATGGCGTCCACGTATTGTTCGACAAATCACTCAAGCGCGTCCATACATCTGATGAAAACACAGGCAATTCGTTAGTACGGAAAGGATCTATATATTTTGCCAAAATGTTTACTGCAACCGGTACTGGTAAACGTCTGCGTCGCATTATTCTAACGCTATTTCCCTGAATTAAAACCACAAAACAAAAAAATGAAAAAAAGTTACCGTTATATTTATATTTTTTTATATATCAGCCTGAAATCGAATTAGGTTTCAGAGAAGCCTGGGAAAGTAAAGGCAGGCGGAAGAAAGAAACTGATACACCTAAGTCTCATTAATGTTGTTGAGCTTAGCACATTATGAATTGTAACTGGTCATGCGCCTGGTAACACTTTACAGTGGCCAAGAATACGGAAAACCGTCAGCGAACTTGTCAACGTACCTTTCGCTATATAGGGTATGTATCAACAATGATGAAGAAGTTAAAAAGAGAACAGCGAACTTGGAACTCAGATCGAAACAGCCCTTATCAGGGCTCCCGGGGCAAGGCAGGAACATCCACGCGCTACTCCTGAAATGCGCTTTTCAAGCATTGAAGAACTTTCACCACAAATTCAAGCTAACGCGTACTAATCCTGCCGAAACCGGGACTTCGATTCCGTCCGAAAATAATTTTTGGAATCAAGCGAAGACTTCCATGGACACGAAGAAAGAAAAGAGCTCCCGGAAAAGGAATATAAATATTCGGATAATACGGTTAAACGTAGAAAGAATAAATATAACTAGTCCCATCGAAAACGAAACAACACCCATGTTTATAACTACGTAGGACAACAAGGCGGTAATTTTCTATCCGCTGGGCTTGGCTCCGATTGAAAAACTAAAACGAAACTAACAACATATCCCTGTTAGTAATACAGAGAGAGTTCACTCGCCAAAAGGTAAGCACCTTTTTTTCTTTTTTTGCTGTATTTACAACTGTAGACTATTATGCACCCATAATCATATATCCCAGCCGAATTGATGAATGCTCATACAGGATGACCAGGCGAATATACTTCCCCTTAAAATTGGGTGCTTATTTACAGAAAATCATGTACAGTGCTTTTCAAATCGCATTCTTTGCATACTGTTTTGGTTGTAACTTCACTCGTCTTTCAATTTTCTCTAGCCAACGAGTTCCGTAACAGTCCTTGTGGATTTCTCGGCATGCCTTGTCGTGAGAATATTTGCTGGCACTGATCTGGTAGCACAGTCATCACGCCAAAGCCTCTACGTTCCCTTAAGGGATCGCTATATTGTCCTTATTTCCTTGCAGTTTTAATTCGTTAAATGTTTAATTAATCCAATGCGGAATTTGCATGAAATGAAAACGCAAATGAAAAACAATACTGGACGACTATTAATAAGCTCGTCAGATAGTGAACTGTAACTCCTGAAATAACACAAGCCGATCTCAGTGTATCTTTGCGATACAGAACTCTCCAGGAACAAACACATTTACGATCAATCGATACAGAAAGAAAAATAAGCTCAAAAGTATGGAATTTTAGAAGTTAAAATGTGAGGACGTTACACAGCAGACAGCAGCAAGATGTTAAATGTAGAAGATGTAATTTAGAACGACTCACCATGCAATTTAACGTAATCGTCACATGCGCAAAAATAGGATACGAGATAACCTTGTTAAACAGTTTTTTTTTTTTTTTTTTTTTTATAAAAGACATACTTGTGTATGTATTTCGGTACATATGTATAATATATTCGTATTTAAAAATTTTTCCGACAACTTTTTTTTTTTTTTTTTTTTTTTTTTTTATATTTATTATAACAAATTACAACTAGTCCTCATGGACTATCCAGTAATTATGATAAAAGGAGAAATATATATAACGTGAAGAGGCTATCCATCCGGTGACAGAAACCTCAAAAGAATATAAATAAAATGATAACTAAATAATATCGTTCAGATTATTTCGTTTCAGCCTTCTTGTGTTGTGTACGTTATCTAATATCACCATTGCTTCTGTATTTGGATGCCTATGTAATCTATCTATATGGCGGAGTGCATATCGTCTGATTTCTGCTATTACGGTAGGAACGCATAGGTCCTTATGCAAGTCAACATTTCTTACGAACCAGGGCGCATTCGTTATTAGACGAAGTATTTTATTCTGGCATTTTTGAATAATTTTTATGTGAGAAGTTTTTGCACAACCCCATAACTGAGCTCCATAGCTCCAGGTTGGTTTGATAATTGCATTGTAGATTAATAATTTGTTATCTATTGTTAATGCCGAGTTTCTTCCAATAAGCCAATACATGGAAGCTATTAAACGATTGATCTCTTTCTTTTTAGAGATGATGTGCTGTTTCCATGTTAGTCTCTGATCAAGTAACATGCCCAAATATTTGGTCCCACTCAGAGTTGGTATTTGCTTATGATTTATTGCGACTGGGGCACTGATCATTTTTCGATTTGTGAATACTACGTGGGCTGATTTGTTTTCATTTATACTTATTTTCCACTTTTTTGTCCAGTTATATATTTGATCTAGAGAATTCTGCAAATTTCTTGTAGCAAGGTTTACAGAAGTATCCGAAGCTAATACAGCGGTATCATCTGCGAATGTTGCAGTTAGTGTGTTACTGGTAATCGGAAGGTCAGCTGTATAAAGTATGTAAAACAGCGGACCCAGAACACTGCCCTGCGGGACTCCAGCGCACACCGGGTGTAGTTTAGATTCTTCTTCCTGAACTTTTACTATGAAAAATCGTTCGTTTAAATAAGATGAAATTAGTTTATACATATTATAAGGGAGAATCTTTTTGATTTTGAAAAGCAATCCATCATGCCAGACCTTATCAAAGGCCTGAGAAATATCCAAAAATACTGTAGAGCAAATTCGTTTATCTTCAAGGTCGTCTTCAATTTTGTTGACAATTCTGTGGACTTGATCTAGGGTGGAATGTTTGGTTCTAAAGCCAAATTGGTGATCCGGTATAGCTTTCAGTTGATCAACAATCCCCATTATTCTTTTCATAAATAATTTTTCGAAGACTTTGGATAGCACAGGCATTAGCCATATTGGTCTGAATGACGAGACGACATTAGCAGGCTTACCAGGTTTAAGCACCATAATTATTTGAGCCATTTTCCATTGTATTGGCATATGCTTTAGTCTGAAGATAGCATTAAAGATGTAAGTAATGAGCAATATACCATTCTTCGGAAGCTCTTTTAAAATCTTGGCTGTTATTAAATCATGTCCTGGAGCTTTGTTTGTTTTTAAGGCCGTAATTTCGTGCCACACTTCTTTTGGGGATGCAGGTTTAATGCACTGTTGGTCATCAGGGATATGTGCCAAGAACTCTGAGATCTCTTGCTCATGCTTACTATTTGTATCGGATGAGTGTGGTTGGAACACGTCTGCTAGGTGTTGTGCAAAAATGTTAGCTTTCTCGGTATCGCTTCTTGCCCATTGCCCTGCTTCATTTTTGATACGCGGGTTGTGCTGTTTTGCACATTTAACTTTCTTAGTTACTTTCCAAAGGGAGTAGTGCTTGTCGTGGAAAGGACTAAGACTCTGCAGAAAACTCTGCAATTTCTTATTTCTTTCATTTTGCAATAGCCTTCTTAATTGCCCACTTATTCTGTTATATAGAGTTTTATCACTGGGAAGCCTGGTGTTGTGCCATTTTCTGCGGGCTCTACGTTTTTCAGCTATTTTCTCCCTAATTTTTACAGGGTAGCTGGTATTAACATCAGCATTTAATGTTTCAGCTGGCGTAGAATTCCATGCTGCATTTTGAATGGTTTTTGTGAGAGAATCGACAGTTTCTTCCAATTCGTTAATAGTTTTAAGCTGAATTCTAAGATTTATGTTGTTTGCAACTAGCATTCGGAAGTTCTCCCAGCACGTTTGCTTGCTAGTAAGGAATGGCGGCGTTTCTTTCCTTATAATATTCGTACTTATTGTAAGGATAACTGGTGAGTGATCTTTCCGACAACTTTAATTTTTTTTTTACGTTTTAAAAAAATCACTAATCAAACAATAAATAAAATACAACAAATTTTAAGTAAACTTGACGAAAAAATGTTGTATATTAAACAATTTTCGAGATTCTTGAAAAATTTTAAAATAAAGCAATCAAAAAGAATATATTTCATTGTGATGAAAAGTCATTCAATAAAAATAGGTGTCTAGCAAGATACTAAGTTGAGGTCGATCCTTTACTTAATTTACATGACAAATATATCCATGCTAAATAAAACCGATATAGCTGCTTTTGCAAACGATACAGCAATAGTTCGCCACACACGTACGGTTTTGTTCGCGGAATTGACCGCCAAACGTTGGGATCGTAGCAAAAACTATACCGATTAAAACTGTGTTGCATTTCTGACGAAAAAGATGAGTCTGCACAGTTACCTACAGCCAGGTCTGCATAGATAACCGTATAGGTTGGAATTGTTATTGTTTATTAAGAACGAAAGATAAACCTGCGAGCAAATGTGTCAAAACCGTACAGACTTGACGGCGCGTTAATGGAGAAAGCTGAAAGCAAGTCTACAAATTGATCTGACCTCTCGAATAATCAAAAATTGGCCGAGTAAAAAACACTATTCAAGTTACTTGCCTTTATTAAAAGAATTCCGGAAAAATGATCCTAGCGATTTTAGAAAATATCTAAGGACAGATCTAAATAAGTTTGATTATTTATTATCTTTACTAAAAAAATGATTTAACAAAGAAAAATAAAGCCATATTAGCAGAGGAATATTTGACTGTTACGTTAACGTTCCTAGTTGCAGGAAGATATTACGAAGATCAGTAACACTGAACCAGGATTTCAATGTTTGGGTTAACTTATTCCTGAAACATGCTGGCTGATATTCAGCCTATACTTAGAAAAGATCACCTAATAGTAAATGTTTAATAAAATAATTGTTAAAGATACATTTTTTATTAGTATTAATTAAACAATAAAACACAAACAACAAATAACAAATACTAAAAATTATTTCTAAATGAGAATTTAGTTGTTTTCTATATTGTCGGTCACCCGCCAATAAAATATGGTTAGCGGCATATCTTTTGGAGATGTTATTAAAGGGAAGGCACAGATGAACAGTTATTATTAGCATATAAAATTCCGTGCGAATAATTTCATCACACACGGAATTTTCATTGTTTCACTTGTCAGTATTTTAATTTTATTACAATTCCCTTAGTGGGAACTTTACGAATAAGAGTTTCAGCTAAGACTTGTTGAATAGGTTTCATTTTTTTTTAAATATGATACATCATTGGTGTCAAAGGCTTCAAATTCTTCAATATCTTTCTATTTTAGAATTTCGGTACAAGTTTTCATAAATTACTGTTATTGTTTCTAAAATGTTTTTTTTTTTTTCGTTTGGTATTTTCACGGCTAAGTATCATTAGTGCGCACGATCCTTTAAATCCAATCTAAAAGTAAATAAAAATGCTATCTGACAAAACGTTCCAGAATAGAAATATTTTCATTTTATTATGCTGAAATTAATATCAGTAAAAGAAACAATTGCGAACGTTCTAAATAAAACGCCTAATGTGTATCTGTAACATTTTTTATATTTTTAACTCTCTAAAGAATCTATACACGGTCAAATTTGCATGGCAAACATGTAATTCACAATTTCATTAAATATAATAGAAAAGCTTGAAACCTCAATAATTTGTTAATATATTGTGCATAGTAAATACGTAACTGGAAGTTCCAAATTCAAAAGTGATTCAAGTGATTCTTTATTTATTAGAAATTGTACCAGTCAGTGATAGTCCCGTATGATTAACGATGGATATCGGTGAGTATCGACTGAGTAGTCATCAGACAACATTAAAAAAGGATTCTTCTGAGGGATATATTTTCTTTGCTCAATATAACTATATAAAAATTAATCAGAACATTTTCATTAGAATTTAGGAAAAGTTGAACACTTGAAATTTTAAAATTTAAGGGGCGATGAGAAGAGTGGCTTAAAATACTACCAATGCTAATCTTCTGTAAAAATCTAGATTTTGATAAAGATAATGAATTTGAAATATCCAAAACGCGATGTACAAGTTCATTACTGACAGAATTTGAACATTACTCCTAAACCAACACTTTTAGGTTGGTCTATACGTATTATCACTCGTAAATGTTAATACTAAAAATTTAATAAAAATGCACTAAAAAGTAAAAAAAAAATCAAAAAAAATCGAAGTAATACACATAAAGATTGTTATGATTATTCTTGAACAACACTAACTTTTTGTAGTCGACACTAAATTCAAATTACAATATCTAGAAACAATTTAACAGCTATAAAAACACAGTTGCTCATTTTCCATGAACCAAGTATTTAAAACATTAAGAATATTTAAAGCAGTCTTTAATTACGATTAGAATTTAAATATGATGCAGACGACTCCAAAATGTTATTGTTGTTTAAAAATAATTATAACGATCTTTATGTATATTGTTCTGAAATATATTATTTTTTTATAAAATAATTATTTTTTACTTTTAGATACATTGTTATTAAATTTGAAGAGTAAATTTTTTATTTTAAAACTATTTTGAATATCTGATGGTTACACATAAAGTGTAGTGTTAAAAATTAATTAATTTTCGAAAATCAATTTTATATTTCAAAAGTATCCTATTGCAGTTAACTTTTTAAAATCCAATTAAAATATAAATTTAAAAATGTGTACATACATATATATATATAAAACTCGGCCACTTTGGCTTCGCAAGGGGCTTTGCCCCTTGACCCATCTTGCTTAAATTTCTATCTCTTCCTCCTCTATACCTTATATAAAATGATCAAAATTTACATCATTTTTACCGGCATCGGCACAAAAAGAAAAATAACATGCGAATATAATGTATATACTGAAAACAAGGCCGTGTCCACGGGGGGGGGTTAAACCCCCCCCCATGAGAACTGAAATAGTTATTATGAATACACAAAAATCTGAAAAAAATCACAAATTTAAAATAAATATTGATGATTTTTTAGGATGTTCTTACCTACCTTTAAAAGAAAAAAGAAAAAATATGCTCCATATTTTTAGGTACTTCATTATTATCTTATGCAAAATTTTTTATTACGTGTGTAATTAATAACATATGTAATTTTTATTAATGTTTGTATACGGGGTAATTCATTTATGTAAATCAAAATGATGGAAATTATTAATAGTACGAATATTAGTGAAAAATGTATTGTTATTCATAAAATAAATATGCGAAGAAAATTTTCAAAACCCCCCCTCCTTTCCAAAATTCTGGGCACGGGCCTGACTGAAAATATTAAATAATAACGCTTTTTTAAAAATTCGAACTTGAAGAGGTAAAAAGGGGCTAAAAAATGTTTCCCGAAAAATATATGGTTTTGGTAAAAATGGGTCTTCATAATTGTTATTTCGTATGAAGATACCTTATGTGATGTAATAAAAGTGTGCAAAATTGTTTTCCTTGTCCAAAATTTTAAGGGAAAAAAATGGCAGAATCCCATTTTTAAGAAAACCAAAAATCACACTGTAGCCTAAACGAATCGTGATTATCAATGTGAATAGAGTGTATATAATGATGATGTCAGATAAGAATGCTTTTTTGAAAATTTGAACTGGAAGATGTGAAAAAGGAGAAAAAACCATTTTCCAAAAAATACATAAATCGTTATATTTTCCGTAGAAATGAGTTATCAAATTATAGTTTTCTCTTAATATTCTCTTTATACAGCATACCAAAATTGTGCACGTTTTATTTTAAGTACCTTAAAGTAAAATTATATCAAAAGCTTCACTCCGTTTTTGTTATAAAATAATGATTACGCCTCGCCGAAACCATTTGCATTGATTATCAGAAAGCCTATTTGAACACACCATATACTGAAAATATCAAATGAGAAATATTTTTTGAAAAATTGAACTTTAAGTGGTGAAATGCGGTTGAAAACTGTTTTCAAAATATAACTACAGTGTTGTTATATCTTTGTAATAAACGGGTGTTTACCACATTATAATAATATTTACAAAAGTAGTTTCATTTTTTTATATCTTCGGATTTTTAAGAGTGAAGAAGGGTTATAATCTATTTTTAAGAAAACTTAATATCACACAACATCCAGAAAGAAGTAAGCTTTACGTAAAATTCAAATAACCAATTATTAGGAGGAGACAGAAATATTTCTTTCAAACAGTTTTTATCGTATCCAAAACGAGTAAGAAAACATGCTTCGGTCATAGTGTTAAGTTGTGTTGTGATCATTTGTTTATTTCGAAAGGTGAGAATGGCGGTTTAATTTGATTCCTATGTTTTTTTCTCTTGAACGATTCAACATGTTCTCTTTCCGATTTAGTTTCTTTTTCTTTGGGTTGTTTAGTGTTTAATAACAGCGTAAACAATAGGGTATTTATTCTGAACAGGGGCAGCTTATATTGCCAGGGAAAATAAAACTGTTTTTATTATACCAATCAATTCTTTTTTGTACTGTCCGCGTTCATTTCAAATTTATTTCGATCTACATATTCTTTTCGTATCGTTTACATCGAAATTATTTTGTTTTCGCAAGTTTTGTCTGTTAAATGTGCTGTTTTTAATCATTTAAAATTTTTTTGTAAATTGCCTGACCATGCAAAACAGCCGAATACGTTTTTTAAATTAACTTTTTTACTTTCTTTTTACTATTTTTGATTTATTTCTGTCACTACGGTCTCTGTAATTACTGTCAAAGGCAACGGTTTACTTTTCTTTTTTTGTTTTTGAATTATTCTACATGTATTATTTCAAGCGATTCAGGTAATGATTCATGTCTAATGTAAATATTTTAATCAAATTTATGTATTATATTTTTATATGTTGTAAATGTTTATTCAATAATTGTTATTTCTTTAATTTTCACTTTCGTGTGTTTAAGTTTAATTTTATGTATATATATATATATATACTAGGGAATTGGTATCGCAGGCCGCTTCGCGGCCCGTTCTTTCGGACTTTACTTTGCAAATTTTCATGAAGTCTGCAGCGTTTACATATACTAATTCTTTTTTGAAAAAAGAAGTACACCAATACGTCAATTAAAAAAGTGGGATTCAGATTAAAATATCAAAAAAACTAAAACCGCTAGCAGTGTAATATTATATATGTGAGAGGAATATATTACATTTAATTCTTTTTGGAAACTCTAGTATGCGGATTAAAAAGAAAATCAATACGGTAAGCGAAAGTTGAAATATATCGATAGGTTATCTGAAATTTGATATTCTAATTACAATTTAAAGCACTTTTTTTTGTCAGTCGACCGCTAGAGAACAACACAATTATAATAATAATAATAATATACAAAGTTTTGTGGATAGTATAAAGTTAATATTTAAAACAATATGTATCACTGTTATCGGCTGCAGTACGATGATGGTTGACTTTGGTATCAGTTCACTGCGTTTCTGATTCTCGAGATCAATAATCACTCGACTAAATAATTAATGCAGCCTACTTATGTATAATTTCGGTGAAATATAACGACGAAATTAGCCATGCAGTATTAAGAAGAAAGAATTTCTTCTCAATAGCCAGATATTTTTTCATAAATTTATAAACTATATGTGTGTTCATGGATTTCAATAATGATTCAGTATACATAAATAAATAAATGTTGTCAGAAATAATATATTATTATATTAACTCTGTTCACACGGAAACATCTAGGACACAATGTTCTATAATCATAGTTTTAATATTTAAATTTCAGGAACTGCTACATTTCCATTGTAACTAACATTGATAATTTTTGTTATATTCTTTTAAAATTTTGGAATCCTAAATTTTAAAATTTTGGATATTTCATGTTTTTCTTGTGTTTTAATGAAACGACGTTGATTATAAAAAAAAAAGCTTTAGCTGTTATGAGGGCTATTGACTTTTTTCTTATTTTTCTCCCACGACTGTAATACTTCGGGTGCATTAGGTATAAAGCAAAAAATTGAAAAAATGTCCCTAGTTCCATTTTATAGCAGCTGGAGATATATATATATATTTTTTAAATTGACGTCTTTTCGCCTTTATAATGTAGAAATGAATAAATGGGCAAAAATTTTAAAACTTAAAGAATCAAATTTTAAAAATTCGGATTGTGGCTTGAAAAAAATGATTAATCTCTTCATTAGTTACGGTCGAATTTTTTACTCTTAAAGCAATATGAGCATGAGGAGGACGTCTTTTTTGAAATTCGATTACGTATAAAATATAAACCATTTCTCCGAAAATTTCACCTGACTTTCAAACTTTTAATAAATTATTTAATTTTAATTGGAATATCCTACAATATAAATCTGCACAATCGATATGATATTGCTTTTCATTTAAATCTAATGTTATTTCTATCCAATTAGGATTGTACGTCATCGTAATAAAAAACATTGGTTTACCTAATCTGGTAACAACTGCCATGCCATCCTGATATGTTAATTGCATATAACGCGGACCATGTGTATATGATCTTCGAAGGTAAATTTTTCCTGGTTTTAGACCTCCTTCAGCTGTGATACATTCGACTATTTCACTTCGAGTATCCATTTTTAGGATTTTTATTTGATTAAATCTAATAAAAACCGTAATTTTTCTTCTTCCACCTTACACCGTATATTAACAAAGTATTCTTGCCCTAATCTATCTAAACGCGTATATCTTGATTCTGATAATAACAAATATTTGTAATATTTTGTCTGAGATATTTTTTTTATTTTTGTTATCTACTATATCTATTGGTTTAGATTTATATTATTTATTTTTTCTTTCGTTGGTTCTTCGAATTTTTTATTTAGAAATTCCATCAAACCGTTCATGTGCATTTAACTTTTAAATTTTAGGGCTCGCGTATTTTCCGCATATTCCAGGAATTCTATTACATTATTTAAAAAAGAGAATGACTATCCAGCTACCACGGAAAGGGCTGTGGACTTTTTTTTAGTTTCCAATCTTACCGCGTTCAACGTGTATCTTCACAAATTTTGGCTCCTAAATATCAAAATATTTCGAATTTCTTATTTTTCCTGTATTTTGGAGACCTTAGTGTGCAGGTTAAGAAGAAAATCAATACCGTAACACATGTAGATCCGGCTGCGGAATTTCTTTAAAAAAATTTTTTTGAAGCTTGATTTTCAAATTTTTCAAAATTTGGACACTTTAATTTTAAAATTTCGGAGGTTTCGTATTTTTCCTATATTCGTGTGGTTGAAATACATCATTTAAAAAATAGAAGGACTCTCCAGCTACCACGGAAATGGCTGTGGACTTTTTTTTAGTTTCGAGTCTTACCACTTTAAGCGTGTATTTTTGCTAATTTTGATCCCTAAATATCAAAATTTTTCGAATTTTACATTTTTCCTGTATTTTGAAGACCTTAGTGTGTAAGTTAAAATTAAAATTAATTTCGTAACTTATATAGATCCGGCTTCAAAATTTTTTAAAAATTTTTTCCTTGAAATTTGGTTTCCACATTTTTAAAAATTTGGGCCCTTTAATTTCAAAATTTTGGCGGTTTCGTATTTTTCCTATATTCTTACGATTAAAATACATCATTTAAAAAAAAGAGTGGCCTTCCAGCTACCACGGAAAGAGCTGTGGACTTTTTTTTAGTTTCCGGGGTTACCGCTTTACGCATGCATTTTCACAAATTTTGGTCCCTAAATATCAAAATTGTTCGAATCTTTTTTTTCCCCTGTATTATGGCGACCTTAGTGTGCAGATTAAAAAGAAAATTGTTACCGTAACTCACATAGAATCAGCTGCGGGATTTTTTTAAAATTTTTTTCGTGAAACTTGATTTTCACATTTTTCGAAATTTGGGCCCTTTAATTTTAAAATTTTGAAGGTCTTGTTATTTTCCTATGATGTAACGAAGAAAATACTTCGATTGAAAAAAAAATTAACTCTCTAGCTAATATAGAACGGTCTGTACGATTTTTTTTCTTGTAGCTTTATATAATAGATATATATATATATATATATATATATATATATATATATATATATATATATATAACAACGTCATTCTTTCACGTTATGCAATGTGTACCTTTTTCCTCAGAAATTACTACGTAAACTGTAAATTATTTGAAGATTACGTAGCCAATTGGAATTTACTCTTCCATAAAATTTATAAAAGAACTATCTCATGGGGTATGCAGGATGCGTTCTTCATGATGAGTTCGGTGGATCAAGTTTTACATATATACATAAACTATATTTGCAATTAATACATTAACAAAATGTTTAACGCAGATAATTTATTGTGTTTTTGATAGCAAATGATTCAAATTAATTTTCACAAATGCATCGATAGAAATGTATTTTTCGAGATCATTAACAACTGGAACATATTCATTTATATTGTTGGCTTCGTTGTAATTTTTAACAATATGCGAAGACTCCTGTTGAACAAAGTCAGGCATACCGACGGATGACCATAGCGGAAATTGTTGTGCCAGTGGTTCCAGTTTGTCAACGATTTCGGGCAAATAAAATTTGTTTAAAATTCGCCCTTCTATCATTGCGGTACGCGCACCGTTTACGAGATTACCGATAAGCTGGCTACTAGCGTAATTGCCGATATCCAATTCGATCTTATCGATACTTTGACTGCTGTCGGTTTCCTTAATCGTCGTTAGTAGGGCGTAATCGGAACTGTTTATGTTTAAAAGAGAAATGTAGTTCTTCAACTTTTCACGAACTTCCGATACCTTTACTAGCGACTTACAGTCATCGACTATCACGTCCGAATCTTCGTAGCGCTGCGCTGCCACAGTACAAGTTAACAAAAACACGTGTAGGAAATTTTTTAAATCGGTACAATTTGCCAAAACGGTGATGCTCAAAATGTAGAAGTCCCTAACAACGGTTTTCAGTCCGTTCAGATCGCGTAAGCAGTGCCAACGATGTACCGAGTGTATCAGACGCAATAAGTCGACTTTCAGATAAGTTTGTGGAAAACCCGAGCAAATTTGACCATTTTCTAGGATATCATTACAACAATTATCTATATAGCGCCCTAACGATACCTGATTGAACGCTTTGGAGCATGCGCACAGAACGGTCAAAGAATAATCCAAAATTATCTGGTCCGGTACCTTTTTACGTTTTCGGGTTTTCGTCAACCACGAGCTCAGCCATAGGCAAATAGTTTCGACATCCGGAATACGAGCAAGCATCTGATAGATCGGAGTGATGGTCTGTCGTTTCTTCGAATGAATGATTATGCAGCAGAAGAATACACGGTCACTCTGCGTTGACTGCGCGAAATCAAAAATCACACTGTCTACCTTGCGCGCGCTGAAACTGATGCTAATGTTAATGACGTCGTTGCCGTTTTCATTGGAATACTTTTCGTAAAAGTATATTTGCTCCGCGGTAGCGTAAAAAACGAAAAACGGATAGAGCGATAAGTGGTGAATCGAAGCAGCGAATTCCGTGTTGGAAAACTGCAGTTGGTACAAGGCGAACAGAGGATCTGTTTTTTCTCCCTTAATCGCGACGCTTGAATTACCGCAAATTTTAGAGCGCTCGTGTTTTGCCCGGCGAATTGTATTCAAAGACGGAATTAACGGACCGACCGGATTTTTATTGTTCGAGTCGGTAGACTGATACGCATAGTCCGCGGCTAACTTCTGCGAAACGGTCGCGTACGACGCCTGTATACATTCTTCGGCTAACTGTTTTCGTCGAAGACCATTCAAAGGTCGCTTGACCATTTCATGCTGCAGGTCGGTTGTGGTATCGCGAGTTATTATGTGAATCGTTATTTCCGTGGCCGCATCTGGCGGCTTTTTGAACAGGTAACCGAAGAACGAATTGTTACACGCTTTGCTAATACACCGACCGAAAATTCGCAAGTAACACTTCTTACCGAAGCCGCTATTCGATATGCGACCGCCGCGAAAAGCGAACGCACACGGTAATTTGAACTGTTTGAAAAACTCCTCGGCTATCACATTGGTCCAAACGAATGGACGCAGCTTACTTTCCCCTTTCCGGTCGATAAACTGTGGATACGGTTTAATTCTCTCCCAATTTTCCGGCGTCAAAATTAATTTCAACGCTATCTGGCCCGACTTCAGTCTGGGAACTTTAAACAGTTCGTACTCCGTGTCGTCGTGGTAATAATCTGACGATGAGTCGGAATCGGACGGATCTCGAACGGACGATTTGCGAGTAGGATTCATTACCGATGATTGAATCGACTTTCGAGTTAACTTCGAAGACGACTTACTTCCTTCAGTCTGCGTTGGCATATCGTTTCGAAACCGAATTTGAATCAGTTTGTTTCGAACTGGTACCGGTAAATCAACCCCTGCCTGTTGTCGAGCTAACCCTAATAGGTTCCCTCGATTCTTAATTACGTTTACATACCAACAAAATGGCGTCCACGTATTGTTCGACAAATCACTCAAGCGCGTCCATACATCTGATGAAAACACAGGCAATTCGTTAGTACGGAAAGGATCTATATATTTTGCCAAAATGTTTACTGCAACCGGTACTGGTAAACGTCTGCGTCGCATTATTCTAACGCTATTTCCCTGAATTAAAACCACAAAACAAAAAAATGAAAAAAAGTTACCGTTATATTTATATTTTTTTATATATCAGCCTGAAATCGAATTAGGTTTCAGAGAAGCCTGGGAAAGTAAAGGCAGGCGGAAGAAAGAAACTGATACACCTAAGTCTCATTAATGTTGTTGAGCTTAGCACATTATGAATTGTAACTGGTCATGCGCCTGGTAACACTTTACAGTGGCCAAGAATACGGAAAACCGTCAGCGAACTTGTCAACGTACCTTTCGCTATATAGGGTATGTATCAACAATGATGAAGAAGTTAAAAAGAGAACAGCGAACTTGGAACTCAGATCGAAACAGCCCTTATCAGGGCTCCCGGGGCAAGGCAGGAACATCCACGCGCTACTCCTGAAATGCGCTTTTCAAGCATTGAAGAACTTTCACCACAAATTCAAGCTAACGCGTACTAATCCTGCCGAAACCGGGACTTCGATTCCGTCCGAAAATAATTTTTGGAATCAAGCGAAGACTTCCATGGACACGAAGAAAGAAAAGAGCTCCCGGAAAAGGAATATAAATATTCGGATAATACGGTTAAACGTAGAAAGAATAAATATAACTAGTCCCATCGAAAACGAAACAACACCCATGTTTATAACTACGTAGGACAACAAGGCGGTAATTTTCTATCCGCTGGGCTTGGCTCCGATTGAAAAACTAAAACGAAACTAACAACATATCCCTGTTAGTAATACAGAGAGAGTTCACTCGCCAAAAGGTAAGCACCTTTTTTTCTTTTTTTGCTGTATTTACAACTGTAGACTATTATGCACCCATAATCATATATCCCAGCCGAATTGATGAATGCTCATACAGGATGACCAGGCGAATATACTTCCCCTTAAAATTGGGTGCTTATTTACAGAAAATCATGTACAGTGCTTTTCAAATCGCATTCTTTGCATACTGTTTTGGTTGTAACTTCACTCGTCTTTCAATTTTCTCTAGCCAACGAGTTCCGTAACAGTCCTTGTGGATTTCTCGGCATGCCTTGTCGTGAGAATATTTGCTGGCACTGATCTGGTAGCACAGTCATCACGCCAAAGCCTCTACGTTCCCTTAAGGGATCGCTATATTGTCCTTATTTCCTTGCAGTTTTAATTCGTTAAATGTTTAATTAATCCAATGCGGAATTTGCATGAAATGAAAACGCAAATGAAAAACAATACTGGACGACTATTAATAAGCTCGTCAGATAGTGAACTGTAACTCCTGAAATAACACAAGCCGATCTCAGTGTATCTTTGCGATACAGAACTCTCCAGGAACAAACACATTTACGATCAATCGATACAGAAAGAAAAATAAGCTCAAAAGTATGGAATTTTAGAAGTTAAAATGTGAGGACGTTACACAGCAGACAGCAGCAAGATGTTAAATGTAGAAGATGTAATTTAGAACGACTCACCATGCAATTTAACGTAATCGTCACATGCGCAAAAATAGGATACGAGATAACCTTGTTAAACAGTTTTTTTTTTTTTTTTTTTTTTATAAAAGACATACTTGTGTATGTATTTCGGTACATATGTATAATATATTCGTATTTAAAAATTTTTCCGACAACTTTAATTTTTTTTTACGTTTTAAAAAAATCACTAATCAAACAATAAATAAAATACAACAAATTTTAAGTAAACTTGACGAAAAAATGTTGTATATTAAACAATTTTCGAGATTCTTGAAAAATTTTAAAATAAAGCAATCAAAAAGAATATATTTCATTGTGATGAAAAGTCATTCAATAAAAATAGGTGTCTAGCAAGATACTAAGTTGAGGTCGATCCTTTACTTAATTTACATGACAAATATATCCATGCAAAATAAAACCGAAATAGCTGCTTTTGCAAACGATACAGCAATAGTTCGCCACACACGTATGGTTTTGTTCGCGGAATTGACCGCCAAACGTTTGGATCGTAGCAAAAACTATACCGATTAAAACTGTGTTGCATTTCTGACGAAAAAGATGAGTCTGCACAGTTACCTACAGCCAGGTCTGCATAGATAACCGTATAGGTTGGAATTGTTATTGTTTATTAAGAACGAAAGATAAACCTGCGAGCAAATGTGTCAAAACCGTACAGACTTGACGGCGCGTTAATGGAGAAAGCTGAAAGCAAGTCTACAAATTGATCTGACCTCTCGAATAATCAAAAATTGGCCGAGTAAAAAACACTATTCAAGTTACTTGCCTTTATTAAAAGAATTCCGGAAAAATGATCCTAGCGATTTTAGAAAATATCTAAGGACAGATCTAAATAAGTTTGATTATTTATTATCTTTACTAAAAAAATGATTTAACAAAGAAAAATAAAGCCATATTAGCAGAGGAATATTTGACTGTTACGTTAACGTTCCTAGTTGCAGGAAGATATTACGAAGATCAGTAACACTGAACCAGGATTTCAATGTTTGGGTTAACTTATTCCTGAAACATGCTGGCTGATATTCAGCCTATACTTAGAAAAGATCACCTAATAGTAAATGTTTAATAAAATAATTGTTAAAGATACATTTTTTATTAGTATTAATTAAACAATAAAACACAAACAACAAATAACAAATACTAAAAATTATTTCTAAATGAGAATTTAGTTGTTTTCTATATTGTCGGTCACCCGCCAATAAAATATGGTTAGCGGCATATCTTTTGGAGATGTTATTAAAGGGAAGGCACAGATGAACAGTTATTATTAGCATATAAAATTCCGTGCGAATAATTTCATCACACACGGAATTTTCATTGTTTCACTTGTCAGTATTTTAATTTTATTACAATTCCCTTAGTGGGAACTTTACGAATAAGAGTTTCAGCTAAGACTTGTTGAATAGGTTTCATTTTTTTTTAAATATGATACATCATTGGTGTCAAAGGCTTCAAATTCTTCAATATCTTTCTATTTTAGAATTTCGGTACAAGTTTTCATAAATTACTGTTATTGTTTCTAAAATGTTTTTTTTTTTTTCGTTTGGTATTTTCACGGCTAAGTATCATTAGTGCGCACGATCCTTTAAATCCAATCTAAAAGTAAATAAAAATGCTATCTGACAAAACGTTCCAGAATAGAAATATTTTCATTTTATTATGCTGAAATTAATATCAGTAAAAGAAACAATTGCGAACGTTCTAAATAAAACGCCTAATGTGTATCTGTAACATTTTTTATATTTTTAACTCTCTAAAGAATCTATACACGGTCAAATTTGCATGGCAAACATGTAATTCACAATTTCATTAAATATAATAGAAAAGCTTGAAACCTCAATAATTTGTTAATATATTGTGCATAGTAAATACGTAACTGGAAGTTCCAAATTCAAAAGTGATTCAAGTGATTCTTTATTTATTAGAAATTGTACCAGTCAGTGATAGTCCCGTATGATTAACGATGGATATCGGTGAGTATCGACTGAGTAGTCATCAGACAACATTAAAAAAGGATTCTTCTGAGGGATATATTTTCTTTGCTCAATATAACTATATAAAAATTAATCAGAACATTTTCATTAGAATTTAGGAAAAGTTGAACACTTGAAATTTTAAAATTTAAGGGGCGATGAGAAGAGTGGCTTAAAATACTACCAATGCTAATCTTCTGTAAAAATCTAGATTTTGATAAAGATAATGAATTTGAAATATCCAAAACGCGATGTACAAGTTCATTACTGACAGAATTTGAACATTACTCCTAAACCAACACTTTTAGGTTGGTCTATACGTATTATCACTCGTAAATGTTAATACTAAAAATTTAATAAAAATGCACTAAAAAGTAAAAAAAAAATCAAAAAAAATCGAAGTAATACACATAAAGATTGTTATGATTATTCTTGAACAACACTAACTTTTTGTAGTCGACACTAAATTCAAATTACAATATCTAGAAACAATTTAACAGCTATAAAAACACAGTTGCTCATTTTCCATGAACCAAGTATTTAAAACATTAAGAATATTTAAAGCGGTTTTTAATTACGATTAGAATTTAAATATGATGCAGACGACTCCAAAATATTATTGTTGTTTAAAAATAATTATAACGATCTTTATGTATATTGTTCTGAAATATATTATTTTTTACTTTTAGATACATTGTTATTAAATTTGAAGAGTAAATTTTTTATTTTAAAACTATTTTGAATATCTGATGGTTACACATAAAGTGTAGTGTTAAAAATTAATTAATTTTCGAAAATCAATTTTATATTTCAAAAGCATCCTATTGCAGTTAACTTTTTAAAATCCAATTAAAATATAAATTTAAAAATGTGTACATACATATATATATATAAAACTCGGCCACTTTGGCTTCGCAAGGGGCTTTGCCCCTTGACCCATCTTGCTTAAATTTCTATCTCTTCCTCTTCTATACCTTATATAAAATGATCAAAATTTACATCATTTTTACCGGCATCGGCACAAAAAGAAAAATAACATAATCACGAAAATCTCATCCTAACATTCATCTTTCCTTACATAAAATTGGTACACTTTTTCTAATGGGGGCCGGCCTAAGAATTACGTTGTAATTTATATATACATATATACATTTTTTAATAAAGAGAATATATAAGAATAGTAATATATTATTAATTAATTGTACTTTTTTCTTACTAGAATTTTTTCTGATATGACCAAAATATAAACAGGAACAAAAGAGTTTATTTAAATTTTAAAAGTTAGCCGCATGAAATTATTGAAAGAAACCAGTTGATAAATTGATAGATAAGTAATTTTACGTTATTTTTTTATTTCCTTAATAAAATATAAAAATTTTACATCATATAACTTTCTACAAATGCTTCTTCCATGCATGCAAATATTTACAAAGAAATTCATGGTATTGTTATTAACCGCTTATTACTTTAAACATTTATAATACTGAAATAAGTTCTTACTAACCAAAACCCTCTAAAAGATAAACAACACCGGGATTTTATGCACTGAACTCTATGTCAAAAAGTACGGAGTTAATTTACAAGTTAGAAAGAAATAACTTCACTCTCATTAAATTTAACAATCTTCGAAAATTATTTTATAAAACAGTTCTTTATAAATGCTAATTCCCGATATTTGTATGTTACTTCTTTCCATTAATATAATGAAAAAATTTAGATATATAATTACTTTTTTCTGTTCAAAATAGTCCTATGAAGTACAAAAAGGAAACACAAAAACAAATATACCTGTAAAATAATTTTTCATATTCACTACAACACGTGATGTACAAAATGTAAATATAAATATTTCCAGATTAATATATCGATTTCATGCTACCTAATAACGATAAACACTGAATTTTGATCGATTTACACAAATGATGTACATATAATAGCAAAAAAAATTAGTTTAGAAAAGTTCGATCAATAATTTTCTGTTTGCAAGTCTATATTTCATTTATTTGGAAGTTATCAAAAATAACAATTTGTAAAAAAAATTATTTTCTATGATAAAAGTAAAAAATAAAAATATAATTTTTTCTAGGATTGTGATTCTATTCTTTTGAATGCGGTTGGAACTACAAATTTCAATGCCAACAAAAAGTGTACGTGAAATTAATTTTTGATTCAAAAATATTAAACTTATGAAAACACTATTCAGATCGTTATTAATCGGAATTCCTGTTGGAATTACTTTTGTGGATATAGTTGGTTATGTCGCCAGGGTAGATGGTAGTTCGATGCAGCCATTTTTAAATCCTAATTCTGTAAATGATTATGTATTTTTAAGTAAATGGAGTGTTCGAAATTTAGAAGTAAATAGGGGGGATGTTATTTCATTGATTTCGCCGAAGAATTCCGAACTTAAAATAATTAAACGGATTATCGGAGTTCAAGGAGATGTCATTAAAACTATATCTTACAAACGTCCAACAGTAAAAATACCCGAAGGACATTGTTGGGTGGAGGGTGATCATATTGGTCATTCTTTGGATTCGAACAATTTTGGACCGGTATCAGTGGGTTTGGTAACTGCTAAAGCTGTAGCAATTGTTTGGCCTCCAAGCAGATGGCAGTTGATTCGAAGTGAATTACCTCCTAACAGATATCCGACAAATGTTTAATTAAAATAATTCGTATATTTAAGTTTAAAATGAGATCAGTTCAGTTCGTAAAGTATGTAGAATTTGATTCTTTAGAAAACGTCTATAAATCTGCGTTAACATTAGGTGACGTTGACAATGATGGTCATCAAGAATTAGTAGTTGGAAGTTTAGATGGCGATTTGTATATTTTTAAAGAACGAAAGCGAATTCAAACTATTACTGGATTGGGCATGATCACTGCTGTTGGAGTTGGAAATATTTTCAATTGCGGTAGTAACGCTTTGGTAGTTATTGGTGGCGACGGGTGGTGTTATATATATTTGTGTTTATCTCGAAATCTCGATGAAAAAGAACCGTGTGTCAAGTTGGAACCAGTACATGTACAAAGGATACCGGCAAATACAAAGGTATGTACTCGGACTAATTTTTGTTGTCATTTTTTAAACCGTTTAAGCTAATTCTTATACTGCTTTTGAATGAAATATTGAATATATTTAAATTTTTAGATTAGGGCTTATATTTAATATCTCTGAACTAGTAAGTTTTCGACTACATGTATATAAACAACTAAAACTGACTATGCTGCCGATATCTGTTTCCAATTACCGCATTTTATAAGTTAGTACGAAATAGTTCAGTTTTATGCTTACGTATACATTAGCAAGAAAGGTATTTTTGAAAATTTATTGATTTAAAAAATCAACTAGATGTTCGATGATGATTAAAATTTTTAATAATAATCAAATTGAATTAATGAACCGATGAATTAAAAAAAAAAAAAAATCTTATTTATATAAAACAGTTTAGAAAGAGCAAAGAAAGTGGTAGTAATAAATATCCGTCGATATATTCATTGTTTCTTAATGCGGAATATAATAAAAAATATATAATCTAGCACTACGACAAAAAATCTAACATCTGCAGGTAAAATAACAGAATAGAATTTATAAGAACAAATCAAAACTTGATTAATACAGAACATTTATTGAGTGCAAAATTATATGTTTACTTCTTAAATATAAATAAACAGCAAAGTAGGGTCTATGAATGAATGAATAAAAAGTATATTGAAGGAATATTATTATAAACACTTACAATTAGTGAAGAGAAATAACGCATACCGAGCAAAACAAAGTTCTCACTGCGCGCACGATTTACATAATAGTAATAGACTTAAATTAAGATATACCTGTATGTAAGAGTGAAAATACAGGGAAAAGTACAAATAAATCTTGCTTAGCTTTAATCTAAACGTTTATGTATAAAATAAGATTGGTTCTATACGCGCGAATAATAATTGAGCATCTAAACCGATAAGTGACAGCTGAAGAAATATAAAGGTAGTTGAATATATACTTGGAACTTAATATTGTTTAGCTATCTACAACACGAGAAGCGAATATTTAAGTCTTTTATGTTTATATCGTGATTCCAAACTGTGCTGTGTTTGTTGTACAAGCGGATATTTACTTGTCGGGTACTTGTCGCAGAACTTAGCAGCTTCTTTATTGACGAGCTCAGACAAGTATAGACGACCCAAGACGTAGTGCATATCAGAAATTTTAGTGTATAATGGAGCATTGAGGATAATTCGGAGACATTTGTTCTGTACAATTTGAAGTTTGTTAATTGTCAATTTGCTTACGCTGCACCAAATAGGGCAGGCATAGAGGATAATTGGTGAAATGAGGGTTCTGTATATTATTAATTTGTTTTCGATATTAAGTTTTGATCGTTTGCTGTCGATGATATGGTTTATATGATTATTAGATATTAATCGGTTGTCTAAGAGGAGCCCGAGATATTTTACTACAAGTTCCCAATCGAAATCAGTATTATTTATTTTAACAAAATGTGTTACTTGTGCTTCAGTTTTTAGGGAATTAATTTTAATTTCCATGTAATAACACATCCCATTATAGAAACAAGTTAAAATTAAAAGTAATACTAATAATATTTAATAAATATATGTAAAGCAAATTTATTATTTCTTTTCTGTAATTCTGTTTTAGAGGAGTCTTTTAGTTAATTTTATTTAGTCATACCGTTCGATTTCGAAGGGGGTTGGGTCTATTTTTTTTTTTTGTACTGATGTAGGTAGTATTCGTGTAACAGTTTTATGTGTACCTAGATACATACCAACACCATGCTTTAAATTTATTATGACCGCTAATTATCGCGTTACAAGCATAGTTCAAGAGTGTCTATAACGCGATTGTAATATATTGTTTTCTGTGTTACTACTGAGCTAATTTATATTTTTAATAGTTTTTAACAGCTGTCATCTAGAATCAAAATCTGGACACCGATTTAATAGTCTTAATGTTCTTGACACTTGATTATGAGACAATATTAAGCCAGGGGCGGATTCAGAGTGACATTTGGGAGGGGGGGAGTTTTTTTTTTGATTAAGAACTGTATTTCAATAGTGCTTTTTTTTACAATACGAGTTTGCGTACAAAGGTGCCAAGCCAAACACTAGAACCTTCTTACAATAAAATTTAAGTAATAAACTTTACGTTTTTTTTTTTTGTTTTTTTTTTATAGCGGGGTTTGAGAAACTTAATGCTACATAATCTGGTGGGTTATGCACTATGTACTTATTTAATAGACAATAGTTTTTTTTATTGTTTTTATTTTTTTTTTCTGAAAGATGCGTGTGATTGATTTCAGTTTGATTTACCATTTAGGCTAGATTGTTTTGTCTGGGTATTAATATTGAAAATTATATATGTATTAATGTGTAGATTCTAAATGTAATGTTTTTTATTTAATTGAGCAATGTAAATCACTGTAGGTTATTATTTTTGCCAGTAAATTTGGATTTTAAAACTAAGAACGCGAATTTTTGAAATTTAGTTTCCGAAGTTGCATTGCTCAAATTTCTATGTTGAAGTGTCTGATGTCGTCATACTTACTGCAGTGAAAGATTACGTGATTGACGTTTTCAATTTCCCCAGTCACATTTGTCGTCTTCAGTACTCCCGTAAGAACAAAAGCGACGCTATGAGAAATTGTTCTATAAGCCTTACAAGCGTCTATTAAGTATTTACGTTGTGTAGAGTAGATTTTTTGCTTTAGGGTTTTCTTTTTTAGGTGTTGGAAAAACACAAAGCTATAATAACACACTGTATTCTTAACATGTGACTTGTTCAGTACAAGTCTGTATCTGTAATCAAAGCCCCATGTATTTCTGCACACTTTTAGTAATTGATAGTATTTAGCGCCGGACTTAGATGCAGTGTAGTCCATGTGTTGTTCAAAGGAGAGTTTATTTTCTAATAGAACTCCTAGGTATTTAAAATGTTCGACTACTTTTAAAGTGATCCCCATGTAGAGTACTTTAATATTTTTCCTTTTTAGTTTCAGGGAGTTTGTGAAAAGGGACATAAAGCATTTTTCAACTGAAAGATTAAGTTTTACTTCATTTAGCCAGACTTCGAGTAACTCAAGCGTTTTGTTAGCTATTCTTTCGAAATTGACTTTTGTATCGTCCGTTATCATTCTGCATATGCGCATAGGTCAACGTTCTTGTCGTATGGTAGAGCTTGGTTGAATAATATATTCCAGAAATTAAATCCGTAGGTAACATTTATACAAATCTTTTATAGCATAAATTAAGTTTCTCTGTTATAACAAATTTTTTCATACAAGCTTTGGTTCTTTGGGGGGGTGCCCCCTATCCCCCTCCCCCGTGGATCCGTCACTGATTAAGCGGAATGGTTAGTTTAGGCACTTTTAAAACCCAAGCCTAGGTTTGAAATTGAGAAATTAATAATTTTTAATTAGCGTTATGGTGTGAATTTCCTTTTATTTTTAACCTTGAATTATGTATTTAAAAATATAGAGGTAGAGCGAAATGGTACTTGAGAGTAACTATTTCAGGCATAAAACAGCATCTGCTAATATTTTTAGACATGGATTTCTTGATAGTTGTTACTAACCTTTTTATTTAGAGCATACTGATTCAACCATATTGGTAGTTGAGTATAGAAAAGTTGAATATTATTGCTATATTTTCATTGCGTAATTCTGAAATAAATGCGCACTTGTATTAAGCTTAAAAAATACCATCTTAATAATAATATAAAAGAGCTATATATTTTTAGATATGAAGCACAGTTTCGTCTAATTAAGTTGTTTTGTGCCTTTAGTTTAGGGGAACAAAAAGCTCGTATAATCGAGTTTTCTATAGAGAGATTAATTGCCTCAGCTAGTTCACGAAAGAACTTTTAGAATATTATTGACCATACAAGACTCTTAATTGAATCGATTTGTTACCATAGTAAACAGACCTAAATTGTTGGTATTTGTATTATATAGATTTTAATAATTTTGCTATTTAATTACGTAATAAGATAAAAATAAATAATATCTATGTTTTAGTCTTTAAAAATAACGTCACTTCAACATTGCTGATTTTTTAACGATTTATGCTACTAAAACAGATTCACCAATTAATTTTAATTTCAGTTCTTTAGAAAGCGAAAGAGTGATTCATTTTAGAATTATTTTATGTTTTCGTTAGTACAATAAATGCGCGATTTACTTTAACTTTTCAGATAAACAGCGAATCATGATCAACGATAACCGTAAATGTTGAAGTTTTAAATTCAAAAAAAAAGTTAGTCTTTCTAACTTTATCCGATCCGATATTTCAGAATCACTTATGAGGACAGATATAAATATTATAACATGACTGACTAGAAATAGTACGATGGGCTTTTAATAATTTAAGCGCATTCTCAAGGGTTGGAAAATAAAATTGCGAATAAGAAAGGTACGAAATAGTCTTGGAACTTAAAAAAAAAATTGAATATTTAAAAAAAGGTGTAGATTGATTTTTTTAGAATTTTCAATTGGTATTGTTGAAGTTATTATAAAAATGTATGCCATGAATAAACGCAAATATAAATGTTACTTTCTGTCTGTAATAATTAATTATTTTTACATAGTTACGGCAAACCGGCTAGAATTTAGAATTATACAATAACAACTTCAGATAAGTTTTATATATATTATATATATATATATATATATATATATATATATACACACACATATATATATATATATATAATTTTAAATATTAAAAGAAAAGTTCTTTAAATGTTAATTAAATTTTAAAATAATTACTGAAGTAAAATTTCTTTAGGCGTGTTTTGAATATAAAGGTTATTATTACTGTTACCAAAGTGTTATACGTATGCGCATAGAGATAATAAAATAAAGGGTGAGGGACTAAATATCGTATAAGTGGGAATGTATTTAGCGAACGAAATGAATATACGAACAGTCTGGTTAGCGTTTTTAGCCGAGAACTCTGATCATTTATTGCGAAATATTTCGAAACGTACATGTGGCAAGAGAGACACAATAAATTCTTATACGCACACACTGATTAGTAGATAAAAATATAATTTTATATGTAACGGGGAAATATACACTCGCCGAATGATCATCTGCGATTTTCATTACGACGTTACCGCTTGTTTTTGTTTGAAAAATGACAGAATTTCGGAACATTACACTTTCATTTATCGGAAATTATTAGAAAAACTACAAAGCGGAACTTCTATTTCTCATTTAAGCTATCAGAAACACTTTAATTATAATAATGCGTAAAGTAATATTTTTATAATGTGTAATATAATTATCTATCGTATGACCTTCTATTACTTATTGTAAGAGTATTATCACTATATTTTTAGTTTAATTATAACATCCTTTATTGCGTATATAAAACTTCATTTTAACCGCGTTAAAGGGTTACACGGAAATTTTATTTTTTTTTAATTCCCTCTTTTATACACAACCAGAAGCACACGCGCGCACTAGTTATCCTATATAAAATATCGAGTAATAAATCCCAAAATGTTATTCACAATATGCAGGTATTGCTAATGGATGATATCGATAATGATGGCAACATTGAATTAGTCCTCGGTTTAACCGATCGAGTTGTTCGATGCTATCGTTGGACACAAAATATTTCTGGCGGTAAACTAATTTGTTTAAATAAGTGGGAGTGTGCTGATCAGATTGGTAATATCACAATGAATTACGATTCAGCACAGCAACCTTGTTTGTTAATATCACAACCTGGTGGTACCTTTATGAGAGTTCGATGTCGCACAAAGGAACAAGGTGAAAGGTATATGCCACTAATATTTTTAATTTTAGTTAAACAATCATTTAAATGTAAAAAACAAAGAATCGGAAAAATGTTACTGAATATAAACATATAAACTCGATCTTTCGAACCTCGTCATGGGAACACCCCGAGACTACCGGACGAAATTCTTGTAGAATAGTCGGTTTTAGTTGACTGTTGCATTCTTCCCAAAATAATATTGTTTTTTCACGGTGGTTAAAAAAGGGAAAACAGAACCGGTAAATTTAATTTACGGTTTGCGTAGGAATTTAAATTATAATTTTCATAATGATTTTTAAATAACGTAAAAACGTAACTAAATGTCTTGTTACGCTCAGCGTAAGAGTGGCATAGCCATTAATAATAATGTTTTTTGGGTTATTAGAAATCCTGTTACTTTTTTATATTGCTTAGACGGAAAAACTATTAACGAAATTCGCGAATTGTAGCCATGGAGCGTGGTATAATTGGAAATTGCTATCCAAATCGTAAATAAAAGAATGCCGAGTTAAAATCGAATCTTCTTTAACAATTAAAGAAGTGCATTATTATCTTCAAGTCCCTATGGTAAGGTCCAAAAGATCAAGTTTATATAAATATATATCCAAGGGCGTCGCCAGCCGATGAGGCAGGGGGCAAGATGATAGAAAGAGAATATGAGTTATAGGAAGAATAAAATTTATAGATTGTAAAGGCTTAATATTTTATTAAACAAGAATAAAATCTTAATTAAAACATAATTTTCGTGGGTTTCTGGCAGATTGTTCTACTACTTTATTATAAAAGTCTTCCAAATTGTCCGTGATTACGCGCCTATGAATACTCATCATGGCCAGTTGATTAAAAAGTTTCAAGGCTCCAGGGGGGGTGGCAGCTGCCACCCCTCTGCCCCCCGCTAATGACGCCCATGTATATATCATCGATTTCGAGGAGAAACTCAGCAAGTGACATTTTATAAGTTTTAAGAAAGCAGCTATTTAATATTAAATATCATTACGCAAAAACATTAAGGTAAAAATTTTTCCGTTTTTGTTTGTTCGTATAAAAATAAAAATAATTATTTTCGTTATACACGAGCAACGGTTTCAAAAAATTATTAAGTAATAGGAAAAAAAGAAGTTCTGTTTAATAAATTTTACCTTAGTGCACTATTAATGAGTTTAATTTAAAGGTAAAACTCGTGAAGTACTATTTTAAACATAATTAAATTACAAGTTTGTATATCATTCTTCGAATAAATTATGCTATAAAATTAATTGACAGTTAAATAGAGTGATATGAAAATGTATATTAAACATGTTTACTACTTGTAATTTATTTCGAACAATGATAGAACTTAAATTTTATATAAATTGGTATAATGTTACAAGTGCTTCACAGTACCGATAAAATTAATACGAAAAAATATAATAAATTTTATTATTAAAGTAAAAGTAAAAAAAAATGAAATTACGAAATATTCAAAAAGTATAATATCTAAAAAAAAAAATTTTCATATTTTAAACACGTAATTTTTATCCTTTATTTCCGTCATTGTATTTACTTCTATTTTTGATTAATTTATTTGTGAATTCTTGAAAATTAAAAAAGTCTCTGTACTTTAAATAGCTAGTATGGTAAGGTTACTTTTTCGTTTTTGTTTTGTGCGTACTTAAAAATTTTTTTTTTAATCATTTATCGAAAATATTAATCTATTTTCTGCTACTTCCTCAAATGCAGATTGCGTTGAGTTACATTATGTTTAAGAATGTCCGGCGGTTTCTAAAACCTTAAATTCCAAAATTTTTTGAGTACATATCGCTGACCACAAACACAAAACGAAAGATTGTACTGCATAAGTGTTTGAAAGTCACGTAGGAAATACTATCCGAAATATAGTTATATTTAAATACTCGAGAAGTACTAATTCAATTTCATGTTCTCCTTCAATTAATTTCATTCTAATAAAAACAATAATCCTTATTATACTTACCACCTTTGCAAATTATCGTCAATTTAAGGCTAAAACTCATTAAGTATAGTTTGTTTCGAAAAACGATTTAACGAAATAAAGTTTCTTTCTAAATTAATTTTTTAAAGGAATTAAATAAAATTAGTCAAATCTATTTGTTAAAATGTACCTTGTAATAAAGTCAAATTTCTATTTTGTTTTATTTTATTTTAGTTCACTTAGTCCCAATAATTCGATTCGAGATTATATATATTTTTTAAGTAACAGTCCAGTTTTTTTACCTGTTTATTCCCTTGTTTTAATTTTTTGCAAAATCTAGTTTTGTAACTTGTAAATATCGAATTTAATTGTAATTTTTATTTTTCTATATTCGTCATCAGTCAGGTGGTTTTCTTTTTTGTTTGTGTTTATTTTTCAGTAATTAATATAATCGTTTTTGATTTATTGTATTGTATCCGTTTAATATTTCTACCGGAACATTTATTTTTATCTTTTTTTGTTCATTAAATTTTCCGTATGAAGAACTTTTTTAGTATCCTCGAACACTTTCATTATATGTAAAAGTTCGACTTTATCATTGCGGACTTATTGCAAAATTATATATTTGTAGCATTTAATATTTTATTGTTCTTTTGTTGTTTTTTTTGTGACATTTAAAATTATTTATTTAAACATATTGTGAGTTTAATTAAACAGAGTATGTGCTATGCAAACCAAGTGTGCATCTGTAACTGCAGCCATATAAGGGCATGTGCGTTTTAGTTTTATGGCCATTAAGATTATATTTTATATTAATAATTTTTATTTTACCATCGCCGAGGTTCGAACTGAAGTTAGTATAGTGTGGGATATTCGTACTGTGTTGAAATAATAGCAGTTATGCTTTAAAAATTGAGAGAGGAAAAATAATACCTTTAAAAATTCTTTTAAAATATCGTTTTATCTCAGTCACTGTCATTTATTCAATGAAGAATCCGAAAGTAAAAACTCGGTGGCGCGTTTAATTATCCGTTAAAAAAATAGCAATCGATGATACGTTTGAAATGTTCCTTTTTTTTCTACCAGATAATTGTTACCTAGTTTCCGAGTTAATCTGTTGCTCACGTTTTATTATCCGTTTTACGTTGTTTTCACTTTTTCCGGTGTTTCTTCTTTCTTTCTTTACAGAATAGGCAAACAATTAAAGAGAAATTTTTAAAACTATTTTATGGAATTTTCAAAAAAGTTATGGGATAGTTGAATAGAGAGCCAAAAGAAAATATACAAATAACTCGTAACTTCAGTAGAGCAATTCAATTAAAAAGATTAAGTAGTTTAATAATTAGTTGTTCCCTCTGCACTGTTATCCGTATTGTTCAACTGCAGCAGCCTCGGGATATGACAAAGATTATTTTTAAAATTTCGTGAACAATAGCTACGGTATACAATTTAATTACCGTATTAATCTAATTCGTAATCTGATAAATTCACTTTTATTTCCGCTGATAATCACGGTGACTATTTCCTTTTTCAGCGACAAAATGATAGTAGATTACCAGCCACTGACTTCTAGGAGAATGAGAAATGTTGGAATATCTTCGGAAATATTGGGAAATATTGTATTATCGAAAGAAAATCGGTTAAATAGTAAAGGCACTCCGTATGTGGTCGCTACGTTAGATGGTACTTTGATGTTTGTTCAAGATGAAGAAATTCAATGGTACATAGAAAATTACAGCTTATTAATTTGTTACAAAATTAACGCGCATTCTGTCTTTAATTGTTAGCAATTGTACTATTTTCGTTTAAAATTTCTTCGAACGTTCCTTAATCATTTGTGTTAAATTTTTTATTTAGTACTTCGCTATTCGTATGTATGCGAAGAATGAAAAAACTTTTTGTGATCAACCCGCTAACATCAAATTGTCTTCTGTAATGTTAATATTCGAACCTTTTAATTTCTTGCGAGTAATAAATTCCTTTTTAACTGAAGAGAAACCGTATATAGGCAAAGAAGTCAACATAAAGTCCACAAAACCGGGACTCCATATATACGCAAGTGGCACTTGTGTTCCGTAAACGGTTTTCGAGAATAAATGTCATTTATATTTTATTTCGAAAATAAACAAGTTTCGATAATTTTAGAGTGATAGGTATCATTTAATACTGGTTAGTTTAATGTTTGCGTTTTAAAAATGCACTCGATTTTGTCTGTACAACATTTAATTACCGTCTCGCAAAAATTCTATTTGTTCGCTTGTAAATTTTATTATTAAGTTCACTGCATTTTTTTATTGAAAAAAAAAGAAAGTACTACATTATTAGTATACGAGCGTTTTTAGCCTAAAACAAAAATTGCCCCAAAGACGTCACAAGATTGTTCTTTTCTATTCAAAAATTATGTTTGTTTTATATTTGTTTTTTAAATGAAATTAGTGATAGATCTTAAAGATGTATTAATGCTATAAATTTCTGTTTCAATCAGTGTATTTTCCATTTTTTGAATAACGGAATTATTTTAATTATATTTCACATCGTAATTTTGTCAACACCTAGATTATTATACGGTTGTAATAATTTCAGTTTCAGGTAAAAATTATAAAACAAACCATTTGTTGCGCTCGGAAAATATTGCGTTATTCAAATAAGTGTGTCGTCTACTTAAACGTTTGAAAATAAAATATGGTAGTGCAACACTTACCAAAATCAATATTTCATTTTTTCATAGTTAATTATAATGACGATATATATTTTTTACATTGTTTTCTGTACACACTTTTGTTTTAATGAATATAAAGTTATACATATTTCAGATAAATTTTTCCATTTTGTATTATGTTAGTAAGATAATTACTATTCTTATTTCGTAATATAATTTATAAAGTAATTATTCCCAAACAAATTTAGATTGCTTTATTAGTTTTTCTAAACAGTCAGAGGATTTGAGAAAATCAATAGTTTTTTTTTAAGTTTGTTTTAATTTCATCCGTAAAAATCTAAATACAAAAACACGATACACTTAACCGAGTTCAAATGAAATCACACATTAAGTAAAAATATTTCATTTAATTTATTTTTGTCGTCATAAAAAGATTCTTGTATATCTGGAAATCGTGATGTCATCGAGGAAAGTTTTGTTTTAGACTGCAGACGCTCGTATTAGCATTGTCAATGAAATGATGAAAACTTAATTTTGCTATCGATAAAGTAACTTTTTGTTTATCTGTAAAATGTGTTTTTGAAGTAAATTTGTTTTGGAAGATATATACAATGAACATTTTGTTTTGCAAATTTCAAAATTTATCTTTTTCTGTTTGTTTGTAATTATTATTTTTTTTACGGATTTGGAACTTAAAACATTTCTATCGTATAAGAAACCGTTAAGAAAGGGTGAAACTAACACGTTAGTCCATAATAAATCAGTCTAAAGTGAGAAATTCTAGCGGTTGATGAAATTAATGTAATTCTTGCGGAAGAAGTAAGCAAAGATGTTTTAATATAGCGGTAAACATTTTTCTGCTATTCATTTAGGTCTATTCAGGTTGACCACCAGTTATTTGCACTCAGTAAAATGGACGTCACCGGGAACGGTAGCGATAAAGTGATAACTTGTTCGTGGGAAGGTCATACTTACATTTTAGATCACGAACGAAACAGTATCCAGTTTCAGATGGATGAACCTGTTTCGGCCTTTTGTTCCGGTCTATACACCGTCGATGCTTCGAAACTGCCCACGCCGTGCTTGGTATATTTGACCTTTTCGAATAAAGTAATTCATTATTATAAAATTTTATTTAAATTTTTTCATCTAAATGTATTAGCATAACGTTGAAGCGGAATTAATCCTCAAGTTGAAATAGAGAAGATTTTGTTTGCCATTTTCTAGCTTCAAGCGAACGTATTTCATACATTTTTAACGTTATCGCTGGGAGTCGTTCTAGAATGATATACGATTCAAATAATCATGTTCTAAAAAAGCGTTACCATAAAATAAAAGTAATTTTTTTTGGCTTCAGTTACACATATTGCCTAGTAAATAGAATTGGACATTTGTTAATCGTTGTATGTTGATCATACGTTAATCGCGATTCGTTATTCTTTTTTTTTTTTTTTTTTTTTTCCTGCTGCCTTTAGTTAATATGATTACAATCACTTTTATTACTTTATTCATTGAATTATAAAAACATATTCTTAAATTGTTCAGTTCACATTATTATCCGACATGCTTCTATGTTATAAAGTATTCATACTTGTAATTATAATAAATTTAATATGAAAGAAAAAATAAAAAAAAATAAAAAAAACATTTAAAAAATTATCGTTATAAAGATAAGTACGATATAAATTTAACTTTTAGCTTTCAAAAAAATAATATTAAATGAATACAACTGTACCGTTAAATAATAATCCTTTGTCAAAGAATTAAAAGTAAAATTAATTTATAAATATGTATTTTAATTTAGATCGATTATTATTTAGAACGTTGTCGACTTTTCTTTGTTCATAATAAAACGTAATTTATGTATTACGGGTACAACTAATAAAGTTGAAACGAATGAACAAACTTATAATTATTAATAAAGTAATCAACATAGTTTTAAATAAAAATCCATCTAAATAAATCGCATATTTATCACTTAATTTTACTTTTAATTTTTTGACAAAAGGACAATTTTATTAATTTAATAATATTTTGTTTAAAACTATAATATCATACTTATTATTACGTTTCCAATGATAATTTTTTAAATATTTTTCGATTTCTTCTTTCATATTAAATTTATTATAATTATTTACAAGTATAAGTATGTATTTCATCATCATCACCTACAGTCGTCACCCCAGGTGAGGTATCGTGATTAACATTTAATCCACCAGTGATTTTGTGATTTTCCGCCATTTGTCACGATCCTCTGATTAACGTACGCATTGTGCGAATGACAATCCTGTTGTATGTAATACAACATCTGTCCATCTCTTAGGTGTGCGTCCCGGTGGTCGTTTTCCATTAATCTTTCCCATGACCAACGTGTGTTCCATTCCCTCCTGGTTTCTTATTATATGTCCGAAGAATTTCAGCACTCTCATTGTGACAATCGTTGACAACGACACCGACTTCCTGTAACACCGATTCATTTGTGCGCTTTGCGGTCCATGGAATTCTAAAGAGTCGTCTCCGGCACCATATTTCGAAGCTGTCGATTTTTCTTCTGTCCAATTTTTTTAAAGTCCACGTCTCCGCTGCATATAACACAATGGAAAATACAAGCGTCTGGACAAGTTTAATTTTGACCATTTTTCTAATGGAGTTGTCTTTCCAAATTTTGTTCATCCTTATCATGGCGTTTCTGGCAATTTCGATTCTCCGTCTTGTTTCACCTTCGGAGCCTCCTTTATTCTCTAAAAGTCACCCTAAGCATACGAAACTTTCCACAGTTTCATAACCAGCGAGTGCCTTTTCATGGGATGGTACAGTATTTCCACGATCGATGATCATTAACGTCTTATTTTTGTTTATATTTAATCCATACTGCATACTAATTTTTTTCAGCTTATTTAGAAGTTTTTTCATTTCTTTCATATTCGCAGCTATTAGTGTTGTGTCATCCGCAAATCTAAGATTTGTTATTCTTCGTCCTCCTATCACTATTCCGCCACTCCATTGCTCTAGAACAAGTCTCATTATATATTCTGTGTTCAAGTTAAAGAGCATAGGCGACAACACACAGGCCTTGCCTGAATCCTTTCTGAACGTGAAACTCTCTTGATCTTGCAGTGTCGATACGTACAATATTGCGATTGTTCTTGTACGGCTTCTTTATGAGATACACAATATGTTTTGGTGCATCCGTTTCAATTAGTATTACCCAAAGTTTATGCCATTGAATATTATCGGAGGCTTTTTGGTAATCTATAAAGCATATTACTACAGGTACTTTATACTCGCGTGCTTTTTCTATCAATAATTTTATGTTAAGAATCTGCTCCCGTGTACCTCGCCGTTTTATAAAGCCTGCTTGTTCCTCAGGTATTTCTTTCGCCATATGCGCGTAGATCCGGTTATTTAGTATTCGTAACATTATCTTGCTGACATGCGACAGAAGAGATATCGTGCGATAATTTTCACACTTAGTTGTTTTCCCTTTCTTATACAAAGGTATGTATACAGATTGATACCAGTCTTGGGGCCAATCTCCAGTCGCCCATATAGTGTTACATTAGTATAGAAAAATATTTGATAACGTTACGAATTTTAAATTTATAAATATGTTTTTATCACTTTATTAAAGTAATAAAAAAAACAAAATAGTTAACATAAAAAAGAAACAAAAAGAAAAGAAAAAATATATATATATATATATATATATATATATATGTATATATATTTGGTCTATACACCCGTCGGGTAAATTAATGATTAAGGTCTGATTTACGAATTATGATTAACGAATACATTTTGTGAATAATAATTGAAAAAGATGATGTTATTCTTCTTATTATTATTGTTCAAATAATATCAAACACTGCTGGTAAATTTGTATATAAGGGATTATACGTTTGAAAAATGATATTTAAAATCTCCTCCGAAAATGATTAAACGTGCACTGCACAGGTTAACAGAATTTTAAATGAAAGAGGATAATGAAATTAATGCAGTGATAAATGGGTCTTTTAAAATTACGGGATCCTAATGTTTAAATAGTCTTTAGCTTGTAAAATATTTTTTCCCTTATTTTGTGGCTGCGGTATTATTACCAATTTCTCGTGTTAAAAACGATACACTCACGTTATCGTTGTTACACTTGTGTCTACTTCTTGTAAAATTCGCTCATACAGAACTCAAACCGGTATGTAGTTTTTCCTATATGATGTACGATTTGAGTGTATAGCGTTTAAGGTAGGAATGTCTTAAAAGGGAGAAAAAAATAGAATAAAAATAGAAAATTATTTTCATCATTAGTTTATATATTGACGGTTAATAAAGTACGAACCTTAAACAAAAAGAAAACGATCAGCTTGAACAGAAAATTTTCCTGAAAGTGAATCAACTGACATGCGCGAGTTGTTCTGTTGACGTATACCGATCGGGAGAAATTTCGTACGTGGAACTCTCAAACGCTATTCGCTTGCTCACTCAAATCATGTAGGCGATCCAAATGTTTACACGAAACTGTGTTCCCATGCGTGTTGAAAATGATTTCAACCTGTTTATGTTAGGTTCTTGAGTCTTCTCGTGAAACGTCGTACGTGATTAGTTATTTTGCATTATTTAATTAGTAAAAAATGTCCCAGTGGACTGATACAATAACGTATATATATACAAGCATGGATCGTAATCCGGTTTATGAAAATCGGTTTTATAAAAATAAATAAAAGCAGATATATTTGTTGAAATATATTCAAGGTAGACTTAAATGACTAGGAAGTACGATATAATTAATATTAAAAAAATGCGCTCGCATTTCCAGGATAAAATTTAGAAAAAAAAAAAAAAAATTATACAGAACTTCTGCAACTGAGATCAAAGCCGTGCTCGCACTTATTGTACGTACACTCGCGTCGTGTCGATAAATCCACGCGTGCAAGTTTTGAGCTGGAATAAGACATGGAGTTTATCGAGCCGTGTATAATATCAATTTTAAGAAATGGAGAATATTTTTGTATGATCGCTGGCATAATTTTCTAAGAACAAGCGTCCAATATTATCAACTGATTCAATAAACCAGACTTATTTATAAGCCACGAAGAAGATTAGAACGAGTTACTCACCTTTTGCTATTGCAGTCGATGGCAGCGATGTTAAGCTTTGGATTTTCATTGTTGCTTCAAAGTTGATCTTCCTAAGTGCTTCTTAAGCGTAATATTATTAAACCGTTTACTACACAATTTATACGTAGAGTTGAAGCAAATTTTAATAAATACGGCTTATAAACGTTTGACGAGAATTAATTCTAAATGTCAGTGCCCGCATAAATTAGTACGCGAGTATAATGGCATATTGGCACGTTTTTCCTTAGTAGGAGGGCCCCTGCCGTTAAGATTAAATAGTAGGTGAATTTTTAGTATCGAAATAATCGTTTCAAGTTTGTCTTTGCTTTTTTTTCCCCAGATTTACGTGTATTACGATATACATTTTCCGAGTATTGTGACTACAAATTTAACGCAGTACATGCAGGAAAAGGAGCAAAACGAAAAGACGAATTCGTTGCGTGAACAGCTGCTAGGTTTCACGGAAGACAAGGATAGTCGTAAGTTGATCTCCTGGTGTTTGTACGGCAAACATAACTTTCGTTAATTATCTTAGCAAGTAGAATAACGTTAATTTCTTCAATTTAAAATTTGTCGCTCGTAAAAAATACTCAAATCGGTCTTAAAAAATATACGTACATATCTTTATAGTACGTGCCTGTACGCATTGTTGCAAATCGCGATTAAAATAATTTTTTTAATTTTATAGGAATTTAAAATGCGGGGTGTATGCTATTAAATGTTTTGTCAGTAAACGAGATCTGTTAATTTTTTTTCGAAACGTACTTAAGTCTTCCTTTAAATTACCGCTGAGATGCAATAAAGTGTTGTTTTTTCTTATTTGTTTATTTAAACTTTTTTGTCCGCTAACGAATTAAAGCTGTAGGATGTTGTTTTTCTTATAATTGCGCCATTTTTGGTTTTTTAGTCTGCGTAGAAAAATGTTAACAAGGAAAAAAAAACGAATTTAAATAATTATACGTATTTTTGTTTTGCGGCAAAAATTTACAAATGGATATTACGAAGAAAAAAAAAATTTTGAGTTGACGGCTTTACTGAAAGGTATCGCAGAGTATTCAGTTGGCTCACTACGCAACTGTTGTAAACAAAAACAGCGAGATTATGTTTATTTTTAGATTTTTTTTTGGTAAAAATTAGTTTCGAATTCATTCTCTCCTTGAGAGGACTGCATACACTGTGCAGGTGTAACAATGAATTTGAAGCTCATCTGTGCCGATCAGCTTCTATCTTCGATTTTCGAATGGTCGGCTGAAACAGTTAAGGTGTAGCGTGAGGTAGAAAAACCATGGTGATTTTTTTCATGCAACAACTAAAAATCACGAATATTTATTTATTATTATGTCTGGAGTGTACATTACATTATTCGATCCAGAGGAACTGGAATATGCGGTAGCGGTCGCACGCATATACGTTTCTTCATTGCGACTTTGAATTACCACTGCATTATAGCCGTCATTGCGTTATTTTTTATTGAGAAATACAACTATTGTCGAGCACTATTCCATTTCTTTTCCCTGAAATGGAAGATACGTTTATCTGCTGTTCAGAATAATTTTATTTTATATTTTTTTACAAAACCGCGTAATTTAGATTGTTTCGGATGCTAATTACCAATGGTTACGATAATTTTCCGAATTCTATTTATTCCGAGTGCTATTTTTTACTAAAATTTAATACGGTCAAAACATTTTTTATTTGCAATATTCTTTATGTAATGAATTATAAATTTAAAGGAAAATAAATAAATAAAACTTGAAAATTCGTAAAATTCGTAAAATTAACCATTTTATCCTGAAAAATATCAGAAGAAATCGTAAATACACTTATATCACGGTAAATTTTGTTATTTGTTGGTGAGCGATGGAATGTTAGTAAAAAGCCTCCGCGGAAGTATCAACCTCTTCTGCCATTTCGAAAGTCTTCTATTTTTCAGCAAAAGAAGCTCTAAAGCAACATAGACCTGTGGTATATTACTTATTTTCTAAATGTTGTAAAGGTTTCTTCATTTTTTTAATTTCTTTCGTTCACTTTCATTCCGTTTACACTGTTCTTACAGATTTTCTTATGCCGTCGTTTATTTATCGTTTTCATCGGAATAAAAAATTGTATTCTTACAGTTCTTTTTGTTTTGTTTTTTTTGTTGTTTTTGTTATGAAATCATCAAATTCTGGATTATTATACATTTTCTTCCTTTTAACTTTTTTTTTAATTTCATTAACTCGCGATATTTAATTATTTCTATAAATTCGCAACTCACTATTTTAACACTTTTAAACTGCCCGAAAATAATCAAACTGATCAGTATGTGTAAACCATTCACAGGCTACATCAATTTAAAACGAATCGGTCGCCGTAACAAATGCATTTTTAGATCTTATTTTTCTCTTTCAAAGATCGATGAAATCTGCGTTTTCCTCTGGACTCATAATTTCCACAGAATAAATTAAAAAGTCGAAATTAATTAAATATTACAATACGTAGCTAAAAATGGATAACTAAGACCTGTTGCTAAACCACGGTTACAACCAGATACATACATCAGAGGGCCGGACTTGCAGCTGGGCATACTGCTATGACGACCCCTGCGTTTATTCTGGTTACCGTAATTGATCGTTATGCTCTAAACTTTCGTCCAACAACCGTTCTTAATTTATACGAAATTATAACTGACTGAAGTAGGGGCGTCGATGAAAAAAATTCAGAAATCAACTGCTTTTAAAAAAATTTTTGCCTGATTTAAAACAAAACATTTTTTCCCATTTTTAAATTTTTTCTTAAATGGTTCGCCAAATTGACTGTAACTAAAAATTTGTCTGTTGTTGCGACAGTAGTTATTTGATAAAAATGTTAAATTCGTTCCAGCTTTATAAACCGCTCCCGAATAAAATTACCTGTTCACCGTGATTTGTATTAACTGTGCGCTTTGATATTGCAAAATTATATTTACTAGTGCCCCCCCCCTCCCCGTTAGTCAAAATACGACCATAATTATTATTAAAAATTTGAGGAAAACTGCATATTTCGAACACTTTTTTTTTCTACTCTTATACATTCGTTCATCGAATATCCGAGAACTCACACTTTTATATGTACTTACAATACAAAACAGTTCAGTGCCATTGTCAATTTAAAAACCCTAAAATTTATTGCTATTAAATAACGACACCTTAAAATTTAGTACACTGTAAAAAAAAAAAAAAAAAGCTAATAATGATGATTATTAAGAAAAATTAAAACACTTTAATAAGAACAGATTTGCTACTGGCTAAAGCAATTTCATTTTTCATTTTTTATTTAAATAAGAAAAAAAAAGTTACTGTTTCCAAATTTTTTTTTTTGCCGATAACAGTAAAGGTCGTCAATAGCTACTAAACAAAAAAAAAAAAACGGAAGAAAATCGGTTAATAAACAGAGGAGAAAAAGGTGCTGAACTGTTTTGCTTTTGCCTATTTATTATATATATACAGAAGATTCTGTTATTTCCGTGTAGAAATAACTTCGGTTGTCTATTTTTATTTCCGGAATAATAACATTTTCGCGATGTTTAATACCTTTTGTTTTTCCTCTTTTCAATTTGTTAAATTATTTACAAATGATATTAAAAAAGAGACAATTTGCTATTCAGCGTTCCCAAAATTACCGACCTCCTTAGGTTCTCGATGCGGTTATAAACTGTTTTGTTGAAAGATGAAACATAGCTTTTCTTCCGGTTTAATCCTTACAGAATTTTTTATTCTCACTGAATGTTTTAAATAATGCTATTTACGATGCAAAGATTTCGTTTGTTATTTACAAATCATTGTATTATATAAAATTTTCACTTTATTAAATTCTAAAATTTTTCGTCTTCGAACTAAAATACAAATACGGATCATTTGTATGCGCATCAGTATACTTACACGCACATACCTACGCTTGCGCGTCTGCGACTTTATCATTATTATTATAATATCTGAACGGTATCTTAATTTCAGTAATTCACGCAGGCGTGTGTTAATGTCGCATCTTTGATTTATTCAGTAAAATCATTATATGATAAGTAACAGAAGATAGGAACATGCAAACAACTAGTATGATTATTTGAGTGTGCAGTCCGAAATAGTTACTATAGTAAAAACTGGAAGCGGTGAAAATATTCTGAAAAAGAAAGAAAGAAAAAAAAAAGTGTATTATTAAACGGCGGACAATGAAATAACGTATTACTTGTCGGTGATAAATAAAAGTTTCTTAAACACTTTTAATTTAAAATCGAATTTTCTTTTAGAATTTTCATTACACTTTGTATGACGTGTAATTTTAGAAAAAGTTTAGGACAGAGAGCCATTTTTAAAAGTAAAATCAGTGATTATGACGATGTTTTATTATTGTTAATATTATTTTTCGCCGAATTGATTAGTTTCTGTAACGGGTGTCATGGCGAGTTTAAGGAAAAGGCGGGAGAAGAAAAAAAAAACAAATCAGCCGAAAGTTCACAGTTTATATTGCATTTTGTAGTAAAAAAAGAGGTTCTTTTAAAGTACGATTTTATCAAAACGTAAAGTAAATTATTTCAAATTGTGTAACCAGTCTTCTTCTCGCTGATAGTAAAATCGATTATTCATTAATGGCGAAATGCTATTAGTTTTTCAACATTTAATCGAATTTAAAATTTTTACTTTATAATAAAAAATGTTTTTTCCCTTAAAATATAAACAACACGTTCTACCGTGGATATTCTGATGAACAATGCTAAATTGTTATTTTTCAAAGTTAATTTATGTAGAGATATTATTATTCGTTTTTACACCTAAACCGGTGATCGTTAGCTTATTGCTCTATATTTTTTAAATTTGTTTAACAAATATTTTTTTTTAAACATTGCCAACTAAATAGAAGTATATCTCAAACAGTTAACATAGTAATATTAAAAAAGTGAATTCAAACAGTAAACAGTTGTGTTTGATACTCTTTAACTTTGGCAAAATTTTAATTCTGCGATGACGTGGGCTATCATACTTTTTAAAATTCTGCCAACAACTGCTAACTAATTGTAAACTTTCGTAAAATAAATACAGAAAAAATAATGCGAAGAATTTTCTAGTTGCCGTATTCGTTATGTGGCGATAACTTTTGATTACTTTCTTTTTTCTTACTGAATTAATCGAAATAAAATAAAATTTACAATGATATCTAAAACGATAACACATTTTGCTGCGCGAGAATAATGATAATTAAAAATAAAAAAAAAAAAGGCAAATGAGAAACAGCTAGCGTTAGTTGACAATTTTTTATTACTGCTCAAATATTCATTGTTTTTTATTTATTATTAATACCATTAGTTTAAGTAATAATTAATATTAGTACTGTAATTATTTTTATCGTATTATTACAATGTAATACTTGATATATATGTGTGTGCCTTTGTCGTTATATTACGAATATATTTATTTATGTGTTGAATTGTTTCAATTATAATTGAACGTAAACTGAATGCGATGTCGTGAGATTTATTCGGATCCTATCAAAAAGGCGCCCAAAGCGTTAATGGAACACGCTCGCCGTAACTTCTTAGGAAGTAGGAAAAATTTCGTATAAGCGAAAAATTCGATATGGGAAATTGTCAATACATAACATCGTTAATAAACGTGGTATTACTGAAATTAAGCTGATATTAGTCAAATCCGTGTACTAGAAATAAGAGAACTTAATGGTATGCACTGAAAATTGTACGAAGAAAAGAACAGTCATCGCGCAATTTCAGTATAAAAATTTACTGAGAAAACTTTACAGCATACAGTAATTATTGCGGTGCTAATAAATGTTTAAGAAAGAAAAGTTTGCAGCAACTTGAAAACAATAGCTAACAAAGATTATAATAATCAAAATGTAAATTCGTTTTGCCATTGTTTTTTTTTTTTTTTTTTTTTTGTGGGGGCTTATATGCAAGACAACCCATCGGCCATTATATTAGAGAGCAAGGTTAAGTTAGAATTTTGGAAGACATTATAAATGAATATAGAATCCAATATAAGGCGATATTATTTGTAGCCAAGAGCGAACTTATTTTACACGGGGAAGGTCTAATCTAAGATTAATCAATGAATTATTATATAATATTTTTTGAGTGTTTTTGTATTGACTGCATTCGAAAAAGAAATGGTCCCCGTCTGCCAACTTATCTCGATCATCCAGGTGTGGACAAAAAGGGGACTGACTAAGCTAAGCCCCTGCTTATACATAAAATAAGGTAATCTGTTGACTCGAAAGTGTAACCGACATATCGTCACTATAAATTTCTGGGGATTGTTAACCCAAAATCGGAACATACCACGGTGTTCTAGGAATATACGGTTGAATAGATTTATATAATTTTGATTTATATGGATTGTACCAAATGCAATTCCAATATTGTTTGTGGGCAAACTTAACGAAATATAAACGATCTTTGCTAGGGAATTTTGGAATTAGTGAAGCAACCTCATCAACCGCTAATTTTGCTGCTTTATCCACTATTTCATTACCATATACCCCCACATGAGCCGAAATCCACACCAGATTTATATTAACCCCCCTTTTCCGCCAAATCAATCAAGTATAATCTTATTTTAAGAGCAAGCAGGGGTGCCTTAAAGTTAAAGGAAAGATCTTGCAGAGACATTAAGCAGCTTTTGGAGTCACTTGAATAAGTAAATTTCCTGAAAAATTATGCCTAACGGCGAATAATAAAAATGTAATAATTGCCATACACTTCGCAGTGAAAACTCAGGAGAAACGAGTTACATTTTTTTATCATATTTAAGTGAGGGATATAAAAAGCAGAACCAACTTGATGTGGATTTTTTGACCCATCCGTAAATATGTACCTATATCCCGGCCAATGTTGTTTTTCCCTTCTTTGACATAAGCTAAAAACAATAGGTCGCTTTCACGACACAATTATCCAGTAGTTGCTCAGTGATTTTCCTTCGGCAATATTTACTCCTGAAAAAATAACTGTGAAATTTAGTCATTCTTTGTGGTCATCTCGAGGTTGGTTTTAATTTGATTACACGTTTGGGCAAAAAAAATCAAATTGATTAAGATATTATCAATTTTTTCTTTACATTAGTAAAAACATCAGGAGAAGAGAAACTAATAATTCAATTTTATATCATTGCTGCTTCTGACACGATTTACGTTATGTGACGATGATGAGCTAACCAAAAAGGTATATATAAATTTCCGATTTCCGTTCTACAGTGATACAAGGTTTTTATCAAAAGTTGTGTGAGTGTCACAATGAAACCATAACTTTGTGGACTTTAATGAACTAAATAAGTCTGTAAAATTGAAGCAAAAGATTTTACCGTGATTTTAAGTCAATCTCTTTATGTAACTTCATTAGCAGATCTCTGAATAGCACTGTAATCTCATCGTAATATATACATTACTGGAAAATTATTTCTCGTTTCGTACATCTATTTTACGGGAGATTTATTTTTACTTTTTCGTTGTCTTTTTTTTTTTTTTTGGTGCGTATCCGTAGTTGAGAAGTTTTTCTCGTAATAGAATTTTATGTATAGCTTAAAATACATTTCTCTTATTTCACATTCAAATTTAGGAATTTAAAGACAATTTACATTTTTTTTTTTTTTTTTTTTATAAATGAAAAACGCGCCCTGCTGGTATCGGTCTACACCTCGCCAAACCAAGAATTCTTCCTTCTCAACCTCATAGCTTGCAGTCTGGAATTAAGAAGTTTGTTTGAAATTCTCGAGGAATTTAGTAACCACGATATTCCTATATTTCTCGGTAGTGGTGATCTTAACTTGGATTTACAGAACGATCCAACCATTTCCACATCGCGCAATTCGACGTGCATTGACATCGTCTTTTCATAACACTTCGACTCGCTCGAAACGGGCCATTACATCTCCTGATTTAGTAATGCATCATCCTCTTCTTTCGATAATGACGCATACCTTCGATATCAACGTTGTAAATGGTGTAAATAACGTTAAGGTTATAAATAATGTAAATAATTTTTTGTAAATTCTAACAGCGATGTAAATGTGAATACCATATCTGCTTCTGCGGAACTATTTTGTATACAATAAAATGAATAAACACGTCAGCTTTCACAGTCGTTTATTTTTTTAAACACACACACAAAAAAAAACAAAAAAAAACGACTGACAACTCAGCGAAATTTTCGGATAGTCCCTTGGTTCGTAAGCACATTAGTCATATATACATACATTATCACTGGAAGGGCTTAATCCGATTAAGTCCTTCTCACATACGAATTTAGGAGACGATCCATGTATTTTGCACATGTTTCACAAATCCCGTATACGTTTCATTATGGATTACGGCTGTATCATATGTGGTAGCTCTTCCAGATTTGTATTTTCTCAACTCGATCGCTTCTGAAATATTCGCCAACGCCTTTGTCTGTTCAAGCTGAAACCCGTACCTCATTTTATTCGATATTCCTACCTAAGTTACGGTTTTCTTATTAAATATTTGCCTATTTCTCTTTCTCACCATATTTCTTCTGACTCCTTTATCTTACGAAAAAAAACAAAAAAAACAACGACTACATATTTCGATTATTACGATTTCGGCGCTATTTGTAACACATAAGCAACATTTTATTCTGCGCAAATTATTTCCCTCTAAGAAATTTCACTTTAATCACGTGATCCAGTGTTTCTCATGAAAATTACCAAAATACGATATAATAAAACGACTTTCGCACTTTCCTTTGCCTACCGAGTTAGGAAAAGTAAAAAATTTTGTAAAATTTTATTTCACAACGCGGATCTGTTTTTATTTCGAAGCACAAAACAAATTGACCGTAATTTTATAAAAAGAAAAGCGGAAAGTAAGAAAGTTTATGAAACGTGGTTAAATAATATGGCACGACTAATATAACACAAAACGCGGCTTTATAGCAGGTAATTTTTCAACGATCTCAATACAAAACAAGTTTGTTTTTTTGTTTTTTTGGAGGGGGCTCGTCAACTATGGATATCTTAAACCAGCGCAAGAAGACTTTATCTATAGAATGGAGAAGAACCGACGAGGGAATTAAATCTTAATATGATGAATTATAGAAGACAGGAATTTAACTATAATTGAAATGATTAGCTCTGACGGTAAAGAGAGAATAAAGGGCACATATAGAGTAGGAATATCACGTGAAAGCAGCTTCACAAAGCGCTGCCCTTTCAGATGATAGAGATGAATGTGCAAATGAGATATATGATCAGAGTTACCTACGATTGTGCTATCGAGACAGAACGGACAAATAGGAAATGGAGAATTCGATGGAGTATGAAGTCGACTGTGACTAAATCGTGGACGACAGATAGTAGAAATTTTTGATCGTGGATAGTATCAACAGCTGAATTGTTGCTTTGGATTATTATGCGAATAGAGAGATTTAACGGTTAACAACACTACACACTAAACGCTCATCCGAGTTTACACGTAATTTTCTTTAAGCCTTTTGTGCACACCCGGATTTATCTACGCTATTACACACCCGCCGTAACCGGGTACCCACCTATGGATTTTATTGTTTTTTTTTTTAAATTTTCAAACAATAATAAGAGGTTTTATTCACATCTGTATTTTATATTAGATGTGTATAAATGTAATTTGCACGCTTTCAGGTATAAAAATGAGTACAGATAAAAAATTAGGCCAAGTATACGAAGTAGGGATACATCGTTTTCAATCGCTCCATACGTTCTGATGATTATCAAACGCACCGACAACGCTTGCGCAAGAACAAAGCAGCTCCTATTCGAGATATATGGAACATGCTCAATAAAAATCTCTCGTCAATGTTTAAATCCACCGAAAATCTGATGATCGACGAACAGCTTTTTCCTTGTCGTTCGCTAATTTTTAATGTTCGTGATTTCAGGGCTTGGGGGGCGAAGCCATCTCCTCTTAGCATACTCGTACAGGGAAGTATTGTGCTGGGCCACAACGGATATTTATTTTAAAAAATCTAAACCAAATCTCCCTCTAAAATCTGTATTATGTAAACAAAATTTAAATTTGAAAATTTGAAAATTGAAAAGTTGTTTGTCCACAACAACCGGAATCACCTTTTGTTCTCAAGCAAATTCGTTTCGACGCATAATGTCGAGGAGGTTATATTATTAATCAGTGTAATTCTCGTAACATACTGATTTCTCAGCTATTTACACAAGTATTCGGTTTAAATCGATTGGCCCTGAATAAAATTAACGTGCGATTTTATTTTTTTTTCAATGACGTTTCGACTTCATGATTATTCCAATGCGCAATACCGACATTCGAAATATCGCTGTCTAACTAACTTGTACGCACGGTATATGTCTAAAAAAATAAATAAAAAAGTACACACACACACAACCGTATATACATTTTTTTTTTTCTTCTAATCTCACTCGATTACGAGTATGAGTTTTATCTCTAAGGATAAATTAGCAGCGTAATTGAGAAGCACGTAAGCTTCCGTGCTGCCGACAACGTGAGAAAGGTATCAGTGGTGTGGCGAAGCAAGACGACTGGCCTATTTACATTGATGCGATTGTTCGCCGGCTGAATATTTCTACGCGACGTTAGTGCACAAGCACGACTACAATTAGAACTGACTATAGCCGCTTGATTTGTCGATATACAAATGCAGTTCTCTAAGTGTGTATCTATACTGCCGTACACTAATTAGCGTGCATATTCTGCCATCGAACCCGAGACTTCCGAAACGGAAGCCAAGCGCTCTAGCCACTAAGCCATCGCAACGTATATACACATATTATTACGGATTCTCGTCGTCCCCCAGTTACAGGTCTTACGGGTTCCTGTTTCGTGGCACCACTGTTAATGACTTAAATCGAAGAATGATTTTAATTCAACCAACATCAACCGATAGCGTCAAATATACCGAATCCGCCTCAATATTGTTACGTTTTCTCATGAAACAAATCCCTTAATTTTCGCAAGATCGAGTCCTTGTTCGCGGAACCAATGTTATATTTTTCTCAAGTTTTCTGGAACACGGTTAACGAATTATTAATTTTTCGATACTTTGCTTGCATCATTAAATTTAGGTTCGAGCGACACGCGTAATAATAATCGAACGATAAATTGAACGACTTCTATGTCTATTTTCATTCACTCTACGAGTGTCTTCCTTTGTGTGATACTGGTTTGAAAGGGACAAAAAAATTTCAAACAGTTAAAAAAAAATTCAGCAAATTGCTAAAAACCGGATCCTGAAAACGTAATTTTTAAGTACGGCGACAATCATCGAAAATTTAAAAATTATCAACACCGAAACGAAAACACACGCGGAGAGAGAATCGTAGCATTTTTTCCGCTTTACAAGCCCTATAACGGTTAACGACGTATGACGAATATGTGCTGAAAATTCAAAGGAGAAGTGAAAGATCAAAAAAAAATACACATATATATATTCCGCGAAAAGACCAACGGTTTTTCTTTCCTATTGTGGCTGAGTACATTTTGAAAATCTTCGGAAAATCGGCAAATCAGCAATCGACAATCGGAATTAACTACATGCCTTTCCAACGGCATCTGAACTCCGCCGAACGACAAACTTCTTAATAGGAACAATTACGATCGAATGACTTATCCTGAAACTGCGGGATTCGCTCTGTTTTCCTCTCGTCGCCCAGCATCGGCATCAGTAACGGTACAGTAGACGCCCTTTCAATGCGGATGCGCTTCTTACGTCGCCAGCTTTGCAGACAAAGGCATTTATACAATCTTTGAACCGAATCGAATTGATCATTCCCGATCGTTTCACGGGAATTTTCGAGAGTGCGGCCGTTTCTCCGCTATGCTTTCGCCGACCGTAACAAAAGAGGATACTCAAGAGAGAGCGAAATAAAATGGGATATTTCCGAAGATTAATTTGAATCGAATATCGTCAACAATTTTGCGCCAAAAACATCGAATCCGTAATATACGTACACAAACATGCGCGCGCATACACGTACATACGTAAAATGATTACATTTGTTTCGTTATTGTTAATTTTATAGAATGTATTTACCCGGATAAATTTAAAAACTGCAAAAACTGGAGCACTATCATGAGGATATAATGATCCCAATTCGGTGTATAACTGTATGTGGAGACAACTGTCTCCAGTACCGGCTAACATACTGATGAAAAGCAATAACCCGTAACTGAAATATATTATAAAATCGCGATCGTTAAATTAACCGGTTCAATAAAAATAAACAAAAGAAAATAAAAAATAATTCTAAAAGAATTGTAATTAATTTTTATAAATTTTAAAATACGTTATTATTGCGATCTTTGCATATGTCAAATTGTTAACTCTCTCTGAGTTTTGATAATCTGATCTATTAATTATACTTGTCATTTACCTAAAAAAATAATTGTTATTGTAAAATTCGTACTGTAAAGTGTTTATTATTGGGAAATTTTCAAAAAGTACACTGTACTTTCTTTTATTTCTTCTCTCTAATCTAACTGTAAATACGGATGAAAATAGGTCGTTTGATTAACCAATGTTCAACTAATCGATAGATTGAAAATATTTACATTACTAATTTTTCGCTGTAGATCAATTTCGGAGAAAAGAAAAATTGTATTTTTTTAAATTTTTTACCAGTTTAACAGCGGAAATAGAGAAACACGTTAAAATCAGTTCGCGCTGCACCCGGAGCAGACATCAGTACTGATCGTAATTTGTTAATAGTTAAAATACGAGTGCGCCTAAAACGTATGCAAAAAAATGAAAAAGGTACATACAACAGATACAAAAAATGGACAGACAAAGAGATAAATTGTTTTCAACAAGAATTCCAAGTGATATCGGGAAAAATAGTGTTACAATCGATATGAACACAGGGCCAGAAGTAGTATGGCACTGGCTTAAAAATAAAATTGTGGAAGGGAGCATAAAGTTAAGAACCCATGGATTTCGGATGATACAATTTCTAAAATTGAAAAGAGAAAACTACTCAATCAAAAGGGACAAAGAGACTCGTAGAAGATTATCCAGGGGAATTAGGAATGATTGCCGGAGAGATAAGGAGGAATACTATCGTAGTGTATGTCAGGAAATATAGAAAAATGTAAATAACGGTGATACACACGTAATTTATAAGAAGATGAAAAGTATAACGGGTCAATCTAAAATGTGAAGCTGGGCACTTGAAGGGAAGGATGGTACAATAGCCTGGGCTGAAGAAGACGCATTGGCTAGATTGAGCGGTTACTGTGCTGCGGAATTATACGAAACAAAAGAGACAATGGACACCGATCGCTGTGTAAACATGAATACTGATTTGGAACCAGATATGCTGCTAAGTAAAGTTCAAGAAGTATTGGATGCATTAAAAACAGCGGAAGGCCGCTGGCAGTGATGGTATAAATGCAGAATTACTAAAATTAATTAGTAGAAATGGAATTAAAATACTATGGATTTTATGTAACGCTATATGGAAGTCTGACCAATGGCCTAAGGACTGGAAACACTCTGTTTTTAAAGCGCTTCATAATAAAGAATCGAGACACGGAAATGTATAAATTACAGGATTATCGCGCTAATCTCACACACTAGTAAGATCGTGCTAAGAATACTAAATAATAGATTGAAAAACTTCTTACATAGACAGATTGCTTGGGAACAAACTGGATTTATGCCCGGCAAAGGTACCGGGGAACTAATAATAAAAGTTAGACTGATCATAGACAAAAAAACCTGTGAATTCAATAAACCGGTCTTCTTTCGTTTTCTCGACTATGCCAAGGTGTTTGATAACGTTGCCTGGAGTAAACTGTTTTTAATGCTTGAAGAAATAGATGTTCTAGTCATCTTATACGACTTGTGCAGAATTTATACAAAGGCAGCACTGACAAAGTAAATTACGCGGAATCAGAAAGATTTGGAATCGGAAAGGGCGTCAGACAAGGAATGTCGCCGGTACTGTTTAATATTTATGGAGAACATATAATGACGAAGATACTGGAAGACTGGAAGTGCGGTGTATCTGGTAGTGGAGGACGCATAAATAATCTTCGATATGCTGATGATACCATAATACTGGCGGCTTCGTAGTAACTAAGTTATCGAGACGACTTATTGATATTATGAAAGAGCTCTGTTGTTTATCAACTGTTTCGTTGTTATCGAATTTTCCGTACTTGACGCAAATTTTCTCGATGATTTTCAAAAATTACGGACCTTTCGAGAACTTTTCGTACGTTTTTTTAAAAGTAAATATTGCTCGTTATATATATATATATGTTAAATTAAAAATTTTTAACAGTATTTCTAACAGAAGTGATGGGAAAATCGATTCCAAATTTTATATGCGGTCTATTTGAAATTCCCTTTAACGCTTCTTATTATCCTGTGTGTATCTAAATTTTAGATATGCGGCGAAGTATACCGATGATGAAAATTTAAAAAGTGAAATATTTGAAAAGGCCCATTAAGAAGCAGTGTCAAGTGTTTCTAAGTTTCTTGTATTACACCGGAAACAACACCGGGGTTCACGTAAATGTGTTACATCAGCTGTAACATATAGAATTCTGATTGTGAAGTAGTTTCAGCAATTTTGTACTTTGTACGGACTAAGTATTACGAAGAAGAGCGAGCAAATATGTTCCGCTTTATCCGATAAATTCGCAAGAATCGTGGCTGTGTAGTAAAGTAAGCTGCCGACAAAACTTTTACCTTATAATATTACCGTTAATGCGAATCATTAATTGAAAAATATTTCGACCATGTTAATTAATACATTTTCTGTGATTATATGTATTTATTGCTTAATTAACTGATTCGTAAAACGATTAATTAGGCACCAATTCTAGAATCAATAAAATTCAATTGGAAAAAAAAATCCACTATATCAAGTTAGATAGAAATCAAAAATAAATACGAAAAACTGATAATTAAAACAAACAGGAAGAAAAAACAATAGATAATTAATTACAATTGCTTCGTTCTTCCCCTTAGACACTTTTTTTTTCTTCTTCTTCTTTTTCTCAACCCTTTTTTCACTTTATTCGTTAAATAGAAATAATCGTCAGCTTCTTATCTGTGACTTGCTATTTAACAAATAATGAAAATGCTTTTATTAATATTTAATTTCATTCGTTGTGACATTAAAAGAAAAAAAGAAAAAAAGCCACTTTAGTATATATTCCGTTATTTGATTTGATTTTCGTACAAATGCTATATTTTTTTTTATTATTCCAGATAAAATTTATTTTTTTTTTTAGATTGTGAAACTTCAGAGGAAAGTCGCATTATAATTCTCTGTGTCGTTAGCCAAAGTCGTTTCTTACAGGCGTATTTCAAAATGTCATTGAAAATTATAAAACGAATAAAAAATAAAAAATACTTACTGCATCGGAACTATGGGTAGACTGTCTGTGTAGCCAAATGTTGCTGAATTGGGTAAAGAGAGGAAAGCAATAATGTAAGTTATAGAATTGATGATAACTCCAAACGTGTATACTGGCCTCCATAATCGAGTTTTATTTTCACCAAAATATTGCGGTAATATTCCACCTAATTATCAAATTAAGAAAAGGTAGTAAAACGAATTTAAAAAAAAGTTTAATGATTAAGATGAAGAGACGTTAAGATTAATTGTTAGGGTATAATATTTTTCTATCAAGAGGTAAAGTAATAAGGCGTCAAAACATATTCATATCTGATGATCCAGCGGTCTGGGGGGGAAATTATTAATTAGTATACACTAACTTAAATGTTACTTAATTACTTAATTATATATACATATATATATATATATATATGTGTGTGTGTGTATATATGTGTGAGTATAGTTTTGCTTATATATAAGGAACTATGTGCTTTTTGTCAGATGTTCACCTAGGTCTTTTTTTTTTTTTTTTTTTTTTTATTATATACGACCGTGATGCCTATTGGCTCAGTCACGGTATTCATTATGTACAATCGACTTAACGTTAGGTACATTTTATATAATAATGCGTTCCCTCAAAGCGAGATTACAATAATTTACGAATGCGCAAACAGTTCGACACGTAGGTCTTATAGTAATCATTTAGTACCTGAAATATACAAATTTAATTTAATGGTCTTTAAACAGAGACCGTTTTACGGATTATAATTTTCTTTAGGAAGTTGGCTAAAACACATTAATTGTATCTACAACGGTTGTCATTTTTTTCTCGCGGATAGCGGGTTATCAATTCGGGTAATAAAAAGTTGATATAGATATATTTTTTTATTATAATTTTGTGTCCAACAGTAGCTAAGATTTTTTAGTCACTTTTTCATCGATTGTTATTTTCTCTGAATATTCTTAAGTCGTTTTTAAGCCTTAAATATTTGCCTGAAATCCATCTTTTGCCAGTCACCTTTCTTGAAGAGATTTTTTTTTTTTTGTAGTTTTAGACATACTTTGGTTATCAAAGCGTTATGATTCGAATCATGATCCCCATTTTCCAGTATGTTTTCGCATTTTCAATCGATGTTCATCAACCGACTTGATCAAGATAATAATCTATTTAGTTTTTGGTTTTCCCATCAAAAAGGGTCATATGTCTATGGGACAAATATGATGCTGGTCGAATAGAACATGACGCTAATAGTTTGCCGCGAACGGAGCATTTTCCATGCAGAATTCAAAGGTCTTTCCCAATTTTCGTTTCTTTTACGAATACTATAATATGTAACGTTACGTCTTAAATGGGGTTATCTTGATCCGCAATTATTATTTTAAAGTTATCTGTAGTAATTTTAGCATTTCTCTTGCGGAAATCCTTTTCATGGTTACCGATAAACTGTAAAAATCTTTGATACCTTGCCCAGTCGACTGAGATTTGGACGCATACATTATCTGACTCTAACTAAAAGTATCCTATCGCTTATACAGTGTATCATCATACCTTAGCGGAGCGTTTTTATTCAATTTACGGATAATCATTACTAATCTGTTCTTTGACTCGTTCTTATTCTTTGAAGCTATGCCGAGGTTATCATTTAGATGATACAAAGTATCCAGTCTTTTTAAACCAATTGGCAGTTTACTTTATTATCCAACATAAAGCTCCTTCGTTACAAGAAGGTCTTTAAGGAGCATATTTTTATCGCTGTCCGTTCCGATTTATTGTCGATATCATATTTTGCACAGACAATCCTATTTTTCACTAGTCCTTAGCCGGTTGTCCATATTCTACTTTGCAGTTCTGCGCAACATTTGTCAGTCGCGTCGAACGGTACGTTTTCCGTTTCGATTTATCATAAGGGTAAAGTGTTTGTGAGATGATAATATACAAGAGAGTTCCGCTGAGCCTCTGCGCGCAGTATTTTTCTGGTTAAATTGTAACAGTCAGGTTTAATAAGGCAGTAGTCTTTTACTATTGAGCTAGTCAAAAGTACTGAATACTTGTAGACAGTAATCTTACTCTGTACGATTGTAAGCGCCGCCATTGAATCTATTCATAGAAACTTCTGTCACGGAACAAAGGATGGGAAACGAGAAGTCTTTCTTAATTGGAACCTAATTCTTCCTTCTCAAGCTCCTTATGCACCACTTTTTTTTGTTGACCTGGTTTTTCTCTGGGTCTTTCACTACAAACTTCCATCAGAATGTAACAAGGGTGCTACGAGCTAACAGATGCTGAAGTGGATAAATATAAAGTCCGCTTGTAAGCTTTACGTTGCGCATTTCATTTCACAGGGGTTTGTCTGATAATTGTGTAAAATATGACGCGTACCACTAGACTTTTTGAATGAAATTAAAATACGAAAATGTTCCTCCTTTATTTACAAAATATTAACTACTTCTACAGCGTATTCATTTAACTGCTACGTAAATTTATTTCGTTGAAATCAGAGCATTGTCGATCGTTCTTTTTTATGCTCAATAAAATTAGTTAAACTAAGGTAATTGTAAAACAGTAGTAATATTGAAATGTTTTTTTTTAAATTTGAGGACTTCTTTCAAAAAGGCCGTGCAGTTTTTACGTAATTTTCATCTGCTCATATATTTTTGTAGGAGCAAAAATTATTTTAGATTATTATTTTTAATATTAATATTTAATGTGTAAATTTTGAAAGTGTTTATTATTTGGGAAATTTCTGTCCAAGTTTAATTGCTTGAATATTCCGACAGCGGTATGTTCGTGTTTTAAAGTGAAAAATAATTTTAATAGCTTCCTAACGTCGTGGAAAAATAACGTAAAAATAAGAAGAAAAAGCGAAAAAAACATACCTAATATAGATCCAAGTCCATGAAAAACTCCAGCCAGCGGTACTAAATCTTTACTGTTGGGCGACAAATATCGCGAGAACCCAATACTAGCGCTCAGAATACTAAGAAACGTGAGGTGTAATCCTAAAATATCACGATATTAATTACTATAATGATAATATTAATCATAATAATTATTGTTATTATAACGCGACAACAATGAGAAACAAAATTACTTGTTTTGCAAAGCATTGTATGTTAAAAATTTTCTGACTAAACAATGTGTGTTGGAATTTCGGGTTTTTTCGCCACATCGAACTTTCAAAAACGGCTTATTAATATTAAAATTATTTTAGATGGAATGAATCAATTTAATTTCTCCGTTGATTCATTTTCCATCAACTAACACACAGCTCGCGCCGAATTACTTTCTCCTTTAAATCTTTCTTACGAATTTCACTACAATTACGTATCTGTTATTCCTAGCAGTATTATGTATGTTTCTTATTAGTATGTTTACTTTATTTTTTTTAATCGGATTTTTTTTTAAATAATTAATCACAAAGGTATATTATAACGGATAAGTTTAAAAATTTAAATATTGCAGACGCTGGTAATGGTTTTTTTGAAATTTATCTCGACTTATTTTAATCTTTTTTTCATTTATCTGTTTTATTTCCGTTATAATATGAAAAAGGTTAGATAAGATTTCTAAAATCATCAACGAATAAAATTGTAACGAAGAGTTCATTTACATTGTTTACGTTTATTAATTCGTCAGCCTTTAGCTTATTTTTTTTCTCTTCATGCCGTAACACTTTCTCAAATGCGAATGAATAATAATTTGCGCCCTAAGTTACTTTGAAAATGCATAGGATCAACATTCTATTTATCTTTTTAAAAATTCCTTCGTAAACTAAAAGCTAAGAAAACACCGGGTACTTGTACGAAAATTTAAAACGACTCTGTTTACTCGTACTTCTGTTTCTCCTTCATCCGCATCTAGAACATTGAAGCACTGCAGAGCCTTTTTTCTATTATATCAATCGTCATTTTTAGACGCTAAACTTGTGAAAGTTTTTATAATTTACCTTTTGCGTCCGAAGAAACAATCTAGTAGATTATGCACTATTCTTCAGTTCTTAATTATTGGTTCTTTCGTAAATTTTTTTACTATATCAATAACATTTTTTCCGCTTGTGTACTAAATGTTTAGATCTGAGAAGTGAAAATCATTTTTGGTTATTTCAAGGAACTTATTCTTGCTGTCTGATGATGATTTGGGATCATCACAGAAAGACGTCACTGTAATTTTTACGGTTTCCGGGTAGAAAAAAAGGAATCCTTTACCTGTAAATGCTATCGTTTGAAAAAGCAGCAGCATATTATTTGACTTAGCATAGTGAATTGACTTTTTAAATTCCTCCAAAGAACTCGGCGCATCATTTGAAATCGTTGAAATTGTTTCTACACGTACCGGTGGCTTTAAGAAATAAAACATTATGAAAGCTAATGCAACAATTCCACTCAGTACAGCAATGATGAACGTTCTTGTGTCCCGGTTGATGTGAGTAACATTACGGAATTGAAAATATATAAACAAATTTCCTGGTATAAAACTGAAACGTAAAAGTTAAACTTATTTAATAATCAATTTTTATACGGACAAGTGAAAAATATTTGAGTGTGTTTTAAGATTTTACATCATTAATACGTAGTTGATCTTTCTCAATTTTTTTCTTTTTTTTTTGCTTTAAATTTACCATTCACATAAAATCCATCGCACCAAACCGAATCCGATAACCATTTTAATAAAATTTGGATAATTAAAATTTTTATTTTGATAGTACTGAAAAGATTTGTATTTCACTCGAATAGGTTTCTATCGCTGACTTGTGCAACTTATATATGTCGTCTCGATAACCTAATTGCTAAAGCATTTGACTTTAACGACAAAAACTACAGAATCTATTACGAATAATTAATTAATCGCTAATTCGCTAATAGTAACAAACCACCACGTATACCACGTGTACCATTATATATGCGCACGGGTTGATGTAGATATGCATTTGTATTGCGATAATAAGCGATTACAATCAGTTCTAAGTAACGTATATTTTTTTTTTTTTTTTTAAAAAAAGAGGGGGCTATAAATATTTCAATTTACAAAAGTGAAATTTAGATTAAACTATCTCAAATACCAAAACTAGTAGCAATTTAATTATTTTTAAATTAAGATACGGATAATAGTTATTTCGTTTTTATTCATTTCTTCAAAATTCCTGATAACGTTTATGTACCATTTTTAATTACTACGGCCATTGAACCAGGGTGAGGAGATTTTTTCAAATTTTTCCCGGCAAATTGTTTACCCTGTGAAAATCAAATAAAATTCATATTCAATTAGGGTCATTTGAAAGAGTAATGATAATCAGTTGTAAATAAGAGGCGACAAAGCGGGAGAAAGTCGATCATTTTTGCAACAGATATTCAACAGAGGAGTAAGAGTAAAGCAGAAGAAAAGGGACAAGTGAGCAGAAGGGATGCTCTCTCAAATATGTAGTTATCAGTAGTGATGGGTAAAGTAAATATTTTGGAATGTCATGTTACAAGTTCCTGATGATCAGGAACGTTGCAGAAACTTAGTTACAAAGTTACAAACTATTACAAAAAGAGTAACTTATGTAATCGAAATGGAAACAAATTTAAATATATTATAAAACGTAATTCTAAAAAAAACAAAAAACAAAAAAAAGAAAAACAGGGGTTAATAAAATAATAATGTTTAAAAGCTAAAACAACTTGGAACCAATAGATGACAGTTTCATCTTAATACCTTGAAAAACAGCGAAATTTGACGAATAGACATGCAAATAAAATGAAGTAGATCTGGAATTTATAACCGCATTAAAAAAAAAGTAAACAAATCAGTACTGCTTTTCAATAAAAACCGCTGTTAAAATTTTTGATGACAGTATAAAATTCCAGAGTTGCTAATCGCCGTGTGTCAGTCATCGCCATAGTATATTATGTCCAATCATCATCAGTATGGTACAGAATAATGTGCTTTGCTCTTTAAAATATGTACAGATATGACTGGATTACGTGAATAACGTTGTTTCCAGCTGATAAAAACGCACAACGACAGTTTAGCCAGTATGGATAGAAACAAATTATACGTTATTCAGCTATTATAACTAAATTTCTAATTGAAGAACTTCGTTCACAGCCAGTTACAGCAGAATAATAGTGTTGTTTTATTCATCATGTGATCGTACTACATACATATTATCGTGTAATGAGCTAGTGAGTTGTGGCCAATAACAGAGCAAGCAGTGTGATAAATACATACGAATTGTACCAGTGATATAAAGATAAAAGGTGTCATCTGTACTTCAGTTTCCCGTGATCACCGTCTGATATTATTGCGCAGTTAATCGTTTCTTTCATTCATTCTGTTTTCGAAGACTTGTTACATAGTTACAGTCGGTTCTTTTAGTAACAATGGTTACTTTTCATTTCCTATTTTTCTACTTACGTTTCTCGTTACTTTACACAAGTTATGAGGTGTAGCCATGTGTCTGAGCCGCAAACAACTTAAAGCGGCGTATTCAGAACGTCTAATGTAAACGGGAGGGAACCATGGGTCAGCGCTTAATTTTATATTTCTCAAAAAGAATGTTTTCGTATGTCATCGACTGATCTACTCGGCCTTTATTCTATCATAGAAATACGCGTTCACTTTACAAATGGGTCAAACTGCTAGCAGTGCTCCTAGTCCCAAGTCAACCCCTCATTTCCACGAATTCTAGTGCGATTCGGCACCCATATCTAACATCTGAGATTGCGGAGTGTTTTAAAGTGTAATTAACCTTAAGTGTCAACGTATCCTTTTTATTTTGTGACAAAATAGTTTTTGGAGACGCTAAGAAATCAGTTATTAGGAATATATTTCTCGATACGGTTCACCCTTTTCGTAAGCATGTATTAAGACTACTGTATACAGCGTACTGCTCTGCTTTCTACATGGAACAATAGTCGTTCAGCCGTACTGTCATCATTTTATTATCACTTTCGTAAGCACATACGGTTGGGGCTTGCTCTTGAAGCATCAGTATAAATATACATATTGAGTTAATATCACTGTTAACTTTCTAGGTGGCGCAGTAGACTATGTTTTCGGTTGTTGTACAGGCTGTGCTACATTTAAGAGAGACAAGTCTATTTTTATTGGAATATATATTTCTACGGACGGAGTTTGTAAAAAGACGTATAAAGGTGTGACACTTGCACGCCATTGTCAATTAACTGATTTATTAAGATGGGAATTAGGTAATTAGGACAATACGAAATCGGAATATTTACAGAATTATCAGAACAAATTGTTTTGCGGCGGTGAAGGTAAGCACGGATTAAATCGCGAGCCATATTGAAAAAAACGAATTAGAAAAAGAGAGGGTATTCTCGTAATGAAACAAGCATTTGTTAAGAGGAACGCTCGATGTAGGCCACAAATTAACCAAAAAAGTGTATAGCGAATGAGGTGAAGGATTTTAATTTAATAAATGATAAGAAATGCTCGGCTAATATGAAAGCTTCCGTTGTTGTCAAAGGTGTTCGGCTCAAAAACTATAAATTTCCTAAATATCCCGGTGTCACACTGGATCGTTCGCCCACCTACAACAAACATTTGGAAAATTTATCTAAGTTCTAAATGAAGCTTATCGTACAACATCTGGTTCGCTAAAATCAGCACCTGTCCAGTGACTACCGATTTTAGTCAATATACCTGCTCCGATAATATACGAAGAGAAAAAGCGCTATCTAAGGACTGGAAAAAATTTAACCAGAACCAAAGTCTCCCAATTTCAGTAGAAATAAATACTGCGCCTGCTCAGCGTTTAAAATCAAGAAAATCTTCCTGGACTTGCAGCATAAATATAAAAAGATTCCAAAAGAAAGCCTAGAGAAATTGATAATAGCGTGGGAGCTGGACAAGAATAACATAAGAAATTCCTGATTAATAGAAGATCCACGGAAAGAACTCTCTGGGACATGGACTTACCAAGAACGGAATGAAAGATGTTAAATAGAATAAGGACGGAACATGGCAGATGCGACTATTAATTCCATCTGTTAACTCGTCGTTATTCTAGACAGACGGGGCACTCTTTTCATGAACATATTAATTACGTTTACAATTTTTCTCTTAGAAAACTCAATTTCTTTAAAGTCCTATCTCCTTTACAAATGAGACGGTGATACTTTGATTCTCCTGATCCTTTATAAAGCCATTCCAGGATTGATTATTGGTACTTTATTTATGATAACTCATCTAAATTTCTCCTTTTGAAACATAACAAAATCCAAAACCCTTACCTGTGACTTTGCATCGGATCCTTCTCCTATTCTAACTGTTCTATCCGAATCTAATATGCTACTACTTTTCATTCGTAGACTCAGCTTGGATACAATTTCCTAATTAAACGTCTTTCCATATCCTCATCTAATCTCATTTCCTTTTATTTTTGTATTAAAAAGCACTAGCGTTTTGTTTCCCGCAAAATCCGGATCCTCTCTCTGGCAACAGAAGACAGAAAATGCGCTAGCGTAATTAGGGAAGAATTAAGCGCTTCGTTCGCCGCTGCAATGTCTTAGAAGAGGGGAAAAAAAGAATATCATCAGCAGAGAATATGGAAAGGCAGTTTAAAAGAAGAGAGGCCGTAGCAGTAGTGTAAATGTTAAAAAGAGTGGGACTAACATTGAAATGGACAAATTCGTTTTCCTTCTTAGAATCCAAACAATTTATATTTTAAAGCAATTGATAACCATCGCCCTAATCATTTCAAAATTACTCGTAAATTTTACAATTCTGGAGTTTTTCTATTTTTCCTATATCAAAATATGTAAATAAAAAATCAATCCCCTCTAGCTTTAAACTTTTACTTCTATTTTAGCTGTAAGTTTAATTTTGACAAGCTCTTATTTTTTTTTTTTTTTTTTTTAGCTTCAGTTTTCATAACTTGACTGCCATATCGAACTATAACAATCTTGCAAGGAAAACAAAATGTAATTAAGAAAAATTTTATATTATTCATATTATTAAAAGCAGTTGAATAATAGAAAGTTAAATTTCAAATAAACATGTAATTTTTTACCTGGCTTGATAGAACATCCAAAATACACCAACTCCTTTTGACAAACTGCCGATATTGGAATTTAAAACTATATAATTAGCTTGACCGGTCCATAATAGGGAAGCTCCAAGTCCACTTAAAGCCGATCCGATATATACGAAATAACCAATTTCAAAAAAGTGTACTGCCAAATATACTCTAGACAGTAAAAATTATTGTTATTCTTTTAAAAGTTAAATATGTTTCTTTTGAAATAGCAAATTATTTTTTAAAATGATAAATATTACTGTGTCACGATAGCCTAGTGGCATGAACTCTTGATTATTAAGATAGTGGCCATGAGTTCGACTCCCAGCGATGGCCAAAAAAGTATAGACTGATTTACTGATAAAGTTAATTTAATGATTAGTTAGTGACCAAATGGTATTTAAAGCCAGACAAAAAAAAAAAAAAAAATTAATCTTACAATAAATTTAATAGAATTCCGCTTTATATGAAATACTTTTTTAGAATAAATTTGTGTGTCGTACGATTGACAAGACAAAGATGACATATTAGATTTACTAAGGACTAATAGAATTGGGGAACATTTTAGCGCACCAAGACAAAATCGAGGACAAGGATTTTGGATTAAATTTAATTTAGAGAGTCGGGACTTCGATAAAAGAACAATAGTCAAATTTAGATCTACAAAAAAATAAGAATGTAGGGATCCCTGCCCAATTTAGTTGGTAACAGGGCTTTCAGGAAGTTCAGCCTTTTTTTTCCTACCCTGGGCGCGCTAGCGGCCTTGACCCAACAACATGAAAAATAAAGAGATATAACTAAATAGCCAGACGGTCAGAAATGGAAAAGACAAAGGACAGCAGCAACGGAATAACTGAAGGCAATTTCAGCCTTCTGATAGAAGAAGAAGAAGAAGATATCTGATATATATTTAATGAGGGATAAATTACTATCAAAGAAGATGCCAAGATCACAAACAATTAACACAAAAAAGAAATGCGTATTGTTTAAGGAAATATTGACAAAAGCAGGATTATAAGATAAAAAGGTCCAATTTTAATAAGAAGACTTCGAAGGATAAATCGAAAGATTAATTGAGGAAAGCAAAAAATCCAGTGCAATGAGAGATGCGTTAAGTGCTTTATTAATTGTTACGATACCATGGAAAGAGAAATGTCATTAGCAAAGAACAAAGAGAAAGAATTTAAAGGAAAGGAAGTAATTCTACTAGTATAGATATTGAAAAGAGTAGTACTGAGAGGGGAGAAACCTTGAAGAGGACCGAAAAAAACTTTCTCGAAACGCAAAGAAATGAAGATTAGATGTGGATAGAGCAATTTGTCAGGGGAGATTAATAATGAGGGCTTTTTTTTTTATAAAATAAAAAAGAATGGGGATGTTAATGCTGACATTTTATTTTTTAAGGTTAGTAAATGAGTCATATGGGGATAGAGGGTAACGAAATGGCTGATTCTTTGGCTCAGATTGCTGTATCCTCCCGCTTTTTTTTCTCTAAAATTCCCGTTTCGAATTTACTCCCATTGTGCAAAAAGTTTCATGTTAGATTTTGGTCAGATTTTTACGTTTCCTCCTTTTCTAATCATTCTTCCTTTTATTTTTCCATCCAACCTAATCTTCCCACGCGGCCTTGGTTTTACGATTTTCCTTCACTTCACCGCTCCGTTATTGTTCCTATTATCCGTTTACGTCTGAATCATACTCTTCTTCCTTCCTCACGCTTTCGTTTTCATCTCGCTCTTTCCCCTTATTGCCCTCTTCATCCTGACAACGTAGCCGTCTGTGATCCTGACCATATCCTCTTTGAATGTCCATCCCTCGTGAACGAACGTACCTCTTTGTATTCCAATCTGCTGTCACTCAAACTCCCTACTCCTTATTGTGCCTCGTATATCTTATCGTTTCCGTCGATCTCAGTTGTTCCTATCCTCAGTTCCTTTATCTTATCAATAGCTTTAACTGATCCTTCTCCTTCCTTTCGTTTCTGGGCGAAGATCCTTTGTTGATATGCCCAAAGGGGGGTTAAAAAAAAAAAAAAAAAAAAAAAAACATTATCAAAGGTGCAAGAAACATCAATGAGAGGAAAACTAGGCGGAAAGCTGAATATATTACTGGAAAATACTTTATTGTGTTTTATCCTTTAAACAAGGCGCTTGTTTAGCATACGTTCAAAAAGAATGTAGTGAGCAATAAAAGAGAAACAAAGGAACATAGTGCAAACCTGAAATTATTCACTTCCTTTCCCTTTTTTTACTAATTTTTAGATAAATGGATTAATTAATATGTATATTATTAAAAAGGAAAAAGATAGGGAGTCAACAAAAGGATGAAACGGCAGCAATATTATTTGAAGAAAGTGGCTTCATGATGACCGTGGATATATTTTCGATTAAACGAGAAGAAGTGGGGGAAAACGAGAGAGACAAGGTTTATGCCTGAAAGACTTGAGGGAAGATAATTATCTGTAATACGGTCAACTAGCAAAGGAGCAGATTTGTTGAGAGCCCATCCATTAATGGGAGATGGTAGACGGCTATATGAAAAAAAAGGAAATTGAAAAGAGGTTTTAAAGGGCGGTTTTGAATATGGAGTTTATAAAAGATAGGGAATTCACGAACAATTTTATATTTCTCTACATTTATATCGTTTACCTACTTGTAGTTCAGTTCAGTGGCGTAACGTAGGGGGCAGAGGGGACCACGGCCCTGAGCGGCATACGAAAAGGGGCGGCGGCAAGAACCGCGATTTTTTAAATCAAAAATTAAAAAATCCTATTTCAAACTCTAAATCGCGCCCGCGCTGACACGGGGTTAAAGTCGAGTGCTGCCGAAATGCTAGCGAGCGGCATCGAGTTTTCCCGAACGGACCAACAAGGAAAGCGACGGAGTAGTCATTCAATTAAACAAAAGAATAACACTCCTTATTTTCATTACGCAATGACTTATTTCGGAATGTGTGGGTGTTTTTGAACTTCGACACGGTAATTCGTAGTTGTGCTTGTCATGTCATGTCACAACATTCTTGTGATCCTATTTGCGCGAGTGATGAGTTATTTAATTATCTACCTATCTAAAATTATTGTTCTGAGTTTAAAAGTTTCAGGTGCAGTATAGAGTATCAATAGTACATAATTTTGTTAGTGTAAATTCCTACTTAACATTTATACCTTATGAATTATAAGTAATTTGGTGTTTGGTTGAAACAAATATAAAAAAAAAAATGTTTTATATCTACTGTCTTCCGAAACATCATCAAGCAAGTACATAGGGGTAAAGGTAAGTAGATAAAAATTTTAATTGTTTTCAGGAGATTCTACAATTTCTTTCGTTGTGCGCAATAAACAATCCTAAGGTTGCCAATCATGAATCAAGTGCTCAACATAACGAAAATTTTTGCAAATGGAAGAAGTTAGAAAAAGGGTTTCGAAAAGGACAAACTAAAAAGGAACAAGAAATATTGGCAAAGGAAACCAAAAAATGTCATGAAATTCTGACAAGAATGTTTGATATTATACAATTTCTGGCAAAACAAGATTTGACGTTACGTGGCCACAGGGAAGATGACATCAGTACTAACAGAGGCAACTTTTTAGAATTGGTGCATCTTCTGGAAAAGTAAGATCATGTTCTCAGAGAGCCTTTAGTAAGGATCAAAATGGGCTAAAACATTTCTCTCATTTATATGTCACCTCAAATTCAAAACGAGTTCATAGAAATTTTAGGAAAAAAAGTTCGCCAAGTAATTATAGCTCGTGTCCAAAAGGCTAAATATTATTCCGTGATCTTTGACAGCACCCCGGATACGTCCCACAATGATCAAACAAGTCAAGTATTACGATATGTGATGATTGAAAACCAGGAGTTTAAAGTGGAGGAATCTTTTATAGATTTCATTGAAACGAGAAGAAAAACTGCGGAAGGTATAAGTGACATGTAGTAAGCAAACTTAAGGTTGATAGGCTTGACATTATGAACTGTAGAGGGCAAGCTTACGATAATGCTGTCACAATAGCTGGATGCCACACAGGTGTGCAACAGCGTATAAAGGATATCAGTCCCAATATCGAATTTGTTCCTTGCTCAAACAATTCACTAAACCTAATTTGCCTACATGCAATTTCAGAGGAGGTAAATTCGGTGACTTTTTTCGGTACGCTAGAACGCTGCTACGTTTTTTTTTCTACGTCAACGCACCGGTGGAAAGTTCTTCTTGCAACCACACGAAAAAGTTTTAAGAGGGTTCAGGACACACGTTGGAGCGCTAGAGGTGATACTGTAAATTCTATTAGACATCATTACAAAGAAACTCTAACTGCACTGGAAAAACTGACGGAAATGAATGAAAGCTTGAACACACGAATAGATGCAGGGAGCTTATTAGTCGCTATGCAATCATATTCGTTTCTATGTTACTTCGGCTTCTGGCAACCGGTACTGCGTGAAGTCAATGATGCTCAAAATTATTTGCAAACAGAGGGACTAAATATGCATCAATGTGCTCAGAAAATAAGTACTTTACAGACCGTATTAGAAGAAAAACGAGAGAAATTCGTGGATGACGCTTTAAGATATGCTAAAAGTTTATGTGGAGAGCTTAAAATTTCTTTTGAACCCCCAAGACGAATCAGGAGGAAGCATATATTTGTCGATGAAAGTAAAGGAGTTGAGATATCGTTTGAAGATGACTTGAGCGAACAATGTTTTCTTCAATAGACGGAGTAATTGTTGAAATTGGATAAATATTCCAACAACTGCAGAATCTAGCGCAAAGATATGATTTTTACGATCTGCAGTGATATTGAGCGCAGACGAACTTTATTTAGATCAAGTTCCTCAAGACATTAATAAAGAACAAATCCAACTTGAGCGCGTACGTTTACAAGCTACGCCCTTCTCTCAGATTTGGAAATTAGCTAGGGCCTTTAGATTTCCTTCCTCCGAGCGCTCCCTTCATTCTAGTCCTGCGTTACCACATCTTCATTCCTTTTTGGACAACTATCACGCCAGCCTATGTCCCTTCTCTTGAAGAAATTAGTTCTCCCTCCTACTACTCTACCTCTGAAGACCATTTTCTTTCCTCTCCTTTTCGTTACAATGAGCTCCTATTCGTTCTTAACAAATCCACTAACTTCACGCCCGGATTAGATGGCCTCTCATACCTAATCCTTAACAATCTCTCCTCTTCCTAGTTGCACTCTCTCTTAGCTATTTATAACACCTTTCTAATCTCTGGTCGCACTCCTAAATCCTGGAATGACTTTATAATCATTCCTATTCCTAAAAGAAACCAGTCTTCTTTTCGACCTATCTCCCACTCCCCTTGTCTTCGAAAACTTTTCGAAGGCTTAATTAACAATCGTTTAGTCTGGTGGCTGGAGCATAATAATCTCCGCCTTCTTAATATGTTTGGTTTTCGCCCTGGTCTTGGCCCAATCGACTGCATTAGCACCTTTCTTTCGGACATCTACAAATCATTCCTAGATAGAAAGTTTACTATTGTCACTTTCGTCGACGTCGCATCTGCGTTTGATAATGTCCATCTTCCTTCACTGGCTTCTAAGCTCCTTTCCCCCAATATTCCTCCTATTCTCGATACCATTATTCTTAATCTGTTCCAAAATAGGTCACTTTTTCTTTCTGTTCCTTCATTTTCAACGAGCAGACGTTGTTATCGCGGCCCGCCGCAGGGTTCCTGTCTTAGTCCTACTCTTTTTAATATTCATCTCCTTGATATCGCTACTCTTCGCATTCCTTTTTCTTCTCTCCTTTTTGCGGATGATATCCTTATCTACTCCACTTCAGTCGAGCTAGCTACGGAAAACGAGGAGATTAATTACTCTCTATCAGTCCTCACTAGTTCCCTCTCCAGTACTTTTCTCTCTCTTTCTTCTTCCAAGTCTTCTTCTATTATTTTCTCCCTCCGCCCATATAATCGTGCTCTGGTAAATATCATCTCCTCCAACTATCCTATTCCTATTGTTAATTCCATATGCTACCTTGGTCTTTTCCTAAATAGTCGACTCTCTTTCCAAGAACATATCGAGTACCTTTACATCTCTTGTCTTAAAAGACTCAATCTCCTGAAAGCCTTAAGCTCTCTCAAGTGGGGCGATGATCCATATATTCTCCTAATCCTCTACAAATCCATCATCCGTTCCAAACTGGACTACTGCTCCTTCTTATACGGCAATGCCTCAAACTATCTCCTTCGCAAACTTGATAGGATCCAAAACTCCTGTCTTCGGCTCTGCATTGGGACCCTAAACTCTTCTCCCATCCCTGCTATTTTGTCCGAATCTAATATTAAACCCCTGTTTATCCGCACATTTCTACTTAGCTACCGTTTTCTGATTAAACGCCTCCCGATCTCTTCATCTAAACTTTTTCTTCCCATTTGTATATCAATGACCACTGGCGCTTCGTTCCCCACAAAATCCCGGTTCTTGCGCACATAGCTGCTCAGGTCTCTAAGTTTTCTCCTTATATCTTTTCCCGCAATAAGCTTCCTTACTTTTCTTTTGATTTCAATAGAATATGCCTCCCCATCTCATTCTCCTCTCTTCCTCTTCACGTTAACTTCACTCCCCAGAGTACAGTGGTCAGTGAATATCTCCACACCTTAAATTCTTCATTTCCCCGTCATGTAAAAATCTTCACTGATGGTTCCAAAAATGATAACGGGGTGGGCGGTGCTTTTATAGCCCCCTCGTTTAATCACTCGGAATTCTTTAAACTTCCTTCCTTTTGTTCCATTTTTTCTGCTGAAGCAATCTCCATTCTCCGTGCTGTCTTCTTTATTTCCTCTTCAAGAGGAATCTGTAAATGTCTCATTGTTACTGATTCCAAATCCGTGCTGCAAAGCTCTCTTCTCCTCCTTCCCACTTGACTAATGATATTATTCTTTCTGTTCGTGCCTCTGTCTCCAACTTGCGCTTATCACGTTCTATCCTTATTGACTTTTTATGGGTTCCTGGCCACTCTGGTATTGAGGGCAACGAAGCAGCTGATTTCCTAGCTCGCTCGGCGTCTCTCAATGGTCCATTCCTCCCGCATTTTCCTGCCTCAGACATCCTTTTCCTCTCCGCAAGTCTCCATGGCAGACTATATATTGACATCTACCCTTGTTTTATTGCCAATCGCTCCTCCTTCTACCTCCTCCTACAGCCTACTCCCAATTCACAGCCCTGGTACCAATTTCTTCCCTTTTCTCGGCGGTCGGCTATTGTTTCCTTAATCAGACTAAGACATGGTCATTCTTTCCTTCCCTCTTCTCGTTTTTCTTTTTCGCTTTCACCTTCCCCTTTTGCCCTCTCCACTCTGCTGACCCTCCCTTTATATGCGACCCCAATCATATCATTTTTGAATGACCTGCTCTTTTTCCCGAGTTCTCACATCTATCCGCAGAACTCTTGGCGTTGGATCTTCCTACCCCCTTCAATGCTTCCTTTATCCTTTCCTTCCCATCTCTAGCCGTTATTACCCTCCGATTCTCCTTTATACTCTCTATCTCCGATCGTCTCAGAATCTGAGTAGATAATCTAAGCTCATGTAGTTGGGTCATTGCTGGTACCGAACCCATTTTAAAAAAAACAAAAAGAGCTTTCGTAGCTGCAACAGACCCAGACTGTAAAAAAGAGCTCGTTAAGTCCAGCTCTCTGGGTTTAAAAAAATATATTATCGGGTCCAAACTTGAGGATGGCTTATCAAACATTGTCATAATGTTGAGAATTTTTTTAACATCTGCCATCAGTAATGCCAGTTGCGAGAGAAGCTTCTCTAAACTAAATTTAATCAAAAATAATCTCAGATCGACTATGTCCACGTTGAGGCTATCAAATTTAGCTATTCTGGCAATTGAACATGACATACATATTGATATTGACAGCAGTATAAAAGATTTTGCTATGAAAAAAACACGCAAAGTACATTTTTATTTAATAAAAACATTTAAAGCTGCATTATTTTACTTTTACTCATTTTCTTGACTAATAATTAACATGGGGGGGGGGCAAATTTCTGGTCGGCCCCAGACGGCGAAAGCCCATGCTACGCCACTGGTTCAATTTAATGCTTATTTTAACCAGCTGTGCTCTTAGGTTTATTTTCATCTAATTTTTATTATTATTATTTTTTAATTCTTATTCTTCTTATTTCATTTATTTTCTTCTTTTTCATTTGTTTTTTTTACGCTTCTGGTCACATGAATGCATTTAAGGGGCCGTTTGCGGCCCCCTCTCTTAGACCTATGAAACCGCCATCTAATTTACCCATAAATATTGATGCGGATAGTAAATCAGCAGATTCCTTCTCACCTACTGCCTTTGCTTAGCTGAAGGAAATCAGGCTCTCTCAGGCTAAACTTATCAAATCTGCTGCTTCCTATATTAATAATATGTGGTAATAACAATAGCAATAACAATAACTATAACAATAATAATAATAATAATAATAATAATCAAATCAAATCAAATCAAGTTTTATTATTATTATTATTATACATATTCCATCTATGTGCAAATTTGCGCGAGTGATGGCTATTACAAAAAATAAAAATTTCTTGACAAAACTATATTAAAAAAACTATAAATAAAGAAAATAAACTTCTAAAACTATTCATAATCATTAAACAAAATAAAATAAATATTCACTCACACACGTATACGCGCATACATAGTGTTAATTAAAAAGTAATTAAATATGCGGACAACTCCAGATACATATGTAACACTCATGCACAAATATGCAGTCAGGCTCACATACACACTTATAAACTCATACACATATATACACACTCGTTGATTAAGTACATAAAAAATATAGAAATTCAAAAACTACACTTGCCATCAGAGTGAATAGTAAAAGGAAAATAAAATAAAACAAATCAAAATTTGACGAACTTTTTTTTTCCTCTTCTTCTTCCCCTCTCTTCTCTTCCCCGTTCTCTTTTCATTCCTTCCTCTCCCCATTTTTATTACCCTTCTCTCAATTCTCTTTTTGGTTTTCCTTATTTGTGTTGCAATAAGTATAATACAAGAATTTTACGGCGCTTTTTATAATTTTTCAAATCTATGTTTAAAGAAAAGGTTAAAAAATTAAAAAGTTTAAGACCCATGTATATATCTATATATATAAAAATCCCGTGTCTTTATGTTTGTGCAGGATAAACTCGGAATTTACTCAACCGATTTTTATAAAATTTTCAAAGTACATGCAATTTAATCCAACTCTTAACAGATAGCATACTTTTTGTTTTAATTATTTACATAAATATTTGTTATATTAAATAATTTAATCAACCAATTAAAAAAAAAACAAATTTAATTGTTGGCTATTACTTTTTGCTTTTTAATTATTTACATAAATATTTGTTATATTAAAAAAAACAAATTTTGACAATTTTATTATTTTTTGATTTTCGTGGCGACTTTTGTGTATCATGCGATGTTAATCGAAATGCAACCAGGTTTATCGCTGGCGCATGGCGTTTTTATCGATAAATGATAAAATCAATTTTTTCGCTGTCGTTTACAAAAAAGTTCGCGTTATTACGGAGTTGTTGTTTAGGAAAAAAAAAATATTGTGCGATATTGTGCGGCATTTAATTTATTCATATTTCAGTGTATTTAATATACGTTCTGCCTCGATAAAAAAAAAAAAAAAAATTTATTTTAATATTCCCACAACATTAGTGTGGCAGTGATACAACTCTCTGACATTGTTGGGCATCTAAGTTGCTTTATATTTCAGTATAAGATAATGCCGCGGAGGCAATCGAACCTCAACAATGTGCATAGCAGAAATGCACGCCGTATGCGTGCTATGAGAACTACTGAATCGGAAGAAGAAATTGCAAGAATAAACGCATGTTGCCTGCTCACGTGTGGGAACACCATCAAGTGCCTATTCGTGTTAGCAAAAGACAGGTTGACCAAGAACATTATGCACAAATTAGTGCTTAGATAATTTTCAATTTTATAAAATAATATAACTAATAGTTCGAAATCAATGTTATCTGCCTCATTTATAACATTTAATTTTTATGTAACTAATTTATTTAGTATATTGTGTAAATAAGTCATTGATTACAGATTAAAGTTAAAGGTTAGATAAATAAAATGTAAATTCAATAAGTTTATATTAGTTGGATAATTTCATTCTCTACATATGAATCAAAATCGGCTAAATAATTTCAGGTTTATTAGTAAAAATTAATTTGGTTGCATCACAATAATAAGTAAAAAATTAATTTAATCTATTATAACTACTAAGCCACAGCAACGCGTGGCTGGGTCAGCTAGTATATATATATATATATAGATTGATTCCGGATATGGTATTTGTTAATATTTGGTAATGCTGCTAAATCTTCACCCGCTGATCTAGGAACACCCTGAGTAACAGAGATGTTAAATTTTGTTCTATTCTTAACAACAAACGTAAGTTTTTTTTTTTAAATAGGTTTAGTGCCAGCACTGACCCAACTACATGAGCTTAGATCACCTACTCAGATTCTGAGGCGATTGGAGATAGAGAGTATAAAGGAGAGTAGGAGGGGAATAGCGGCTAGAGATGGAAAGGAAAGGATAAAGGAAGCATTGAATGGGGTAGGAAGATCCAACGTCAAAAGTTCGGCGTAAAGATGAGAGCACTCAGGAAAAAGAGCAGGACATTCAAAAAATTAAATATATAATTAAAATCATAGATAACAGAAGAAACTTCAATGAACGTATCCTCAAATAAACTTGCTGGATACGAATGGAAAAGAAAGATAATACAACGAATATGTATTAGAAGCAAATTCAATCCAGTTATGTTACACTTTAAATGACGTAGAGTTGATAGTTTGTAATTTTTTAAATACGGCTGACTATACGATAGCAAAAAAAAAAATTAAGAAAACCGACAATGCATTTGACTGCTTATTAATATTAATCATCTTCGTCCGTTTTGCATCACTATTACTAACAAAACTTAAATTTACATCGCAAAAGTCGGTTTATCTGTATTTCATGCTGAAGTCGTTATTTCAAAAAAATAGAAGATATTTAAAAAAAGTGAATAACCCAATAAAATGATGTAAAATGTGTTTTGTGATTACACATGTATTTACGCATGTATAACATGCTATACGCGCGGAAAAACTAAATCGTTAACGGAGAACGGTATTTTTTGGGAGGAATTTTTGATAGCAGTATTTGGTAACTCGTGTTTCTCACCAACACAGATGATAACGTTTAACGGACGGTACTTGAAAATCACCGCAGATTGTCTGTAAAAAAGTCTGAGTTCGCCTGCGCCTGAAAGATTCACGCCCGATCGATCGTGCCCGAAAGAGCGGTCCCCTAATAATATAACCTAAATAAATTAGAAATGATAACTAAACAAATACATGAATAAATAAAATAAAAAATAAAAAATAAAAAAAAGGTAAATAGGGCAATCCTGCTTAAATGCAACTTGACCGTGCAGCAGAGTACAAAGTAACAATACACAGGCCAATGCTAATAGAAACAAACAAAGAAAATTTTGAATTTTAGTATAAGCCTTGAAAAAAGAAAAGTCAAATTTTGATCTGCTAAATCAGCTTGTGCTTACAATACAATTATAAAAAAAATAAATAATAAATCTTATATATTTTATTTATAATTCAAATTTAAATCTAATATATTTAAAATGATATGCACAACTGTGTAATTCTTGCCCATACTTGAACGGTGATAATGAACAACTTACATAATAATAATCGTAATATAATAACAACAAATAAGAATAATAACTATAATACTACTAATTATAAACTGAATAAATAACAATAATATTAATAAAAATACAATAAAATTAAACGAAGTAATATATTAATATAAAAATGACAATTATGATAATAATAATTATACTTATAAAATTCTTATAATAAAGTAAAATGAAATTTGAAATGAAAATATATATTTAAATCGGGCCCATGCCCGGAATTTCAGAGAGGGGGGGGGGTATTTTTTACATATTTATTTTATAAATAACAATACATTTTTCACTAATATTCATACTATTGATAATTTCCATAATTTTCATTTAAATATATTAATAATTTTTTCTTTTTTTTTTTTTCTCCTTGCCACCCCGGACTAACGACCACTATTGGCACGGCTGACACAAAGTACATGACTTTATATGCTGACCATCTTCAGCAAGACAGACGACATCGATAGTTAGTTATAACAATACATTCTATTCCTTGTTTACTACTGTTAACTTTCTTTGAATAAATTATACGATGATTGCTTATTATATAGAGTTTTCAAGTTATTACGACATAAGCTGGAGCATGATGAAGTATCTGCATCTCGGCTAGGTAAGGCCCAAAACGTCTCTATATAAATGAATTACCGCATAAACATTAATAAAAATTACATATGTTATTGATTATACTCGTAATAAAAACATTTGCATAAATTATTATTGAAGTACCAAAAAATATGAAGCATATTTTTTTTTTCCCTTTTAGAGATAAGAACACCCTAAAAAATCATCAATATTTATTTTAAATTTTAAATTTTTTTCAGATTTTTGTGTATTTATAATAACTATTTCAGTTCTCATGGGGAAGTTTAACACCCCCTTCCCCTCGTAAACACGGCCTTGATTGAAATTTACTTAAAAATTTTTCAAATATCAACAAACCGAGCATAAACTAACAGATAAACTAGTCTCAAACACATATTTGTATTGACAGTATTAATAACAATAATGGAAATTTTAAATAAAAATTATAATAATAAAGTTAACATATCGAAAGTCAAAAACTTAACTGAATGCAAATGTACTCTGTGCAATTACATTATGGAGTAATAATACATCCAATAATAAATTTAGGTAAAATGATGAATATTTTATTTTTCCTTTTTTTTCTCTTTTTTTTTCTTTTTCTCTTTTCTCTCTCTTTAAATATTTGTATCGCAAGATATAACATAATTTATCAGATTTTTACGCCTTTTTTTATAGTTTCTTAAATTTTCTCTTAGTGAAATTGGTAGAGAATTAAATATAAAGACCCCATTACATACCTATATAGCCTGAATTCGTGTGTGATATTTGTTGAAATGAAGGAGTTTGGCTTTCTCAGTATTAAAACTTCGTGTACTACCCTTAACATATGTTATGTTAAATTTTTATTTTTAATTAGTATAATGGTAATAATATTAATAGTAATGGTAGTGATAGTAGTGATAATTTTAATATCAAATTTATTTATTTATTCAATTGCACATATGCACATTATTAAGCGAGTAGTGGTGTACAATTTGATATACTACTGTATATATACAAAAATTAAATACATAGAAAACAAAATGAAAATTTTCTTTAAAAAACAGGTATATTTGAAATACATTTATTTTATTACATATATATTTTGCATACATACAATCCAATATATATTCAAATGCAAACATACTATTAAAAAATAATTATTGACAATAATAATAATAAAAGTTTTATTATTATATATATATATGTATATCCATCCGTGTTTACGAACACAGTACACTTAACCGTGACACTCGTTTGCATTAGCTATCGACGCAGTATACTCTTACCAGCATTAGATTAGATTACGTCAATTTATTTAAACGAGACTGAGGAACTGCATAGATTGCTGATGCCGTGTAAATTACTCATCAACGGTGTGTTTGTTGTTAGTCAATGCGATTAGTTCTGTTTGCGTTAAATCAGTCACTCAAATATTCTTTTTATCGCTATTGCTTCAGCAGAAGACGCGGTTTTTTTAATGTTCAATAAAAGAACTTAAATCAGTCTAATCTACCGCGTTAAATAAAAATAAAAGAAAATAAACAAAATGCAACGTGGCTATAATTTATCTATTTTAAAATCCGAAAACTTAATTTTTCGTTATCTTTTTAAAATAGATTAAGCCAATTCGACTATTCATGTTATAATACAATTATCTAGTAAGTAATAGATATAACGAATGCTATTGCACAAACAATTTATTCGTTACAAAAAATAGACATATAAACCAAATCGTTGAAAAATTCTCTTTTTTTAGCAAATTTGCCACTAGTAAAAAAGTATACGGAAAAGATAGGAAGAATTGCGTAGAGTTTAATGCTCTGTTCAAGATCAATATTTTAGCTTCCATAGCGGAACCGTGCGAACCTGCATCTTGTCATTACTGGATTGGATCCACAGATATGTATCCTTCTAGACCTACTTATCACAGTCTAGCTGAACACCAGATCTAGGAGAACATCATTTCCCCATAATATTTGGAAATTATTCCGCTTAAATTTGGGTATATGACTGCAGATGATAAATTTAGTTTTATACAGATTAATAAACAATCGTTTAATGTGCAATCAGTTTTTAATTTTCTTCAAGTCAGTTCATAAAAGATTCTGAAAAATAATCTGTTTACATGAGTTTACCATAAACACAATATCATCATCATAACAAACTATTTTCTCATATACACTTAAATTACATAGGGAGCCCGGTATGCTTCCGTAAGGTACTCTGTAAAGTTGTTTTACATAATAACTTTTTACATTATTAATTTCAGTGAAGTACAACCTGCTCGTTAAGTTTGGTTTAAACCAGTCATGAATCGCAATTAAACAATTCACCCAATAGGATGTTATATTTTAAACCAGTTAAGAACGCCATGGAAATCACTACCACGAGTTCTTTCCCTTTTCAATGTCTAGTCATTCTCTCCGTATAACGAAAAAAGGGAATAGATTTATCCTCACGATGCAGGATGACCTGACGGAGTCTTCTTATGCTATACCTATTCCGAACCAGGAGGCTACCATGATATCAGAAGAGCTAGTTAAGTTCTTTAGTCTCTTCGGTATCTCTCAGTCACTACTCTTGAATCGTGGCACCGAGTATCTTCGACTCCCTAACATCCGCAAACGAATGGTAGCCCGGAGAAAAGTCATCTGACATTAAAAGATTATCTGGAGCACTTTGTGAATCAAACCAAACCCAATTGGGACGATTTCGTCGTCCATGCTTGTTTCTCGTACAACACCAACGTACACAAAACTACCAATTTCTCTCCGTTTCAATTACTTTTTTGGCCACAAGCCCGAACCGGAATTCCGCTATATGTATGACGACTATTTTAACAACCTCAAGCTAAGGTTGAATAGTATACATAAAATAGCTCGCGAAAACATTATGGCGTCTAAATCTCGAACTAAAAATTACTACGATAAGAAAATTAACGCTTACGAATTTAAGCCCGGTCAGCTGGTGATGCTAATAAATAAAATCACTAGGTTTAATAAGTTAACTCCTAATTTTATAATTTTAAAGGTCCTTATAAAATTGTTAAAGTAATAGGACCAAATGTAGTATTATTATTAATCGGTAGGAGCACGTAAAATTTAATACCAATTTGATTAAACCGTATTTTTCAGGTGATGATGATTGTCCAGCAATCTAACTCCTATCTTGTCATTATATATTCTCTCCTAGTCCTATTGACGATCATTCCGCCCTATCATAACCTCGTACTTCCTCGTCCAACATCCAATAACGTCACGGAAGTCAACGGACATTCTAGCCTGTTCTACGAACACCTTGACTTTGCTAAGGTATCCAGTACCACGTGGACCCTCATCATATCCACTAATATTTTCTTTACCGAACAAGAATTATTTGTGTTAATCCGTCTCACTGTCAAAGCCAATGGTTTTTGTCATCACATTAAAGATAATTTTCACTCTTTAAATTACCATCAAACTTTAAAATTAGTTAACGGTAAAATAGTTAGATTGAAAGATCAACTCCAGACGATCCAAACACTTGTGTGATCACGTGATCTACAAGCGTGGTGTCTTCAATGGAGGATCACACGTTCTTAAATGGCTGTTCGGTACGCCAAGTTCTGACGATGGCAAATTTTATGCAGAGTCCGTTAGTAAAGTAACAAACGATGATCATAAATTAAATGAATTAATGAAAGAACAAGGCCACCCGGAAAACCATTAAAATTTTCAATGAATCAGACGCAAGCCTAGCTTTCCGTGAGCACATAATAAACGCCAAACGCTCAAAAAAGTCGTTTACGATCTAAGCGATGAGGTCGAATCCTCGCTATACGTTCAGTCAGTTAGCGAATATTATATTAATTTAATGTTAGAATTAGGGAATGAATAATCCTTTAAATACGACTCCATTGTTAATTCGATCTTATTTAGTAAGAATAACGCATTGTACCGCGAAGTAATTAATCCTAAGGATTTACTTATGATAATTTAATAATTCATAAGATAGAAATCCCCTTGGAAAATAACGTAGATTTTTTCCTTTTCCATATTATTCCCTATCCCGTTTCCTTAGATAATATCTCTTTTTCTCTGTTCTATTATATACGACCGAAGTATAAATACCTATTGATCGAGCTTGTCTACGGAGTATATCGTTTACAAGGACCTTAGCGGCTATATACCGTAAGTTTTGGAGACGGAGATATTATACATCTGTGTAAAAGTCAAGCCATCCGAAAAGTCGACAAAGCGATGTCCTTCGAAGCTGTCCTGTACTTGTCCCGAACTACCAGTGTTCCCGACGATTGCGAGGTTGCCTCCATTCCCCTTAAGAACAATATGTTCCAGAAACTTTCCGATAACCGATGGCTATTCGTCGTTCCTGATCTCACCATAAAGTAAGTAAAGTAATTCCCATACCCTTGACAGAAGAAGTAATGCTTCACAATGAACTAAGCCCAACGGCATTAATGAGAGCAGGGGGCCAGTTCCTTCCTCTCGGCCGCCTTTACTTTCCCAGATTTCTCTGGTACTCAATTATTTCAGGCTGGATAAACTTGAGAGCGATTCGGGTCTGGAACGAGACATGTTTATTGTGATTCGAACTCAGTCCTTAAGGAATTTCGTCCCAGAGGCGCCGGAATAATATCTCTAGCTGATGACTGCCACGCCTCTAAGCTACCGATTTCTTTAGACGGACGCTCCAGCAAAAACGCTAGCTTTAGTGACATTGTCCCCACGATAGATCTCGACATCCCAGAATGTTGCCCGGAAGTTAAATCAATCTGACCGGATCGAATGAAGCCACCTTCGACAACCTAGATTCAGTTGACAGGGAGTTTGCTTCAGTTCTCCACACGCTGAACACAAAGGATTCGGAGGACTTCCAAATCAACAATCTGACCGGATCGAGAGAAACTACTTTCGACAATCTAGATTCAGTTGACGCGAAGTTTGCTTCAATTCTGCACACGCTGAACACAAACGATTCGGAGCACTTTCAAATCAACGCCTCCAACTTCAGCCAAACTCTCATCGTTGCGGTCATCGTTTCTATTATCGCTATACTTTTGTTCCTAAAGTAGAACGCCTGTTGAAATAAATGTCGTCTGCCGTCAACTGGGAATCCACCTGCACCTTCTTCAGATCCTAACACTGAATCAACGACATCGAATAGATTGGTCTCCTCAGATTATCGCACAGCCATCAGTAATAAATAATCGCATTCCACATCATGTGCCAGCGAATTAACGCGTTTTCACTTTCTGTACTGTTTCTATTGTTAATTTTTATGCTTTCACTTTTACTACTAACTTTCGCTCTTTTTTTCTATTTTCTCTTTCTTTTTTTTATATAAGAGAAAGAAAGGCTAACTTCAATATCTTTCCTTAAACAAACGTTATTCATTTCTTTTTCTTTTTTTCTCTCTCTCTCTTGCCCAGCTGTATATGCAGGCTAAATGATCGTCTATTCGCTTACGCTGCGAATACACTACTTCTCAGTTATTACAAGTTACATTCCGAATGACGCAACTTTTTGTCATGTCGTCGTTCACCGGATTTTAATACCCGCTGAACGCCGAATTATCGCTTATACACGGCCGAAATAGCCGATTATTCGCTTACGCTCTATATTTGCTACTTCTCCGTTTATCGCAAGTTGGCGTATCGACTGGCCGGACCGTCGTTGCTAAATGTTAATATATAAGGTTTGGTTTTTCAATTACTTTTTTTTCAGTCAGTATTTTCGGCGATACCCGGAATAACCGATTCGGTAGGCCAGTCTGTCCGATTAGCCCTTAGCATCTCATTGCTCTAATCGTGCCGTTACAGACTTACGAAAGGCTCTATCATTTTGTTTTCACGTAACCGCAATCTGTATCATTATCGTATTAAACAAACGTAATATCACTAACTTCGTCTAGGTTTATTTTGACTTACGCGAAATAATCGATCAGCACCTAGTATTACTAAAATCACCCCTCCACCTTGTCAACTAATGTCCCCTTCTTCTTTTATAATGTGCAAGAAACCAAAAAGTGGCTCTATACGTCTGTCTGTCATCCTTCATTCTTGCTACATGACCAGCCAAAGCCCATTTTTGTCTTCTAATATATCTAACTGCATCTATATTATTTTTTAATTTCTGTTTTATCAATTTTAATGGTATTTAATCTTTTTTCTTAATATTTAAAATAGACCGTTCGAATATATTTTATGTCACCTTTATTTTATTAATAATTTTTGAAGTCAGACACCAGGTTTCACTGCTGTATGTTAAACTGGGTATAATAGTCGCGTTGAAAATTAGACCCTTATGATAATTGTTAAAAGGGCCTTTAAAAATATATTTTGGTGTCCAATGCTTATTCCAAGATTTCGTTATTCTGGTATTTACCTCTTTTTCAGTACGATTTTCGAAAGATAATTGCTGACTTAGGTACGTTACTTGATTTACTATTTCTATAACCATTCCGTTTACTTGTACTATTATAGCATTTCTTCGGTTTTTTGTAAATATTTTCGTTTTTCCAATATTTATGGAAAGCCCGGTATTTTTCCCCTCATCGTCTAATTCTTCCAAGGAGTTTGACAAGAGAACCGCTTCATCAGCAAATCTTAAATTGGAAATTCTTTTTCCATTTATGCTTAAACCTTTGTTATTCCAGTGCAACTTCCTAAAAATATCTTCCAAAGCACAGTTAAACAAAATCGGCGATAATGGGTTTCCCTGCCTAACCCCTTTCTTGATATCAAAGTACCAACCCTCTACATCTGTTAATATTGTGATAGATATTTTTTATTAATATTATGTAGTTTTCTGGAACTCCTTAACTTTTAATTGACGCATATAAGTACACTGATGTTTTAAAGAGTCGAGAGCTTTATTATAGTCAATTAGAGCCATATATATTTCGACTTGATATTCTATGCATTTCTCAATGGCTTGGTTCATGACATGTAGGTGATCTATTGTAGCGAACGATTTTCTAAAACCAGCTTGTTCTACAGGTTGCTCGACTCCTATAACAGGCTGTATTCTATTTTCTAACAACCTTAAAAATTTTTTTGAAATAGTCAAACTTAGGTTAAATTTCTATATGTCACTTTTGCTATCCTTCCTTGCACATCCTCATTTTTTCGCGTCACTCAATATCAACACGTCGAAACATCTACCTATCCCGATTACCTCAATCCGTCGTGTATGTCGCCCCTCTGATGAAGTTAAAATTCTGAAATACTACTCCGGAATACATTTCAATATTTAAAATACGATAAACTATTTCTCGAGCGTCTGTGTTTGCATACGCAGCGTTCTAATTTTCTTGCTCACACTAACGTACTTAGTCTCAGAGTGCAGCAACCTATAACCTACAAGAGTCTTCTGTCTGCCAAATTTGCAAAAGCGCATGTCGTGCTTATGATGGTTTTTGTTTCGAGTGGATTAGGCAAAAATATATTAAACATATTATGCGGTTCGGAAATATTTCTTTTCAACGTCATAACACGTTAAAAATATGCTCATAAAAATTTAGTTGCATTTCGGTAGAAAATTTTCTTCACTCCTTTCTAATTTGAAATAAGTTAAGCCAAGATAATTTATCATTTAATCTTTAATACCTTTTGTTCTTCGATTAAAATTTTATGCATCAATAATTCCATTTAAAAAGAAAGTTTACAAAATTTCACGAGGAATGCGTTATCAATAGCACCCCTTGGTCTGCCACTGTTTTATTTGTATATGAAATCTTTTTATGTCAATTAAATGACATTTGATTACCTGTCTCAGTTATGACACTTACCTCTTCAGTTAGTAGATTCTTCTGAGTTTTTGATTAGTATTAGATTTCGTACTAAACATAAGTTCATCAGACAGAATATTTAATGTTTATTACTGCCATGTGATTGAAATGAAATGTTCTACAATAGAAGCACTTGGTGAACCGTGCTTATCACAACTTGCCATTATTTAAATGCTTTCGACGTATTCATTTAGCGGATTTAGTTAACAAACATCCATGAACTGCAAATAGAAACCAGACAATGCGAATGTGGAAAGGGAAATTGCAAATATTTCTAAAACCCGATGAAAATTATAAGTTGTTTTACCGTGTTATCTATAATTGATTGCATTCAGCTTATCAGCGTGCTCAGTGAAATTGTTCCATTTTATATAGTAATTTTATCTCTAAATATGACATTCCAATCCATCTGCGTTAATTCATTTCATTTTCGTTTAGGTAATTTAAAGCTGTACGTGTTTTGGTTAAAACAGTTGTATCTTACCTTCGGGTCGGTTTATTCTCGTTTTACTTTTAATATCGTTTTTTTATCATTTCATCCTTTTTCTCTCTGTTTCTCTTTTTTTAATTGTTTGTGCCCCGATATATAGTTTATTATTAGATTAGTTGAAGAGTTCATCTAAAAAATACCGCTCAGCTACCTCCGCCAAACTGGTTTATCTCTTCACATGACGGAGGTGAACATGTCGAATAAACCGAAGCCCTACAGCCCAGTCTCCCCACATTCAGACCTGCCATTAAAGAGTTTTGGCTCTTGCAAACAGACTTGGCTAGTTCTGAAATAAACAACGCCATCGATAATTTTAATATTGATAAGAAAGTTCTTTTTTCTTTTTTTTGTTTTTGAGCACGACAACAAAGGACCTCCGATCAGAAACAATAAGGAGAGGGGATGGTTAGTCAGACACGGATACGATCAAAGATTGACAGAATGAATGTAGAAAAAACTAATATCATGAACGACGAAGGAAATGACAGGATGTATAAGAGGCACAATAAAGACTAGGGAACCCGAAAAATAATAAATTAGAATAAAGGATAGTACGTTTCGCCGAAAGGGACGAACATTCAAAAAAGGTATGATCAAGACCACAAATAACCTCATAAGTAGGATCAAGAGGACAGTTTGGGAAGGGAGTCAAAAGAACACGAAAGCATGATGAAGGTAGAAGTATGTCGTTAAGGCGCAAACGAACAATAGACACAGCAGCGGAACGATGAAGCGAAAGGAAATCGTAAAAGCAAGGGTAAGAAGAAAGATTCGGCTGGATGGACAGGTGTAATGGGAAATTTATTGGTTGAAAAAGGAGGGAACTTAAATATCTAACCGGAGTCTAGAATGGAAAATTTTACATAGAGAAAGCAGGTTAGAAGCAGGAATTTTAGCAAAAAAGAGGCAGGAGAAAGCAGCAACCCAAGCCAAAGGGTCTGCCAATTCATTAACTTTAATTCCCTTGTGACCAGGGACACAGAGCAGATCGATACGAATAAAATAATTTGCATGAACATTATAAATAATGAAATGTGTGCGAAGAGTGACAAAGTTAAAAAAGTAAACAGGAATATGTGAAGAAATGCTTGAAGAGTAGCACATATGAAGTTGGAGATAATCAAGTAATTGGGAACAGAACCTTTGTGAGGAAATATAAACAATGGAACGTAGGGTGTCTATTAGTTAAGCGGTAAGGATGGTGTAGAGGGAAGGAAGACAAAATAACTCAAAGACATTAATGTCCGGTAGAATAAAGAAGGTTCCAACTTCACTTGACTCCTTTGAACTATTTATAAAGATGGTCCTTTAGAAGGGAAAAAGGGAATTAATGGCACTAAGAAATTATTGTCAACTTAGAGGCAGCAGAGAGATAGGATGTATTTTAGGAGGATAAGAAAACTCGGCAAAACTGAAAGGGAAATAAGAAAGGTTGTTAGAAGAAGTTACATAAGGTGTGAAAGAGCTTAGACGCGGCATAAGCCAGGATAGGGATTCTCTTAGGAGTAAGACGTCAATTCTGCAAAATAGTGAGGTAGAAAAGGATAAGATTAAAAGAAGTCAACTGTACACGCTTAGAAAGAAAACGATAACCCAAGTAGGACCTGCTGATGAAAAAAGAAGGCGTCATGAATTGCTGGTATCGGAGAAGACTTTAGAGCATCAAGACAAAGACGAAGGCAAGTGTTCTGAATTATATCCAATTTAGAAAGAAGGGATTTGGGGGTAAAACAATAGACAAAGAAGCAGTAATCAAATTTGAAACGGGCAATGGATTTGCAAAGGGAAATAAGAAGAAAAGGGTCGCCTCTTTATTTTGTGGGAGAAAGGGCTTTCAGCAGATTCAGTCTTTTAAGAGCAGAGGTGGATAGAAAATTAATATGTTCGTGGAATGACAAACAACTGTTAAGAAAAACACCGGGATACCAGAAGCAATCTTTGTGAGGGATAGGCACGGTGTTTAAAGATACGTAGAATAATGCGGGATTATAGCGTTGAAAGAAAAAAGCAATACAAGAAGATTGTGTAGGCAAGATAGATAAGTTTAATGAGAAAAGAGATTGTTCTAAGATAATCAAAGACAAATTGACTTTCTCAATCGCATCTGCAATATCATGGGATGTGGAGAAGAGCAGCATATCATCAGCAAAGAACAAAGAATGGGAGTTCATGGAGGAGGAAGCAGCAAAGATAGTGTAATGATTGAAAAGAGTAGGACTTAGACAATGACCTTGAGGAAGACTACGAAAGACAGTTCTCGTAGTTTGGAAAAGTGGATAGGAGAAGTGAATAGAACGATTGGACATAAGATTGCAGATGAGAGAAGTAAATCATAATGGAATGTTGACTGCTATGATTTTATCTTGAACAGTGGGAAGGTGAACACCATCAAAAGCGGCAGTAACACTAACAAAGATAGTTACCGTGTATTTTTTGTTAACAAAGGAATTTATAGATGCGGGAAACAAAAAGATTGACACAATCAGCGAGCCCTATATCAAGACGAAAGCCAAATATATTGGAAGAAAATATGTTATTATGCTCGAGCCACCAAACAGGACGTTTTTTGAACGAATCCTCAAATAATTTGACGGCGCCAAAGAGATAGGACGTAGAAAAGAGTTTAATTTAGAAATAGAGATGATAATAAAGAAGTTCCAGGAAAATGGTGTATCTCCTGTAGAAAAAAAAAAGAGTTGAATATACTAAGTAGTATACGAAGAAAATGATCAGACAGATTAAAGTTAAAAATAATAATAGTAAAAATATCAATGAGAATCATTATAGTAATGGTGTAAACAATAATAACAACAAGAATAGCGGTAATAATAACAATGATAATAATATTAATACTAATAATAGTAACAGTAATTATAACACTAACCAAAGTAATAGCACAACTAACAATAACATTTTAACTGTGCGTGATATGGATCTTTTCCTCTGAAATTTCACTGGTATTCAGATTATGTTGGAATATCTCTCGGGTAAAAATATCAACAGTTACATCCGTTTTCGACTGTTAAATTTTTATTTCGCAAATCGTAGCAAAAATTGCCCGAGCCGGCAGGAATATGCTTTGATTATTTTTTAACTGTATTCCTTCAGCCAACGAATTTCTATTAGATATTAGTCTTTTAGAAAAATACAAATTCAAAGTTTTATTTTCCAAGTACAATTTTATTTCCATTTAGTATTTAGCGGAACATTCCTATCATATCTCTGAAAATTACCTTCTTAATGATGTATCATCTCGTTGACTTTAGTTATTTTCATACAACATCTTAAAAAATTACAAGATAAAGAACTCCGAACAATCCCTTTAATCGAAATGAAATTCCTTTCCCATAAAATCCCCGAGTTTGTTCACCTTTTTCATGTCCGATATCCGGTATAACCTAATGGGAGACCACCTATTCAGTGTCGTGCTTACTTTCGTTTTGGTCTTGCAGGAAAAAAAGTATGCCGTAGCAAGCCCCGTTGTCATAAATGCAGTGAATCATATTCGGCTAATGAGTATTCTAATTCTCAAATGCAATTAAAATGTCCTAACTGTGAAGACCAACACGAAACTACTAATCGCCAACGCCCAATCTTCCAAGAAGAACTTGAACTGTAAAAGATAATGGCGTTTGAAAATATACTCTTCAGTGAAGCCTACTAATTTTTAAAAAAAAAAAACGTGCTTTCTTAGAATTTTCCTTTATTCATATTCAAAAAAAAAAAAAAAAATCGACTTTTCCTTTCCTAACCGTTTTCTCTGGAAAATTTTTGGACGCAATTTCAGCTTATTTGCTCATTCCAAACTATTTGTCATTTTCTAATTCTGGTTCCTTTTACCTCTTTATTCAACCATCTCTTTTTCCTCGCCCATAGTTTCTACACTCTTTCCCTTTCTTAAACGCTCCACAATCTCGGCCCTTTCTCGTCTTTCGTTTTAATCACAGATTCCTTCGAGCATCATTTTCCCAGTTTTCATCTACATTTACTCTATTTTGTCCTTTTTACCCCCTTTCACATACGTTTCTTGTGATACTAATTCTATTTTATTTTAATATTTAACTTTTTTTGCTGGACAATCGCTCTTCTACTTTTCTCTATTAAAACTTGATATCCCTACTCCTTATTGTGTTTTTATATTTATTCATTTCATAAATTATTTTTATCTCCCATCCTTAAACGATTAAGAATATTTATTTGAACCCATTAAAAAAAGCAGTAAAAAATAATCTCATTTTTCGTACAAAAAGATATCAACTTCGCATAGAAAAAGCTTCTCATTACAACCCAATTTTCCTTTTCTTCCACCAATAATCGCAATTGTCCGAATGGATTTTTTTTTCAAACAATACTCGATCTTCCTCTTCATGGTCTTTTATAACTCCTTTCAATAAAACAAATATTCCGTTTGAGATTCCATCTTTCTCTGAGTCAATGAATAGACATATCTTCAACAATTAATTATTCTGTTTCTACTGACCCTTTATCTCTTCTTTCCGAAAATGGCCTAATTTCTACTTTATTATTTCTCCCAGTAAATTCAAACTCCCTAATTTAGATGATAATATATTAGAAAAATAATCAAACCATTCATTGTAATAAGTTGATTAAATCTGCGTTTCGTTCGTCATTTTATCGTACTGTTAGTCTCGTGTGATTTTATCAGTTTCTAATAAACGATTATGTTATTACCAACTCAGCCGGCCAACAAGCCAAGACGAAAACCGGCTTCAGCGCTGATAAGAACAAGACAGCAACTCCGGCATCATCGAACAAAACAAGTAATAGCCTTCATTTAACTAACACGACTACACGCTACGCTGGCTCTAACGGTCAGCTGAAGGTAACTACACACACAACATCCCTGTACACACACGTAACCATCGCGCATACTGGTGCTCCGTAGACACACGCAGCAATGCAGCAAACAGTCACTACACAACAAACGTACGTCGCACGCGTAATATCGTCCCCAGCCGCCACAACAAAAGAAAACGCGCCGCACACTGAGCCGGTAAATGCAGACGCTAATAATTCTGAGGTAACGAATTCTACGGCCGATAATCGAATTCCGAAATCGAGCGCATCATAATAATAAATACGCAAAATATCTCGTTTGCCGAACAGAAGTAAAATCAAAGAAAATAACACCACTGACCGCGTTTAACCACCCAAAAGACCAGCAAGGCATCATCTTACCTTACTTTCCCCCTCATCCTCTCAGAGACTATTTCGCTGCAGTCAAAGCAGTCACCGGCAGTAATCTGGACATAATTGCAGGGTCCCGGATAAGTATGGATCGCATAATTATTTCCCTCAGAACTCAATCAACGGCCGACGCGTTCTTTGCTAAAGGCGGAACGATTTTATTACGAAAGCGAACAATTCAAGCTACGCGAGTCAGACATCCAGCTAAAAAATATTAAATGTCTCGGCCAACATTACAAATAAGACACTTTCGTCATATCTTACGATGACACTATCCCTCAAGTTGGTATCGCCGATAGCACCCCTCCCCAAGTCCCCAGAAGTGCTCACCGACCCGACACCTTCCCCTCAGATGATGAGTTTGCACACGTAATAAGCTGGTGAAGACAGGTGTATTTGGAACATGTCAATTGTGCAAATGTCGCCAGATCCTTTCTCTTGCGTAATAATGAGCATGAGCATAGAATCTCCATACAACTAGAAGACCACATTTGTGCTAACTGTAGAAATGAGAGAGAATCGGCGAGGTCTCAACGAGAATCACTTCCCAGCCTCCTGGACACCGCCGGCGTAACTGAGCAAATGGAAGTAGCATATGGCAGCAACCCGCCCCAGTCGGAGAGTACTATCAACACGGACGAAATAAACTCAAATAATCTAAATGAATACTTGGAAATGAAGGTGACCACGGATACGAGTCCTCTAAAACGGCCCCACCCTAAGTCCCCAGAAGCGCTCCCGACCCGACACCTTTATCATTCCCAGCCCAGCCGCTGCCTAAGTGGCCGACTCTCTACGATAAGCGACCAGCTGGAGAAGAAAAATCTTCATCAACAGACACACGTAAAGAACAGTCAACTGCAGAGCCAATTGACGTAACTGAAGCGACCGAACACATCTTTAACTCAGAACAACCACCGTTCATAATGAAACTTGAAGAATTTAAGATGTTTATCAACACCCGAAGTACATTACTTATGCAGCTAATTTCACAAAGAGTTACGATGAACTAATACACATGCTCGCAACAGTCAAACCCTTTCTCACCGGTAGGGCCATCAAGAGTTGTTGCTCCCGAATCATCAGAAAGCTATTGGAACGATATACAACAACGTCCGAAGACGAGAGTCCTTCTGAAAACAACAGCGTCGCCAGCGCCAATGAATAGTTACCCCGTTTCCATATAATGAAACGAAGGCGTCTACGATTGTATAATGCAATGGAACTGTCGTAGCTTTACCAAAAACCGGCCTGAACTGATACAACTGATCTCTCGGCACTGCCCGTATGCAATATGCTTACAAGAAACACACCTAAAAACAAGTGATCAAACAAACGTAAAAAATTATCGACTGTTTAGGTGTGATAATACTCAAGGGGCGAAAGCAAAAGGGGGCGTACTATCTCTCATCTGCAACTCCATCCCTGTACACCCTGTCAGCCCCAATTCGCCCCTTCAGGTTGTTTCAGTCTCTGCCCTTCGGCTATTAAATACACCAATGACACTATGTAACTGCTATATTCCCCCTAACAGTATAAGTAGCCACCAGGAACTTGAATCCACCATTTCACAACTACCTAAACCGATGATGATATTAAGCGATTTCAATGCCCACTCACCAGTCTGGGGATCATCAACATGGAGCAGTTATTTCGAAATTATTGCTAGATAATAATTTTTGTTTGATCCCACAACTGTCCCCCACACATTTCAATTTCTCATATAACGTTTTCTCCACTATTGACTTGACGTTTTCCTAGATAGCCCTTCACCCCAACCTAGGGGCTGTTGTACTGCCTAATATCTATTTTAGAGATCACTTCCCTATCTTAATAAATACCAAAACGAATGTTGTCCCAAACACTACCATACCCACTACAACACGCTTCTTATTCAATAAAGCCAACTGGGAAATATTCCATGACAGAGTCTCCATCCCACACCAACCAAGAACATTTGTAGAAGAGAATACCAGGATTTTCTTAGAAGCAGTTTTTACTGCTGCTGATGCGACGATCCCCAAATCTTCCCCTAAGTCTCGTCGTCGTCGTGTTCTCTGATGGTGTAGTGAAGTCGCCTTAGCAATACGAACCGCAAGCGAGCGCTCAGAAAGTACACAGCAACGAATAAAGATTTTAAATTTTCGTAGTGTTTAAATCATTTAACCAGTTGTCGATTTTTTTCGGTAACAACCACGTCCATATTTTTTCCTTCGGTTATCAATGACCTAATTGAGTTCAAAAAACTACGTGCCAGGTTCATAATTAAGGCAAAAAAAGTGAATCCTGGAATTCTTTCGTTTCATCCATCATCCAATCAACATCTAACCAAGCGACTTGGATTAAAATTAAGTCAATGGACGACCTCAACCGAGCCAATCTTGCAATCGCCTTAATCCATAATAACGCAATCATATCAGACTCAGGCGGTGTGGCGGATTCCTTCGCTCAACATTACCAAAAATAATTCTCTTCCCTTGCCTATTCACCGGAGTTCACTGTGAAAAAAGGGATTTTTGAACAAGACCCAATCTTACCTCAACAGTCCTCAGAAGCTTATAATACCAATTTTACTATGTCTGAGTTAAACTTCCAAATTAAATACCATACCCGCAACAGTGCACCTGACCCCGATTCCATCCGCCCATACATAGTTAAATACCTACCTCCACAAGCTAAAGAGTTTCTCCCAAAAATCTATAACCAGATATGGTCATCCGGTAATATCCCTCAATCTTGGAAAATGGCGTATGTTATTCCTATCTTAGAACAAAATAAAGACCCATTCCATCCTGAAAGCTTTCGACCAATCTCTCTACTAACTGTCCTATCCAAAATAATGGAGGAAATGGTGAACAGGCGTCTCCGATATGTCCTCGAACAAAATAATGTCCTTTCCCCGATTTAAGCCGGGTGTGAAGAGCGAGATCAACGGGCGATCACTTGATAAGCCTGCAACAGCAAATACTAACAGGCTTCCACCGCCACCATTACACGATGAGATCTTTTTCGATCTCAAAACGGCCGGAATAAGTGGCCGAATGGGCAGATATATAACTAGATTTTTAAGCAACCGAACAACCCGGGTTGAGATTGGTTCATTTATAACAGCACCCATTACAACTGAAAATGCCCTTAATGCAACCTTATTTATGATTTACATCAACGACGTAGCAAATTGCATTTCGCCGCCCATTTCCGCCCAGCTGTTTATCGATGATCTAAACATCTCCTTTTCGTCTCATCATCCTTCTAATTCTCAGTCAATTTTCCAGAAAGCAATAATAAGAATTCAGAGCGGGTCTGAAAATAACGGACTAGCCATCTCAGCAAGTAAAACAGTGTGTATTCATTTTTACAAGGGGCGCCGTGTATCTTCGAGTTTATTTCTAGAATTAAACAATCTTCCTCTTCCACAAAAAACGACGGTGAAATTCCTCGGGTTATCTTTCGACTCCAGACTTACGTGAAAGCCTCATATTTCTAAATTAAAATTGTGATACGCTAAAACTATCCCAATTCTGAAATATCTGGCGAGTACCAGATGCAACATTAATCCTAAGTTCCTCCGTAATATATATAGATCGCTTATCCTATCAAAAATCAACTACGAGTGCCAGGAGTACTCCTCTGAAAGTAAATAATTACTGAAATCCCTTGACCTCGTGCACCATGCTGCTCTGAGGACTATTCCTGGGGGCGCATCGAACGTATCCGACAGTCAGTATGTGCACTCTAACCGGCTGCCCCCTGTCTGTTATTACCGAAACTATTTCATACTGCGAAACATGTACCGCTACCTCAACTACATACAAAACTTATCTTTTCACTTAGACAAGTGTCCTCTCAAGCCAATTTTTTCAGGTGATTCCCTGCTGGAGGTAATGGCTGTCTTGCAAGGACACGGGATCACGTTCCTAGAGAGGCCAGTACCTAGCCCAGTGATTCTGATTCCCCCCTGGAGTTCCAAAAAAACGAACATCAACAGATCGCCGAAATCGAATCCGGGTACAAAAAATTCCCAATCCACGGCAGAAATGACAGCCAGAGCAATTAGCAAATCAGTGGACCGCCTAGTATATTATACTGATGGAGCTAAGTCAAAAGACGAACCAAGGCTACTACCGGCATCCTGCGCCTTCGTAGGGCAAGGCATCTCACAACAAGCCAGACTTAACGATGCCTGCGATGCGTTGGATACAGAATTGCACGGAATTTCTTACTGCCTCTAGCACCTAGCCACGGATCACAACAAATCTATAAAAGTTCTCATAGTCACCGATTCCCTACAGGCGTTATGTATGCTGGAAAACCAAAAATGCAGCAACCCGCTAATATTGAAAATACACAATTATCTAAATCAGTTAAATCAAATGAACAGTCGGGTAACGTTCATTTGGGTCCCTGGACACATCGGGGTACCTGGTAATGGGCGTGTCGATGTAGAAGCCCGCTCGGCGTTGTTCTCGCCAATGCCAGAGGACGCAGACCTACCATCCTCGATAATTCATATTTTTCTAAGGAAGTGCGAGAATCAATGAAAAACAGAATGGGCAGCTACGACATCGTTCTTAAAAAACATTAAGCCTACAGTCGAACCATGGTAGCCACCGGAGGGAATATCACGACACGATTTTAAAAGTCTTAGCCGGCTGCGAATCGGCCACGTCACTGTCTCGCACAGCCATAATATAATTAGTAAATCTTCGCCTCCAACTATGTGCTTCTTCTGCGGCCAGGCTGGTATATAGACAGTTCCACACATACTTCTCACGTGCCCAAAATTCGCCACGTTCCGGACGTAACATGGTCTACCCAGTAACATACGTCTGGCAAATACTACAGCTAACGTCACAAGGAATATAGCCTTCGTTAAAACGAGTGGTTTGACCGAACATATATAAATTACCTTCACTTATGTGCTGTAATGATAGCAGTAGTTACAATCGGCGCATATATAAAAGGTGAGAAGGAGAATTTAAAAAAAAGAAATATTAGCATTATATCTTTGCAACCTTAGAGATTTTGTTGGTTGACGATTTCTTTTATTTCTCCTTACTTTTTGCATTTTCTTTCTTTTGTCTCGATATGTTTTGAATTTTTATTGTTCTTAATATTTTCATTAGCTCTTTTCTAATTCTTCTCTTGGCTTCCTTTTTTATCTGTAAGGATTCTTAAAAATAATTATAAAAATTATTTGCATATAACTGTTAATAGAGCTTGTTTGTTTAGTACTAACGTTGATCCCATAAAAGTTTTTGCTACGTCTCTTAGCGCTCTACTCTCTTTAATTAGATTGATTAATAGCGTGCAAGAACCCAGGCGCAATAAATTTTTTGAGCGTTTGGGGCTGTAGTAAATATAACAGCAATGGTTTCATACTAAAATAATAGATTAGATATCACACAGCTTTAGTCGTATCTGTATAAGAATTAAGTACGCGAAAAGAACTTAAAAATAAATTTTTCCTAGTGTTCTATCTGAACTTGTTAACAAATTGTTATCTGAACATTTATAGATTTACAAAAATTATTATTATTATTAACGCCAAGCTTTCCCGTGAAAAAGATCGAGTATACATATTGACTAAGCGTTATCCTACTAACCCCCGTTTGAAATCGCAGTTTAAAGAAATCTCCAGAATTTTGCAAAGATTATTGAGGAAAGCAAAAATGAATTATTGTACTAAATTGTTAGAAAGCTGTGAGAATAATCAAAAAAAGTATTGGGCGGTTTTTAAAATAGGAAATAATTCACGAGCATTACATAACATATCAATTAACGGCTTAAAAATGAATGTGTGCAGTAACGAAAAATTGATCGCTGATTACTTCAATAACTATTATAGCAATGTTGTTAAAGATATGATTGATAACGCGGATACTTCTGATTACATTCCAGCGAAAGAAACTACAACCCTTAACTCTTTTAGATTTATTTATTTTTCTTACGATGAAGTTAGACTTGGAATAATGTCTAATAAGTCCTATTTTGGATATGATGGAATTTCAATTTCGTTAATAAAAGAAAATTTATACTTTTTTGTAAAACACTTAACTTATTTATTTAATACATCCATTCAAGTTTGAAGATTTCCAGCAGTTTTAAAATTTAGTACAATTACGTCCGTTTTATAAAATAGCGACTATACTAATATTTCTAATTACAGACCAATATGTATTCTTTCCACCACATCTAATATATTCGAAAAATGTATTGAGCGTAGAATTTTAAATTACTTTTTTTTTTCTTTTTTTGGTTTTCAAGAAATAAGTTGTGAATCTTACAGGGCAAATATGCCCGTTGTGTGAGTGCCCAACACTCTTATCAGCGTTTATTAAATTAGATATATAGTACAAAAATTACAACTAACTTAACTTATTTCATAAATAACAATAATAATAAACCTAGCATTATACATATTAAAGTAGTAGTACATATACGTATACCAATAAAACAATAATGCCGCGTAATACGCATCTGTACACCAATACATGCAGATAGCTTAATATTTAGAATCGAAATAAAACATGATCTGTGAGAGCCTAAAATCCAGGAAGGACACTACAAAGTCAAAAACCAACAAAACCGTAAACAGAAATGAACCATTAAAGAGTAGCGAGATAAAACTTGATCTTCAGTCTCTGCACCATTCTCTTAACCATTTTTGCATCTCTTTTTTCCACACACCATTTTTTTCCCCCCTCTAGTATATGATTAGGGATTGTACTTATTAATTTGATTAGCACTGAGTCACCAGTATTGTCAACTCGTAGATTTATGCCGCGGGTTTAGATGTAATACTTATTAAATAATAACTTTTTTAGCAAAAATCAGCATAGTTTCCTTCCTGAACGTTGCACAGATGACGCGCTTTTCGATCATATTTCACTTATTGCATTCAATTTGGAAATGGGCGATTCTGTTGCAGCAGTTTATTTAGATTTAAAACAAAGCGTTTGATTTGGTTACTGTGTAAATTGTTTAACTGTGGCTTTCGAGGTATTATTCATGAATGGTTTAAATCATACTTAACGAACAGATTATATTGTCCTAAAATTAATCATATAAAAAGTGACTATGTAAAACATCTTCACAGAGTACCTCAGGGAAGCATATTGGGACCCCTCCTATTTCTAGTTTATATTAACGACTTATGTAATTTAAGTGTATATGGGACAACATTTTATAACGCAGATGGCACTATGCTCATGGTAAACATACGCAAACAAGCTATTCTTCAGGATCTTTTACAAGATGACTTGTATAAAATCAAAAACTGGTTACATCTTAACCAACTGTTTATTAATCTAAATAAAACTTAATTCATTATTTATAGTCACATGCCACAATTTAAATGGAACAATTTCGAAATTTTTTGTGAAAATGATGATCCCCTAGATAGAGTTTATGAGGTAAAATCTCTAGGTGTTCAACAAGGCTGTAAACTATTCTCAGATAAACATCCAATTTATCTTGCACCAAAAATTCATACACTTCCGTAAACTATATACTGCATTATACCAACCGATATTAGGCTATGGAATCATGCAAGGTCAAAGCTGCTGATTATCATTTAAAACATCTGATATAACTGCAGAAAAATGTTATAAGGTTACCTGATAGAAATCTAGACACAGTTGTAGACTATAATATTTTACATTTTTCAAAACTTTATGGATTGCAACCATGGGCGTCTCCAGCGGGAGGCAGGGATGGGCAGCTCCCCCCCCCTGGAGCCTTGAAACTTTTTAATCAACTGGCCATAATAAGTAATCATGGGCGCGTAACCATGAATAATTTGGCAGAAACCCCCGAAAATTATGTTTTAATTAAGATTTTATTCTTGTTTAATAAAATATTAAGCCTTTACAACTTATAAATTTTATTTTTTCTATCATCTTGCCCCCCCCCCCCCGGCCCATCAGCTGGCGACGCCCTTGATTGCAACTACTTATGTTTGTTTTTAAGAACAGAACAAAATTTAACTTCTCTGTTACTCAGGGTGTTACTGGATCAGTGGGTGAAGAATTAGCAGTATTATCAAATATTAACAAATATCACATCCGTAATTAATCTATATATATACATATATATATATATATGGGGGTCCTAAACTTTTCAATTCTCTACCCTCTTCTTTAAAAATAGATTTAATAAAATTATAAAAAGCGCCGTAAAATTATTGTATCATACTTAATAACCTTAACTCGTTCGTTTTTCGCGTTTATTAAAGAGATTGTCTCGTGTTTAGAGGCATTATCTATTGATAATGCCATCGTCCCCTGCCTCTCACCGAAGGCAGACCGTTCCAACATCGGAACCAAACCGATTCACCACCTTCGCGCCCTCCTACCCCTCAAAAACAGCTGACAGCCGCAACGACTGCATTAGCGCCGGACGGTAAGTATGGTGGTAAATCGCAGACTTCAGGTAAGCCAACGGCGTATAGAAACACAACACACACCTCACACATGCACAATACCGCTGATAACGATGATACCGCGGTCGTACACAGCGATGCGATAAAATCTATCTCCGAATTAACTACCGCTTCTTGTAATACGACTGATTACAATTATCAGTTTCCCGCACTGATAAATAACGAAATTCCAAATAATTTAAAGCAACAAAATAGAAATTCAAAACATACCTTCGCAGATAAAATCAAATCGAATAAAAAGATCGCCCCGTTAATTAATTTCAACTACCCTTCCCGTGAATGCAGAATTATTTTTGATTATATCGCACCCTACGTTATACGTGATTATTTTGTCGCGCTTAAAAACCATGTAGCAGGCAGCTTAAACATTGTAGCAGGCTCCCGTATTAGCGGTGATAGAATTCTAATATTTTTAAAAACCAGGCAAATAACAGACGAATTTCTAGCAAAAGGTGGCCGGATCACCATAAATAATAGAACAATTACTGCCCGGAGACTTAAACAACCGGCGAATAAACTCATTCTATCAAATGTCTGTCCAACCATCCCGAACGAAATATTAGTTCGACATTTGCAAGAAGTTTATCCAATAAAAATCCTTTCGCAAATTTCCATTTTACGTGTGAATCCGGTGGATGATGAATTTGCTCACGTAGTAAGTTTCAGGCGGCAACTTTACGTCGAACAGTTTAATTGCAAAAATATCCCTGATTCCTTCACATTGAGGCACAACGACTACGAATACAGGATCTACACGCAGCTCAATGGCCATTCATGTGAAAATTGTAAGAAGAAAGAAGGAACAGTTAATCAAGAAGTTTTTTCCGAAACCATAACGACATTTCCAGCGCCGGTCGAAAATGCCTGTGCTGATAATAATCAACAGCGATATCAACCAACAACCAATAGCGACAAACAAGATGCAACATACACCAAACAAACTAAGACAATGGTAACTGAGCAAACTGTCCAACAGGAGCAGCACCAAAACATAGAAGAAACACGCAATCAATTACAATTAAATATTGCCCCTTCTACCGACAATACCTCTACTGTGATGAACATTGATAATAACAACCCCCTTCAAAAACGACCACACCCCATTAGTCCCGATGAAACATACAATTCAACTCAACCGCCATTTCCAGATAAAACTGCTACTAAGCGAATAAACCTAGAAAATCAAAATTCTACGGCGCACAATGTAGAAATTAACGTCATGGACAATGCTGCCAAACCAGCCTCTAAAGAAGCAAACAAAGGAGTTGATATTAACCTATTAACAGAAGGAACATTACATCTATTTACTAGCGGCCAAACTCCCTTCTTCTTAGACTATCAAGAATTTCAAGAATTCATAAGACAGGTGGCCACAAGTCAGGATTTTGTTAATTACGCACTGACTTTCACAGAAGATAGGGATAACCTTTTACACATGCTTTCTCAAGTAAGACCATTATTAGGCAGCGTAGGACTTAAGAACAGATGTACTCGCATAATTAATAAATTAAAACCTCTCCTTAGCAAGGATGACCCTGAAACTAAGATATAAAACTAGTCATCTTAAGTAACACTGTCAACAATAATTAGAGAAAATGGCTGAAAATCTCAGTATTCTGCAATGGAATTGCAGAGGGTTTTATAAACGTATAGACGAACTGAGATTACTCATCAATAACTACAATCCAATAATCATTTGTTTACAAGAAATGCACTTAAACTCTTCCCATTCACCACTTATTAAAGGCTACAGAATATTTCGCTCTGACTACACACAGGGACAAGCAGCATGTGGGGGAGTCTCGATACTAGTACATGAAGCGATTCCAACACATGAAATAAGGTTAAGTACCATGTTTCAAGCGGTAGCGGTGAAGGTGAAAATCCCATCTCTTCCGTTCTCATCCATTACAATCTGTAATTGCTACTTCCCACCCGCTACAAACATAACCGAAATAGACTTTGATACATTACTATTTCAACTGAGGGACCCAGTGTTATTACTGGGAGATTTCAATGCCCACTCTTCTGAGTGGGGTTCAACACAGCCAAATAAACGAGGAAATATGATTTCAAATAGCATCCGTAATAGTGACCTGGTACTCCTCCCTCCTCCATCGCATACACATTTCAACACAACTCATAACACTTTTTCAATAATAGATTTAGCATTTGCATCCGTTTCACTATTTCCTTACTTGAACATAGATGTACATGGTGATCTGTGTTCAAGTGACCATTTCCCTATTTTCATACACTTTCCCCACCAGTCGCAAAAATTGCACTCAGCCCAGGTAACAAAAAAATTTGCATTCCATAAAGCAGATTGGAAGAGTTACAAAACAAAGGTTACTGCCCCTAAAATTCAAACGGAATCGGTAGGGGAAAATCTGAAAATTCTCATCAACGCGATGAATGAAGCAGCGACAGCAACAATACCGAAAACAACAACAGCCCCTCGGAAAAAGCGAGTACCATGGCGGTGCCCCGAAATCAAAATGGCGATCGCATAACGGAAACGAGCATTGAGGAAGTATAAAACAACGAAGTCGCTTACAGACCTGATTGAATTCAGAAGATTTAGAGCTCGAGCCAGGCTACTCATCAAAATGAGAAAACAGGAGTGCTGGACAGCATTTGTATCATCTATCTCAAAAGATATGCCTGCGACGGTGGTTTGGAGAAGAATCAAGTCGTTGTATGGTAACTATCGTCCTCCAACTACTCCTTCCTTACTCATTAACAATGTGCTGCTCACAGACACCAAAGAAGTAGCAGATGCCTTTGCGCAACATTTCGCTAAAGTATCTTCCTCAGCATCCTACACCGATTCCTTCCTAGAACACAAATCGAGACTAGAGGAGCAAAAAATATCCTTTCCTCCAGATCAAAAAGAAAAATACAATGATCCTTTTTCAATGTCTGAACTAAATTACCAGCTCGATAAAAAGCTAAAAAACAGTGCACTTGGAGCCGACTCCATTCATCCATTCATGATCAGATACCTACCTAATCTAGCTAAACAACTACTCCTTGACGTATACAACAAAATTTGGACAACTTCCTCCATCCCAAAATCCTGGAAAGCAGCTTTAATTATTCCTATCCTCAAACCTAATAAAGAAACCTTCATTCCTCAAAATTACAGACCTATCTCCTTACTGTCTTCACTCTCCAAAATCATGGAAAAATGGTGAACAGACGACTATCCTCTTTCCTAGAATCTTCAAACGTTCTCTCCCCAATACAAATTGGAGGTCGCAAATCAAAATCCCCAATGTTACATCTCCTGAGCCTAAAAAGACAAATACTTGAAGCCCAAAAGAGGTCACAAGCTCTCTATACTGTCTTTTTTGACATAGAGAAAGCATTCGACCGGATATGGCGATATAAAGTGCTTACAAAGCTGAAGAACGCCAATATAAAAGGCAATATGGGCAACTATATAATGAATTATTTGTCAAACAGACACATTCAAGTAAAAATTGGCTCAACTGTATCCTCTCCTGTCCTAATAGAGAATGGTATTCCTCAAGGCTCTCCTCTAAGTGTAACACTCTTTATCCTATACATAAATGATGTGGCGGACTGCATACAGCCGCCGGTAACATCCCGATTGTTTATAGACGACCTCAATATATCCTTAGCACCACACTTTCCTTCCAACGCCAAATCTATACTACAATCCACAATCAATAGGTTATATTCGCGGACCGAAAGTAACGGCCTTACTTCCTCCTTAAATAAAACTTCTTGTGTAAAATTCCAGAAAAGTCGTCGAGTAAACCCAAACCATGATTTTTCCCTTACCCTAAATGGACTTCCTCTTCCAGTCACATCCTCAGCTAAATTCTTGGGTCTAACATTTGACTCCCATCTGACATGGTCTCCTCATATTAAAGAACTCAAACGCAAATGTAATAAAATCATAGCTATCCTAAAATGTTTATCACATCATAAATATAACAATAATCCAAAACTACTTCTATCTGTATACAGATCACTTATTCTAAGCAGATTAACCTACGGCTGCCAGGTGTTCTATTCGGCTAGTAAGCAGCTCATAAAATCACTTGAATCAATCCATCACGCTGCCTTAAGGTCCATCCTTGGGGCGCATCGAACATCTCCCACACAGGGTGTCTGTGTGCTATCAGGAATTCCGCCATTATCCTATATATTTGACTTCTACACCTCCCGTGATCATCTATACTGGTACCAACAATATCACTTCTCTTCGAGGAGCACTGTCATTCGTCCTCCACCCTTTCAAAATGATCCAATACCTAATATTCTAAATTTTTTGACTGAGAAAAACATCAAATACAATCCGGATCTCCTCCTGTTCCCAAAAGAACCACCATGGGAATACCCCCCATTGATGGTAGACTTATCACTCTTTATCCACCGTACATCTAACGAGGACCAATATACAGCTCGCCAAAAAAGTATCGAAAAAATACAAACTTACACACATGATACACACGTTTATACAGATGGAGCTAAAGCAACTGTCGCTGGCACACTATCCATTCCCACAGCATGTGCCTACCTAATCTCAGGTGAAGCCGAAGCAGTGAGGCTACATGATGACAGCTCCGCATTAGAAGCCGAGCTATACGGAATTCTCTTTGGATTGGAAGCATGTGCGTGTTGTAAATCTGAGAACAAACAATACATAATTATCACAGATTCACTGGCCTCCCTTCAAACTATTCAGTCACTTACTATAACCAGTTCATTAGTCTATAAAATAAGATCTACAGCACATCGCCTTACCCAAGAGGGGATACAAGTAGGCTTCTTGTGGGTGCCGGCACATGTTGGAATACCCGGAAACGAATGTGTAGACCGGGCCGCCAAGTCAATGTTGTCTGTCCCTATGCCACCCAATGTCCCATCACCAGAAATCACTCCCTTCTTCCACAAAAATATGAAAGAACATTGGATCTCATCCTGGTCCCAACATGCAATTTTCCTAAGGAATATTAAACCAAATGTTGATCCTTGGTGGCCACCGATCCAAATGTCCAAAAAAGAATTTTCTGCCCTTAACAGGTTGAGACTGGGACACACATCGATATCTCACAACCATGTCCTCCAGGGAGCCCCTCCACCGATTTCCTGCCCATTCTGTAATGCAGCAGTGCTACCTTCGGTGGAACACATCCTGAAACAATGTCAAAACTTAACAAGAATCAAGGACGAACCACTACACCTTCTTTTAGATAACCGTCCAGAACAGGTTCAGACAATGCTAATCTTCCTTAACAGAAATAATTTAATAAACAAATTGTAATAAATCCGATACTCGCTGTGCCGTAATGACCCTGGCAGTTATACATGGCCAACGAGTAGATTACACACACACAAAAAAAAAAAAAAAAACAAACTATAGCACAGATAAGGAAAAATAAAGAGAAGAGAGAAAAAAGTAAAAAAAAAATTTCGTCAAATTTTGATTTGTTTTATTTTATTTCTTTTTTACTATTGACCATGTTTTTTTTGTTTTTAATTCCCTTAAATTGTATGTGCTGTGTGTAACTACTATGGTCATTACAGCACACACAAGGGAGGGGGGTAATTTAAATGTGGTGAGTTAAGCCACTCATTTTAATGAAAGCAATAATCCTGTTGATGGAGATTACCTCGTTTGAGAGGGTCTGCCCCATATCTATGGGTAGGCCAAGTTGCCTCCGCAACATAGTAAACTTTTGACAGGTAAGTATTATGTGGGAAACTGTCGGTTCGGTTGTCTGGTTGCACAAGGGGCATGTAGCCGGAGGCGGCGTTTTATCAATTACATGTTTGTGCGAAATAGCGATGTGGCCAATTCGCAGCCGGCTGAGGATCTTAAAGTCGTATCGGGATGTTCCCTCCAGTGGCCACCATGATTCAACTGTGGGCTTAATGGTTCTTAAGGATGTTGTTGCAGCTGCCCATTCAGTTTTCCACTGGTTTTCGCACACCTTTAGGAATATATATGTTATTGATGAGGGAAGCTCCGCGTCCTGTGGCATTGGCGAGAGCAAGGCAGAACGTGCTGCTCTGTCGACACTCTCATTACCAGGCACTCCAATGTGCCCAGGAACCCACAGCAGCGACACGTGACTATCCATTCGCTGCAATTCACTCAAGTAGTGATATATTTTTAGGATTAGCGGGTTGTTGAATTTTTGACTTCTAATCATGTTCAAAGACTGTAGGGAATCAGTAACCAGGAGGAAATCGCTGGCTCTGGTGTGAGTTGTAACGATGTGGTGGAAACAGTGTGCAATTGCGTACAATTCTGCATCCAATGCGGAACAGGCATCATTGAGTCGAGTTTCGCATGAGATGTCGTGACCTTCGACTGCACAGGCTGCGGGTAGTGGACCTGCCTCGCCAACTGCCTTGGCTCCATCAGTGTAGTAAATTAGGTGGTCCGGGTACTTATTAATTGCCCTAACTGCCGCTTCCACTGTGAGGAGAGAACTTGTTGTGGTTGGATGCTGTTTCAGCGACACATCAATATTTATCTGGAACGTGATCCAAGGGGGAATAAGGGTATTGAGGCTGGGTGTTGACCTCTGTACAGACGTGATACCACATCTTTGCAGGTCAGCCAGTAATTCTGGTAGTGGGTCGCCAGGAAATTTTGGTTCAAGAAGATAATGTTCCAACTTTAGGGGGAGGTTTCGTGTGTGGCTGAAATGATGGTACATATTTCGCAGTATGAAGTATTTTCGGAAGTAGGAAAGTGGAGGGCACCCAGCTAGAACGCACATGCTGGCAGCTGGAGAAGTTCGATGCACTCCCAAAACGGTTCTCAGTGCGGAGTGATGTATAGGATCAAGAGATTTCAATATAGATTTGCTAGCTGAGGAGGACACCTGGCACCCGTAGTGGATTTTCGATAAAATCAGCGATCTGTAGATGTTGAAAAGGAATTTAGGATTAATATTACATCTGGGGCTAACCAGATATTTCAATATAGGGATAGAATTGGTGAAGCTATGTTTTAAGTTGGCAATATGAGGTTTCCAAGTAAGTCTAGAATCAAAGATTAATCCAAGGAATTTGACAGTGGCTTTCTGGGGAAGAGGAAGATTGTTTAGATTTAGGGATACACTTGGAGAGGAACGGCGCCCCCTGCAGAAATCAACATATACGGATTTACTTGCCGAGATGGCTAGACCGTTGTTATCAGACCAACTCTGTATTTTATCGATAGTTTTCTGGAGTATTTTTTGAGCGATAGGAGGGAAATTTGACGGTAAGGAGATGTTAAGATCATCGATAAACAGCCGGGCGGTTATAGGCGGCGAGATGCATTCGGCTACGTCATTGACGTAAATTATGAATAAGGTTGCACTTAGAGCAGAGCCTTGTGGCACGCCATTCTCCGTTGGAATGGGTGCTGATAATGATGTAGCGATCTTAACCCGGATCGTTCGGTTGCTTAAAAAGCTAGCGATATAATTGCCCATCTGGCCATTTATTCCTGCGGCTTTGAGCTTTAGCAATAATCCATGCCGCCATATGCGATCAAATGCTTTTTCTAAATCGAAAAAGACCGCATATGTATGTTGATGGCGGTGGAAGCTCGTTATTATTTGCCGTTGCAAAGTTATTAAGTGATCGCCTGTCGATCTCGCTTTACGCCCTCCGGCTTGTATAGGAGAAAGGATATTATTTTGTTCAAGGACAAAAAGGAGGCGCCTGTTTACCATTTTTTCCATTACTTTGAATAGGACGTTTAAAAGGGAAATTGGACGATAGCTTTCAGGACGGAATGGATCTTTATTTGGTTTTAATATAGGAATAATGTATGCCATTTTCCAGAATTGAGGAATATCGCCAGATACCCATATTTGGTTATAAATATTAAGAAGAAACTCTTTTGCCTGCGCTGGCAAATACTTAACCATGTATGGATGAACAGAGTCGGGACCAGGTGCACTGTTTCGAGTATGAAATTTGAGTTGAAAGTTTAATTCAGCCAAGGAAAATTTTCTGTTGAAAGCATCCGTGGACTGTTGAAGGAAGGATAATTCTTGTTGTTCATAAGAAGCTTTTCTAGATGTAAACTTGGTGGAATAGATTAAGGAGGAGAACTCATTCTGGTAGTGCCGAGCGAAGATATCCGCAACATTGCTTGGATCGGATACAACTGAGTTGTTATGGATTAATGAGGTAGGGGGTTTGGATCGATTAAGGCCATTCATCGATTTAATTTTTGCCCAACTCATTTGGTTAGATGTGGATTGGGCTATTGAATTAATGAAAGAGGTCCAGGATTCTCGCTTCTTCATCTTAATTATGAAACGTGCTTTGGCGCGTAGCTTTTTAAATTCAATCAGGTCACTGAGTAATTGTGAAGATTTATATTTCCTGAAGCGACATCATAGCGACGGCAACGTATCCAACACAAATTAATAAACTTCCGTTGTCCATAAAATCTTACAAAGTCAGTACAATATTACAACCTTATTTAGAACCAAGATGGCAGTAGAATCTTGTTTAATGCAGTGGAACTGTCGCGGTTTTACTCGTAATAACAACCGTGCTGAACTGATGCAGTTAATTGCACGGCATAACCCCTATGCTATATGCTTACAAGAATCACACCTCAAATCAAAACATCAACCGAGAGTAAAAAACTATAAACTCTTTAGATGTGACAATACGCAAGGTATGAGGGCGAAAGGAGGTGTTCTATCTCTTATCCACACCTCTATCCCCGCGTACCCAGTCCGTCCCAACTCCTCTTTACAAGTTATTGCCGTCACCATACATGCCCCTCTTTTATCGAACTCTCCAGTTACACTATGTAACTGTTATATTCCCCCGAACAGCATGAATAGTGTCCACGAACTCGAGTCCATTATAACACAACTTCCTAAACCGATAATACTATTAGGGGACTTCAACACTCATTCGCCGATCTGGGAATCAAGACAGACAAACAAACATGGAGCAATCCTCACTAAACTTCTTTTAAATACTGATTTATGCTTTATTCCCCAACCTACACACACTCATTTTAACCTCTCATACCATGTGTTCTCGACTATCGACTTAGCGTTCTCCTCCCCTGTCCTATATCCTAAATTGGAGTCGGTAGTACTTCCCGACTTGTGTTTCAGCGACCACTTCCCTATTATAATACATACCACAAGTCCTATACCAAACGTCTCCACATCAACAACTCCTCGCTTCTTATTCCACAAAGCAAATTGGGAAACGTTTCGTGACAAGGTCTCTGTCCCACATCAACTCAGGACCTCTGCGGTAGAAAATATCAGGATACTTCTTGAGGCTATGTTTACTGCAGCGGAAACGGCGATCCCTAAATCTACCCCCTCGCCCCGCCCGAGCCGTGTTCCCTGGTGGTGCAATGAAATTGCCGTAGCAATACGAAACCGTAAACGAGCTCTCAGGAAATTGACTATGTTGGCAAGTGTAGTTTTTGTATCTCTATATTTATGTATATATTTAATCAACGAGTGTGCGTATGTGTGCCTGACTGCATGTTTGTGCATGTGTTACATATGTATCTGGAGTTGTCCGGATATTTAAACTTTTGAATTTACACTATGTGAGGGCGGGTACATGTGTGGGTGTGTATTTATTTTGTTTAATGATCATATATCATACGTTTGATAAATCTGTGAGTTGTTTTAGAAGTTTATTTGCTTTATTTATAGTGTTTTTAATATGGTTTTGTTTAAGAAATTTTTATTGTTTGTAATAGCCATCGCTCGCGCAAATTTGCGCATAGATGGAATATGTATAATAATAATAATAATAATAATAATAATAATAATAATAAAACTTGATTTGATTTGATTAGTATTATTAGCTATAAAAATATCTAAGTATACATTACAATACGAAAGAAAATTTCTTAAATTTAATTTAGGCTCTGAAACCGTTATACGCGAACTTCAGACATTTCTATAAAATTAGAATACCGAAAAATTTTATCGAGTAAGAAAAGTGGTTAACATTACTCATAAAGAAGTGTTCCGATTATCATACAATATTTTGATCCCAGTATTGCAATAGCTGATGGAGCAATCCAAATAGTTGCCGCGAATGTAGAATAAATGATTCCGTAACTAACGTATCCATCTCCATCGTAAAGTGGATTTTCTAGTTTTATACTATTCAGCAAAGTTTTCTGTAAGTAATTTAATGAAAATAAATTAATTGATTAATTGGTAACTTGTGAAGCGAATAATAAATTTTTTTCAAAATTTTAAATAAAATTGAAATGAAAATCTCTTTCTTCCCCTTAGAGACTATTGTTAAATGAAAAAAATATCATAAAACTTCAACCACAACTTAATTTCTTCATAAAAAAAGTGAATTGCATAAAAACCTGGTGTGAAATGATAATGCATTTTAACAAACATAGAATTCATGGTAGATACCGCTTACAAACAAGACAAAGCAAAAGCATTCACAACCAACATCTGAGTACAGCTCAAAATATAAAAGTAAATTCATATGGTTATGTTGAATATGGATACTATAATTTTTCCTCATCAGAAAAAAAAAGTAACAAAAAGAAAGAAAAAAGGATACTAATATATGTTATATACATATATATAGGATTTGAAAATGTTAAGTGTTTGATATAAAGATTAGGAAAAATAATTATAAATTCAAACGTGAAACTGGTTTCACAGGACCAATGAAACTTCGTAACGGTGGAGAAGTTAGTTGTTTTTTTTTAACCCCCCTTCTGGGCATGTCAGCAACGGATCTTCGCCCAGAAAAGCCACTGAGATAAGAATCAGTTAGACGCAGATTCGGTCAGCCATTGAAAAAATAAAAGAACTGAAGATAGGAATAACGGAGATCGACCGAAACGATAACGAAGCGCAATAAGGATTAGGGAGTTTGAGTGATAACAGATCGGAATACAAAGAAGTACGTTCGTGTACGAGAGGTGGATATTCAAAGAAGATATTCCGCAGTATCTAACCGTATTCGATTCTAACTTAAATAGATTAATTTATTATTTTGGAAAGGGGTTAATGCCTATATTAAGGGCGAGCCCAAAAAAAAAAAAAAAAAAAAGATATGATCAGGATCACAGACGGTTTCGTCGTCAGGATGAAGAGAGCAACTAGAGGATAGAGCGAGACGAAAACGAAAACGTGAGAAAGGAAGAAGAGTATTATTGAGACGTAAACGCATAATAGAGACAATAACGGAGCGGCGAAGCAAAGGAAAATTGTAAAACCAAGGCCGGGTAGGAAGATTAGGTTGGATGTTAAAATAAAAGGAGGATTGACTAGAAAAGAAAGAAATGTAAAAAGCTGAACAAAATCTGACATGAAACTTTTTACACATCTGCCATTTTGTTATCCTCTATCCCCATATGACTGGGAACTGAGAGCATATCAATGTGGATAGCATGAAGTGAGGAAAGAGTGTGAATGAGAGAGCGAATATGGGGGATAAAAAAAGTTTAAGGAATGAGAGGGGAAATGTGAGGAAATAGCTTTAAGAGCACACATGGAGTCAGAGATAATTAAATATTTAGAAGAAAATCGATGAGAGGAAATATAAATTATGGAACATGGAATGGCCATTAGCTCGGCCGTAAAGATAGTACAAAAAGAAGGGAGACAAAAAAGATTGGGAAAGGAAAACGGGATTCGATATAATTATGGAATTCCTGTATAACTGCTGCATGGGAAAGGGATTTGGAGAAAAGAGAAAAGTATAATACATTGGGAGGATTGGAGAGATCTGCAAAATTGAAAGAAAAGTAAGAGAGATTATTATAAGAAATTGTACAGAATAAAAAAGAATTCAAGCGCAAAGCAATGTGAACTAGGATAGGAATTTTCTTAGGAGTAAAGCGCCAGTTTTACAGAATAGAAAGATATGAAGGAATAAGTCTAGAGGATGATAACGGTAAGCGTTTACACAAAAAGCGATATCCTAAATAAGATCTGCGGATGAAAAGGGGAGGCGAGTTGGACTCAGTGAGAACTACCGGTATTGGATAAGATCTAAGAGAACCAAAGCAAAGATGAATACAAGAATTTTGGATCATATCCAGCTTGGAAAGAAGTAATTTTGAGGCACAGCCGTAGATAAAAGAACAGTAATCGAATAGCCGTTATAGTGATAAATTTTATTTTTACTATGTTCAATAGACTGTAGTAATTATCGATGTGATCGTTTTAATTCTCTGATTTTATCGCTTTTATTATTATTATTTATCAGCAGATTATTATTTCAATTATTTGTATCGTCGTCGTTTGTATTATTTATTTTTTTTAATTTTAGCATAATCTAATGCCTGACACGTCTGACGAGAGAGGTAAGCCTCCCCCAAATTCTTTTCGATCTAATTCCAAAAACGCAGTCAGCGCCGCTCAATGTAACACGTCAAACAAATGTAAATCTTAACAGCGCTCGGTTCTCCGTTTTCTACCAATATCTCTCTCGGTAACGTCATAGCTCAGTACAATAACGCTCCGATAGAAACTGCCGATAATTCAGTCGAAATAAACGAAACCACCACTCACATAATACTTCATCGATTTTATCTAAACCCGACGAAGCACGAAATAAACCAGCTCAATTTTCATTATTTCCGGACAACTTTCAAGGAAACATCGTTGTTTTAGTGAAGCATTTAGAAAATAAAAAGTGTCTTTTTGCTAAGATGTTCTATAAAAGAGTTAGCGGTATATCGACAATTACTCGCCTCGCTCAGGTAAAAACTTGATTAAACTTAACTTTTTCTCTATCTTAGCAGCCAATCAGTTTCTTCTCTCAGCAAATATTCATACAGAACTGAAAATACGTTCGTTTATTCCGCAGTCTCTATTGTTTCGTTCGGTATAGTTCGCGATGTTCTAACCAATCTGTCTATCGAAGAAATTGCTTTCAAACTGTACTTCTGAGGTGTCAATCTCCACCGAAAATTCTTTTGCGCTAATTCCGGTTGAGGAAATTAAATGTAATAGTTCTCAGCTTCCGTCGTTCATTAATTTCTATCGTCAAGGTAGAACCGGTGATTCGTAGACCGAAATTGTGCTACAGCTGCCTTCAATTCGGCCCTTTCAGTTCATCATGTCGCAGCAAAACCTATCTGCTCCTTATGTTCTGGTAGACATCCTTCTTCCGAATGAATTGTCAGTCAAAAAAATGATCCTTCCAGCTTCCATTGTGTTCATTGCGGCGTAAGTTACTCTGCTCTCAACCCTTCTTTCCCAGTATTTATGGAGCAAGTAAAGATACATAAAATCATGAGCCTAGAAAATCTTTTGTACTCCAAAGCTAAGAATATTAGTCAGCATAAATTAGTTTCCCCAGCTTTCACCTTTGTTGATATTTCGAATCCTACCAACTTCCTCGTCTTACAGGACTCTTCCAACTCCTCAAAAAAAAAAGCGTCAAAATCCTTTTAACAAATATTATGCCAATCTGACCATTAATATTAGCTCCAAAGGTCCCCGTTCCGTAATTTACGATCACTCAAAACCTTCTCCTGATACTCCTTCTTCTTCTAAGACGATCTACGCTGAAAAATCTTTTTCCGTTAACAATTTCGTCTCCACTAACCTCATTCCCCTTACTGGCGAAAATGACTTAGTTCCTGCGCTATTATCTACCTAATAAATTTTGAATCCCTAATTTGGACGACAAAATATCAGCCCTATGCCAAGTTTTATAGTCGTAATAATACTGTCAATCAACACTTGCTCTAATTTCATTCTCATTTCGTTTTATATGCGTGTATATTATTCTGTTATTCCTCATCGGTTTTCTTTCCTTTCCCGTGATTTTTCTCTGCTGTTCATGTGTTTTAATTTAACTTTATTTCTTTTTCTCTTTCCCCTCTTTATCTATAATTATTTTTAAAAACGGTCATAGAAATTATTTATACTTGACCGGTAATATTTCTCTGTGCGTATAAAGGTTCATTATTGTTCGTGTTCATCACTATCTCTTATCAGCTTGTAAGAAAGATAACAGTTATAAACAAGTAACGACTTATTTATAATATTATTTCATTAACTCGCATGTCAAACTGCGTGTTCGATTACTATTTTATTATTTCCGACTCAAGTTTCTCATCAGAGGATGCCTGCTAAAAAGGGTCATTAAGAGGCAACTAAGCGATAAGAGCGACGAGGCTATTAAAAAAAGGTCGCATCAGGAGGACTCGGAAGATGAGATGGAAAATACCTCGATTGCGTCGTCAGTTAACGTGATAAAGCGCGAGGTTTGTGAAATGAAAAAGTGCATTGAATTTGTGTCAGACAAGTATGATGTCATGCAGCAGTCAAATCAAGACTTGCTAACGGAAATTAAAGCTCTACGACAGCAAGTTGAAAAATTAACAAGCGAGCTTCAAAATAAAGACTATCAGATTGCAGAGCTCACAACCACAGTTCATCAGCTTGAGCAGTACGGCTGTCGCGAAAATGTTGAGTTGCATGGAATTTCGGAAGAGAAGGATGAGAACTTGCAACGAATTATTATTCAAGTTTGCCAGAAAATTGGGGTCGAGATTAAGGAAGATGATATCGTGGCGACGCACAGGCCACCTTCAAGGAATGTGAGTCTGCCGAAACCGATAATATTGAAAACAACCAGGAAATTAGCGGATAAAATTTTAGACAAAAAAAGAGAACGCCGAATCTTGGACAAAGAAATTAGTAATAATTTAAGTAGTGAACGACAGGTTTACATAAACGAAAATCTGTCGAGGTATTACAAAGATTTGCTATGGAAGGTGAAGCAAAAAGCGAAATTACTGAATTTTCGATTCGTCTGGTCGAAAAGAGGGGAAATTTACGTTAGGAAGGACCAGGAAGCTCACGTACTTCACATCCGATCCGAAGCGGATTTAAATAAATTATTATAAATGTTTTGTTAGTTTTCGTGTGTGCAGGAATGAATGTGGTGCGCGTGTGTTGTGTCGATCTACGGCGTCGGCTGGGCAAGGCGGTTAAGGGAGTGTATACGCGTGAAGATGATAAGAGGAAATCCGAGATCTCTGTAAAAGTGCAGTGTGTGATGGTATGTGTGCGATGGGAAGTGTGCGTAATGTATGTTGATGTTGATAAGTGTGCTTGTGTGTTCAGGTGGTGTAGAACGGTTCAGTGGTACTCTAGAGTCGATGAGCTATGTCTGTCAGTTGGTCGATGCGCGAGATAGTGTGTTCTTGTTCTTTGTTGTATGATGCAGATACGGAAAGAAAGTTCGGACGTTTAAAATCGAATGTTGTCGACGTGAGAGAGAACCGAGAGCGTGTAGTGTCAGAAAGTGCAACTGTCGCTTGCCCGGGGTCGTATCTTTATTGTAAGGGGCTTCGTGCGGTGGTGGTTAATTTGTTGCTATTCACTATTTCCTGCTTCTGTTTTATTTTAGATGCACTCCATTGCGATAAAATTAAATCGTTTTTTTCTATGTATATAGTGTACAGAGCGTTCAACTGTAATTTGTCAGTGAGTGTGCGGAAGTGTGATTGTGTCTATATAATCTGGGTGTGTTTATATGTGTATACTAGATATTCTGTCTTATATACGAGTAAATATCGGTATATTAATATCCTAGTCCAATTACTGATAATTTTGGCGATTACTAGTGCAACATCGATAACCGTTTTCCGAATACAATTTGTGATAGCTCAATATTTGTCAAAATATGATCAATTCTTTTCCTCTATACCGTACTTTAACGTTACACTATTGTCGTCTATAATTCAATTTTGCAAAAAAGAGAGGAAAAAAAAAAAGAAAAGAGCTATCATTTCCAGTAATAATAGCTTTTGATTCTCTTCTCAAATATGACTTCTCTAATTCAATATCGCAGTAAACAAAATTGCAACAATTATATTAATATCAAAAAATGGACTGACAATGTAAACAGCATACTAAATGTAAATAATTCACTACAAATTAATACGGAGCTTTTTCATGTGTTGCACTTAAACATAAGAACCCTGAGACGTAACTGGGATGAATTTATAACTTACATTCACAGGTCATCTTTAAGTGTCATCATATTAACTGAAATTAATATAAGTAAGGGTGAATTAAATCTATATAATATAACTGGATTCACGAATATTGGACTACAAAGACCTATAGGGTTTAATGGAGGAATACTTGTGTTTATAAATAATAAGTTTAAATATCACGTTCGGGAGGTTAATAATAGACCAAGTATGGACCTGGTGATGATAGATATAGAGATTTGCAAAAACAACCCTTTACACTTAATTGCTATGTACAGATCACCGAGTAAAAACGTAGGCGAATTTATAAACGAAACCGCTTCACTCCTAAAAAAATTAAGCAATAAAGATAATTTCCTAATTTGTGGTGATTTTAATATTGATTTATCTATTCGTAATGTACAGGCTGAGAATTTTTTAAACGTATCATAATTTATGGGTCAGGAAGAATACAGTTAATAAATGGAATTACGAGAGAAGAAGAACGGATTGATAGAAGTACTCAGTCATGTATAGACAACATATTTATTAAGTATAATACAAATGAAATTACTTCGGGAATTATTAACTCGAAAATATGAGATCATTACATCATTTGTTGTGCATTTAGTATCTCAAACCGGAGTTTTCAATCTATTAGTAACTCTTTGAAATATGTTTTCGATGAAAAGAGATTGCATAATAAGATAATTAATCATAACTGGAATGAGGTAAGGTGCGCTACAACGTCAGGAAATATATATGATAATATACATTCAGTTTTTAAAGGCCTTTACAAAGAATGCAAAATAAAAGTACCGCAGAGTAAAAAGGTGACTAAATACTGTCCTAAAAATGAATGGATGAGTCAAAAAATAATCAATTTTATGAAAATCAGAGATCAGTACTTTAAACTTAGTAAAGGGAACAGAACCAATATTCGATATAAAAATTTATTTAGAAAATATCGAAATATGGTTACAACTGAAATAAGGAATGCGAAACAGAATTATTATCGGAGTCAAATAGTTAAAGCAAACAATGATTGTAAAAAAGTATAGAATGTAATTAACAATATTGTTAATAAAAACAATAAAACATCAATCGATGATTTCATCGTTAAACATTTTGGAAATACTGCATCAGTTGCTGAACAATTTAGTGATTATTTTATATGTTCAGTGGAACACCATAGACACGAATGTCACATTCAGTTATTGAATTCGAATTTTGATAATCGTATTTATTCTTCCTTTTTTATTCCGCCGGCAAATAAATACCAAATAGAAGCAATAATTAATGATCTAAAAGTTTATAAGGCACCTGGATGGGATGAAATTAGGGTTAAAGATATAAAACAAAACTTAAATATATTTGTTCCTATTTTGACTAACATGGTTAACTATTCTATAAAGGAAGCTATTACTTCTGATGGGCTTAAAAGAGGTATTGTTAGACCAATATATAAAAAAGGAATGAAGAATCAGTATGAAAACTACCGTCCAATAACAATAACATCTGTGATAACTAAAATTTTAGAACACTACATTGATAAACACTTAAGAAATTATCTGGAAAAAAACAATCTACTCTACGAAAACCAACACGGTTTTAGAGAAAAAAGATCCACGATAACATTATTGAGAACAATTGTAAATAGGATAAATATGGGATTGCCGATGGGGAACCAATTTTTAGTTTCATTTATTGACCTATCCAAAGCGTTTGATTTAGTTGATCATGAATTACTGATCAAGGATTTAGAAAATCTAGGCATTAAAAACAATCAACTTGAGTGGTTTAAGAATTATATAACAAATAGGAAAAGTATGGTCAAAATTGCAGGGAATATAAGTAATGAAAAAAATATTCATTATGGAGTAGGTCAGGGTACCATATTGGCCTCGATTCTTTTTCTTATTTATACCAACTCGTTACACAAACATATTAAAAATGCAAAGGTATATGTTTTTGCTGATGATATTGCGTTGTTAATCGAGCACAACAATTTTGAGATGGCGGAAAAATTACTACAAGATGATGTAGATAATTTTAGTAAATGGGCACATGATAGAAAGTTATGTATAAACATAAATAAATCAAAAGTATTACACATTCGGAATAGTTCTAAATATAAAATACGCGATCCGCGAATTATCCTCCACAGTAACAATTGCATTCATGAGCTTCATGTAAATATCAACACCCATTTATGTCCTTGTCCACCGTTAGAAAACGTAAATGACTTTAAATATTTAGGTGTATATGTAGATAAATCCCTGAATTGGAAAAAACACATTTTAAGTTATATTCAAAAATAAGACAGACAATTCCAGCTTTATATAAAATAAAGCAGGTACTATCATATCAAACACTACGTATATATTATAACTCAATTATAATGTCTAGAATTTTAAGGGAATTCAAATATGGGGCGAGGCTAAGAAAACTGAAATAAATAAAATAAGTAAAATACAGAAGAGGTGTTTGAAACTCATACTCCCTCATTGGAAGCAAAACGTCCCTGGATCAACATGGTGGAAGGAAAACAATTAAATGTCCCCCAAGATGTACTATTACTATTACAGACTACTAGAATTTAACGTCAATAATATAAAATTACCATCTAGGCAAAAAACTAGATTGACAAGAAACCAAAGTAATACATACTACATCTATCCTCGTGGGGTAAATCTGCGAATTGATAATACGGATAATTCGGTTTTAATTAAATTAATAAGTACAATCCCGAATCGTATATTAGAGGAAAAAAGAATTGGTGTGTGGAAAAAGGAGGTGGAAAATTGGCTAAAGGAATGGTGCAAAGATTAAACAACAAGCTACGTTCTGAATCTCTCTACCTTTTAATGCTCCTTTCTTTTTACGTTTTTGTTTTTGTTTTTGACTTCCTAGTGTCTTTACCGGACATTAAGTCGTAAAGAAGATTATGTTTCCCATTTTAAATATTGAGCTCTCGGCATGTAATAATGTACAGATACGTATTATGGGGCGTGTTACGTAGTTGCATGCGTATATATATTTATACTTAATCTTAACGCTAGAGTACTAATATTATGATTATAGAATAAGTTAAGATAAATTATAATTTTTATATTGTATATATTTTTTTTGAATAAACGTTAATAAGAGTGTCGGGCACTCACACAACGTGCATATTTGCCCTGTGAGACCCACAACTTATTTCAAACAAACAAAAAAAAAAAAAAAAAAAAAAAAATGGTATGCTTCAGTCTCAACACTGATTTTATAAAGGTTATTACATCTTCCTCTATATCATCTTAATTTTCTTACACGTTCCTTCCTGTCATTTGGTATTGTATTTTGCACAATGCTTCCCGTTGGCGTTACTTGCTGCCTTTAACTAGGTTGGTTCATAGCCGCGGTACATACGAATGATTTATTTGAGTGGTGGGAATTGAAATGTATCAGTTCACTAGTATATCAAGTGATTGAGAACAGCAGCATAAATAATAGCAATTTTTTTATAATTCACACAAATAAAATACATATTAAACATCCCACTGTAAACTCTCTGTTTATCCTATTTTTTTCTCTTTACTTCCTCGTTAATCCGATTGATATTAGGTTGGACCGCAGTGATGGGTTCATTATAGTCTTTAAGGTTACTCATTCATGCATTCGTCCTGCTTGGCTTCCGTTTTTATTTTATCATCCTACCAGCTTATTTCCGGTTTCCTTTGGTCCTTTTTCTATTTTCCATATTTCTCGTTACTCTCCTTATTCTTGTCTATTTAAAATATTACAATAGAATTGCCGTAGCCTTAGGGTGAATAAAAATTCTCTTGAAGGCTTGTTAAATTTATATAATATAAATATTACGCTACTTTGGGAAACTTGATTAAAAGATTATTCTGACCTTAACATTCGAAGCTTTTTTCTGATTAGCTCCAATCGTAGCGACGGATATGGTGGTTCAGCTATTCTAATCAGAAATGAATATCCATTTTATAACTCACGATATTTATCCCCCTATTCCATCTAATCCGTTCAATCCGAATCTTGTTTACATTTACATTCCTAGTAACTACTTTAAACCATTTAACTTTGTTTCAGCGTACATTCCTCCTAACTATGATTTACGTAGCTTCCCTTCTCAATCATTTCTTGATTCCCTTCCTTCTCCTTTTATTATGGGAGGTGATTGGAACGCTCACTTTCCACTTTGGGGCTGTAACGATTACAATAGCAAAGGTTCTGTGTTGGAAAACATTATCCTACAAAATAATTTAATCCTTCTTAATGATACCACCTTGTTAAAAATGTTTCGTCTCTTAGCTCAATTGACCTGTCATTTACCTCTCCTAATTTTGGTCTTAAGTGTTCATGGTCAACTCTCAATGGCACCTTTGGAACGATCATATTCCTATCATTATTTCTTTTGATGATTTTCCTTCTAATTCTTGTGAGCCTCTCGACTCTCCCAAATAGATCCTCTATAAAGTGGACTGGGCCATCTTCCGTTCTCTCGTTGGCTCTACGCTCTCTTCAGTTCCTTTTAATTTAAACACATATCTTCCCAATATGACTTCTTTCTTCAATCAACCTCCTCTGCCTTAACTTATTCTTTTCCTCCTATTCAACTAACTCCCAACAAAAAACCTAGAACGTCCTCCTCGCTGTGGTGTAATGAGCACTGTAAGGCGGCTTTTAATTTAATTTTTTTTTTTATTTTTTTTTATTTAAGAAATAAGTTGTGGGTCCCACAAGGCATACTGCCCGTCTGCGGGTGCCCAACACGCTTATCATCGTTTATTCAAGAAAAATGTGTAACAAAAGTTCCTTACAATTATACTATTAATTTTCGTACTTATAAATAGTGAGAAAACTATAAAAACTAAAAATAAAATAATAATAATAATAAAACAAGACTAAAATAGATGAAAACAAAAAGAAAAATAGCTACTTATCGTTACACAAATTCATAACCACGTGTTCGACAAATATATCGGAATGGTCGATTCCACAGCCAGTTCCCAATTTATCTACTCTAATGCTATTCAATGCTATCAAAATCATCCATTGCTTAATTAATAATTTACAAGTTCCTATTTCTTTTTCAGCATTATATCTTCTGGGATTGGTTCTAGAAGCTTAATTAGAACTATTTCATCAGTATTATCAATCTTACTCTGTTTATGCCTCTCGGTCGAATAAAATATACCTCTCTATTACTCCTCGTTGTCCCCTGCTTCTTGTCACTGTAGCTATTGTGATATACTTGTGGTCTTATATTCAAGTAATCGGTGATAAAAGTAGTACATCCTTGGAGACATTTCATTTTTTTCTCTCCACCAGCTAATATTGCTGTTAACCTGATCTTTATTAGGTAATATTATCTTTAAGCATTTCTTTTGCTGACTACTAATCTTTTTGATTATCGTCCGTTTTGCTTCACCCCAAATTGATATCCCATACATGATTCTAGACAATACTATAGCGTTATAGTATACACGCAGAATACCATATGGTATTGAAAGAGCCAATTTATAAAGTGCCGGTATCATTTGCTTGATTTTATTAGATAAATTTATAACATGCTTGTCCCACGATAATGTCCTGTCAATAATTAATCCTAAGTATTTAACCTCTTCTGTCGTTTCCAGTTGTGTGCAACCACAGTTCGAAGTAGAAATCAAGTAATTATGTAAGCAATTATTGTTATGCACTGTGATAGATGGCTTATATGTTCTATATCTACTGGACGTTCTTATATACAAAGCCTTCGATTTTTTTATATTAATAGTCAGATGTTTATCATGCGCCCACCTACACATACTATTTACATCCTCTTGCAAGAGTTTTTCGGCCTCGTGGATGTCGCGGTGCTCGATAACGAGTGATTTATCGTCCGTATAAGCAAAGACTGTCGAATTTTTAACAAATTTATGAAGGGAGTTGGTATAGATCAAAAATAGCAACGGAGCTAAAATAGTTCCTTGTCCCACCCCTGTTAATGCAAATTCTTCTCTACTTTACTACGGTTTTCCTATTATACAAATAACCTTCAAACCATTTATTTTGCCTACCTATGATTCCCATTTCTTTCATATTTCGCAACAATATTTGATGGTTTACAGTATCGAATGCTTTACTAATGTCTATAAAAATTATAATAAATTGTTTGCCGTTTACCAATCCCTTATTTATCCTGTTTGTTAATACTCTTAACAAAGAGACAGTTGATTTTCCTTCTCTAAAACCAAATTGCATATTATGCAGCAACTCGTTTCTCTCCAAATAATTTCTTAAATGAAACGCACTTATAGATATTGTCGCTTTTGTCTTTCTCTTTCCAACTTTCTGACTCATAAGAAAGCAAATACTGAGGTCAGATTTGTTTTTAAAACAGCTAAAAAAATTCACGGAAAAGCTTCTGTTCCTCTTTTTCTTAGTCCACTCCCATTTCTCATTTATGGAAAACGGCTAAGGCCTTTAAATCCTTTCTTTCCCAATGTCTTTCCAATCATAATTTTCCTCCTGAAAAGTTAGAACTGTTCATTAATTCTATAGCTTATAAGTATTTTTCTTCCGTAAACTACTTGTAAACTACCAATAATAAGTAAATAAATGAATGTCTGAAAATTGCAGCTACTAATTGTTATAATTATGTTAAAACCGAATTTTATTATATAACATTAATTATTTATAAATAAACATTAATTAATTTCACTAACAACATATAAAAACTTTATAAACATATAAAAATTATATATAACGTATTTAAAATCTTCTCGTCCGACCGGTTTCGTCAATTGTTTGACATATTCAGATGTTGATTTGGATAATTATTAAAACTTTTACCGTTGATTTGGATAATTATTAAAACTTTTACCGTTGATTTTGGTATCGCAGTCAATAATATAACTGTATACTCAATTTCTGGCAAAGCTTTTTATTTTGACAATTTCCAAATTAGTGCTGAAGTTCTTACAGATCTGCAGATTGTAAATTGGTTGGAATTATAACTCAATGGCCATGGAAAATAATAGCATTTTTGACCGAGTATTTTAATTTATGGTTACAGCCGTTTTATATATTACTTAATAAGATTGATAATTCTAAGTTTGCTACAGCTGCTGACTGAAGTCTTTTGAGATTGATAGTAGATCGACAAGCGATGTTCTCTAATTTCTTATTCTGTAGAAAAATGCATTCATTGTATTTATCAATCTGGTAGGTCTGTATTAGAAAACGTGATAAATAATCAACCTATTAATGCTTCATTAGCGGTCTAATGGAGTAGTTAAATTGTGAAAGATATGGAGTACACCGTAGATAAAACCTTTTCCAAATGATAGAAAATTTGTTGCGTCAGTCTGTTACCAACAGTAATCTGAGAATGTGACAGCTAGCGTATCTAAGAAGCAGATGCCTGTTGTCCTAGACTAACATAAACTGTCAGAAATCTGAATACCAGTTGTCTTTAAGTATAAATCTAGTATTCGATTCCAGAAGCTTAGAACGAACCTAATTTTCTGAAAGAGTTGAGGAAAGGACCATTGCGGACGGTTAAGCGAGCTAAAGAGTTAGCTGAGTCATTGTCCTCTATTTTGGAATGACAAGGAACCCACAGGAAGTCTATGAAGATGAAACGGGGCGAGAACAAAAAGGGGACGAGATATCGAATTGAGAGAATGATACCATCAGAGGAATAAGAAGGAGAGGAGGAGATTACTTGAAGAACGTATTTTGAATCAGAAACGATCAAGAATTTGCGAAACCCACTTATAGAGGATATAAAATGAATGGCACGAAGAATGGAGATCGATTCGGTCGAGAAGATAGAGCAGAAAGAAGAAGTCTGAACGGCTTAGAGTGCTAGAACGAAGGAGACGTAAAAGCACCAACCACCCCTCATCACTCTTGAAACCATCCGTAAAGATTAAAACATGGAAAGGAAAAGAGGAGTCCAACAGATGAAGGGATTCATTGTTGACTATATTGTGAGTGGAAGAATTAGCTCGGATCGGGAGGGAGAAGAAATTAATAGGGTGCCATATGCTATTAAAATCATGAAAAAAGTAAGAAAGACTGTTGGAGAACGCAGGAAGAAAATTTGGAAACGCGAGCAACTATATGCGATCGAATCGGGATTCTATGAGGCGCAAAACGTCAGTAGTTTTTGACATGAAAATAGGAAGGAATAAGGTTGGATGAAGTAGTGGGCGTTTTATTAAAAAGCGATAACCGAGGAGTGAACGGCAAATGAATAGAGGTTGAGTGACAGATTCAGATAAAATTGCAGGAATGGAAGAAGATTTTAAATAGAAAATGCACAGACGCAGGCAAGAATTTTAAATTGAGTCAAATTTGGAAAGGAGAGATTTGGAGGCATTGCCATAAATGAAGGAGCAGTAGTCGAATTTGGACCGAATAATTGATTTGTAAAGAATTAAAAGAATAGACGGGTCGCCACTCCATCTGAGAGGAGATAAAGATTTGAGTAGATTAAGTCTTTTGACAGAGGAATTATTGATATAATTAGTATGCTCATAAAACTTACGACGACTATTTAAGAAAAGGCCGAGGTAACATATGGAATTAACAATGCGAATAGGGATACCAGATATACTGATGTTTATAAAAGCACGGTTAAAGAGTCGGAGAGAAAAAGTTATGCAGGAAGACTTGGAAAGGGAAATAGTAAGGTGGAGACAGAAGAGAGAATTGCTAAGAAGGAACAACGAATGATTTAACTCATCGATGTTGAAGGACAGATCAGTTGAGATGGAGTAAACTAGAATTTCAGCAACGAAAATAATAGAGAAAGAGGGAACAAGAAGAAAAGCAATATCAAAGGAATAAATATTAAACAGAGTGGGGATGAGCCAGGAACCCAAAGGAAGTCCACGATAAACGAAGAGAAAGAAAAGAGTGATAAAAAGTTCTATGTTGAAAAGGGTTGAGTATAAGAGTAGCAAAGACGGAGAAAAGCTAAGGAGTTTGAAACCAGAGAAGGAAGATGCACATTATCAAATGCAGAACAGACATCGACAAAGGAAATGACAGTAAATTTCTTTGACAGGAAAGATTTATAAATATATGCAAGGAAATGAATGATGAAATCAACGAGGCCAAGTTCGGGGCGGAAACCGAACATATTTGAGGGGACCAGATTATTATGCTTAAGTCACCAGACGAGACGATTGTTTATTAAGCCTTCAAAGAGTTTGCGCAGACAAAAGGCTAGGGAGATAGAACGGAAAGAACACTGATTTTTTTAGGAATCGGAATGACGATAAAGTCGTTCCAAGGCTTAAGAGTAAAACCAGAGAGTAGAAACGAGTTGAAAATATTCAGAAGAGAGAGCAGCGAAGAAGGAGAGATTTTTTTAAGAATAAGGAAAGAAAGGTCATCCAAACCAGGAGTAGAAGTAGAGGATTTATTAAGGACGGACACGAATGCATCACAGCTGCAAGGAGAAGATAGGAAATGAGGTTCTGAGATATTCGGGAGAAAAGGAATGTTCGATTCCTCGAAAGAGGGAACATAAGTATGAGTCATAGAATCCAAGAAAGAATGAACTCAAAAAGGGAAGATCTAAACGCCTTGGCCATTTAGGAAAAGTCGTATCTCTAGAGAAGGAGGAATAAAATGATTTTCAAGAATTCTTCTTGGCAAATTTTAAGATAAACCGAGCTTTTGCGTTGGCTTCTTTGTGAGCTAAAAAGTTAGACATTGAGGAACAGGAGAGAAAGGTTTTAAAGGTGGCATTGTTTCCCTGAAAAGCAACTTTACACTCTTCAAGAGAGGAAGCATAAAAAAATGATCGACTGTACGTAAAAGAAGTAGGAGGGGAAGAAGCAAAAAGAGCAGAATACAGAGGTTAAGTGAAAAAATTGTACTGGGATAGCGGGTCAGGGATATCCAGAATAGCAAGGAAGGAAGAATCCACCAAAGATCAAAATTTACTCTAATCTGTTTTAGAGAGAAGCCAGTGGGGAGCGTGAAGGGACCTGAGTGGTTTAGAAGGGAGAATGTCGTTAAGAGTTAGAAGAATGGGGACATGATCATTCCCCAAAGTGCAGTCGACAGCTCTCCAGGAGCTTACAAGATCAACGTTAGAAGAAGAAAAAGAGAGATCGATTGCACTAGAGGAAGATGGATGTTTGAAAAAAGTAAGAAAACGATCATTGAGAAGAAAAAGATTATGATTCAGAATGAAATTTTCCAAAATCAAACCATTTGGATTGAGAATAATGATCGGAGCAGATAAGAATGGAAGGAATGAGGGCAGCGGAAAACTAGAGAGGCTGGAGTTAGGAAGGATGTACACGCAAGCAATATTGAGATCTTCAAGTCAAATGTGAATCATATTAGGGAGGTTAGGAAGGGGAGGAAGAAGAAGCGGGATATTGCGAGGCAGATAGGATAGATCGCGTCTAATTAGAATCGCAATACCACCATTCCCATCAACGCCATCAGATCGAACTACAGAGTACGTTTGAAATGTATAGACGAAAAGGATTTAAGCTAAGTTTCAGATAACAACGCTACATGGATATTGTAGAAGATTAATAAATATTCTGCACTTAGTTTGTTAGCTTGTAAGCTGCGACAATTCCATTGCAGGATGTTCAAAGCGCAATACTGCGACATTCTATCTAAAAGGAAATGAAAAAGAACTAAAATGATATCAATGTGAATGGGAAGAAGGCAGAGCTAAGTTAAAAGTAGGACTGTAGACGATCTTCGAACTTAAAGGAGAAATTGGTAAAAAGAGAACAAGTAATCAAAAGAAGACCTGCTCGAAACTGAATGCAGGTCAAATTGTGGATACTTCGCCATTAGGGGTACCATCAGCGTTAAAACAAAGACGGAAGAAATACTTGCACGAACTGATTTGACTACTAGTTTGTAGGCTTCCTTCCGTGATGAGATAAGCATATAACGTAAAGAAAAAATTAATAAATATTAAAACTACAGAATGTTTTAAGTTCATAAATCCTGAGTGAGCAGTTATCCTTGGCGAACCGAAGGCAAGAGAAAAACAGAGAAATAAGTACTGCAAATAAAGAATGGAATGCAACATGAGGAACAGGATCAAAAGAGAAAAATGAATGAGGTAACCTAATTAAAATGAACATGATTGGATAGAAAGGCTGAAGATTGTCAAGGAAAGTAGAGAAAAACGTTATGTGAAAAGAAGCGAAGAGTTCCATGATTGCTGTGGAAAGATTGGAAACGACAAAGGAAGAATCGCTATGAAAGGAACTAAGAGAAAAACTAAGAAGACCTGGTAAAGGACTGGAAGATATGAATGGATTGGATTGAGAAGAATCGCCATGATTTAGAGCGCAGTCATATGATGAAGGAGGGGACGATGCGAAAGTGAGGAGAAGGCTTCGAATAAGGTTTGGGCTTGAAAGTTTTGTGGAAGATGGGGGATTTAAGACGTGGAAGAGAGAAAAATTTTAAACTTTTAAGGAAAACGTTTAGAAAGTAAGAGCTGCTGCGCGATTAGCATAGGAGAAGGCTTGAGAGACAGAACTGGAGGATTTAAGTTTAGCGGTCGTGAAAAGAAATGTTCTTGAAAACCATAATTATTTTTATGTCCTTCTGCTTCTGCCATTCGGGATAGACTCGATTGGAATAACTGTCACTACCTTAACAGTTGCGGCAAAAGGGAGGCTCCTGAAGATTCGTACACTCAGTAAAGAATAAGAGCTGCGACAATAACGTGTAATATGCCCGAAAGGGAAACATTTGAAGCATCAGGTGGGAGAATGAGTACTTGAGGAAATTGGAAAACGAAGTTTATAAGCAGATACAAATTCAGGGAGAAAGGATTTGGCCAATTTTAGCTCGACACTTCTAGTGGAAATTTTGGATTCATCGGAAGAGCGAATAATACGACGAACAGATACAATTGGGATAGAAGAGTCAAGGCCTTCTTTGATTCCCTCGACAGAGAATGAGGGATGAACTTCAGAAATAACACCAATTCTGTATAGAGTATTATAGAGATGATAGCATTGAGATTGTGGGAATTAAAGAAGGAGGGATTGTTCAGAAAGTCGTTTTCTTATTCATTCCTATTTTTCTATTTCTAGGAACTACCTAGGAAAACCCCTATTTTATCTCTGATCTCCCGATCTCTGCCATCCTTCAAATATGTTTACTGTATCTAAGCTTTCTAAGTTTCTTCCGCAGGCCCTAATCAGACAGGAATTCCACAGTTTTATCAATTCTCAATTTCTTTCGCATGCAACCGTGTTTACAGATAGTTCGAAGAGGCCTGATGGTGTCGGTGCCTCTTTTATCCTCCCAGATTTTGGCTTTTTAGAATATTTTCGCTTCCCTCCTTTCTATTCCATATTCACAGCCGAATTGATGGCTATCCTACGTTCCATTATTTTCATTTCCTCCAATCACCTTTCCTCTAAATTCTTGATTATATCTGACTCCATAATCGCCCTTCAGGTCATTTGTTCTTCCCTACCTGATCATTCCTGTGATTTTATCACACTCCGAATTCACTCACTTATCCACGTTCTTTCTTCCCTTCATTCCATTCGAATTCATTTGTCGTGAGTTCCTAGTTATTCGGGCATCTTCAGTAATGAAGCGGCGGACTCCTTGGTTCGGGTTGCTGCCTCTTCTTACTTTTTCTTTAAAATTGCCCAATCTCCTTCCGCTGTACAAAGGTTTTCATCTTAGGTTTTGGTCGGATATGTACGTTTCCTCCTTCTCTAACAATTTTTTTTTTTATCTGTTTATTTAACCTAGATTTCCTACCAATCCGTGATTCTTTTTGGTTCCTTCACTTCGTCGTTCTGTTGTCGTCTCCGTTATTCGCTTGCGTCTTAACCATTCTCTGTTGCCTTCCTCCCGTTTTCGTTTTTCGTTGGTTGCCTCTTCATATTGTCCTGTCTAATCAAACGAAGAACATATTTGCGATGCGGACCGTGTGTTCTTTAAGTGTTCATCTCTTTCTGCTGAGTATTCGGCTTTCTACTTCAGTTTGCTGGGACTTGGTCTTCCTACTCCATATTGCGTCTCTTATGACATATCTTTTCCGGCTCCACAGATTGTTTCTATTATTTGTTTCTTTCTCCTAACAATATCTGACCGTATCAAGATATAATTGACTTCTTCCTATTCTAATTGTTTCTGTGTAAAGGTCCCCGGTTGACGAGCCCAAAAAAAAAAAAAAAAAAAGGAAAAAAAAAGTCGTTGGCAGGAGAAATGGAGGGGAAGACAACAGAAATACACTCTCTACCGTGAGGGTTAATGTCAGAAAAGGAGGTGTAAATTTTTCTGATGAACCTTCCAAAACAAGCGGGTGGCAATTTCCAATGTTTTTATCAATAGAGGCTCACCGAAAACCTTGAAAGGTCTTGGGTAATCGGGCGGAAAAATTTTTACTAAAATATCGTGGTTGCTGTTGACATTGATCGGCGCGTTGTTAGAATTATTATTATTATTACTACAATTACTATTATTAATGTCCTGAGGACTTTTGATATTGGAAGTTTTTGTTGGTATTGATGACATTGATGTTACTATTACTATTTTTACCATTATTTTTACCGTTGGTGTCTTTATTGTTATTTTTATTATTAATAGTATTACCATTACAACCATGATCGAGAAGGTTTACTAGATCGTTTAGTAACAGCCGCACATCCTCGCTGAGCAAAGACGCGACCGGCAAAAAGGGGCTGAACGGCTTACATTTGGTGAGAACGTCAAATTCCATGATGTTTAGGTTCATATTAACTTTGGGGGATTTGTCATCATTTGCTGCAATTTAGAGAAAAGAAAGTAAGTAAGACAAAAAGAAAAAAAAAAATCGATTTCGAAGAATCGAAATGCAGAAGACAAAAATTAAATTAAGGCTAAATTAGTAAATCCAATAAAGTTGAAGGAAAAAGCAACGGTATTAGAAGTAAGAATAGAGATAAATTAAATCAAGGTTATGTAGATAGTGAAAAGTTTACGCTAGATAAATAAACGGAACGAGCTCATGTTGAACGCGGAAAAAGATAAAGTTGAACGAACGAACAAAAGACCGATACGAACACACGAACAACTTTCAACATCAAATTTTCGTAGTACGTTCCGTTCTTGCATTTTATTTTAAACCAGTTTATTTTTAATCCCGCTGAAAAAGGTCTATCTTGCATGTGAGAGAAAATAAAATACACGAAGACTGCTGGAAAGGTATGAGTCTTATAACTAGGTATCCGAATTTTAAAAGAAACTTTTGTAACATAAAATGTTCCGTTATTAAATTTTTATTTTTATATTTTTAAATTTTCAGAGCTCCCTTTTCTTCTCGTTCTGTTATTATTTCTATTATTCGCTTGCGTTTAAATCATTCTCTTCTGCCTTCTTCTCGGATTCACTTTTCCCTTGTTTTCTCTCCAGAATGCTCTCTTTACCGAAGAAAAAGATAGCCGGGCTAATCAATCAACTAACTCATTTCCTTCTATTCCGGAGTGACTAGGAATACATAAGAAATCAATCTGGATTAAATAAGAAAGAAAGAGATCTTGAATCAAGGAACGAATAGAAAGGATTACATAATCGGTAGAGTGGGAAGGCAAAAGAAGTGCAATATCTTGCAGCACGCTCTGGGAATCTGATAGAATAAGGATATTACGAGAGACGCTTAAAAATCTGATAAAGGGAAGAGCACGCAGGATAGCAATAGACTCAGCATAGAAGATTGAACAGAAGGAGCGAAGTTTGAAGGACTCAGAGTGATTTAAAAAAGGACAAACAAAGGCTGCGCCAATTTCACTTGGACTCTTGGAACCGTCAGTGAAGATTGTAACGTAGTTAGAAAAACGAGAGTTTGGTATTTGTAAAAATTAAGATCTAACGACATGGTGTATGACGGGTTTAGGAGGAACAAGACAATAAAAGCAATTAATTGAATGAAGGAAGGAAGAAAAATTGAACGAAAAATATAGGAGCTTATTGTGAGTGTAGATATATGGTGAAAAATGAAGGGGTCGAGTAGAGAGATAAGAGACAGAATTGGTGTCTTATTGACGCAAAAGCGCCAATCACGTAAGATGGGGGAATAAGTGAGTAAGAGGAGTTGAATAGCAGGGATAGAAGATTTCCGAGCTCCAAGACAAAGGCGGAGGCAAGTATTTTGGATGCGATCGAGCTTGGAAAGCAAAGATCTGGAAGAGTTTTCATAAATCTAACAGCTACAAGATTTATAGAACATGAGCAAGAGAGACACTTAATAAGGTTGAACATGACACGTACATATTGAAACGTTTTCACTTATTTTTCGTTAGTAAAATGATTTCGTTATTTTTCCGGTCCCTGTTCCGGGAACCAGTGAAACGATTTAATGATTTTCCCGTCCCTTTTTTGGGGACCAATGAAACGATTGGTCTTGATTGCTGTTTTATAGTTTCTTTTCATACGAGCATTAGGCTTCTTTTGGATTTTCTGTTGTTTAACTTATCGAAAAAAAAATTTAAATCACAGAAAATAGGAGTAAAATCACAAAATAAATTCCGTTACGATTCTGCCCGGGAACGACAGTGGTCTCTCCACCAGAGATATCACGAAGTCGATAGCACGTGTTCAATAACAAAACTTTTACCAAAGAAAAAGCATATATTTTGACGGAAAATTTACAAAAAAACTGACAGGACGGCGATCCTGATACATATACTCGGCCACGATTAGAGAAATGACAGAAAATTTAACTTTTTTACTGAAAAAAATTAACAAAGAACACGGTAAATTATGCGGCATGGCGCGTAAACATTTCGATACACGGTAGTACGGATCAGACAAAACTTCAATGTTAACGAGGATTTTCTGCGACAGCGACCAGATATGTAACGAACATCAAACGATTGATGACTGTTCTGTTCCGCGATAATAAAAGGCTACGCAAAAGTGTTCTTTTAGAAACTTCTACGTAGATCACCACACATACTCCCCTGTCTGACTTTTGGCGGGATTTTTACAATCTGCCTGCAGCTCAACATTACTCGACACATCTTATTCAGCGCTCTTTCGGCACACGCATCTCATTGTCTTAGCTACTGACCACTACCACTCAGACACTATTACGTCTCTACCCCAGCGCGACCGTGTACTCGACGATCACGCCATCGATCTCGGGGAATTTTGTCATCGGCCATATAAGCTACTAAGACAAGACAAAGCGGAGATGTAAAATAAATCGACGTTCGAGAAATCGAGAATTAATGAATAAATCGAAAAATGATTTCTAGCTCGAACGTCGAATAAAAGATAACGCCAAAAGTACCGAATCCGTATCAATATGGTTAATCTGCTTGTGGAACGAAAGATGACTATTCAAAAAAATACACCCAAGTAATGGAACGAGTTAGCCAGGGGGGTTGGATCACTATTTAAAAGGAGACTAATTAAGGAAGAATCAAAAAGACGAAAAATAAAGACAGCAGTATAGGATTTGTTTAAGGAGATAGAAAGATGAATATTGAATAAAGCGCTTTCCAAAATTGTTAAGGTGTGTTGAAACTGGGAATTAGCGGTAGAGATACTGCGATGTGTGGAGTAAATGAGGATGTCGTCGGCGATAAATACGAAGGATGAGTTTATCGACAGAGAAGCAGTTTTAATAAGATACACGTTGAAAAGAGTTGGACTAAGGCAAGAACTCTGCAGCAATCTACAAAAGACCAGTCCCGAAGCAGATTAGAGCGGAGAAGAAAGAAACATCACTCATTAATTTTATCCGTAATTTTATGCAAAAAATACCGTTCCTCGTTAAGCATTTAGTTCTTCCACGTAAACAGTATAATATGTACATACATATACAGATAATCACAAAACACATATTTTACATAATTTTATTAGATTATTCATTTTTCTTAAATATTTTTAACTTCTTTTCTTTTTTTAGAATTCCGTACACTTATAATATATGAAATCATAATAAAGTGATTTGGAAACGACAAAAATATCAAATAAAATTCAATATCACCGGCTTAACATATAAACTTCGAAATCGGAAAATAAACCATAATTAAAATTGTCTTTAGGACAATTTATAATTATAGGATAATTGATAACTCTGGATGACAAAAACGCAAAAAAAGGCCAGAGTATATAATGCAAAATTTAAAATGATCTAAATCACTTGATTTTTTTTTTTTTTATGGGCTCGTCAATCAGAGACCTCACCTAGAAACGATAGGAAGAAGCATTAACTAATTAGAACTTAATTCGATCGGGAGTAGCTGAAACAAAGAAGTTAATGATAGGAACAATAGACCGAGAAGGAGAGAACGGGATATAGGAAGCACAATAGGAAGCAGGAAGCCTTAACTTTAAAAGGAGTAAATAAAGGGAAGAGCGTTCCACAGAAAGAGTAGAACACTCAAAGAAAATGTGATTAGCATCACAGACAACTGCTTCGTTAGAATGTAAAGGACAATAAAGAGAGGAAACCAAAAAGAGACGATAGCGGGAAGAGGGCAATAAAGTATGATTGGAGCGTAGGCAAATAATAGGGGCAATAACAGAACGTGGAAGAGAAGGGAACTCTAAGAACCAAGGATTAAGAAGAAGGTTAGGTTGAACTGAGAGGTACGAGTATAAGGAACAATTATTGATAAATGATGAAGGGTACATATCCCGCCAAAATTTAAAGTGAAATTTCTTACATAAGAATAGTAGATTAGTACGAAGGATCATGTTAAAGTAAAAGCGGGAAGCGACAATTACTCTCGATGCCTCTATGACCAGAAACCCATAAAAAATCAATATGGATGGAGTAATGAAAGGAAAGATTGTGAATGAAAGATCGAATACAAAGAATGATGAAGTCGGAAGAGGGAGGGACAAAAAGTAAACAGATTGCCTGAAGGGCGCTCGTGAAGTCGAATATTATCAGATAGTGGGAGAAGTTGCGATTAGAGGAAATATAAATTTGCACGTAGGATAGCCATCAACTCGGCTGTAAAAACAGAACAGAAAGGCGGAAAACAAAAGGATTCGGAAAAATTGAAATTAGGAAGAATAAAGGAAGCCCCGGCACCACTAGGCCCCTTAGAGCCATCAGTGAAGATGAGTACATGAGAACTGATGGTACTGTGAAATTCCTGTTTAATAACCGCCTGGTGGAGGAATTAGAAAGAAAATATACTTTGGGAGGGTGTGCGAGATCAAAATAATTAAAGGAAAAGTAAGGGAAATTATTACTAGAAATTATATGGGATGAAAAATAACTAAGACAACGAGAGATAACAGCTAAGATGGGAATTTTATTAGGAGCAAAAAGACAGTTTCTAACGATGAAAATTTAGGAAGGGATAAGTTGAGAGGAAATGCAAGGTACACGTTTAGAAAAAAAATGACAGCCCAAATAAGATATTCGTACTAAGAGAGGAAATGTATTAGATTCAGCGTGCATTTTTTTTTTTTTTTTTTTTGAATAAGTTGTGGGTCTCATAGAGCAAATATTCTCGTTGTGACCCGGAACTCTTATTAAGGTTTATTCAAAAAAAAATACAAAAATTACAAACTATCTTATCTTATTACATAAATCATATCAGTAAACCTAGCATTATGTTTAAGTATAAATATACACGTATATACGCATGCATGTACATAACACGCCACTGTACACCGGTACATGCAGACGGCTTGATATTTTAAAATCGAAAACATGATCGTTTTTGAGAACTTAATATCAGGGAAAGACACGAGAAAGTCAAAAACAAAATACATAAAGAAAGAAGCATTAAAAGGTAGAGAGATTCAGGACGTAACTTGTTCTTCAATCTTTGTACCATTCCTTCAGCCATTTTTCCACACACTAGTTTTTTTCCCCCCTTTAATATATGATTAAGGATTGTACTTATTAATTTAATTAAAACTGAATCATCAGTGTTATCAATGCGTAGATTTACACCACGGGGATAGATGTAATATGTATTACTTTGGTTTCTTGTTAACCGAATTTTTTACCTGGATGGTAATTTTATATTATTGACATTAAATTCTAGTAATCTATAATAGAAATAGTACATCTTGAGGGACATTTCGTTGTTTTGCTTCCACCATGTTGATCCAAAGTCGTTTTGCTTCCAGTAGGGGAGTATAAGTTTCAAACACCTTTTCTGTATTTTGCTTATTTTATTTATTTCCGTTTTCTTAGCCTCGCCCCATATTTGAATTCCATGTAAAATTCTAGACTAGTGTTTCTCAATGGGTGTGCCGTGAAACGTCTGGCTTACAATTTGTGAATGTTTTGGTAAAAACAAAGAAAAAAATATTTTGTATAATGGAATATTTATTTTCAAATTATTACACAAATTGTAACATATTCAATGCGAAATTTTGGCTTGTCGTTTCTTAAACAAAAATTCAATGCGGGGTCGAATTGTTGACAAGCACACACGCATTTCATGATCAATGGAGAGAAGTCTCTCTCTTTTCTTATTTTTGATATTCATTAGTGCCGAGAAGCCTAACTCGCACAAGTAGGTGGTTGAAAAATGTAATAAAATATTTACAGCTTCCACCGCTATTACAGGATGATACTCTTTCTTTGCCGATAGCCAAAAGTTTACAAGTGGTAGATCATTATCAAATCAAATATATTTTGGAATATGTACAGGTGAAATCACATATGCGCAATACTATGCGAGCAGTGGTCTCATACAAATTTTAACATTGAAAATTGAAAAAACTGAGAAATTACGAGTACTTATAACTATAAATATAAACATGATTTCAGAAGGAAATATTAAAACTACAATTAATAATGATAGCGAAATACAAAGGAAAGTGAGTGTTAAACAAAAAATGTACAAAAAACAAATTGAAAAAACAAAGACACTACCTTAGACGATGAAGGGGGAAAATGGTTTATCACTTCTAAATTTAAAATACGATTATAATGAAATATGATAAACTAGTATTAACATTTTACAAGATGAAATAAATACATATACTAATACAAGTTTACGCACTATAACTAACTACATAAAAATAATCATGGACTAAAACACATATTCTTATGTACACACAAATGTTCACAAATTAGCCATCTCCGGAGATCACGATATATATTTAACAGCAAACAAACAATCATATATACATCAAATCAAATCAAAACAAAACCGACTCCGATTGAATCATTTATGCTATCAATCTTAAACACCTAGATTATCATACTACCAGCCATACATAAACTAGTATGTTCACATAGTACACACCCGTAATGGAACGCACAGACAGAGACACACATCTATACAAACAAATATATAATCATTCATACACACAAATGCGAATACCATGAAAAGAAACAAACAAATGGACACCAACTCAACCCACCACAAATATACCAATGCATGGATACATATAATCCTATCTCAAGTGCATACTGGGGAGGATATCATAGATGTTAAGAAATAAGTAAAATAATAATAAAGATAAAAAGTAAAGTAAAATGAACTAAGTGAGGTAGAAATTATAATAGCTAGGGGAATTGTAACAGAAAAATGTCTATTGAGGTAACACAATCTTAATAGATTAGATATAATAATAAGGAAATGTTTAGTAATAAAAAATTGTACTATGAATTTTCCTAATGACTGGACGAGGTTTCATGTTAAATGATGGTATGTATATGACAACTACAGAGAGGAAACTGCAATTAATATAACTTCAATAGAAAAGAAACGGAAACTTAACAAAATAGTAGAAATACAATGAAAAACAAGGTTAGAAAATTACTGGGTACTCTTACTGGAAATAAAATCAATAAGTAGTTTTCTTCTGTATTTATAGTTCATTAGATGTTGTTTTGAAGTTAAAGGCAAGGAATTGGATAATTTAGTATCCATATAAAGGACCTGGGAACGTATATGAGTCTTATTTATATTAGGTAGTTTCGTTCTCTCCTGATTAGATTGTCTGGTTATACCTTGTTTCCAAGAAATGTTGAATTTGGGTTTGTTCTTCAAAACAAACAAAAGAAGATGTATTTCATACAATTCGGAAAGTGATAGCAATACTTTAATTGCAGTGTTCTATCTGTCTGAAGTTGAGCGAGCTGTTCTTCTTGCTCAAGAAATAATTCAGTTGGTGATTCTGACAGCGCGGCGTCGGGATTACGCATCCAATCGTACTTATCAACAGAGATGTTGGGAAAATACCGTGCCATGTTGTCTTCAAGAGTCATGAGATGATTTAAAATTAGTTTTCCGGTGATATCACCCTGAGGATCTACATCAAAAGTCTGAGGAAACATCTTCAAATTTTTCTTTTATATGTGCAATTTCCATATTTGAAGTTTCTTCAAGAATCCTTTTAGTTTATCACTTGAGAACAACACATTTTCTTCCTTTCTTTGCATAATCTCATTTAGGTTGTTTAAATGAAAAAAATATATCAGCCAAGTATGCTGGTACACCACTCTGTGTCATTCAAGTAAGCAGCGAAGTCTAGTTTTTCAGTGCTGAAGAGATTTAATACTTCTTTTCTGAGTTCATAAAGTAAGGACTTTTCCTTTCGATAGCCATCGTATTTCTGTGTGAAGAACCAGAGTATCATGTTTAGTACTCGCTTCAAGGCACACTTGTTTGAGAAGTCTTATTTTAAAAGCCCTTGACTTAACGAAATTCGCCATGTTTCTTTCACCATTAGGACCTCACGATGTATGAAGCAATGCGTTGAACCTACATTTGGAAAATGTTTTTTAACTTCAGTAACAAATCCTTTTAATCTTCCAGTAATAGCTGGTGCACCGTCGGTACAAACAGAAAGACAATTTTTCCAAGACAATTCATTTTGTTCCAAAGTGCTGGATATAGAATCATACACGTATGCTCCTGTTGACGTTGTGGACAATTCAGAACATGCCAGATATTGTTCAATAATTGAGTCATCATCAACAAATCTAATGAAACTTAGTAGTTGACGTTTCTTACTTATATCAGTCGACTCGTCGAGCTGCAGTGAAAACACTCTACTATCGCTTAGCTTTTCACATATGTGGCACTGGATATCTGAAGACATGTCATTAATTCGCCGTGATAACGGAACCAAGGATATTTGCTTCTCTGCATTCTCATCCAACATATATTTAACTATTTCTTTGCATGCCGGTAATATAACATCTTCTGAGATAGTATGAGGCTGTATTTTTTTCGCTACTATTCCAAAAACTTTATAGCTGGCTAGTTGTGCTTTGTCACTAATAGTAGCTCTACGTTCCATTTTTTTGTTGGTTTTTGTTCTGATGACAATAGCCGGCTAAAATAAATTTCATCTTTCTCAGATAGATGGTTGTTTTTAGTATTCAAGTGCCCTTTTAATTTATTGGAAGACACACTGTGGCACTGGACGGTTTTCAGGACAAGTGAATGTAAATCCAAAGTTTAAATAACTGTCAAGGTACTTACGAATTGTATTAGTAGGAAAGATGTTGTTCGTTAAAAGCCAGACTATTCAACGCGTTTCAAAAATGAAATACCTTGGTACCTGGTTCCATGAAGAAACTGACCAGTCGACAGAAATACGCACAAGAATAGAGAGAGCAAGAAAGGTATTTCTGAATATGAAAAATCTAATGTCCAGGAAAAATCTAAACCTGCAGTTACGTCTACGCCTCGTACAATGTTATGTCTGGTCAGTATTACTCTATGGTATGGAGAGTTGGACACTTACGCAGACACTTGAAAAGAAAATAGTAGCCTTCGAAATGTACATGTATCGTCGCATGCTTAAAATATCCTATCGAGATCATATTACAAATGCAGAAGTATTAAACCGCATTTCAAAGAAAGCCGAGCTGCTGCGTACAATTCGGTAAAGGAAGCTCAAATACTTTGGACATGTGTACAGACAACAAGAAAAGTACCATTTAATTCACACCGTATTAAATGGAGAAATTAAAGGTAAAAGAATCCCTGGCGGTAGAAGGAAAATGTCCTGGACAGGTGATTTAAGAAAATGATATAGATGCTCCAAAACAGAACTACAGCAGGCCGCAACATCAAAGCCGGTAATAGCTAAGATGATCGCCAAACTTCGAACGGAGATGGCGTAAAGAAGAAGAAGAAAATGAGTAGGTAGAGTAGGTTGTTTGTTTTCCTGTACCGAACTCGCAGCGCTGGCACAAGCAGAATCATCCTCATTTTTGTTAAGCCTTAACGACTCGGGCACTGTTTCATCTCTAACTTTTCTTCTCTTAAGTATAAACTTATCCATATGTAAAAAGAAAAAATTACCTATTAAAGCATCACACTCGCCACTCGAAATTAATGAAAAGTTTTGAAAAATAAAAACAATTTGTCTTACAGGCGGCTGACTGACTAGTGGGAGCGCGCTAGTCTAGACGCAGTTCTCAGTGTTGCCAAGTTAGCTTTCGACTACTGTACGCTTACGGCTGTTGTTAAAACGTGAGGTGTGCCGCGGAAAATTGTGATGTATGAAAGTGTGCCGCAAACCAAAAAAGGTTGAGAAACACTGTTCTATATATTATTATTGAATTATAGTATATACAAAGGCTGTTCAATAAGTAATTCCTCCACCGCTGACGATCCCTGTCGAATAATGGTATCCAATCTTTTTTCGCTTCACGAGCCCAATTGCGCACAGCATTAAGTCCATCACGAATTCACTATAAATAACCTTTAAACGGTCGTGAATGGCCTTTGGTTGAAGTCCTTCACGGGTTAAAAACTCGATGACTGCCTTCTGCTTGTACCAATGCTCACTACTTCGTTTTACGTTTTCTACCATATTTAACGCGAGAACACACGTAAGCCTTCGAAAACACATCACTAGAAACTAGATTCCTCCCTTTTTCCAGTGAACACATGCGCGACACTGAATCTGTTCACAGTGCTGAGATCTAGCGGTGGAGGAATTACTTATTGAACAACCTATGTACGTAGTGTTCGATGTGATAGTAGCTGCTTTATTTTATACAAAGCTGGAATTGTCTGTCTTATTTTCGAATTTAAACTTTGAATGTGTTTTTTCCATTTTAAGGATTTATCGACATATATATCTAGATATTTAAAGTCGTTTATGTTCTCTAATGGTGAACAAAAACATAAATGGGTATTGATATTTACATGAAGCTCATGAAGGCAATCGTTATTATGAAGGACAATTCCCGGATCGCGTATCTTATGCTTAGAACTGTTCCGAATGTGTAATACTTTTGATTTATTTATATTTAAACATAACCTTCTATTTTATTTTTTTTTTTTTTTTGGGCACGTCAACAGTGAAACTTACCCAACGCAAATAATTGTACATTATATAAGGAAAAGATTAGAAATTGAGGAGATAAACAAGGCCAACAAAGGAATTATATTGAGAGAGGGGAGTGCAAGAATGGAGTGGCGACTATAAGGAGTAGAAAGGCCAAGGCGCAGAAGATTAGAATACAGAGTAGCACGTTCGGAGGAAATAAAGGGGCATTCGAACAAGACGTGATTCGCATCACAGGTATAATTAAGCTCCAGAGGGTCATAAGGACACAAAGGAGATTGAACAGTAGAAAAACGGAAACGAAAAGCCAGAAGCAAACTATCTGAAATTGGGGAAGAGTTAAGTACTCCGATGCAGAGACGAAGACATGAGTTTTGGATGCGATCAAGTTTACGAAGAAATTGTTTAGAAGCACTAGCCGTAGTCAAATTTGAAAAGGATTATTGATCTATATAACATAAATAAAATATAAGGATCACCGCCCCATTTACAGAGTGAAAGAGCTTTTAGTATATTGAGCTTTTTGAGAGCGGACGTACACAAATAACTGATATGCTCCCGAAAGGATAATGTTCTATTAAGTATAATACCGAGATAAGAGAAGGAATTGTCTAAAGGGTTGAGAAGGTGACGCAAGGAAGATTAACTAAAGAACAGTTATAAGGACGGAATGTGAAAACCATAGAGGCAGATTTTTCGGGTGAGATAGAAATATGAAAAGAGGATAATGTATTTTCCAAAATAGCAAACTTTCAAGTCCAAAAAATAAATAATTTAACAAGAGCCTTCTCAAAAAATGTATACATAAAGCTTAAATTTTATTAATCAAACATGGGATTCAGTACTGCATAGCCGTTTAAAGAAAATTCCGGCTGTAATTATGAACATAAATCATAAAAGAAACTGGGTGTTAGAAAAAAAAATTATTTACTGAATGACCGCAATAAAAATAGGATCATTGTAAATTCATGATTAAGTGAATATAAGCAATTATGCGGAATACTTGATCTATTTAGCTTGATTTCCATATATATATATATATATATAATTTAAATTGTTAGTTCATTTTTGTGTATATAAATATTTTGCAATTACTGGTGTTGGTACAAGTTTTATTTTTTTATTTTTGTTATTCTTTTAATATTACATTGTGTATATTTTTATATTAATTGATTATATATTATGAATTTTCGTAAATTTGATTACAAATAAACGTTATAGCTGTGTTGAAAACCTATAAATAGGCAGTTGCCTTTTAGGTTTTCCGTGTGTTAATTATAAAAAAAAAAAAAAGTTGGTATATGACTTTTTTATATATTAAGAAATAAACTACAAATATTTCATTTACTTTAGTCATTTATTTTTATCCGTTCTTTACTTTTACTATAATTATAAATATAAAAGCTAAAATTTTCTTGATAAAATCTAAAAAGTTCCCTGAAGTACTTTTATTTCCAACTGGTCATGAGCCCATTTTCGAACCCTAAAGATCAAGGTGAATAAAATTAACTTATTCGTACTTTTTTAAGTATAATTGATCATATTTTTAGTATTCGAAATTTTTCTGCGTTTAATCCAAATAGATAGATCAAAAAAATTAATACACAATACGACTTCGAGTAATTGAAGGAATCGAAACTATCGATTAAAATATTTCGCAAACCGGTCAGTTAATAATAATAAGCACATGTAAGAAGTGTATGTTATTAAATTTCCACTGTACTTAAAGTACTTATTTCAATTTGCAGTACTAATATGGTGAATGAATAATGGTAAATCTACATTTTTATTTTTTGCATTATTGTATTAAGCATGTTAAAAATAAATACATTTTTCTCTATAAAATGTTTATGTGTAATGTATAAACAAAAATACGATTAAATTTTTATATTTGTTCAATTATTTTTAAAAAATGAATCATGTACGTTATAAACTAATGCCAGAATTTTTATGTAATTTAAATTTTAAAGTATATTAAAACTGACCTGAACATTTGATAAACCGGTGAATGCAATGAACAACGTTGAAAAGCAAACCGACAGATACACTGTGTTTATAAATTGTTGAGAGTATGTCCGCATTACGAGTTAATACTAAATAAATATAAAAATAGTGATGTTTACTTAATCAATCTCTCGTAAACAAAATGCACGTTTTTAGAGACAACCGTTTACATCAATGTTCTGGATCGGTTATAGTAACAATTACTTTTATTAGGTTAACGTTTATCAACTTTGTGTCAGCAAAACTATCGGCACTGATAATTTTTATGATCATAAAAGGTTACTACGGGTTAATTTTATTGAATGTTGAAAATAGAAATTATAAGAATTAAACCTAGGTAAAATTTACCCAACATAATGATATCCATTTTATTAAACTGTGCAGTACTGAACGAATTTGTAATTAACCTTGTAAAATTTGTTAAGCCTCTCGAATTGCTAAATTTGTATTTATAGCAATACGGTAACAACGTATATTTCATATACATAAAAGAATTTATGCGAGTTCAAATATTGCAATTTAGATAAAGAAGATATCTTACAAGTATATATTGTAATCATACTTGAAATTAATAGTATAATTATAGTAGGTATCGATATAAAATAAGTGCTGAACATGTGCAATAATTATCAGGCTAACTAATCCTACACTTGAAAACTTAGCGTAAAATTTAGTTACAATATTTTTATATTAGTTTTCCGCTTTTGAGCCATACATGTTAAACTTGGTTCAAAAATTTTCCATATTTACAGTTTCAGATATTTTCCATTAAATAATTGCACTATAAATAAGCGTATTTCCGGAAATGAGTTAAAAGTTTTTTTTCTTTTTGCAACTTTTACTAATCTTTGTTATAAGCGAGAAAAAAGATAATTATTTCACTAGTTATTCTAAAGATTTGTAAATTTATATTTTTAAAATGTAAACGTTTTGACTCTCGGTAGAGAATATACGAAATTTCATCTTATCGTATAATGTAATGTAAAACAGTTTTACGTGTTTACTTTTTTTATCGCTTACATTATGAACAGTTACACAACGAATACATTTGCATACGTATATATCAACATGTAGTCATGTACAACAAACACATTTTTCACCGTGATATAATCAGCTGTGAAAAATGTACATGTACATAAATTAAAGTAATCTTACAAAGAGTTATACAAGTCACTCTGAACAGTTTTAATTTAGCTGACTCACGCGCTCGTTGGTTATTTTTTTAATTTTATCGATTAATCTTAATGCACCAGCACAATCTTCTTTCATTGAACGTAACATTTTTTCAATCGATTTAATTTCGTAATAATAAAAACGATATTAAACTGGGAGCCATACAAGTTCAGTTTTCTTCATGTCCTCACACTTGACGGAATCTAATTTTAATTATTAACATTATTCAGTTATATTTTTACTTGTTTTTATTTGTTTTATATAATTTTCCCTTATCGAATTGACGCGAGCTTAATTGTTTACACATTAACTTTCGTGAAGACTACGTAACTAAAAGTTTTTTTCTTTTCTTTTCGATTTCAGGGTATAAAGAATAGTTAAAATTGGTATGGATAAAACTAATCCTTCATCTGACATGGAACAATTTAAGGAGCTTTTAAGAAGAGCAAACAAAGTTTTTATCCTTACCGGAGCTGGAATATCAGCTGAATCAGGAATACCAACTTTTCGCGGATCCGGAGGTTTATGGCGGTCTTATGATGCTATGTCATTAGCCAATCCTGAAGCATTTGAAAAGCATCCTTCGTTAGTTTGGGAGTTTTACAACTACAGAAGGGAGTTAGTTAAAACTAAAAGTCCAAATGCTGTTAGTATATTTTGATATATTTTTTGTACATTTTTCTGCTTACTTTGTAAGAATCTAGTTTAAATAGTATTGAATATTTGAGTCGGTAGGTCTTTTTATTAATATCTATAATTAAATACTTCTTTTATACGATTCATAAAGTAGCCACAAAAATATTTTTATCGAATTTTGTATTCGTTATTATTAGTGAATTTCATTTGGTTTTTGTTTTTTTTCTCTCTTTAATAATGTAAAATTGCATTTACGGCTGGATTTATTATTTAAATAGATATTTTTATATTTTATTTTTCCTATTTTAAAGATTAACGTTCGATAAACCGATCTTTTATATGTTTCTATTTAATTTTTTTTTTTTCCAGTTAAATCTTGTAATTAATTTTTTAACCGCCTTCAATTGTCACGTTAATTTGCAAAGTTTTTAAAGTCCAAAGAAAATTAAATATTATAACATTGAACTTTCAAACTGTTTGCGGTAGTGAGGTTGGCGGTAAACAAGAGTTGTTCGGAACCTTAGGTTATTTTCAAAGTCACAAAAACAAGTTTATAATGACACAACTGCATAAGAGTAATTATGATTTAAAAAAAAAAAAAAAAAGGTTATTTAATGTAAAATTAAATTTGATTAATATTAATTTGTTCCTTGTCAATATAAACTGATTATTTTTAACTTAAATTTATTATATTTATTTCCAGAAACGTAATAGACAAAAATAGCGAATAAATAGTAAACATTGCATGTCATTTTAAATGTAAAATTTTTACAATGTCAGTCGCAGTATTCCATATTCTAGCAGTAGGATGAAGTAGTATTAAAAGTTTGAGAAACTTTTCGATAAACATGATTCGGAGTTGGGTGGAAAAATTTCAGTCTATTAAAGAGAATTGATTTTTGTAAATTTTCATCTTAGTAAATATATTGAAATCGTATGGGTATTGCATATAAAATTGTATATAGTAGTAGTATTTTGATGAGGGATATTCTATGTGCGGTGTATAATGTGGTATAAATAGTACTAATATGTAAGAAATAAGTAGAGTTATCTATGACTTGTTAGAAACATACATCAGCTTCGCTTTGCGGCTTGCAATTCATTTACTCTTCATCGAGCCTGTAGCCTTTGTTGTCACTCATCATCTTGCCTTGTACCATCAACGGCGCCATCTAATTTTCTGTTTGTGAAGCTTACATTAAAAAATCCCCTATATTATTGAAAGAATCGCGGATATCCACTTCGTAAGTAGTTCTTTAAAACTTGTAAATTTTGTTTTTATTTATTAATAATTTTACGAAATATACGTAAATTATTTTATGCGCTTTTCTTTACAATGAGAGTTTCTTTACATAAGCCGATTTCATTAAGTTACCCAATCATACAGTTGTCATTAGTCAAAATATTATCTAACGATCGAATTATCAAAGATTTTTTGAGCCAGAAGAGGGCAGTTTTTGATTGTATGCTAAGTAAAGTCCTAAATAATTCACGCCAGTTCGTTTTGTTTTTTTCTTAATTCGTATTGATAAGTACAGCGTTGTTATTTCTTAGTTAATTTCCAGTTCAATTAATGAACAAGTTTTTTTTTTTTTTTTTGAAAATATATATACGAGTATATATATTTATTACTATTTACACATTTTCTCGTTAAGCAATACGTTTGTCAACGAGTTTGCTTATATCTAATGATTTCTACACCATACTACTTATATTATATACATACTTACCGCCGCGAAAATATTTTGTTACAAACTTATCCTATTTTTTACTTTTATCTATGACTAATCTATTATTTATTTTATTTTTTCGGTCCTTTTCCTTTCCCTTTGTTTTCACTTTTGTTTGTCATTGTTTTCTGTATTATTTTCTCTTATTTAATGCTTATTATTATTCCTATATTTCACTCTTTCTGCAACCATTCCTTTATTTTCATTTTTTTCGCTCTAATTTTTTCCTCCTCTATTTCTTTAGGAATTTTATTTAACAACTGAGTTTTCGTCTGTTTGCTCTCCCATCATGGCAGTTTGTACAAATAGTTTTCTTTCAGACCTTGTTTTATTTTTCTTCTTTCCTCCAGTTCTATTTCCTTACCTGTTACTATGTATTCCCATATCTTTATAAATAAGTACATTCCTCTAACGCTTAGTACGTCTTTTTTTAAAATTGTTTCAATTTCGGTCTCGTATTTATAATCTGATATTAATTTCAAGCATTTTATTTGCAGTTTACTTGATTTCCCCACGTACGATTTCCTGGCCATTCCCCATGCTTGAATTCCATATCTGATTCTTGATTCCATTAGCGCTTGATACAGCATTTTTAATGTTTTATTTGTTGCATATTTCTTTAATGTGTATAATGTTGGTAATGTTGCCCTAATTTTCTTTACAATGTATTCTGTTTTGCATTTTCATTGTGCTGTAACTATTTTTAATTCCTTGTATAAACCGTTTGTATAAATAATAAATAGTATTAGCGCTAAGTTACTACCCTGCGCAACTCCCACATTCAACTCCTCTTTTTCACCTTGTGCATTCAATACATATACACATGTTTTCCTTTGGTTTAGGTTGTTTTGGAACCACTTTTTAACACTGTGCGTTATTTCTATCTCCAATTTATTTATAAGTATTTTATTGTCAATCGTTTCAAATGCTCTAATTAGATCTATGAATGTTATCAGTACCTTCTTCAAAATTTACCCTTATTTTTTCAGTAATTTCACCGGGCGCTTTCGATGTTGATTTGCCCTTTTGAAACCCTTATTGTGCTCCGTCAATTATCCTATTTTCTTTAAACTATTTGCTACATACCTTTCTAAGATTGTTGCAATTACATAATCTACCACAACTGGTCGATAATTTTCATAACTACTGCGTTTACCTTTTTTTTATATATTTGCTTCGTTTTCGATATCTTTGGTCCATCTGGTATTCTTCCTTCCCTTAAAGTCATATTTATCAGTTTCGTAATTTTCTTTATTATATATATTTTTATTGTCTTTATATCTTTTATTCTTATCCCATGCAGTCCTCTGGCCTTTGTTTCCTTCGATCTCTCAATTATTTTCCCCACCGGCTCTATGTTTGCTTTAAGTATGTACATATTCCCTTTACAGAAAATTGAATAAAAATATAAAATTGTAATATAATATATCATTTTTTATTATTTGATATTTTATATAATTTTAAATTGATTACAGTTTATTTAAATTTTGAAATTTTTCGAGGCGTTAGGTTTGGTTAGATCTTCTTGGTGTGTTAAGCAGTGGCGGCTCGTGACAAGTAAATCTGGGGGGCTCTAATGTAAAATTACAATAATTTAAAAAGTGTAATGACATAAACTTATCTTGCTTTTTTGTCTACATTTTAAACTAAATAAAACTGGTTTAATGCATTCAAGTTCTGATTTAATTTTAAAAAAAAATGTGAATGCATTTTGTATTTAGATTGAAATTTATTAAATAATATTTTCTAATCTTTTCCTTATATAATGTACAATCCTTTGCGTTGAGTAAGTTTCACTGTTGACGTGTCCACAAAAAAAAAAAAAAAAAATTACATGTGCCATAATTTTGTGAAATAAGGTAAGCCAAAATATAAAATCCGGGTCTTCTAAGGTTCTTCGTAAACTATATATGCTTCCTTGCATGTAATATTTTTATTACATTTTTCTTCTAGTTCTTCGAAATATTCTATTAATTTTTCTCGATTTTCGAAAACAATATTCACTGTACGCATATTATAGTTCCAACGTGTATTCTAGGTAATTTACGATTTACAATTTCTTGCAGTAGATCACATCTATGAGCAGAATTTGAAAAAAAGCTTGCTACAGCGGACAAACTTGAAAAAAAAATTTTAATTTTAGAATCCTGGCTTGTTGCTTTTTGCATAATTAAATTCAACTGGCGCGCATAACAATGAATAAAATGACAGTATTTATATTTTTGTTTTATCTTCGCCTATACGCCATTTGTAGAATCGCTCATTATGTTCCATCGTAAGTTTAAGTAATTAGCTTAAAAGGTTAGTCTCTCCAATTAATTTATCTAATTCAGTTTCTAAAATGTTGAACGTTTGAAAAATCACTGTAAAACAAGTGTCGACAAAAAGCAGTGCTTCTTGCATTCAAAAGTAACAAAATGTATTATTTAAAGAAGAAAAGCAAGGATAGAAACAGAACAAAAAAAGCAGCAAATTAAAACAGTGTGCTTCACCGGATAAACGGACGACGCAGCGCGCGACGCGGATGTATTGTTAAAACCGGCTATAATCACGTGTAAAATTGACGAGGGCTCACTTTTCGAGAGCCCTCAGACGCCTTTAAGTTACGCTCGGGAAACTTCGGCTTTATTCGTTTTTCGTGTGTATTTTATATGCGGCTTGGAGGCTCAAATATTCTGAGCCCACGTACTATATTATTGGTTGTTAATATCATGTGATCAAAAAATCAGCTGTTAACGACCTTGACAATATACTACACTACGAGTAGATCGTACAGTTCCAGCGCAGTAAGCATGAACCAGACAACTGCTATCGGATGTTTCAGCTGTTCGTTTAACAAATCGCGCAAAATGCTTATTTTGCAATTATTTTTAAAATGCACTCTTGCAAAAAAAAAATTATTTTGAAATAAAAAATTCGTAACACTGATTTTTTTTCTTGAAGTAATTAAATATTATGTATTTTTTGAAAACACACAGGGAGGCTCGCGCCCTTGAGCCCCCTAGGACGAGCCGCCCCTGGTGTTAAGATACCATCCATATTATACCGATCGTCTTTGCCGAAAAATGTACGACGTTCTCGTAAAGAAATATACGTACATTTGTTTAGAATGAAAGTGCTTCGGAAGATGCGAAATGCAATATTAGTAGCTGCTGCTGCAATTAAGCGTTGAAAGTTTAAAAGAAAGTTTTATGTTCGACTAATTTCTGTAAATATATGAAAATAATTTGATAAAAGATTTGATATTAGACGATGTGAAAAATTTCAATTCAAATTTATGTTTGGTGCTGAGTTAAAATATCTTTTTCGCGAGAGAAGTATAGATTTTGGAACTTTACTGAATATAATTGGACCAAAAATTAATGAAAATGATACAAAACTTTAAAAAAACAATCTGGACTAGTATTACGATTCCTGATAATAGGAGATATCATTATTTACTATGTACATGTTTAAGATATTCAAACAAGTTTTATCAAAAATTATACCCGAACTTTCTGATTAAATAATACACTCAAAGATTACATTGAAGCAAATTAAAAAATTTTAAATTATTTTAGCTTTTAACAAAATCCAAATTAAATAAATCTTTAACATTTTCCACTTCACACAAAATTTTTTCGATATAATACCCATCTTCGGTTTGTTCTACACGATTAGGATTTCTTTCCTTTAAAAAAATCACATGCTCATCCACACTATTGTTTTCGACGAAGTCTTCTTTGATAAAAACCGCTTTGGGTCAGTTTAGAATCGGTATATCGTGCAGCCTCCGTACAGAAAGTCCACACGTATTAAGCTTTGCTAACTGATTTTGCCGATCGGCATAATATGGGGACGCGTCTTGTATAAAAATTTTTGAAACAAAAGATTTTTAGTTAGGTGCATGCAAAACAGTTTAAAATTATATAAAAACATTTAAAATTAAAATTGGTTTATTAAAGTTCAGTTATAAAAAATATGAAACATTGTCGCTAATTAATTAGCTTTATGATTGGTTAACACTTTTGATACCCAATAACAAAATTAATTCTTATTGATCTATTATTTACGGTGGGACGTTTAACGCTAAAAGGACTAGATCAACCTATTAAACCGAATTATTGCACGACTTCAAAGATCGTTTTCAGTTTCAGTTTAACGTTTGTTATAATTTAATCAAATAATTTTTGTGATTAAATTAAGAATCGTAACAAAAATGGCAGTATAAATATAAAAAATAAAAAAAATCTCGGCCAGAGAAAACCATTTATTCCATTTTGAAGGGTTAAAAATTCAACATACCAACGAGAATATAAGTCGAAGTGTACAGAAAGTACAAACGGCGCCTTGTTTTCGCGCAAAAGCTCTCGAATCATAATGGTGAGTGTTGTTTCAGTAATCACAAATTCATACTTTCGCGTATAAAATGAATTGAAGAACAGTGAGAAAATTTTGCAGTTTTACCCTTTATTTTACTTTTTCACAGTGTTTCCTTGAAATAAATTTTTATACTCGTTTTTCGTGTAACCCGCTAGTTTTTTTTCTTTTTTTATAAGCAGATCAGATTAACCTGAGAAACTCTTCTGTTTGTGATTATATATGGAAAAAAGATTTTATTGGTAATCGTTAAAGTTTGTTTGCCGCCAGTGCATTAGCAGAAAACTTCTGTACAGTTGAAATAACCGAAATTTTCATAAAAAATTAATTGATGTTGGAATTAGGATTTTATTACTTCCCTCTTGTCAATGAAAATAAATTGGTCAGCAATGTTCGCAGTTAGAAATAAAAAGAATAAATAAAAAGCGTGGAATGAAAATATTAAAAGTGGCCAGTGAAAAGAGTAAAATCGAGATTTGAAGTTAAAAACAGAGAATAATAATTACAGATATGACTAATGAATTACTTGTGATTTGTAGCCTGTTTTTTTCCTTTTTCATATTATTTGATTTTACAAACTAGATTTTGTGTTTCTTAAAAAAAAAAAAATCCAATAACTATACAAGTAAATGTTTTTTTAAATGTTGACTGCAGCACCTAAAATTATTATACTTAATAAAAACATATAATACGTACGTACTTCAAGATCTAAATATTTTTATACGTATTTTTATTATTGGCCGTAATCAAGAGAAACTGAGCCAGTTTCGAGGAGAAAAGGTGAAAACATATTCGAATAAAACGGCTTAAATATCAAGGAAATATCACATAAACATGTATGTTGTTCATATTTTACAATTCGCACAGTTAATAAGGGGGAAATTATCTTTTTAACGTTGGGACGATTGTACACTACAATTATGATTACATTTCAATAATATTGTACGTATAATTATCACATTCAGAGACTTTTTGTCCGTAATTCTTCGTCAGAAATAACCGGGGTGATTTTCTTTATATATTTCTGGTTATTTATGCGGTGTTGCCATTCTGTCGACACAAAATTAAAGAAATGACTAACTTGACCGGCGTGTCTTCCTCGAGCCCATGTTGAAGGAATAGGAAAAAGTAAAGAAAGCGTGAGGGGGAAACCGGAAAAAAATGAACAGTCGGAAAAGGAAAGGGCACCGACTTTGTACATACACTTTCAAGCCATACCCCCATAGTCCAACTTTTGCATCAGCATTGATCTTTCTCTTGCTGTGTTCTTTCAAGAGAAACTTAAGCACTCGTACTTCGCCAAAACTTTCAAGAATTACTTCATCGGTTTATATACGGATGGCTCCGTTTCTTCAACATCAGTCGGATGCGCTGTCACTCTGGAGGATTTAGTCATCGCATGCTACTCTCTTCCTCCATCTTTTTCCATTTTATCTGCAGAACTTTATACCTTTTACCTGACTGTAAACTACATAGCCTCTAAAGAAAACTGCAACCAGAAATATCTGCTACTAACCGACTCCCTATCTTCACTATTGAGTCTGCAAAACCAATGGGCAAATCAACACTCCCTCGCCAAAAAAAATCACCCAGCTGCTCTTCTCAAACCCGTCTTTGCATGTCACCTCTGCATAGATACTCGACCACAAAGGCATGCCGGGCGACAACCTGGCTGATAAAACCGCAAAACAAGATGCTATAAACTTTCCAGTTCCCTTAGCCGATTTCCAACGCACCATCAAATTTCAACTAAAAGAATGATGGCAGCAACAGTGGACTAACTTCGGTCACTACCATCTTCGCTCCTTAAAATCCCTTATTGAAAAATGGAAATCAAACCTCTCATTCGGTAGAAGACACCAAGTTGTTCTCGCATACGTGCGCTTTGGCCAGTCTGTCCAAACTGCTCAGCCGCTCCGATTTCTATTCATCACCTTCTACTTGACTGCTCAGGCACACTTTCGCAGTGTCAATAAGCATACAAAATCACATCACTCCTAGAAGACTCAGACAGCTCTATTTCTGCCCTCTTCAAGTTTCTCCAAGATACCAACCTCTATAATCAAATTTAACTCCCCCTCTCAACGTTGTGCTGCCAGCCTATGATGCTGTAATCACGTACGGAAAAAAATTTAAAAAATAAAATAAAAAATGAACAAGACCATTGGAAACTATTAAAGAAGTGAAAATCTTAAAGGTAAACCGCTTTGTTTCATTTTTGGTAAATGATTTTTTAAAGTAAACTAAAATTTTTAGCCGATAGTTGTCTAATTTTACCGTCTCTAGTGTGAAATTGATAACTTCTATATCCTACTTCGTGTATTATGTGGTGACAGAGCAAGCAACAGACTATTGATAGCATAAGTAGTTGACGCATTTTAAACACTGCCAACATATAGATAAAATTGATTTTTAGCCGTATTATTTGTACCAGTTTTAATTGAAGTGCGCGGATTAACACGTGTCGCATATTTTATTGTACTCTTAGACGTGTTTAATAATAATAATAATAATACCGTCTTTGAACCATAAATAATTTTAAATAATGATATTCGTCGCTGTTCGAGCTTAACCTCTGAAGGATTACAGATGTTCCCTGTTTTCCTCCTCGTTTTCTCGCTTTTAAGAAAAACTTTCCAACTTTGTTTTTAAAAAGCTCTCTTATATCTCATCTCTGATTCTCAATTTTAGTTGCTTGTGTTACTTTGCATATAGCTATTGGCTTAATTGGTCGCTTGATGCACACGTATTTCCATTTCAGGTTTTTAAAACTATATATAGTCAATGATTTCTATTCCTTGTTATTTATTTTATCCATTAATAGTAAACTATTGCGTATTCTATACTTTTCCGGTAATTCTTAATTTTTATTCCTCTTTTTTACTATATTTTATTTTTTTATTTATTTTTTCCGGCATGTTTTATAGTGTTATCGTAACATTACCGATTATTAATGTATCATCTTCAAAACATGTAGGGACTGTTTAATATTTCATCGTCATCCTTAATCCCTCATTTTTCTGATTTATATTTAAAAGCAGCAAACTCGTTATTTATAGGTTTTAATAAATCATGTTTAACTCTATCGATCGTAATTATTATAAATGGTAGCACGTTATCTAAGGTATAGTCTGGGGGAAGTGATGAAAAATCAGCCTAAATTAAATTAGACAAAATCGGACTCTTTTTAAAGTTGAAAATAAGGTGCTAGATAAAAGGGGTAACTCGCCATATTACATTATTAGTTTGACGACGACGTTGTAGAAGGAATTTTGCTGATTCAAAAATAAAATTTAGAATATAAGTGAAACAACTTCAGATAAGTGAAAGCAGGTAATTATTGATGTTATAAAATCGGTCGAGAGGAATGGAAGTCTCGTTTATCGTCTTGACTGTCGATCGCCGGTGCATGCTAATTTGCGGGGTTTGTTGCTTACCGTTACTGTCGGTGAAAGAAGAGATATGAAGGATTTGTAAAGCTCTACCCTCCAAAACGATCGAAGAAAATACAGAAATTTCAAAATTGCGTTCAATTGACTACTCTGTTATTGCTAAAGGAATGTGGAAGCGATACATTCTCATCCTCCTACGTAAATTCATTATCCGCTCGAAATTGAATTACTGTTCATTTCCCTCTATGGTTGTGCTCCTAAATCTCCTCTTTTTTAATTGAATACGATGCGCAAAATTCTTTCGTTTAATTTTGCCTTGGTGCTCTTAAATTCGGTTCCTATTCCAGTTGTTCCGGCTAAATCTAGCACGCATCTCCTTTTAATTCGCAGATGATCCCATTTATTACTTGTTTTCTAAACGTTTACCATCCGTTTCTTTTAGGCTTATTTCTTTTTCTAGACTTTTATTACCGGAAACTAGCGATCGTTCTTTTAAAAAAACCTACTACTTCAGGTTTACATCTCTTTCCATCTTGGTCCATATTTCCTACAACAACTTTTCTGATTTTTCCTTCAGATATGTTGCCTCCTTCAAAGTTTTTATATTTTGAATTCTTCCAAATGACTTTCTCAGGTCGTAATTTATTTATTTATTTTTTATTATTACTACTGGAAAAAGAAAATCCACAAATGCGCTGCCGAGCGCGAGTAGTGGATAATGTTAAATTTAAATGAATCTATCGGTTGAAAATACAAATAAAACGGACGTATTCTTAGAAAAAATTACAAAGTTTAAAAATTTACAATACATTTACAATTCATTATTTACATTTATTAACCCATGCTTTTTTTTTTTTTTTAAAGAAAAGAAAAGAAAATACTTACCTGTGTGATTATGTATACTTTCTGGTTAATATATGTTTACAATGCGTATATAACATACATAATATTTAAAGTTAGGTATATGACTAAACTCAACGGTTTCATGTTAAATATACTCGCCTTCATCAGATTTAAAAAAGCCCATTCATAATAATACTAAAAAAATAATAACAGAAATAATAATAACACTAATAACAGTAACAATAATAATAATTAACAAAAATAAGTAACAGCAATAGTAGGTAAACGTAATGGTAAGTACAGCAGCGTCCAAAAACAACATGTCACATATGTACTTATTGATAATTTTGTGTCAATGGTCTTATATATACCCTCCTTTTTCTCATCCATTTACCTTCCTTTATTATATTTCATCTTCATCTTCCATCTCTTCCTAAATTTTTAATTGTATTACTTAAATGTGAATTATGTAAATGTTTTATTATTTTATGTAGTAATTACGTTCTTATTCAATGTTTAATCGATACAATAATACAATATGTTGTCAACAGAGGTCGTTCAGAGAAAAAACTATTAATCATAGAAAAACTTGTTAAATCAATACATAAATTATATCGACAATGATAAAAATATAATAATTTTTGGCAAATTATCTATTAGAAAATATAAAATTTAATATTTATCCCGCATTAAAACTTTGTTTATTTTAAAATAATCGTTATTATGCAAAAAAAAAAAAAATTGAAAATTGCAACAAAATTGTGTACATTTGCTAATAAATTGTTATTTGTAAAATTTTAATTTTACGCTTCAATATGCGGTAAAATTTTTAATAACATCAAAAAATTATAAATGAGAAGTTAAAAACCTTTTAAAGTAGTTTGTATCAGGAATAAAATTTTCTATATACAATATTTTTAATAAATCTTTATCTCAACATTTTGAAGAAAGAAAATTGTTTATCATTCAGATTTAAAATTATTTTTTATGTCGTAAATAATCTTTAATAATTTAAATCGTATTAATTTATTCGAAGTTATTTAGAAATTTACAAAACAAATTTTTCAAATTCTTTTGTAGTGTTATACTTTTTTACCATTTCTTAAATTTTAAACAAAAATTATTATCAAGAATATTTTAATGGGTAATTAAATAATTGAGTTGTTGCTCATTCCCGCTTCTATTGTAAGAAAATGCCATGTTCTAGTCTTCTCACCTTATGTAAAACGTTTCACTTTAGATTTTGAAATTGCCTATTTATACTTTCTATCATTATTTTTTATTGTTTTGTTTAATTTAATTTTAATCTTTGGTTCTCTTTCTTGGAGTTTTCTTCTTTTCGTCATTCTACTATCGTTTCCGTCATTCACGCATGTTTTAGTCGTGTTTTATGTTTTTAAAATATTTCTAATATGAGAGCTTATCGTCCTACACTTTTTCACAACATTGTTATTATACTTCTTACGTATGTTTATATATACTACAAGCATATAGTGTATATTAACTCGTGTTATTTTATTTGAAAAATATAAATTTCCTAGAATTACTAGGCTTCGTGGTTTTCTACAACAATTTGTATGTACAAAAATTCTCTGAGACTGGTGTACAAAACATATATAGGTGTTAGTCCGCAAAGTATCAGAAAAAAATAAATATATTTAGTTTTCACGTGTCGGTAATAGTAAATGCTGCAAAATACGTTCATCTGAAGTAAGTTTTGTATGTCGTTATTACGTTTAAAAAAATTCTGTCTCATTCGTGCGTTTCCAATCTATACGACTGATCTCGAGACTACAGAAAGTCTTCAGAAAATGATGGAAAAGAACATGGACCATGCACACCTTGTGTAAGACATTACCATTTGACAGTTAATTTTGTAGCAGAGACGTATGTGCAATATATTCCGATCATACACAACATTATTCACTACAGGGATTTTTAAATGTTTGAACATTGAAAATACCAACAGTAAGGCCAAATCGAAAAACATATTTTATAGCTTTAAGACGGAAACTCGCAATTTCGGTTGTTTGCCAGGTTGGCCACCCAACCGGGAATAAGCCGGGAATTTTTAAAACCAAGGAAAAAAATAAAAATAGCCAAACGATATTTTTGATAAAAAAAAGGTCATTTGAAGCGAAAAATCAATAAATTTTTTAACGTACTTTACTCAGTAATAAATTACAAAGTTCTTTATTATTTGCATAAAATATGTTGCTGTTGTCAAACATTATCGATAGTAACAAAAGACATACTATTCTTAATTAAATTTGACTCTAATTTTTCGATTAAAACACTTTTTCTATAACGGCGGGTCTATTTTCATGATAAGTAATATTTGTATTTATTGCCAGTACATTTCAGTTAAAATCTTAACGAAACGCGAAAACATTTTTTTTTTATTATACATTTCAGTTTATCGGAAGGATTGAACTCTCTCTGTAAAATTTTTAGCGCGTATGATCACAAATGTAAACATTAGACGCCAAATAAATTTTATGTCTCAGAACTATTTAAATGAGGAAGGAGTAAATCAACCTGTTATGAACTTTATTATTAACTTCTGTAAAAGTAAAGTAAGCATATATTGCTTAAGTTAGTTAGTGGTCATTAACGATAAAATATTTAAAATGTCGCTAACGCAACTGCAAAAAATTGAAAAATTTAATTTGCACTTTTTCGTTTCTACTGATGTTTTATTTTCCTTCGCTTCGCTTCGGTTTGTTGGGTTTGACATTATACACGCGGAGTACCTTCGTGTAAACTCTTGTACAATTCTCTAGTGATTTCGACCGGGAATTTAAAACTTATATTTGGCTGGTCACCATGTTTGTGTCGTATACCAAATGCGGATGTTTTGAAACTTTTCAACGACTAGTAGACCGACATGTAAGGTCGCAAATGAAAGAGGCAAGTGACGGATTCTTATAATTTTGCATGACAGCGAGCCTATGCTTCCATTTATTTTATATAAACGAGAATTGGCTGAATATTCTGTTCTTTGCACTTTTTTAAATTTGAAATTGGCTTCAAAAGAGGAGCAGCCGTTCAAGTTGTCTGACCACGTCAGAATCGCTATAACAACAAATCTCGTTTTATGGAGACGTTTCCAATGTGCGAACAGTCGAACAGATATCCACGAAAAAATTGAGTATTTCGTTTCAGATGCTTTGTGTTTTGAAACTCACTGACCTTAACGATCACATAATTAAACGCATTGCTTTTTTATACGATATATCGGTGGAACTTATTACTAGAATTTTTGCGGGTAATCGTATTAGTTGCTGACCTTATGTTTGCCCGTTGATTCTTCGTTTTGTTTAGTGCTACAAGTTATTTTTAAGATTAAATATAATTTATTTCAAGGCTCATTACGCTATTGCTAAATTCCAAAAAAAGTTCCTAGAACTTGATGGGGAAATACACTTAGCTACGCAAAATATTGACGAATTACATACGAAGGCTGGTTCAACAGACGTTATTGAGTTACACGGATCAATGTTTAGGACGAAATGCATGTCCTGCAGCTCCGTGCAGTCTAATTACGATAGTCCGATATGTGAAGCATTTAAAAAAAGGTAATAGGAATAATGATATGAAATTCTGGCTGTGTTGAGTGCGCATACACATACACACACATATATATATATATATATATGTATTTGATTTTTATGACAGGAAGGAAAACTTAGTTTAAAATTTTAAAGAAATATAAAATTAAAACAATATGAGCATAACAAACTAAAATTATATGAATAAAGCTGAGAAAACATTTTCCGGACTATTACATTATCAACCAAGTTTGTTTCTACAAATTTTCTTTAGATATTTAAATCTTTTTCACTTACGATGAGCTTTTCCTGAAAACGTTTCTCCGGATTTATAGCAACAAATAATTTTTAAATTTACTGATTAATGAGAAATATATTTCAAATTTAGACTTGTTTAGGCGATGAAAATTTTCCAATCTACATTTCTGGAAAATCGGGCAAAATATTAGACGTGAAAAATTTTATTTGGGAAAAATCCCTTCGAAATATGAATTCTTATGGTACGTTCCTAACATATTTAAATATTATTTACCCATTATTTAAAGAAAAACTCATAAATTATGCATTATTTTATGTTATTTAAATTTTCTATAATGCCAATTTTTACTACTTTTATTTGCAATCCATTTTAATTTATATAAATATATATATATATATATATATATATGTTAATGTGTGTGCGTGTATATCATCATCATCATCAATGTTGCATCTCATAAGCTGATTCGCCTTATGTATATATATATATATATATATATATATATATATATATACATTTTATTGGAATTATACGTATTTACATGTAACTTCATGATCAGTAATTAATATTTACAACTTTTTTAATACATGTATATATATATATTATATTAATGAAATTTATATAGACCAAAGATCATTCTAAGCTTTGTTTCACATTAATATCATAAATAATTCAGAAATTGTAACAGTTTAAAATTTAAATAACAAATTATTGGCGTAAAAAAGAAACAAACGATATCTATCAATCTGTTTATATCGCATACTGAAAAAGTAAAAAAAATGTTTTTTTTACAAAAAATAAATACCGCCTTCAAGGTTTATCATAAAAATTTAAAAATGCACTAAAAAGTAAAAAATAATTACTCCCGATAAAAAATATATATCAGAGTGATATTACTTAAGGTGACATTATCGTAATTCTTATACAACATTAACTTTTTGAAGTTGGAATTAAATTCATGTTACTATATCTAGGAACAATTTAATGAACATTTAATGCTGTTTTTAATTATTATTTTAATATTAATTTGATGCCAACTCCAAAAAGTTAATGTTGTATAAAAATTACGATAATGCCAGTTTAAGTTATATCACTCTGATATATATTTTTCATCGGGAGTAATTATTTTTTACTTTTTAGTGCATTTTTAAATTTTTATGATAAACCTTGAAGTTGGTATTTATTTTTTGTAAAAAAGCATTTTATTTTTTACTTTTTAGTACATTTTTATTCAATTAAATTAAAACATTTTAATAAGAACAGATATTTCCACGGTAAAAACATCAAAAGCTACATTTCCATGGTAATTTGGCAAATTTATAGTATTTTAAATCAATAATCTAACCCGACGGTGAAAACAATCATGAATGAAAAGCATCCAAAAAGCTTCAATCTCCTGCATTATTAAAGATAACTCAAAAACTACCGATCAGATCTTGATCAAATTTAAATGGGACCACATGAGGAACGTCGCCTTTCAAATAAAAGAAGAATCGTCAAAATCGGTTCATCTAGAAGAAAGTTCTAAGGTAACACGCATGAAAAAAAAAATACAGTCGAATTGAATACCTCCTCCTTTTTTGAAATCGGTTAAAAAAGAAAGTAATCCTCGTTAAAATTTTAAGTTTCGCTGTGGTTTTTTAACAAGGATAATTCGATTTTTTGGGGGTTTTTTTGTCGTTAAAAAAATTACAAAGTAAATCCTATTTTACAAAATTCTATCAACTTCTATAACCGTATACTATTTTTTAACGAGTTTTTAAACGTGGTTACGGTACTACTCTTTTGGTTTATGCAGGTAAAGAAATCCCGGCGGGCTTTTAAACCTCTTTAATATTTTGAGATCGTTGTCTGCGATAAATATGTTCTGTTGACTGGGGGATAAATCGAAATCAGATAGAGCTGTATCGAGACCATATTATTATTAGCCTTAGTGATATAACGTTACACAATATACGTTGAAGTAAATAAACTATTTTATAATTTAATTTAGCCCTGAAAACGGGCAAAAGCCTCCCTCAACCGAGCCCACTCTAGTCTGTCATAAGCCACCTGATGGTATTGTTTGTGCTTTAACATTTTAGCGAAACTATCTTCCCACCTGTTTCCCGGTCTTCCTCTTTTTCTCTTCGCGTATATTGTCCAATCTGTTATTTTTTTAGTCCATCTTGTGGAATCCATTCTTGCAATATGTCCTGCCCAATCTCATATTTTCCTTCTTATTGCCCATGTGAAATTGTTTTTAACTTTTGATTTGTAATTTTATTCATGATATTATTTGTTATTGTCCATGTCTGACATCCATATGTTAAGGTAGGCAGGACGCACGCATTTAGAATTTCCCTTTTTAGTTTATTTCTGTAAGGTCCTTTCAGCGACCAGTGTTTTTTCCAAGTGAGTGCGATTCTATTCTCTACTTCCTTTTTTTGTTTTATTTTTTAGAGATATTAGTTGTCCTAAATAAATTATACTCTGCCTTTTCGATTTCTGTGTTGTCTATTGTAATTCTTGTTTTATTTTCGTCTGTAGTATTTTTGTCTTATCTAAATTTATAATTAAACCAGCCTTCTTTCCCGCCTTGTTTAAAACATTTAGCATGTTCTGTAGTTCGTTTATGTCGTCGGACATAATCACTACGTCGTCTGCGAATCTAAGATTATTTAACTTTATCCCATTTATGCTTATACCTTTCTCCTCCCAGAACAACTCTCGAAAAACTTCCTCTAAAGCAGTGTTAAATAATAAACGAGATAATGGGTCTCCCTGTTTTACCCCTTTTCCTATATTAAAATATTCGTCTTTTATGTCTGTTACTATTCTTGCCTTCATATCCGTGTACATGTCCCTTATAAGTTCCCTTTAATTTCCGAACACTCCCTGATTTTTTAATGCTCTGTCTAAATATTTGTGCGCTAACGAGTCGAACGCTTTTTTATAGTCTCCATATATCGGATGTAAAAAAAACTATTACCTTAGTCAAACCATGATTTTTTTACCGGATTAAATGTGACTTATTGGGTCGGGATTTAGATACGCACATTTGGAATTGCTTTCGTATTTCAATAATAAACGACTGCAATCAGTTCCTAGTGTGGTTTTACATTCACTTTCAATGCATATAGAATTACCAAAATGTACAAGGCTCGAAATCGAGTGACACAGTTCAGTCATTTCCCGGGATATTATCATGCTGGAAAACACTATATTTTAATTTACCAATGCATATGCATACTTTTGATATAAGGTTGCTTGCAGCTTATCAGTTATTGACTGTAAAACTCCGAATTAACAGTTTTTCCAGTTGTGACCAATTTGAAATGTACAACTCTGTCAAAAATTCCGCTATAAGCTTAATTAATTATTTTTTCAAGCTAAAACTTTGTTGAATTATCAGATCAGGCTATTATTGCTCGATAGAAACCCACTGTTTCCGCTTACCAGGATTAATAAAAAAGATACACTTTTTACTCGAGGTTATAATCTGATGTCACCAGCGATGATCATTAGGATTTTCAAACAGTCGTTTATAAGTTTAACGCGCTGTTTTGCTTGATTTTCAGTTAACTCATGGGAACCAGTTCAAGAATGCCGAAATGTACAAATTTCGAAAAATAGTCTTTTAAAAACTCGCCGTTCTTCATAATTCACGACTACTTATCCGAATGCAACATATAAACACTTTTCTTATTCATGAGAGATAGATAGCATGCACAAAGTTTATCTTTCAAACTCATATCTGTTGTAGGAAACTGGTTGAACCAATTTAACACTGTTTGACGATTGGTTATGTTCTCACCTTCGATCGTACGAATTCCTCTTCCCGTCGTTGGAGCGCAGCCTTTTTTTCGTTGACGCCGAATAAAGCGCAAATTGCGAATTTGCCATAAGCCATTATAATACTTGAAACTCACATACGCAATAGAAATACAAGTTCACCATCAGTCTTCATTAGAATGTTCTTTAAAATAATCTACAGCTTACTGTTCATTTTAAAAGGCGGAACTTTTTGATATAACTTAGTACTCTAATTTTTTCTTTTCCGTTGACCGTTCAATAAATTTTATAATTTTGTCAGCTTTTGCATTTTAATTTTATTAAGTAAAGTACAGTATCCTTGACGCTGCGAAGAGGGTTGTTTACAGTTATAATTAATTTTATTAATCTTTGTTGTTCAAGGTTTTTTTCGAACTTTCATTCCATAAACTTTCCTCTTTGTTACCGGTATTTTTTCAACATATATCTTATAATTATGTAAATGATCTGTTTCTTAATATTCTACAATTCAATTGGAGCACTAAATAATAGGAACTGTGTTTGAAAAAAGCTGAACGTATGCACTAACTGCGAATAGATTAGTAATCTATCGCACATCCTGCTTCTAAAGTTGCATTGTTTTTCTATTTATTTAACTAATTTTTCTACTTGCCACTGCCACGAAATGTTATAAAATACTAATAAGCTTTTAAAATATTTATATCAAATAAATATATGTTTGTATTATTAATTTTGCGATCCGTCTATAATTTGTACAATAACAGATTGAACGACGATAACTCAGAAATTGCAGAAAGCGAATTGCCACGTTGTCCAATTCCATCGTGTAATGGATTATTGCGCCCTGCAGTTACTTGGTTTGGCGAAGCTCTAGACAGCCCGACGATGGCAGCAGCATGTAATTGAATTATGTTTACCGTTAATTAGACCCCGAAGTATTGTATATTAATATTATAGTGATGCATTTAAATAGTATAAATTTTCGTTCTAGTACGATTCTAGTATGATACGGGAATTTTCAATTTTATTAATAAGTTTTTAATAGCATTTACTTTTTTAGTTCTATTTGAATTTTCACGCAAGATGTAGAAATTGAGCATTTTCTAAAAAATATCATTCTTGAGCCAAATTTGTCTTCAGGAAATAAACGTAAACCGTTCTTTCTTATTTTATTTAATTAATTTAATCATTACATTTTAACTAAAATTTATAAATAGTTAACAATTTCTATGAAATGTTTCTTGGTCTTTCCTCTTATTAATGGCTTGCCTGTTATTTAATGGAAATTTTTTGTATACTAAGTTATTTCATAATAAATGATAAATATAATTTTATTTCAAATTAAATTCGGGCTGCGTTATTCAAGGTAAATTGCTGTTTTTCGAATTAATATTTACAACCTTGAAAAACAATGTAAATATGTGATTGTTGAAATCTAAGGATTAATGGATTAATGCCAAGTAGAAAGATTTTTAATTTATTTCTTACAAATTTGCACAATTTAAAGTATATTTAAATTAGAGCTAACGTTTGTATGATAGATTTCATAGAGCTACCAGTTAAAGGTGAAATTATTTCAGATGTTTTTTGGCCTTAGTTTATAGCGGATCTGTTTAACCTGGGTCCGGATAAATTTTTTGTGCAGTTCGCAGTATGAAAAATATGCATACACATATAAAGCACTAGTTTATCAGTTATTTTATTAATGTTCCCTCTCACCAAGGTAGTTTACAACCTTCTTTCCTAAAAAATTTTCTGTCAGTACTACCGACATACACATAAATGGCTCAAATCTAAAAGGGAATAGTATGAAGTTTAATAATACACGTAAAATAAAATTATCGGAAGACGGAAAATCGAAAAATATAGAAAGTTGAAAAAGATACCTGTTCCGCATTAAAAAGTAAATATTTTACTAACGATATTCTGGTTTTTTACTTTGGGTTAGTCAGTTTGTTAAAATATTTTGCGCCACGTTTTTGTCTTAATATTTTTTGCAGCGTCATAACTTGATATTAAAATTGCAACGCATAAATAAGAGTCAAAAACTATAAATAGCCGTTTTTTTGGACTAAGTAACATCAGATTGAATGGCAATTTTTTATCCGTTTTAAAATATCATATAAAGCAAACCAAAAATCCGATTAGAAAGTTTTTTAATTATAGACATTTTCTCGCAGAAGTCAGATTGGTTTGATATGTATAAAGATTTTTTCTTTATATTTATATATCTTCCCTTTTCATTAAAAAGAAAGGATGACATAACCTGTTCTACTTCTGTGGCTTTGATAGTATTATTCAGGCTTTATTTCTATTAATACGTATTTTTCTGTCACTCGGTTTTTTCAAAGAGACCAAAATTGTGTTTGATTTAAATCGTTTGGTTAACTTTTTTTTTTTTTTTAATTCTTAAATTAATTACCTGGTAAAAATCACTAAAACAAAGAAAAAATGAAAATATAAAGTTTAATAAGTAAACGAAATATAAATTTGTAAAAAAACAATTGTAGATTTCGAAATATAAAAAATGGAATTTTTTAAAAATGCATTTTTTGCGTATCTTTTTTACGATACTATATAAATTTATTATACAGTTGATAATTTCTTAAAATAATTTTGTAATAAAAAAAGCTATTATAACTTTTTTTAATTCTTTTTTTTTTTTCATTAGTAAACGTGCTGCTTCGTGTAATATTTAAAATTACCATATAAAACTGAAAAATATGAATTTATTTCGGGTGCAAAAACAACTTACAATATTATAGCAATGTGATATGCATATGTTAACATAAAAAAAAGAAAGACATAAAGAAAGAAAGTGTTTATTCAAAAAAAGTTGTAATTTCACCGCAACTTAACCACAAAAACTCTAAATCCGACTTCGCGGTGTATTATTCATTATAGAAAACGAACTTTTTTCCCGAAAATAATACAAATAATTTAAAATCTGACCTCAAAAAAAGTTGTATTTATTATTAGATTAAAACGGCTGCAAAAAAAAAAAATAATATTAAATGAAAATGGACAAATAATTTTTTTTTTTTTTAAATTAGAGTAAACCTATATGTCTGATTGTTTTTTGTTTTTTTTTTAAATTTATATGGTCCATATGTTGTGTGTAATTGCTGGAATTATTACAACACATGGATCAATGCAAGATCAGAAGTGTTTTAATGGGTTAGCCGCTCTAATATAGTGTAGCATATCCTCTGTTTTGGTTCGTTTGACAACGCAACCGACGATAAGTTCGAGGTGCCTGCAGGAAGGCAATGTTCCAGAACGTGTTCAATGGTTGGTGAGAATGGGGAATTGTATACGGAACTAACAGAGGGAGATGTTCCTCCCAGAAAATAGTTGTGGAATATTGCTCTGTGCCCTATGCGAAGTCTAGTTAATGCTGCAAACTCTCTGCGGGACATGGATATCGGTGGTCACCAAGGCTCAGTACTCACCTTAATGGATCGCAGACATGATGTGTGAGCCGACCACATAGTTTCCCATGTCTCTGCCTTATGTTGCTGAAAAAAGGGTGGCCCTGGCTGAGGCAGAGGGGCGCCTTCGGACATTGGACTATATGTTGCTGCCTTAGCAGCCAAGTTCACACGCTCGTTTTCCGGCACGCCGGCATGACCTGGGACCCACAAGAACGTTACCTGTGAGCCAGCCCGGAAAAACACGTTAATGATGCGCTTTATTTCTCGAGAGAATGTGTGTAAGGTTTTAGGTGTCTAGAGTGTCCTAATCGATTGCAAGGAATCTGTGATTAGAAATACATTTCGGCGTTGGGGGTAAGACTGCAGATATTCCCTCAAGCAGAAGAAAATACCCTACAGCTCCCCCTCCAACACCGAACAGAAGTCGTGGAGCCGAACCGCATGAACAATTCCCTTCCCCTCATAGGCGCAAGCCACCGGCGAGGACCCATTGAGAGAGTTTGCTTTGGCACCATCTGTGTACAGCTGACTAGCTGGGAAAAAGTTGAAATTTTTCCGCTACGTACACATCCTGGTCCGAGCGATCGCTCAGAAGGAATAAGTCCGCAACAATCGGAGTATCCTCCCAGGGGAGTTCAACATACTGATGTACAAGGTCAGAGTTCCAGTTAATTCCTCTTTCCTTAAGGAGGCATAGTACACTGGGGAGGGGATCGTTTGGAAAGGACGGTAGTGGGATTTCTGAATTATCGTTGCGGTGTAACTTAGCTTGGTACCATTAAAATAAATCTCTGAATTCGTAGGAGTTTTGAATAACCGTTAAGGGCGGGATGCCCGCTAGTGAACAGATTTCCAACGATGGTGACATCCTATGCACCCCCAAAATAATGCGTATAGCAGTGTAATGGATTGTGTCAGGTGATTTAAGGAATGCTTTAAGGAATAAACTTCGCACCCATAGGTAAATTTACTTAAAGTGAGGGATTTGTACACAGTTAGCAGGAGCTTAGAATCTACATTGTATTTCGGATTTGACAGACATTTTAGTATATTCAAGGATTCCATGCATTTATTCTTAAGTTGGTGAATGTGATGTGGCCAGGACAGTTTTTCATCAAACGCAAGACCCAAGAATTTAATTGTGTGGAGCAACGGGAGTGGTGCATTCCTTAGGAAAAGAGTTATGTCGGAATCGGGATGACACAGACGTCTATTGTGAAATTTCACACTTACGGATTTTATCGGAGAGAATTTCAGGCCATTGTTATCAGCCCATATTTCCAAGTTGTTAATTGTTGATTGAAGGATTGATCTTGCATTGGACGGAAGGTTAGAAGGAAGGGATATGTTAAGATTATCAATATATAAGCGGGCTGTAACTGGCGGCCGTATACAATCCGACATGTCATTTATGTATAATATAAACAATGTTAGGCTCAGCGCTGAGCCTTGCGGTATATCATTTTCAATAAGGAAGGAGGAGTCTGATTTGTTTGAATAGCATTTCTGTTCTAAAAGAATATAATATAAAACGTCATTGCATTAACAAATTTAGTAGTAAGCTACGAAACAATAAGATCAAATAATTGAAAGAAAACTTTACAGGCAGGGCAACAAAATTTCTTCGGAAATGTTTATACAAAACATGAAGCTCCAACAATAGCAATTGCGAAATTTGTAATATTTTAACTCAGCATATGAAACCGTTTTCTGATGGCAGTCTAATAAAAAAGTATATTAAATGCGCCATAAACATTATTTGTCTCAAAAAGAAGCACATTTTTTCTAATTTTAGTTTATTTCGATTTGCTGTAGCAATGAAGTGAAAAGAACTGATATTGTTATCTCTTGAAGATAAGGCTAATAACTTTTAGTCGTATCCTGTCTTAATCAGTCTACGAGCGTATCACATACGAACAGTGTTTTTTTTTTTTTTTCAATAAAATTAACTAATCACCAAAACCAGTTTACCGATAATCAACGTAAAAATTCTCTGACATTAGCATTTACGAACATTCACACAAATAATTTTCCAATCGGTAGCGTCAAAAATCATATTAAATTTAAATTTAATAACTCATAATTAATTTTTTAATATTGCCATTATTATTATTTTTGTAAACATTAATGTTAATAATAAAATATTTTTTTGTTCGATTTTTATAAAACATCATTTCTTTTATTTAATAGTTTTATTCGCGGCGCCTTTTTTCTGTGATTTTTGTTTTTGTTAATTTTTTAATAAAAGTTAAAATTGTATGAAGTATTTTACGATCTTTATAACTATCACATTTAAGAAACAACGCTTATAAGTAATAGAAAATAACACAGCACAACTGTAAAATCACAAATTTTTCTCCACATAAAAGCGATATACAATGGAATATTTAGAAGTTATGCGAATACATATTTAATTTTTATGTATTTACTTCTTTAACACTAAAAAATTAGCCTTTAAGAAAAATATTTAAAAAAGCAAAAATTTTATTTCAATTATTTTAGTAAATAATAATTTTATTTTTATTAAAAAAGAATAAATTCTTTATCCCAAATTCAGTTTCGACAATTCTGCCATCATATTCCCTATATACCAATAAGCTGAAAGAAATTTATCCTTCTTCCAACTCATACATAGTTCCTACAGATTTATCTCGGAAGGACGACGTAGTTCTTACACGAACACAAACAAGTCACTCCCTGCTTATTCATAATTTTATATTCAACAAAAGTCTAACTCTAGTCTGTGATTCCTGCGACATTCAACTGATAATCGAACACATATTAACCGAATGTTCCAAATTCAGTGTTCAGAGATCAGTACTCTTTCCTGGCATATCCCTTCCCAAACAATTCTTCCCAAGTTGGCAGAGTCCTAAAGTTTCTAAAATCTATAAATTTGTACCAACAAGTATAAGCTAAGCCCCTCAAGCTGCACCTCTAGCCATTGGGCTGTACATGGTGCTAATTAGGGGGGGGGGGGATTATGTGTTTTTAAAAACACAGTGTTACCGTTAAAACATTAAAAAAAAATGTTAATATTACTTAAAAGTATAACAATAATTAAGAAATTTTAAAATTAAATTTTTTTTTTATTGATTTCAATTAAGGTTTATTAGAACCAATGGATTCCCCTTTAATTATGCACTTACCTGCAATTGTGACATCAATTTTATTCGGATAAATTAATTTCTAGTTCTACTGAATTAAAAATCTATTTTTGGTTAGTGGGTAAAGAGTATTTTTTTTTAATTCATCACTTGCGACTCGCTACAATTTTAAACTATTTTAAAGTGGCACATTAGCTGAAAAGGTTGCACGGGCCGAGTTTATACAGACGTAAAATATTTTTAGCGGCGCTGGGAAGTTGACGCCACAGTCCAAAAACCACGTACAGGCACTGAAGACTAATTCCGTTTACAGTGCCAAGGTTCAAAGCCGCGCATAAATTTTCAGAAACCGAACCCATATTTTCTGTTCAGTTCCTGAAAATAACCTCCATCCACCTGCCACCTTCCATATTCGAAAATCTGACGAATTTTCAAAATTAACTTAAGCGTGCCATCCTGCTTTCAAAAATTAACTTTCCTTTTTCTTTTAAAAAGAGTTCAAATTTGACCCATGTATACTATTCCGATACCAACAACAAACGTAAAATAATAAAATAATGGTATCAGAGATGTATAGAAAAAATTGGAAATTAATTTTCTTAAAAGATAATTAAATAATTATAGCTTTAACTACTAACCGATTCTTCATAAATTCTACTCCTGATGATAAAGATCAATAAAAAAGAGTTCAACACTCTGCAAAATTGCAAATGCATCACGGAGAAACTTTTTCACTGTGTTCGCAACGACTATAACTTTACGAATGACTAGAGGATTTCGTATCGGAATCAAAGACAGTCTTCGAATCTATGCTTCATCTTGAAGTGACTGGTTTAGCGTTTATGTATCTTTTCTAACTACTTCTCTCACACGTGTATATTAAAGGGACGTATTGTTTACGATTCCTATAAAGTTAAAAGTGTTACAGAGATAATTTTCCATTATTTTTTATGAGTATTAGTTTGGGATTGAGAAAGACCAAATAGTATTCAAAATATGGTATTCGCCCCAACTCCTTAAATAAACAAAATGTAATTACACTTCTTGTTTACATCTGCATGCATTGCGGTGATTTATAATAGCACTGTTTATCAATTCGCTTTTGAATACTTTACTTTTATACACAGAATCATGGTAAAAATATCTAAAGTGTAAGCCAGAACAATGAAAATAGTCTACTTGCTGGAATTAGATTTTTCTCTCTTACACAAACATAATTCTGTGCTGCATCATACGATTCATCGAATGTTCTGGATCACTCTTTGACATTACCTACGTTCACCTACGCAGGTCTCTATATTTTGAGATACTTAACATAGACTGTGGTATATTTACGAACAAGAAATTATATAAATTTATAAAGACAAAAAAATGTTTGAACGGAATATTCTAAGAAAATTTCTTTTAAGTTTTTGGATCTAAGAGTCGAGTTTTGAACATTTTTAGCTATCACTGAAATTTTTACTCCTAATTCCTGCAAATTAAAATTATAAATTATGTAAAGCATGAATCAGTGACTGTACAACGATACATCTGTGCATGCTCAACCTAATTGGTCGAGTTAATTTCGTGTGATTGAATAATATACTTGCGTTAATTTTAGGCACTTATACTAAAATTTGAATTTACGCAGTCTGAGAAGGAAGAAATGGGTCACGATTTGTTGTTGGTATTGGAATAGTATACTTGGGTCCAATTTGAATTCTTACACAACCGGTGATAAAAGAGGGGAGTAAAATTAATTTTCGAAAGTAGGATAACATACTTAGGGTAATTTTGAAAATTCGTCGGATTTTCGAATATGCAGGGAGGATGGGGGTTAATTTAAGGGATTAGACAGAAAATTTAGGTTAGGTTTTTGAAAGTTTATACCAGGGTTTGAACTTTGACATCGAGAATGAGATTAATCTTCAGCGTCTGTATACAGTTTTTGAGTTATGACGGCATGCGTCCCAGCTGCGCTAAATATACTTCTTACACGTGTGTGAGGTACTTTTACAGAGAACTATTTTTAGAATAACTTAATTTTTTTCAAAAAATCCCTACATTAAACTGCGCGAACGCACCACATTTATCAACAAAAATGAAATAACGGTTCATTATAATTCTTTTATTTTTTCCTAGAATTACTTCTATGCAAATAAGTGTATTTGCGGGCACGTATGCTGAAAATGATTGTTTATAAATTTAAGCTATTCAAATTCTCCTGCTCCAAACAATTTATTACGCCCTTCTTGTATTCAGAGTTATTTTAAAAATTTTAATTATTTAACAGTTGTATAATTTAATAATTTTCTAACAACATCCGAATTATGTACTCCCGAGTTTTCTATAAAAACAGCCAATGGAACCTTTTTTTGCACATTATTGTTGAAAGTTTTAAAGAATATTTATTAATTAATATGCTGAAGCACACCTTGACAAATAAAATACATCTGAAACAGAATCATAGTTTTCATTGAATTAAGATTTTAATAAAAACAATACAACGTCTGACAATTAAGTAATGAAACTGATTTTTTTCCCGCGCTTGTGTTAACACTGCGACCTCGAAATTTCTACACGACAGTTTGGTATCCCTCCCCTATCGTTAGACGTGTTTGCGGGTCCCTATAATTAGTTCGCTAGCCGTGTCGTGTTTTATACAAGTGTATTAGTGTTCATCACGAAAATGGAGAAGCGAAATTTCAAGCAACGCGTCGCAATTAAATTTTGTGTTAAACTGGGCGATTCGGCAACCAAAACGTACGGTAAATTGCTAAATGTATATAGTAGTGACACTGTGAGTCGTGCGCAAGTATTTCATTGGCATAAAGAATTTAAAGACGGCCGTGAGAGCGTCGAGGACGAGACGCAAAGCGGGAGACCGGCGGTAGTGCGCACTGATGCGCGTGTGCACCCTAATCCACCAAGATCATGGTTCGAATGATAGCTGACGAACTAAATATCATCCGCGAAATCGTTAGACAAATTTGAAACCATGATTCTGCGATGAGAAAGCTGTGCACAAAGATAGTACCAAAGAACGTTTCTGAGAAGCAAAAACACCATCGAATGTCAATCACGCAAGATTGTTTGGAACAGGTAGAAAACGATACTACACTATCCGACCACGTTATTACGGGTGGTGAAAGCTGGGTTTTTCAGTATGACCCCGAGACGGAGCGCCAAAGCCAATAGTGGCTGTCTCCGGACGCCCCAAGACCGAAAAAAACATGGGCAAATCAAAAGTGAAGACCGTGCTCATCTGCTTCTTTGCCAGCTGCGAGGTGGTCCATAAAGAGTTCGTTCCAGCTCGACAGATCTGTTAATCAAGTCTACTGCCGTGATGTACTTGAACGACTTCGAAAAAAGATCAACAGAGTGCGTCCAAACATCGCGAAAACGTGGATTCTTCATCATGACAATGCGCCTTGTCACAGTGCGTTCACTATTACTGATTTTTTAATCTCTAAAGGGATTGCAGTATTTCCGCAGCCCCCGTATTCGCCTGATCTGTTACCATGTGACTTCTTTGTATTCCCCAAGTTCAAAGAAGTGGTAAAAAGTACGTATTTTGAATCCGTTAATGACATCCAAGAGGCCGAAGGATACTATCGGACATTCCACTTGAAGCGTTCCAGAACTGTTAATGCATGGAAAAATCGCTGAAATTGCTGTGTAGGTGCCCAAAGAAACTACTTCGAAGTCGATCATGTTGTTGTTGAATGATTTTTGAAATATACGATTTTTATAGACTCATTCTCATACTTAATTATCAGACCTTGTATATACTTTTTTTTCCTTTAATTTTCTTATTACTAATATGCAGTTTTTTTTTTTTTTTTTTTTTTTTAATTCATTTATTATAAAATACAATAATTTTACAATAGCAGTAATATGGCCTGAGGATCACTTTTTGCTGAATTCGCTTATCAGTGTTCCGCAGGTCATCACAATTAAATTAAGTACGTGACTTAACGTTAATACCTTATTATTTAAATGTACTTCTCTTTGTTTTTCATTATTTCATTTACATATTCCACCAACTTTTTGTGTTTTTCCGGTTGGTAAACCATTTCTCATTGATTTCTTCTATTTTATGTTTTATCCTGATTTGACTGAAGTTTGGACAGCTTAAAAAGGAATGATCCGGAATGTCTATTATGTCTTTTTTACAGTTTATACATGTGTCTTTGTCTGTTATTTTATATTTTTTGAGGTATTCTCCAAAATTTAAGGAAGTCAGAGAACTAATATGCAGTTAGTAACCTGTATTTTTAATACCGAGTATAGAAGTAACATTTTTTTTGAATATAAATTATGAATTGTTTTTTAATTATTTTCTTTTTTTATATATACATATATATGCTCTGTGTGCGTGTGTGTTTGTTGGTGTGGCTGGGTGTGTACTTTGTTATTACATTTATTTTTTAGATAAATGATCTTTTTATTTGATGAGTAAACGAACTTTTTTGCTACAGTACGTAACACTTAAACTATTTTTAGCAGCAGATGACCAGGAAGAAACTTTTGGTAAATTTATAGGTTCAGATCTATCTAGGTGCTAATTTTTGTAATAATTTTCCTCGCCGTTTTTAAGATGCTAGCGTTTCAAAATTTGCATGAATACAAGAATACAAACAAAAAGGACAAGTTAAATAAAAGTGCTTAAAAATAACATCACAAAGAGAAATTCAACGTGTAATAAGCGCTTTTGAATTCTGTGCGAAATATTCATTTTTAAGCGATTATGAACTGGTTTGTTTTTGTTTTTTTTTAACGTTTAATAAAAATGGGAATATTGTTTATATTGAAAGTTTAATAAAGTATATATTAATAATAGATATTTGATATTTTTTGTTAGAAAATGAATTTTAAAAATTAGGAGGTGACTTTTGTAGGAACAAAAACCGAAACTGAACGATTTTTTTTTTTTTTTTTTTTTTGTAAATCGAACTGGAATAAAAAATATAATAGTTCGAATATTACCCACAAAAACTTGCTAAACTAGTCACAAACATTAATTTTACAGATGATGGGATAAAAAATTGTGATTTATGTATAATCATCGGCACTTCTTCGGTTGTGTATCCGGCTGCTGCATTCGGACTGATAATAGCAAAGAAATTTGTTCCAGTTGCAGAATTTAATTTGGAGCCTACTGTCGCTACAGATAAATTCAGGTATTTCGAATTTGCTATATTAAGTATAATTCCGTTCCTACTCACTCGCACATACATAATAGTAATGTAGATGTTATATTTAATGAAAAATTAAAATTTTCGAAGACACATCTTTTTGTTTAAGGGTTCGAAATAGGTTTTTAGATATTGGTAGTATACGAACAACAGTCAGAGATTAAATATTTTAACATGGCTGCCACTCTCTGTAAAGACAATGACACTACCCTTAAGAGAGAGGAAAAACGACTGAAAATGGCAATTCATACGAATAAATATACTTTTTAAAATGTTCACTAATAAACATTTTATTCACTTAAAGGTGTCATTGAAATGCTGTTAACTTTAAAGAATAACTTCGCTTAATGTTGCCGTGACAATTTAAGTTTCGAATTAAAATTTTTCTAAGGTAATATATCAAATCCATACTAAAACCATATCATATGTTTACTAAATTGTATTTATTATAATTACTGTAATCATACGTGAGTGAAACAATCGGGAATTTATCGGAATCCTAATCGAAATCGCTTGCACAGAGGTTAGTTGAATGAATTCCGTCGTTTTTCACGTTAAAAGAAACAATTTAAAATAGTTTTGAATATTTTCACGATTAATTTATAAAAAATAGTTTAAAAAAAAAAATACCAATTTCAAGATTTACACTAAAAATTTAATAAAAATGCACTAAAAAATAAAAAATAATTACTCGGAAAGAAAATAATATATTTTATAGTGAAATTAAAGGTATATTATAATTATTCTTAAACAGTCGACACTAAATTGAAATTGCAACAATATTTAGAAACGATTTAATGAGTGTAACAACGCAGTCACTTGTTTTCTCTAAGCCAAGTATTAGAAACATCGGGAATGTTTAATGCGGTTTTTAATTATTGTTATAATTTGAATTTGATACAGGCTTTAATTATATGGATCAGCTTCAAAGTCTCACTCCTTAGTAAATTCGAAGTTCTGCATAAATTCGGATTAAGGCTTATAACTGGAAATATTAGATCAGCTCCCTCTGTGAATTTTCAGATTGAATCTGAAATTTCCCCCTTACAGATAAAAAGATCTCTTCTAGTAGGCAGATTTTTAATTAAATATTACAGCTCCGTCATCCATTAATATTAGAAAACTTCGTTAAAGTCTTAAATGAGTCCAAAACAAAAAAACCGCTTTTAAATGTCAACAGGTACATCACATATTGCCCAGCCATTATTCCCACGCTGCCATCTAGTTATTTTAGTCTTCCTTTTAATATTTAATTAAAACAAACGTAAATACGGACTTCTTAAACAGCTTAAATAGAGAATGTCTTCTCTGTTTAATTCTTACTTTATACAATTAATGATATTCGAATATCACTCTTTCTTAAGCATATTTACAAATGACGCTGAATTTTACAGCGTCAAGTAGGACGGTAGGAGCTGCATTTATAGTGGGAAGTGATTTAATATTCAAGTTCGAGTTTTCTGCTGAGGCTTCAGTAGAAAACTGCTGCCGAGTTACTCGCCATTGACAAGTCCTGCGACTTTATATTAAATATAGAGTATTTTAGAGGAAAAACTTTAATATGCTTAACAGTCAAACAGCCTTTTAGCTCTTATAACAGCCACTTCAATCATCATGGCCATCCGTTGCTTTTCGAAATTAGAACTACAAAAATTCTTGATAAAGGAGGACCGTACAGTTTTGTTTGATATCTAGTCATCGTGGAATCATTTTTAACAAAATGGTGGATCAGCGGCTAAAAACGCGACCTTAAATAGGGTGATATATCTCTACATTTCATTCATCGACCTTTTGAATAAGGTTAAAATAGATGACTTAATTGAATGGGAAAATTTTATTAAGAATGCGCTAAGTATAAGGAAATCTTGCGAATTAGGTCAGTTAGCTCTTCCAGTTGGGCATTGGTATTACCAGTGGCGGATCCACGAGGGACCCCCCCCCCCCCGAGCCAAAGACTCTATGAAAAAATGTGTTATAACAGAGAAACTTAATTTATGCTATAAAAGATTTGTATGGATTTTACCTACGGATTTTAATAATTAATATTTAATACTATTTTCTAGTAAAACTATTATTGCTCCTTTTTTATTCTATTTTAAACACAACTGTCGTCAATCTTTTGCCATTTTTATTTATTTTTATTTTATAATGTAAATGAAAATAGTAGTTCAATGAGAAATATATGTATTTAAAATTGCTCGCGAACAAAGAATTCGGATCGGATTACTAAAAAAAATAAAAAAAAAAAGTAAAGTCCAATAAATACTATCTTTCTTTTGGGGGGGACCTTTACCCAGAAACAATTGGAATAGGACGGAGTCTATTATAAGAGTTCAAGTTTTCGAAGCCCCGAGGGGATAATTTTAAAATTAGAAATCTAGATGTTCCAAATCAAAGAAATATACGGGGATGTGCATATTTTCAACCTTGTTCAAAATTTTTAGCTGTAATACTCGCGTCGCAAAGAGGGGCTACATATTAGATCTCGTGTCTTTTTATAACTTTTCGGCAATTTTGAAAGTTGCGTTAAGGAAATGAAATATGGTTTTGTTCCCGACAAATAGCGATCTTTCCAACAATATATCACATGCGGGGGAAAAATATTTTTTTCAAACTTTTTGAGTTTTCAGCGTCCCAAGGTTCTGAATATAAACTTGTGAGCTAGACTATATTTTTCCTATAAAGCGGTCCTTTATGTATATGTCTGATTTTGGTGTCTCCAACCGGGCTAATACTTAAGTGAACTTCCTTTTTTTTTTGCTGTTTTTGGCCCAAAAGGGGGGTTTAAGTAATTTTTTTACCGTAATTTTTTGATTTTATGAAAGGACTCCTGCACTTTATTTTATATTTTGAATTTAACCTTTGAAGGTTTATCTGGTGATGAATTAAATTTTTTAAGTGATTTTTGAGGTCGTTTTAAATACCATATTATATATTCTTGATGGTTTTTTGGGTTTTTTGCCGCCCAGGGTAATCGATCATCTTGAAGTTATAGATCGTTTTAAAGAGAATTTTAATTGTAATTTATGTTTCAGATTTGAAGTTTATAAGTCAAACCGTTTGTGAGTTATTGATTTTTAGGATTCCGTACATGTGTACGGTATCCTAATAAGATGGTTCAGAAATGACAAAAATATCAAATAAAAATCAATAACTTACGAACGGTTTGACCTATAAACTTCAAAATTGGATTATAAATTACAATTAAAATTCTCTTTAAAACGATATATAACTTCAAGATGACCAATTAGCCCGGGCGGCAAAAAACCCAAAAAACCGTCAAGAATATATAATATGGTATTTAAAATAACCACAAAAAATTACTTAAAAAATCGAAACTCATCACCCGATAAACTTTGATACCGATTCGGCATTTACGGCGCTATCTAGCGATGATGTCGAGCTAGAAATTATTTTCTGATTAAAATCATTAATTTTCAATCTCTCGGCATCATCGTATTGTTCGTTGTCGGCGGAGAATACGGCCGGAACGTTTACACAGCCGAATATGTAATTTCTAATTTTGCCGAATTTCTTGGTACATGAAATGTTAAGAGTAGTGTAAGTGTCCTGATGTGTGCGATTTGCGACAGCAGGATAGCGTCTGTCGGCCGCGTAAGCCGTGTGAGAAGATCAGCGCTGTAGCGGCTATATGTGTGTGATTGATAAAGATTTCAGTAATGTACCGTTAATTTGATATAATATCGAGCTGATCTGGCTAGGTAAAGTGGCCAGTTAGTTACCGCTTGATTTAATTGTAGTTGATAGTCGCTGATATTTCAGTAGTTGATTAAAATGTGTGGTTATTCGTATTAATATATAAGTTAGAGCTTAGTGCGACGTAAATTTTTATTAGTTTAAATAGAATTTTCGCCTATTTAAAATTATAATTATCGTTAATACTCGTAACTCTATTATTGACTAACCGCACAAGTTAATTGATGGTAAAAATACATATATTTTTAGAATTTAGTGTATTCTTATTCTGTCTTGAACTAATTATTATTACTCTTTTATTTTTCTTTTTTATAGATTTCATTTTCAAGGTCCATGTTCGGAAACTGTACCTGAAGCGTTAGCCGAATTCATTACTGACAAAAGTTAGTGGTGAACAAATTGTGGTATTGAGCTATAATAGAAAAACTAAAAAATATTTTTTTCCACTTAAGTTAATATATCAATTTTTAGGTAATAAAATGTAAATTATGAAATCACATTGTACATATTTCATTTTTTACAGTTTCATACCATTGACGGAGTGCCGGTAAGCTAATCGGAAATAAAAATTATACATAATTCACAAATTTTAAAAATTGGATTAAAGTGATGAATTATTTATAATTAATTTATTTCGCTATAAATGATTAGAACTGAAATAGATTAATGTTGAAAGAATTTGTGTTGAAATTTTATAAATTGAGATGATGAAAGGTAGTTTCTGAGATTGGACTGTTATCGAAGGTACAGCGCTCATATTTATTTTAGAACTCGACATTGTACATCTGTATCATTTTTAACCAACAGAAGAACCGAATTGATTCCGACCTAATGACCTGAATAGTAATCATTTTTTTTTTTTAGCGGAATTGGTATTCTTTTTATTAGCCACAAGATAGATTTTAGCTCAACTGTGTAAATAGGTAATGAAACATGACGATTGGTTATTTAGTTAAACTGGTTATAAGTTGTATTACTTCAGAAATGTGTGTGTGTTAGCAGCTAATATATATATATATATAGTTTATAGACGAATAAGAATGTTTATCTTAGCCATTTTAATGATAGAAGGGAGATTTTTTAAAGTTGAAAATACAGGTTTCTCTGTTATTTTATCAGCACTATTCAGTAAATAAGGAAAAACCATTTGGTAACGGACGAACTGAGCTCAGCCGTTTTATCCGGTAGCTAAACATATCAGTTAAAAAGATAGTGTTAATAACAGAACAGAGAAAATCATAGAGATCAGGATAAAGGAAAACAAGTTGCCACCAACTCGGAATGCCAGAAATGCAAATGTATAGATGAGATGTGCAGTAATTTGTAATACAAGAGATGTCGCCGGAATAATGATGAATATAATTTTCCTTATGCGAAATACTTGACTACATTTAAGTTTTCTATCATCAGTATAAAAATAAGTATTTTTTTATGGAAATTGCGTTGAATGTGTATTATTAAAATTACCAGCTTGACTTTGTTCCCTTTTGAATTTTAAGCTCTTAGCTTTTCAGATTTCAAAATTAAAAGTTTGAAAGCAGTAGTTTAACATAATTATACCTATATATATCAGATTTATATATCAGATATACATGTATTAATTACAACGTAATTCTTAGGCTACTCCCCATTTGAAAAAATGTCCCAATTTTATATAACGTTTGTTATATTTTATAGGATTTTTGGGATTGTTATTTTAAAAATGTCACAATTTTATGTAACGAAAAAATCTCTTAATTTTATATAATGAAAGTTAAGTATTAGGATAGGGATTTTTGTGATTATGCTATATTTTTTGTGTTGATGCCAGTAGGAATTGCGTTGTAAATTTTAATCATTTTATTATAGTCTTTTATTTAACTCGGTTTGTCCTTCTGTCTGTCTGGGGGGAATCTTGCGAACAATTTTTCACCTACTTCCCGATGAATTAAAAAAGTGTCCTTATGCAGAAATGCTTGTTATAGATGGCAATAGAATATTATGCAACATCTGGGTTTCCAGCTTTAAAATTAGACCCTCGGGGCGCCAAAAGCTTGAAATTTTGGGGAAAAATATACTTTTTTTTTCGGGCATGTGATATATCGTTGGAAGGATTGTTATTTGTCAAACGTTGTGTTTTATGTGCTGAGGATTCCGTATGTGTTATATGAAAAACAAAAGCTATATAACTGAAAGAATGCAATCCATTATTTAATAATGAAGTGTAACAAAAATTTCTGTAAATGTCCTATAATCAAGATATTGAGTAAAATAAAACAAATTAAAATACAATTCTAAATTTATTGTTTTTTATTGAAAAACGTAGTAAAAAGCCCAGACTAAAAAATAAAAAAAATAAACTTTTTAAAGATAACCTTTTATTTATGCACTAAAAAGTACAAAATAACTTTATTAGTATGCGACTACCGGTTACGTATCTTAACATTAAAATCTGAAACTACAAAATATTCTGAAGAATAAAAGCGGGGGCCGCAGATTAATAATTAAATATTAGTATTATAATACATCCCAAGCCAAAACTACAATCATTATGTTTTTCCATTGTTGTGCATCACAATACCACACACGCCGAATATTTTTGTAACTGCAGTCCCGCCGCTTTTATTTTTCAGAATATTTTGTAGTTTCAGATTTTAATATTAAGATGCGTATCTGGTAGTCGCACACCAATAAAGTTATTTTGTACTTTGTAGTGCATAAATAAAAGGCTATCTTTAAAAAGGTTTTTTTATTTATTTTATTTTTTTCATACAAAGTATCGAAGAGAAAGAGACAGAAATGAAAGCAAGAGGGGTCAAGGGGCATGGCCCCTTGCGAGGTCAAAATGGCCGAGTTATATATTATATATATATATAAATATAAAAGAAAATCGTGTTAGTTACACCATTTATAACTCAAAAACGGCTGGACCGATTTTCATGATCTTTGATTTGTTGTATTTGTCTCCACCCCGAATAGCAGAATAAGAAATTTAAAACAAAATTTATTAAGAAATTTCATTTTTTTTTTCTGCTGCTTTTGGCCCCAAAGGGGATTACACAATTTTTTAGCCCTAATTTTTGGATTTTATGAAAGGGCTTCGTGTTTTGTTTTATATTTTGAATTTCGCTTTTAAAGAGTTATCTGGTAGTGAGTTATGAATTTTTTAGAAGTGATTTTTGAGGTCGTTTTAAATTCCATATTATATATTCGAGACGGTTTCTTGCTGTCCAGGGTAATCGCTCTGCTTAAAGTTGTAAATTATCATAGATGGAAGTTTAATTGTAATTTATGATCCAATTCCGATAAGTCAACCCATTTCTGAGCTATCGTATAATTGAATATTTTTGTCATTTATGAACCATCTTATTGGGTTATACTGATTTTTGTTATTAGGGAGAGTGAATCACATTCATTTTAATGTAATTAAAATACTTTTCATTTTGATTTTTGTACATTTATGGAACTTAAAATTCATTTTGAGTATTAATTTTATCTTAATAAAAAACTGAATTTAGTTCGGCTAATAAGTTAACACAACATTTATTTTTTAAGGCGGTACAAAGTTCGCTGGGTCAGCTAGTATACATATATATATATATATAATGTAAAGGCTATATATTTTATAAATTACATATTTTTTATGTAAATTTTAGAATTATTTAATAAATTCAATTATATTATACTTTCTATTTTTAGTATATACAACAAAGCTGTTACGCTTTTAAACCAATTATATTTCGTTTTCTTAAGAGTTTGCATTGAAACTTAAGGGGATATTCTGCTCTAGAGGCATAAATTTTCGGAATTTTGTCGAGATTGATAAAAAAAAAAACTATTCATTTTTTTAAAGATATTTATTGATATTTTAAAAATATACAAAAAAAAATTTTGGGAAAAAAGTAATTAAAATTAAAAAAGTTATCTTAGTAAAGTTAGGGGTGAAAAAAGGGAGTGTTCTGGTATTGTTTCACATCCACATCAAAACGTTGTCTATCAGATACCTACACAAACGTATTACACTTTAACGCCGAACACGCATTTCATTCCTTTTTCTAATAATGATCGGTCTTCCCAAATTACTAATAATCATATAAGAGATGAGGATATAACCGACAACAACAGTACAATATTATCAAATTACTCGGAAGACGCATTATCGACTTCGTCGCAGGGGATGAACACATAGAAAACGACTGGCAGATTCTTAAAAAGAAGGCTAGGGAAAGACCATTAGATGAACAAAAAGTAAATAAGTCGCGTATGAAACAGAATTGGTTCCAAAACTTACAAGTCGAAGACGACAAAATGAGAATTCGATTGCACAGCCGGCTGACAATGTAACAAAAGAACCTTCTCCCCCCCCCCCCCATATTCGTACACGATGTAATTAATTATTCAGGAATGTTAAAAAAAAACGTACTAGGGAAACAAGACTTAGAGCAAAATCCTTGAAAGATGACGCTGTCAAAATCAACGTACATACTCCTGACGATTACAGAAAATTGTCAGAACATTCAAAGCAGAAGACATTAACTACCACACTTACCAACTAAAACACGAAAGAGCGTATACAATCGTAATTCAGGATTTACATTCCTCCTTCACAAGCAGCGACATTAAGCAAGCTCTCGAGGAACAAAGATTTCAAGTCAGGTCCGTCTTTAATATTAAAAATAAACTAAAGAACCTCTGCCTCTACGTTTCATCGAGTTGGAGCCGACCGATGACATTAAACGTATATATGATCTCGACTTATTATTACATTCAAAAATTAGAGTAGAAACACCTCACGTAAAAAGAGACATAGCCCAATGTACTAGATGTCAGAAGTATAGACACACGATCATTTTGTAATCGGCCCTATAAATGCGTCAAATGCGCGGGTAATCATAACTCAGCTGATTGTAAAAAAGAAAAATAGTTACCGCCGAAGTTTATTTATGCGCGCAGCAACATCCTTCTAATTATAAGAGGTGTATCGCAAATTATACAATGCGAAATACAACGCAGAGCAGACGCTTACTGACAAACCGAATCTTCCCGCAAGTTACAGTAATGTTGCGCGTGATATTATCGTCATATTTTCTTCTCCTCTTCCTGATCATTCGTGCGACTGTTATCCTCCGCATGCGTTCACTCATTCATAATTTTTCCTCCTTCTATTCGATTACCATTGATTTGCTGTGGATACGTAGTAACTCGAGCATAATTGGTAATGAAGCGGCTGATCCCTTGGCTCGGTTTGCTGCTTCTTCCTGCCTTTTTTTTTTTTTAAATTCCATCCGCTAACCTCCTATCGATATGTAAAAGTTTCCATGTCAGATTATGGTATCAGATATTTACGCTTCCTTCTTTTCTAATAATTATTCATTTCATCTGTCTTGAAGGTTGAACACCTACTCTTCTTCCCTATTCATGGTTTCTTTTGTATCTCTCTCTTCGACGTTCTAATGTTATTTCTGTTGTTCGTGTGCATTTTGGCCATTCTCTGCTGTCTTTCTCTAAATTTCGCTTTTCCCTAATTTCCTCCCCACATTGTTCTCTCCATCCTGATGATGTAGTTATTTGCGACGCCGATCATGTGTTCTTCCAGTGTTCATCTCTTTCTGTGGAGCGTTCTGCTTTGTATTCTCATTTTTTGAAGCTTGCACTTCCTACTCCTTATTGCGCTTCTTATATTCTGTCTTTTCCTTCGCCACTAGTTATTCCTGTTATACGTTCCTTTTTATCAAATATTTCTGATCGCATTAAAATATAACCAACTTCTTTCCTTCCTATTTGTTTCTGGGTGAAGGTCCTTGGTTAACGACGCCGAGAGGTTTAAAAAAAATATATAATAAATAATGGTTTGCCTTTAAATTCGGTTCTCCGCTGCATAAATTAATAATCTACCAGCACGTTTGTTGCCCAAGACAAAAGTTCTTTATATTTAACGATATTTTTTGAAACAAAGCGCGGGTAGTATAATGTAAAATAGGTTCAGCATTTCTTAATTTCCTTATCTATAAAGTCGTCATAATTGAATACTTACAAATATTTAAAATCTTTTTCATGCGGGCAAATGTTTCGATTGCTCTTATCCGTTAGAAAAATAAAAGTAGGATTTTTTGGCAGTTGGTTAAATTCTTCAGTTATGAAAATTCTTAATACCGTGTCGGAATTATCGAATATATCGTTTTTAAAAAAAGGTAAAGTAATTTTTATAACAATTGCAATCGGCAATAAAACCGAACAATAACTGAAGAGCGGCGAGGAAAAATAAATTCAACTTAAAGCGAGCTTGGTAGAATGCCAAAAATAAATCAAAAAACTTGAGATAAAAACATCCGAACTTTAAAAATCTTAATCCAGTTTTCATTATCCAAATCTGCGGCCTGATAATTAGCAAAATAATAAATCATGAATCGTAAAAACGCATGTTTAATAAGTAGCATACTTGAATATAATTTCTTTCTTATTCATGTGCTTTTTTGTAAATATAAAATATGAAATATTTTTTTTTACATTTGCGATTTAACAATATGTAATGACTGAGTTAAAAAAAGAAACCAGTACGTTATTATTGACATAATTATTGCTGAGTGATAACACAGCTTTATTACTGATAATCAGAAATATCACGAATATGACAGTTGCTTGTCTGTGAGTTAGTTTCAGAAAAATTTCCTGTTTTTACATTTGTCCGTCAGTTAATAGAAATTTTATTCGTTAAAAAGTTATTTTTTAATTATCTCCTTTTAAGTGTCAAACCTGTATGTGGAGCAATGCTTATTTTTCATTTGTTATACAGTATTTTTTTGCTGAAGTCTGGTTTCGGTATGTACTCATATATATACACACACACACACACACACACATATATATATATATATATATATATATATATATACAGTGACGGATCCACGGGGGAGGAATAGGGGACATCCCTCCCAAAGCCTCTATGAAAAAAGGTGTTATAACAGAGAAACTTAATTTATGCTATAAAAGATTTGTATGAATTTTACACCTACGGATTTTAATAATTAATATTTATTACTCTAATAAAACTATTATTGCTCTTTTTTTATTCTATTTTAAACACAATTGTCGTCGATCTTTTGCCATTTTTATTTATTTTTAATTTTTATTTTGTAATCTTAATTAAAAATAGTAGTTCAATGAGAAATATATGTATTTAAACTTGCTCATGAAAAAAGAATTCGGATCGGATTACTAACAAAAAAAAAAATAAAGTCTAATAAAAATACTATCTTACTATTTATAAACTACCATTTTAGCTTTATAATTTCGTTTTATTTTTCACCCCTAAAAGTAAAACAGACATTAAATTAAAAATTGTAATAATAATTATGTATTTTTAAAACATTTTTAAATTTCTACAAAAGTCACTATTTGATTTTCTTTATGAAACAGGGGGGTATTTCTCAAATCTACTGTTTACTGTAGAAGATTTTACGTAATTATATAATGCAGCATTATCAGTGAAATTTTTCCTGAGGGTAGAGAAACCATCCAAGGTTAGATTATGAGATGGTTTTAATGTGTAATCTATTTGGTTTATTTTAAGCTATGATTTGCTTGAAGTTCAGGGTATTTTGAGCTTAAATTGTTTAAATTCTGATTTATTATACGAATCATGTTTTTATGCGATTAAATTACTGGTGCGCCGTATTTTATTAATAATGCGTAAAGATTCTTACAGTTTATTTATTATTTTAGTGAGTTCGATTTTAGTTGATCTTTGATTTATCGGTGTTATTCTGAGCATCGCTGGATAAGTCTGATTGTATTTGTTGTAAAGCCTGAAGAAAATTAAAATTCATTTTCAGCAAGATTTTTCATATGCCTCTGTTTAGGCGATTTTCACTTATCAGTTGGTAGTGTTTTGATTAATGAGTTGTCTTCTGTAGAGGTGTTTGTCGAATGCCGTGCTTAGTTCGGCGTCGTAGGTGACGAAAAGGTTACTTTTTTCGATGACACTGTTAAAGGTTTGCATTTGATACAGTCATTTTCGGTTTAAAACTCGCAATATTGTACTAAAAATTGACCGATTAGCGAATTTGTTTTTTTTTTTTTGAAAACTTATCATTCTACTATTGCTTACTTCGGAACTGGCGATATTAGCCGGATCACAACGCGGTCTTTTAAACCAATCAAAATAATCTCGCAATTTAAAACTTCTTTGACGCAGTTAAATATGATCCCTTGTTCATCGCGAGAATGAGATTTAGTTAAAGGAAATATTTTATTCTTTGTAAGATCCGCTTTCTTTATTTGATAAAGTAAGTTTGCGCTGCAATTAGAAACAGTATCGACATTGTTTTATTGATGATTGTGTATTTGTTAGTATATCGTTATTTTACGTCTCCGTTTTTTAACGACAGGTAGGAAGGGCCGCTTTTAATGAGCAATAATATTGCTGTGCAGTAGTTAGATTGACGTGTAACGCGATAAAATTTTGCGAACAAATTGGTTTTCCTACGGTTTATAGGCAGATCTGTTCTTCCTACCTTCCGTGACCCCAAAGTGACCGAAGAAAAGTACGGTAATTAGATTCTCTGAAATAGCGGAATGATATTCCTAGGTAATGATAAAGCAAATAAACGTTTCGCTTGGCATCGGTAATGGAAATAAAAGCAAAATTATTAATACGTCAAGGGATCTCATCTCATTTTACAAAAGAATGGAGTTTTTCCGTGAAATTAACAGTTGAAAATTTTGAATTTTCATTGAAAACAATGTCCTTGACCGGTTTTACGCAAGTATCCAACTTCTTTACAGTTTGTCGTAACTTAATTTCTGAAATCTATATTGATACGGTTTTGGTACTTGTATTATCTTTTAATCTGTAGCGATTTAGTCACAGTAAGCTGAGGGAAATACATGAAATCTTGTACCCGTCCAGCTAGTATAACTCTGTAAACCGAATGAATTTTGTCGATTGAGAGAGAGAGAAATTGATTATAATTATCGGTTCAGATTTTTCGTTAACCGCATGGCTCGTTTCGATTGTACGCGTCGAATATATGTATCATCGCATTTAGGCTCGAAGCGGTCGTAAAATTTTTTCATACATAAATGTAGTCATTATTTCCCTTTCCAGAATTGCGTCATGAATAAAATAATATTATCTTTTTTTCCGAATCATTTTAATTTTGTTTCTGCGTTATTAATCTAGTCAATTTCAGAATTCAGTATGTGCTTGGCACGGAAGACACCAGTGATCCGTGTTACGGTGAGTGGCAGGTTTTTCAGTCTGGTTTGTTTTCTTTCCGTTCTGTGAATGACGAGACTCTCGAAAGTCATAACGAAATAGAAAATTTGAAAATATTTTTCAGTAGCCCAAATATTATTAACATACCGGTTCTACGAAACTGAAAATTCACATGTAGTATAACGACATAATGTTTTTACGCCATGCGAAAATGCATAATGAAAAAAGGAGTAAAAGCGAAAAAATCTCTTTTTGAACTATAACCGATCTACATCAAATAATTTAAATTCCGTATGAACACTAGCCATGAAGATATCAAATACGAAACCGTCTTTGAAAATGCAATATGTCGGTAGTTCACGAAATTGTAATTTTGCGCGTATATGGCGTAGTAAATATGTGCAAATGCTTTTTTAAATCCTTTAAATTTTAACGATGGAAAAGAACAGAAAAAACGAAAATTACACCACCGCTCAACTAGAGGAAATTTCGTGTGAATGCAACGTAGGATATAGACACTTGAACGTTAAATTCCTCCATTAATTACCTCCTCTTCTTTCCTTACGAAATATTTGTATTTAGAAAAATCGATAACTATGTTGACAAGTCTAGTCCCTTTTGCTCTTTCATATCCCAATAATAAATACCGCGAAACGGTTCTTTGAAAATTTAATTGCTGAACTCCTCGGCGATATAAGTATTTCAGCGAAAGTCTGGCCGCAAGGATTACTCTTTTAACTTTTTCCCTTCTGTGAATTTTCTTAACTTTCTTTATTTTCAACTGTTTCTTTTATAGGAAGATATTGTTTTTATATTTAGTTTTTTATGGGTTATTTAAATCTTTTTTGTTTGTAGTATTAGGTTTAATAATATATCATTTTGGTGTTGTACAGGGGATGTTCGTGATTTCGGAACGCTAAATTTTAATCTTCCTTTGCTTTCATTTTTTTTTATTTCGGTTTATTAATTACACGGAGTACGTCTTATATGTTTCGTTTCTTTTTTTTATTGTGAGGATTTATTGATTAATGAATTTTTTAATTTGAACGTTTTTTCTTCTTTATATGTACTAATAATTTTCATGCATCGAAGTTGTTTTATTAAATTTTCGATTTCGGTTTTATTCTATTTTAATGAGTATTTTAAAATAATTTTTACGTTTTTTTTTTGTTTTTTTTTTGTTTTAATGGGCTAGTACGTAGCAAAAAACAGTAGTTCTTCGTAACTATACACTCTCTATACTTCCTTTAATTAGGCCCAGCTAGTAGAGTAAAGGGCGATGGTTTCTATTGTTATTATTATTTTTTTTTAGCGCAATTATTACCAAAGGGGTCTCTTTTTTAAGTATTCATAATTTGTTCTTTATTATAATTTCCGGATTCATTTTTATTTTTTCCCTTCTGCACACTGCCTTTCCTCCATCGATTTAACTCTCACTTTTCCGAATATCGATCTTAATTCTTCCTGGGAAACCCTGGATAACATTTTCGGCAGTGATCATACTTCTATCCTTTAATAATTTTCCTTTATCGCCTTCCCATAAGTCCCTTCATCCTTACCAGCAGAATCTTAACAAAACCAACTGGTTCAAATTTTGTAACACACTGGACTTCTCTTTTTTGTGCATTCAAACAGATATAGATTCAATCTTATAATACATTCACCATCAATCAACTTTCCTAAGAATCGCTGCTTCATGCGTACCCAGCTTTGAAAAACGTTTTCCTTCTTCATTCTCTAATGACCCCTCACCGCATTTTTATTTTTTTTTAATATTAACGAATTATGCTATTTATTAAATAATGCTAACAGTTCTTCCCCCGGAACGGACGGCCGCCAACTTAGCGTAGTATTCCTAAAAAATTGTGTAACCAGTCTCTTCAAATCCTTCTCAATATTTTAATTTTTTTTACTCTGCGGTTCTCTTCGTCTAATATCCGTCGCTCGATACACTTAAGGAAACTTTTTGAAAGTATCACAAACAGACGTCTGTTTAATGGTTGGAAATGAATGATTTACATCTCGATAACATATCTGATTTCCGTGTCCTATCCTCCCTAATTGCATTGGTCTTTTCATTTCGGATATTTACAAATCATTTTTAAATAAAAACTATACTCTAGCAAAATATTTCTTAACACTATTAATTCACTCTTGGATCTATACACACCTCTTTATCTCGCCGCCATCGAACTTTTAATCTTTCCGTAGTTAATTTTTATTTTTAAATAATATTCCTATTCCCTTAATTAATAATTTCTGTTATCTCAGTCTATTCTTAAATAGTAATCTGCCCTTTTTCGAATATATCAATTACCTTTATAAGTCGGTTTTTAAAAGATTAAATCTACTCAAATCTATTTCATCGACGAAATACCCGGGAAAAAAAAACTTCATTAAATCTTGATTCAGTCAGTTATTGACAATATAAAGGATAGCTGAAATGGCGGATGAAGAGGAGAAAGGCTAAACGTAAGATATAAGGAGTTTGAGTTTTAGCAGAAAAACATTTAAGGAAAGTATCGTCGAGGGTAGAGAAGAAACAAGAAAAAAGTGAAAATGGGAGGAAGGATGATTAAAACGCAGGCGAATAATAGAAGTGACAACAGAGTAGAGAAGCGAAGGAAATCAAGAAACGGAAAGAAGATTAGTTTAAACAGATAGGCAAAAGGAACGTTTATTAGGTACGAAGGAACAGTAAATATCTGACCAAAATTTGAGACGGAATTTTTTAGAGAGTGACGCGAGATTAGAGAATGAAAAGTTTTTAAAGAAGAAGTGTAAAAGAAAGCAGCAACCAGATCAAAATAATCTGCCATTTTATTATCCTCAGTACCCACGTGGCTGGAAATCGGTGGCAAAACAACACAGATGGTTTAATGAAAATAAAGAAAATGGATAGATCAATAAAATCGGATAAGTGATTAGCAAGCAGAGAGAAAATCGCTTAAAGGTCACTCACGAAGTCAGAAATAATTACATAATTGAAAAAATTCGATTAGAAGATATAAAAATACAGTGAACCGAAGAATAGTCATTAATTCATTTATAAAAGACGGACGACGAAATTACTCCGGAAGGTTAAAATTGGGAAAACTCCATCAGGCCCCTGGAGCCATCGGTAAAAATAGTTACGTATGAGAGAAAATCTTGAACTATTAATGCTCTGGAATTCCTGTTTAACTACTGTTTGAAAGTGAAAGCAAAAAAAAAAAAATATTTTGAGAGCATGACGAAGACCAATAAAGTTGAAGGAAAAATATAGGAGATTATTACACGAGATTGCATGCGGCGAAAATGGAATGAGACAAATATAGACACATTCAATCAAGCAAGATGTTTCATGCGTTGAGGATTTCGTACGTTAAGTTAAAGATAACCATAATATTTATATTTACATAATACTAAATTCAAAACAAAGAAATCTGATTTAAACCTTTCGCCAACACGAAAAGTTTCGTTAAGAAAATGAAATACTGATTCGTTCCCGCCAATTAGCGATCTTTTCAACAATAATATATCACATGCACAGGAAAAGAAATATTTTTTTTTAAAACTTTCGAGCTTTCGGCGCCCCGTGGACTTCAAAGTATTTGATATTTTTGTCGTTTCTGAACCATCTTATTAGGATTCTATACATTATATGTGTACGGAATCCTAAAATAAAGACAATATTGCTTTTTTTTTTCTTTAAACGGTTCATTCTAGACTATGGCTCAACTTCTATTCTTCTTCATTTTCTAATTCCGTCTATATTTAATCAGATTCAACCATCTCTTCCTCCCAGTCCATGGTTTTCTAGTTACTTACCCTCTCTTAAACGCTCCATAACCTCAGCTATAGTCTTCTTCCTGCATTGTTTTCTCGATTTTCATCTGCATCTAATCCATTTAGTCCTTTTCATCCCCTGTCCGTATACTCTCTCTTTGTGACCCTGATATCATGTTTCATTTGAAAATTCGTGCTTTTCTGCCGAACAATCGTTCTTCCTCTCTTCCCTACTAAAAAACTTGGTATCACTATTCCCCTTATTTTTATATTCTCTCATTTTTTTCTGTTTCTGTTATTTCTGCTCCGAACTATTTTTAGCCTCCATCCTTAAACTTTTAAACATAAAACTTTATTTTCTCTTTCTTCCCGTTTCTTATGGCCTCGTCGACCAATCCGTTAAAAAACAAAAAAAATCACAACGCCTATTAAAGGCACATTCTACATATCCCGTATCTCGATAGATATCCGTCTTTTCTCATCTATTTAATTATTCCGCAGTAACTGCTCGTGTTCAACTCCCTCCTTTTTGCTACTACTGTGAACCACTATTATAAGATCGAAATTACCACTTTACTGAATTCGATTCGCGCAATAATTAAATACGTTGTCATCTTTGCTTTTATTCCTCTGTCGCATATCGCAGTCATGTTTTAGATACGCTCATCGGCGTTTCGTTTTAGGATATAAATTTTTAAATTTCTCGGCACAGAAATTTTTTGAAAAATCTTAAGAATCACTCCAGTGATATTCTACTTGACACTCGATATATTGGGGAACATGTAAAGCCTCTTCTCGCATGCTTAATACTTTAATTTTCGAAAAATGTAAGTAACATTTGCTATATCAAGCTGTACGACATTTTCGATTTTTTCGAATAATAATGCTTAAGGCAAAAAGGAAAATTTACGATTATACCAATAAATCGTAAGGAAGAGGGGGAAAAATAACCTGACACATTTCAAATCGTCACTGCTTCGAAAAAAACCGCCGAGAGAGATGACAAGGTCATCCCCGTATAGTCCAAATCTCCACATTTCATGTTCAGTATTCGTTTTTCGCCATGGCCCTAGCTGGTATTTTCGTTATTGGCAATTCGTATGGGAAAACTGTGCGCGCATTTCGTAAACGTTTTAACATTTCGCCAAGAAAACCGGTACCATCCGGTAATAGTTTGAGCTTACCGATTAAACATTTTTGAGGGATATCGTCCGCCAATAAAAGAAAGCTCGCAGGTCGAAGGAGTTCGTACGAGTGTAACAATCGAAACAGTTCGCGTCGCGATAGCAAGGAGTCTTAGACGGTCTACACACGCCAGCAACTTTAACGCCGCGATCTTTAAGAGTTATTATTCACGAGGATTTAAATCATCGGCCATATAAGATTTTAAAATGGCCCAAGAGTTGAAACCCGTTGAACATATCGAAAGAATAAACTTCTTTTGGCAAAAAATGTTGCATAAAATCAAAAATGAAGTCACGACATCGAATTTTTTATTGACTACGAACGAAGCACACTTTCATCTGAATAATACAATAAATAGTCAAAACGGTCGATATTGGAGTGATACTAATCGGCAAGAATTACGTGAAAAACTGATACACACGCCAAAAGTTAGAAAGTATACGGGAGTTTTAAAAAACGTTTGAAGGTTTATATGAAAAACTAGAGGATCGCCATCTTCGTGACGTAATTTTGAAGAAATGAACGGCTACTCTGTGTAACTTTTTACATTATTAAAATGTGACGAAATATACTTTCTTTCCGTGCAATTTTTTTTAATTTACCTTTATCTGAACACCTGTTATTACTATTTGCAATGTGTCAGTTTATTTTGCCTCATCCTATAGTATTTATTTAAAACTTAAAGTGGTGCTTTCATTTCTTTTCTTTTTTTTTTTTTGATTTCTACGATCGTATAAATAAAATGTTTGATTTTAAGTTTTGAAAAATATATTGCACATTCGTGTATTTTTAAAACAAAAAAGAAGAAAAAAAAAACATAATTTTACCGAACGTATTTTTTAACAAATATTTAGCGACTTGCGATGTTGATAATTTCTCAACATGTTCCGACATGAAGAAATTTAAGTCAGTATTGTCCAGTTCTAAAAATATCTTTATTTTAACCGGAGCTGGTACATCTGCCGAGTCAGGAATTCCAACATATCGAGGTCCGAACAAATACTGGAGAACGTATCATCCTCTGGAATTGGATAATGTAAGTTTGTTTCGGGAATCTCCATCTTTAGTTTGGGAATTCAATCACTACAGAAGAGAACTGATAAATTCGAAACAACCGAATGCGGTTAGTTATACACGCAAATGTGCTTTTTTTTTTTGTTTTTTACGTAACTATTAACATTTTTCAACGGCTTAGCTTACGAAGGTGTAAATTTTTTAAATTTTTCAAATAACCGTATTAATTACTCCGATTTGATTGTATATGTTTTGAAATTCAATAACTGTAAAGTTCCGTACGCAGCAAGCAGAAGCACCCTCCCCCCTTCTTTTTTACCGACATTTTATATTTACGCCACTACTGTCTTTTCTATGCTGTGAAATTATACATTTTTTTTATAAAACAACACGTGTCAAAACGTGTCAATACGGGGAACTTCTTTGCATTAAAATAAAATTGATGAACATTAAAGTCAGACAAAATATTGTGCTGAACAGGAAATGGCAAAGATCAGAGAGGTGTCGAGTTTTTACTAATGCGATATGGAGGATACTGCAAAATTCAGAATCAGTAATAATTTCATATTAAGTATAATGCGGGCATATTTCTCGACAACTAACACAAAGGAAACTGCATACGATGAGATGTTGCGAATATTAATAGGAAACGTTGTATTAATAGATTTTAATCATTAAACGGTGGAGAAAAAACTAGGAGAAGATAAAATAATGGCTATATACAATGACGGAAAAGGGGATGAAAAATTAATAAATTTCTGTCTACAAAACAACTACGAGATAATGAATAGTTTTTATAAAAAAACTTAAGACTATCCGGACTGCCGCTAATGGGAAGTATATAATGCTCAACTGGACTATATAATAATTAATTATCATAATAATGTATGTAATAATTTCTTTTTATACCATTCGGATCATAGACGAATAAGTCGTAAGTTAGATTTAAAGTTAGTCAGATGAGTATCAATAAATAAGATAAAGAGGGTCTAGAGTCACAAATGATAATAACAGGATGGAATATTACAGTAACTTCAACGAACTATTAAGTAAAAATTAGGAATTAATTAAATGATGTGGAAAATGTTGACTTATTAACTAATAAATTAATTAAAAATGTATCGTTAAACTGAACAGCTCAAAGGATGATAAAGATAAAAATTAGGAACCTCTAAATCATATTAGAGATAAAATTAAACGAATACAAATATTAATTAATAAAGAATTGTAAGACCTGGCTGAAAGAAATAGAAGTAAATCGATTACGCAAACTAATGAAAAACTTGAAAATGATATGAAGAGGAACACATACGTTTAAGACAAAGCTAACACGCTTGTTTAACGGACAAAAGTGGAATAGCGAGTCGTAGAAGAGTAAATATTAATACCGCGACAGATAATTTCTTTCGCCTATACGAAAACATCATAGCTATCACTGAAAAAAGGAAATTATTTTAACACAGAAATAATCTACATTTATAGAAGAAAAAATAGCGTACTTAAAGGTCTAAAAATAAAGGAATCACCTGGATCGCGGATGAAATAGCAAGTAAAATACCCTAGTAATTAATTAGTTAACGGAAGAAATTTAATATAATATGAATTTATAACAAAAAGGGGACAGATAAAACTGAGAACTGCCGCCCAATAAGTTTGAGTGTGTCTAAAATAACCTCCAAAATTTAATTTTTGAGCGACCTCAAGAACACGCTAGTTTTTGTACGGATTTTCAACTGTGGATCACTTGCGAATACTAAATCCGTAATATTAAATAGAGTTAAATCCAGCATTTATCGATTATACTAAATCTTTCGACTCGTTAGAACACAACTTTCTAGATAGAGCACTGAAAAGCTGGCGGATCTCGGAAAATTTTAGGAAAACTATAAAATATGAAAGCAAGAATGATAACGGTTAATAGGAAGAGAGAATATTTTGTCGTAGAAAAAGGTGTAAAAGAAGGGGCCAAGTATTTAGTAACCTGCGAGTGGAAAGATAAAGAGATATTAATATAAACGGAAATAGGTTAAATAATTTTAGATTTGCAAATGATATAATGCATTTGTATATTTGAAGACATAAATGAGTTGCGAGATATGTTAAATAAATCAAATAACGGGCCTCCTCACCTCCTTATCGGAATTAAATGTTAAAAATAGTTTGTATTTCTAACGTTGAAAGCATTTATCACGGCTAACAATAACCAATATCACTGAAAAAGTAAAAAACTCCATTTCTGAGATCTTTAAACCTATTATCATTTCACTATTAAAGCACATTACTTTCATCATTATTTATTTTTATCATTATTTACATTATTCGCACGCTACACATTGCATTAAGTTGTCGACCTAATCGAATTAGTGATCGACGGCTTTGTGTCAAAGGTAAGCAGAACCACGAACATAATGAATACTCAACATCGCGCCGTTAATTTTTTTGCAAGCCTTCCGAGCTGCTGCTAACTCATATATTTTACTATTACACTAAATATCGAACAACTATTTTAAATAGGCCCATTACGCTATTGCAAAGTTTCAGGCGGAATTCGCAAAACGTGGATATAATACTTCTCTAATTACGCAAAACATTGACGAATTACACAAGAAAGCCGGTTCACGAAACATCATCGAACTACACGGGTCAGTATACAGAACTAAGTGTACCAAGTGCGGTATTGTTAGAGATAATTACGACAGTCCGATCTGCGAAGGGCTTCGAGGAAAAGGGTACGAATACATATGTACTATATTCACGGTATAATTTTGTAATGTACATCAATGTTCCCATCAGTCAAAATTGTACCACAGCAAAGCGCGGGGGGGGGGGGGGATATTTGAATGATGGAATGTCATCCAACTTCAGCGTTACCTATTAAAAAGAACTGTCTGACTGAAGGAATACTACTAACTAAGTAGTCACCTTTAACCGCAGAACATTTTAACTTTCTTTCAAACCTTTTTCACGAATACAAATTTACACACTAAATATTACATAATTCCTTTGCATAGTTGAGAATTTTTTTTTGAGTTAATAATTTATAATATTAAACGGTCCGAGAAATCTTATTGTTTTTTTCGACCAAATAAATCAATTCGACTATAAATACCACATCCGTTTCGACAAAATAAAAGATAGCGTCGCAGTGTTACAGATTTTATAAACACTACGAATAAAAATATGAAAATTTAATTGCAAAGCAAAAATTCATCCATCATTAATATTAAATAAAAACCTATGCAGGTTGCAAAAATGGTAGTTCCGTAAATTTATTAATAGGATAGCTTCGTGGGAATTGTTACTGGTTTAGACTAACTGGTAGTTGGACATAACTTTCGTACTTATTTCTTTGCATAATTTTTCATTGGAAAGATAAATTTTTATTAGCATTTTAAAACTGAATTTAGAATACAGTAAGTAAAGAAAAAAACGAAAAGTGGTTTCGAACTGGCGCGGATTAAGTGTATGATAGGCCCGGGGCTACGGAAATATTAAGGGCCTTTTCGGAAGTGACAAAATTATCATTTTAATAGAATAATTTAATTTTCTTTAATTGAATTTAATTTAATTATATTATTTTAAGTTCGCGAATTAATATATAATTATTAGTGTAAACGAAACTAAATATCACATAGACAATGGGTAGAATTTTCGATGCCAAGAAAAAAAAATATGTATAATTTGTTACGGTTTCCTCAGTCTTTTTTAATCATTCAATCAAGTTCGGGCGCCATTGAAGAAAAACTTCTTCAAAATGAAAAGATACGTACAAAAATAAAAAAACACGAATAACAAAAAGAGGGGAGAGGAGAGTCCTTCCTACTCACCGCAGAGCAGTCTACAGTGTCCCTTGCTCAATCCTCTACTACCCGAGCGCCAATCACGAGGATCGGACTACAAGAAATAAAATCAGAACAAAAAAATACAGATTTAAAATAAAACGAAAAAAACATATATTGCTCTATTGCGATTGCACTACACTCGACTAGCTATTCGTATGACTAGCCACAAACGATAACCGATCGATCACGACGTTGATCGGACGGCGAGAAATCGGAAGAAGCCCTTCGGTTCGAAAACCGCGTGTATTTATATTAATAATTTGCGTAGCCGAGCAATTGCATAGACATCGCTTCTAATGCGAAATTTCCCATTTTTAACACTTGATCGGAAGCTTCGACAAATACCGCGACGTCATTCACACTCGCTTCTATTACTAACGCAAACACACACACACACCAGCTTACGTATTAGCGAGTTCGCTAGACTAGACTATTCGGAATTTTCTCTAACGTAAACCGATTTCGTCGCAACCAAAATTCCACATTTCCGAACTCATCACACGTACATCGCACACGCAAACTATTCACAATTCTTTATTATTTCTACTTTTATACAAATAATATCTAAATTAAGAAATTAGCTCTTTGATTCGTTACAAATTTTAAACAATGAATTTTTTTTCTTTTTTTTTTTTTTTGCAAATTCTTGTATAATATCGTTAAAATCTACTGAACGGAGAAAATCTCTTTCGACCGTTAATCTTGATAATGCCGATAGTCTAACATCTAGCATGGTTGATCTGTACATGTTTTTTATTCTTTTTAATATCGCGCGGTAACCTAGTTGCTAGAGTGCTTGACTTCCGTTACGGAGGTCACGGGTTCGATCCCGAGCGACGACAGAACTTATTTACAAGAATTAAATTAAATAAATAATCGCTAATAATCACGTGGTAGGCAATGGCAAACCACCATGTACAACATCATATGCGCGCGCTAGGTCAGTACACAGCAGACACACACGGGACTACACTTTTGTAAAACGATGTAAATGAAACGATTACTAATCAGTTCCGAATGTAGTCTTGCGTATGTACCTGCGTTGCATATAATAATTGCCTAGTACACTATGCCTGTGTCTGTACAGCTGAGATGTACGAATAGGTAGTCGCCGACGCTCAGAAGCTGAGTATGGCACTATAAAAAATATCAAAAAATATCTTTCTGCCTCACAATTTGTAATCGATGTAGTTACAAATATTCTACAAAATGTTTGGAAAAACATCTATTATTGCACGTTTAACCATTCATGTCGAAGGTGGGAGCCTCTTGGGGCCCCTTTGTAAGGCGGGACCTGGGGCTGCAGCCCCCTCTACCCCTAAATTCAGGCTTGATTTTAAGTGGATGGACATAATTGTTTTGTCTATGCCACTGACACTCGGATCAGTCGCCTGCCCGACAAGCCGCTATAAAGTGTAATTTATTTTACCGTGGCAATTTATAATCTCCGAAAGGTGGTTTCATTGAAACACTCACGGATAAATTTCTATTTTACAGAGCGCATTAAATCATTCAAGTTATGCAAGTGTAATAGATTGTAAAGAAAGTAATCCAATACGAGAAACAACATTATTAACTAGCGAAATAACTGACTGCTGAATGAAAGCTATACTTAAGGTTCGCTATTTTTACATTAACTGTTTAAAAATCTTATTTTTCCCTGTTTAAATAGCCCACGCGACCGACTAAGACGCCGATGTATAAAAATTCGAAAACAATTTATTATTTTATAAAAACTGATGGACTAAAATCGTAATGATAAAAATTATTACACGGGTCTTTATTAATCATTTTTAATCATATTATTATTACAGTTCACCTGATGCAAAGACGAATAGTTCTGATATTCCGATTTACAAACTGCCTCACTGTAACTGTTCGTCATGTAATGGTCTATTGCGACCAGCTGTTGTATGGTTTGGAGAATTTTTGGACGATAATGTAATGAAAGAAATCGGTAATACTTTTTAAAATACAAAAAAAACCAAAGAATGAATGCGCCTCCTCGAGGCACAGGACAAAAGTGAAACTTCAAAGGCGTTTCCCCAACTTCGATTTAAAGTTATAGTATCAGTACCAAATTTACCAAGAGTAAGAACCAAATCGGGAGATCTGTAGTTCTTTTAAACATATCTATAAAGTTTCGTTCAAAGAAAAAAAACAAAAACATAAAAAATTAGTGCATTTTTTTATCAACATACATCTAGAAAATCGTGCATCAATGATGGTTCCGGTACTTTGTCCTTGATTCATCCGGATTATTATTAATAATTGAAGTTCGGTTTGGAGATATTCTATTAAAGTCAATGAATCGTCTGATGCAAAATTGACGCTGAAGTCTCCAGCTAATATCATTGGAAGTGTATGTAAATTTTCTTTTAATAAAACCATCGGCAGTGAAAGGGAGTATGTATAAATTTAATTATATCATGGATCCTTTGATTTGGAGAAATATAAAAATAATTATTTCTTTCCCATCTTCCGTCTTACATTGACCAGTACATATATCCTCAATATCTATTTGACCAAAATCTAATTGCGTAACATTGTGTGTATTGACATATCAATATTAGAAGTAACAATATTTGACTTATCGTTTCTATTACGATAAACTGCGACGCTCCTGCTCGAACGTTCTGGCGTTTAAATTTCACGATGCAATCTAACCAAAGTCAACTTCAACTCCGGTAAAAGGTAGTTTTTACAAAGACTAACCCCGCTACTGTTTTTTTTTTTTTCTCGCGACGTACAAATAGTACCAGCTCTAAATGTTTCATGTGTGACATCTGGTCCAATCTCAACCGTCCAACTTTTATTCGACTGAATTGTCGTGATCTTAGAACTGTTAACGGTTAGATGATCCGTAATTTTATTCTGCATAATTTCTAGTTAACACCATAATATCTTAGGCCTATCGAATTTTCATTAGTAGAAACACTAAAAGTAAAGTAAGTCCCATATATATCTTTAATAAGATATCATGGATTGTGAAGTTCAGGTTCACAGTATACTAAGCCTAATGGATATCTGATGAGAATACCAGCGGGCCAGTTCCTTTCTCTTGGTCGCCTTTATTTTCTCCCAGATATATATTTTTCTAGTACCCATTTATTTCAGCTGGTTCTTTAATTTTACTTCATTTTGTGTTAAGCACTTTAATTAAAAATTTCTTTCACGTTCAATGTGTGAGAAATCATCCTTATCAATGAAAATTTGATGTTTTACAAAGCCGAATGCTTCATAGCACACGTAATCCGGACTTCGTTACAGAATTATGCGAACTGGAAATAAGACATCGCGCGTACCTGATGCACACTAAATCGAACTGTGCGGTACTTCTTACGTCGTTTGCAACACGAAGCTCAGCATCATAATTCGGAGAGTTCACATTGGTACCGCTCCAAAAGATAATTTGAGCCAATCGTTTGGTATTAGACCTGAAAAGTGGTTCGTACGCTATCAAATGCAGCAGCCAATTCAGACCAGCGGCTCGGCAATTACTGTATAAAGAAATTCTGAGTATATTCGGACTGTCTGCTTTGTAACTTCTTTGCCGCTCGATCGCGTAAGACCGTGGTTACCATCCACGCGAATAAGCGAGTACATGCGAATGTTTAGTTACATTGGAAGTAATAGCAGTGGTTACCGTTACGCGAATTTTATTCGCGAGAATACAAGCGAGTACGAGCGAGTGACGAATGAATTGGAATAATTCAATTCATTCGCTTATTCGCCTAATCATTTTTCCCTCCTTGAACTCACGCCCGCATTTTTTTTCACAGTACATGCTTGAACAGTAGGCTAATTTCGATCTCAAATGCAACGGATGCCAGTGCAGTGTGTAATTTTTATGCGTAGTTACTTGTTTTGTCAACTGTTCAAAATTTCAAAATTGATAGTAAATTATTAATAAGCGAAGTTCTGAAAAGAAAACCTTTGTGGGATATTACATGTAAGAAGCACAGTAAAAGAGAAGTGGTAAAAGCACTATGGGATGAAGTTGCAGATATTTTAATAAAAAATGCACACTACTACTTTTCTAGTCCTTGAGTGGAAATCATTAAATATTGTCTCTTCTTCAGTATGTGCACGATAAGGTCGTAATAAGTACATTTTTAAAGGATATGCTTCATCTGCAAGTATAACAAAGGGTGCAATCACATTGGTATCTGGTAGATATGTTGGTTCTGGAATATTGTATTTATCATTTTCTAAATGATCATATAATTTAGAGGAAGTAAAAATTCCTTCATCACTTTGTCTGCCACATGCGCCAACTGCAATATTCAAAAATCTGTACTTAGCGTCAATAACTTCTTGTGAAACTGTGGAAAAGTACTGTTTGTAATTAAAATAGCGACTTCCTGAATTCGGAGGAAGTTTTATGCGTACATGTTTTCCAACGATACACCCAACGCAGTTTGGGAATTTCCATCGTTTCCAAAATTCTTTAGCAACATTTGTTAGTTCATCCTGACTTACAACCGGCATATGTACAGATACAAAGGTTTCCCATATAGCTTTACAAACATCTCGAACTATCAGAGATATAGTAGAGTGAGATATTCTGTAATACTCGAAAAATTTTGTTTCGTCCAACAACAGGTGTTTGTTCAAATTATGGAATTCGCCATCTATTGTTCGCCTTTTAAAAATTACATTATTTGATTATTTTGTTTTTTTTTAACTGTTTATAACATGTGTATCTTAAATGATAACTCTTTTCAAACAGAAATAATTGAGACATTGTTGATTTATCTTAACGCACAAACCGAGACTGACAGTTCAAAAAGAAATATGTTAAACTACGGGGAAAATGCTATTATTCGCTGCTCGCTACTCGCGTGAACAGTAACCACATTATTCGCGCGGCGCGAGTCATTCGCTCTATTCGCTTCTACTTGCTTATTCGCAATTCGCGTGGATGGTAACTACGGCCTAAAACACCTCTCCCGGTGTTCTAGATGATGAGCTAAGCGCACAATACTTCAATACTTTCCGTTTAGTAATAGTAGCGACCCGTTCGCAATCTATTAAATTTTACCACCGACGTAAAAGAGCAAATGTGACCTCCTAATGTCTTTAGATCTCTTCGTTGCAGTTCTTCGATTTCTTCATCCTTTAAAACCTACATCTACAAAATTTTTCGGGCACTTTCAGTCGGTATATTCAGGCTTTTCCCTGACCAGTCGATCTTTCTTCGCTGTTCCATTCACAATTTCATTCGTTCACCATTTCTGTTTTCCTTTGACATCCGAAGAAACTCCTATGTAAATTTTCACGATCGTCTGAAATTATTTTTTCATGATCCTCTCTATTCGCCGTTTATATTTCATTATCTGCGGCCTTCACTATCTAACTTGTTCTGTAGTTCCATGATATCAAAGAAAGTCCGACATTTACGAAGCACTTGTAAAGGGATAGTGAACAAAAAGTTAATTTTGGCGTCCATTTGTAGTAGGTGTTTAATCACGGCAAAGACAATCTGATTACGCATAATGTTTTAAGCGCTGTAAATAAATAATATTCTCATGCGTGTAGGCGTCTTGAAAGATGTTTGGAGAGAACGAACGACCTTCATTAATTGCTAATATCGTTTTTCGGTAACCTTAACCGTATATATCTCAGCTTATAATAGATTAATATTAATCGAAGTGTAAACACCGTTGGAATCGACACAATTTTTTTCCAACGAAAAACAGACCTATTTATTCTCGTAACGTAAAATTCCGGAGTTCCGGAGCAGACAAACTCTTCAACGGCGTTTTTGAAGCATTTCTCGTGCAAAAAGTAGTCGAAATGCTTGAAAAAGTATTAGTTGGTTGGCGAGAAGTCCGACGAGTATGCTGGATGAGGCAAAGTTTCGTAGCCTAATTCGTTCAACTTCTGCAAGCTCAAATGTGCCTTGTGCGTCCGAGTATTATAATGGAGAAGAATTGGTCCTTTTCTGTTAACCGATGCCCTGCTTTCCTGATAGTACTTCTCTGTCATGATGGTTTCGCTCGGATTAAGGAAGTTGCAACAAAAATAAGACTGACAGCAGACCACACACCAAACAGTCACCATAATCTTCTTTTGGTACAAATTTGGCTTTCGGAAATGTTGAGGAGCTGTTTTACGGTCCGATCACTGAGTAGTCGAACGTCGCCGGTTGTTGCATAAGATCCATTTGTCGTCGCACGTCACAATTCAGTTGAGAAACGGGTCGTTTTTGTTACACTGCATGACATTTCAAAATGATGATTTTTCTGCTTTTCTCGTTCAATTCGTGCGGCACGCATTTATGTCCGGCATTTTGTTTTTCCAAGTTGTTTCAGATGGTCCAGAACTGCCGAATGAGTTACGCTTAATTCATCTGCAAGCTCTCTACTAGTTACATTGTGAGGGTCCGCTTCAATACCTTCAATTGGTCATCGACAATTGCCAATGCCCGACCACGACCACCCTTTCGACCTCCAAGGCTTTCATCTCCGTTACGAAACTTTTTAAACCAACGTTCTGGACCACACGTTCATGAATGTCGTCTAGGTGAAAAATATATCATCAATTTTACGAGCCGTTTCCATTGCTTTAGTATAAAAAGATCCGATTATCCAATAAGGAGTGCGTGTATGTGTATGTGAGTCTATGGTCGACCGGGGATGAGGGAGCAAGACGGGATGGTACGTCACGATTTGACGTAACGCAGGACAGAGGCGAGCGCTGGAAGAACCGCCGCTGGACGGATAGTTGGTCGAAATTTAGTCGGATTTCGAGACTGGTAAAGATCAAATCGCGTTGTTACGGTGGAAAATGTAGGTCGGATTTTAGAGATCGGAAAAAGTAAAAGATGAACGTATTCGCGAATCGATGCCGGTGGAGCACAACATTGCGTCAGACCTTCCCTAAAGTATTTTTGATCGAATAAGTTCGAAAACGTTAATTTATATACTTGTTTTTCGAAAAGTACCGGGAACAGATTGTCAACGTTAAAAAGCAGAGAAAATAGTCGCGTATCGAACGTCCCATGGCAGGCCGACGGCCGTAATAGGACCCACGTATTACCAGCTTCGTACCATCTACCTCACCTCCAGGCTTCGAGATAAATAGAATAATTTGTGTGTAGATTTATTACTGATTTTATGTTGTAACTTGATTTTATTATTTAAGGATGTTTGTTCTTTTGTACCGTTGACCGTCCACGAAATATTCATGTACAGGTTTATAATAAAATTTAGATCATATTCCATTTTCTTAATTGTACATGATCAATTAAATTAATGATAATAACAATAATAATTTAATAATAATAATAATCATGATTAAATCACCATATTTTACATCCGCGGAAATAAACTCCGCGATGGCATCCCTGATGTAATAAAGTACCATTTCAACATTCAGACAGGTCGCATACCATTTGGTAATTTTTTCTGGTTTTTCATCAGTCTTAAAATTAACATAACCACATTTTAACTCAGCTGTCGAATTTCTGCAGCTTTGCATCTTAAATCCGCAGTAGGTTTGCCGAAAGAGAAGTTACCACTCTATTAGTACTCCGAGAAGCGTTGCAGGCTTTGGCTCTGCGACACTTCTTTAAACTAAATGTACCATCATAATAGTTTCACTCCAGCGCCGTAAAGTTCATATTTTACAAATAACTTCTCGGCAATCGCTCTGAAATTTCTCGACATTATAGAATTAAACATCAGTCACCGCTGACAGTTAGACTCTTTTCCATTGATAACCGGGGCCAACTTTCACTTCTGAGTTGCCTACAGAGTATAATACGTTTCATTTTTTAAAAAATAGAAATAAATAAAATAACACTCAAACCTTACTTTACTTATTTGAATAGGGTACACCAGTGGTCGGCAAAGTGCGGCTCCAGAGCCGCATGTGGCTCTTTGGCTCCTTAAGTGCGGCTCTGGCACAAATATCCACGGGAGGCGCAATAATATTTTTATTTAAAAAAAACTTGGTAAGAAAAAAATTACATCTTATTTTGATAAATTAAAATTCTTCTATAAATCGAGAACATGTATAATTTTTTGTTTAAGTTAAAAGATAGGTAGGTAATTAAAATTTTATATTGTTGTAAAAATACGTAACGAACATCGAGTTTAATTTTATTAGTTTCCGTAAACGTAAATACAAACCATGTACAAGCTACCGGCTGAAATTCTTTTTCTAAAGTAGTGGGGGTACAAATTGGCATCACAGACCAGCAGTTGCAGTGTGAACAGTTTTGTCTTATCTACCATGTCTGCCGTTGTCCTGTCTTACTAAAAAGTTGTTGTATTTTTCAATTTAGCTGCACATCTTACAGGCATTTTTATACGATTTTATTACACCTGCTATGTATGTTTGTGGTTCCGGTACAAAATTTGTAATCGATTTTTCGATAACTTTTATTTGTCTAAATGTTGGAAGTTTTCTTCCATTTTTGGTCATATTAAAAGTTTTGTTATTCTGATGATGGAAAAAATTATTTTTTTTTTTTTTTTAGCGCAGTTACATATATTAATAAAATTGTATTTTTTAAAAGATTTTTTTTTAATTTTTATTTTCATCAATTTAATAATGATAATAATTTTGTACTGGTGGCTTTAGAAAAAGATATATTTTTGGAATATTTTTATAGGCACTCCAATTAACATGACTACCAAAAAAAAGCAAAGAAAAACGGAAGATGAAAACTGCGAATTTAAAGTTGAGTGGACCGAGAATTTTGCGTTTATTCGAAACTTTTTTTTTTTTTTTTTTTTTTTTTATATATATATCTTGCTATTTTACACCTAGTCTTATCAACTATTTGGTAATCTATGGAATAAGTTAAAATGACATGAATAAGCAACCCAACCAGTGAAGGGTGCTAAAATTAACTTATATATGTGTATACAAAATGCATACACACATATTTTTGCATTCTCATGGACACATACATACCATCACACACGCACATACACCCACACACATCAGCACACGCACATACACCCTCGAATGGACTTCCGACATGTCTTATTTGTAATGAGAAATTCGAGCATAATAAGAAGTCAAATTTAGAGAGACACTTTACAAGAAAGCACGCGTCATTTAGCACTAAATATCCTACCGGTGATGCAAGGAAGAAAGCAGTTGAGGAACTTCAGAAGAGTCAAGAGTCGTCAACTTCTGTGTTTAATAACTGGATGTAATCTTCTAGCAATATTAATATGGCAAGTTTTGTTTTTAGCCAAGAGATTGCTAAGAGAGGGAAACCGTACACAGACGGCGAATACATAAAAAATCGTTTTATGAATGCATCCGAAGAGTTATTTCAGGATTTTAAGAACAAAGCAGATATTCTGAAAAGAATTAAAGAGTTACCATTGTCTGCCAAAACCATTAAAGATAGAACAATTAAAATGTGTTCGAATATAACCACCCAGCATATCGAAGATCTGAAATTGGTTTCGGCTTTATCAATAGCAGTTGACGAGTCTTGCGGCATAAATGATACAGCGCAAGTTTCACTTTTTGTAAGATTTATGTCTCATTCAGGCCCTAAAGAAGAACTTTTAAGATTATTGCCATTCAAAGGTCAGACGCGTGGAGAAGATATCGCAAATGCTGTAATTGAGTGTATGGATAAACATCATATTCCCCTCGATAAAATTGTGTCGATTTCAACAGATGGGGCCAAAAGTATGACCGGCGCAAGAAAAGAGTTTGTTGCTATTTTAAAAGAAAAAATTAATCACGAGATACTTATTTACCATTGTATCATTCACCAAGAAGCGTTTTGCGCGCAAACATTTCCGGATGAAATTTGTAAAATTATGGAATTAGTGATTACCATTATCAACTCGATTTTAAGTAAAGCTCTTAATCATCGCCAATTCAAAGAATTTTTATTTAAAATGGAGAGTAAGTACGCTGATCTTCTGCTTCATAACAAGATACGTTGGTTATCAAGAGGGAACGTTTTAAAACGTTTCGTGTCCCTTTTTCCGAAAATTAAAGCATTTCTCCTTGAGAAGGGCATTCACTATCCAGAACTAACAGACGATCAGTGGATCCAAAACTTTTATTTCATGGTAGACGTTACGTCTCATCTAAATCAACTTAATCGTAAACTACAAGGGAAAGGAAACTTAATTTTTTCGATGTTAGAAGAAGTAATAACATTTGAAAACAAATTATCCATTTTTGCTCGTGGTTTTGAAAGGGAAACATTGTTTCACTTTCCGAGCCTGCTGAAGCATCGCCAAGAAAATAATTCCTCTATTGGTGAACACCATTTTAAAACAATAATTTTAAATATGAGGGAAGCATTTCTGAGCAGGTTTCAGGAATTTAAAAACAGCAGAGCAACTTTAGCATTTGTCAAAAATCCTCTTAATGCTACGATAACCGAGTTGAAATTTTCTCCTTTTGAAATTGACATTGGTAGCTTTGAAATACAATTGCTGGATTTAGAAAACAAGGAGATATGGCGCTAATTCGAACGTCTTTGTGTTGAATTGGAAATATTGGAGAAGAAAAAATGTGATCTTAGTTCACAACACAAGAGGTCTGCTTTGAATGACCTGGAGAAGGAAGACATGATCATTTTCAACGCTTGGAATAGTATTCCTGACTCTTACGATCAGCTGAAAAAGCTCGTGTTTGCTGTTCTCTCCCTTTTCGGTTCTACATATATATATGCGAACAATCTTTTTCAAGAATGAACATTATCAAGAGTAAACTGAGAAGTCGTCTTATTAATGAGAACGTTGGAATCATGCCTAAAATTAAAAACAACAACATACAAACCTGACTTACTCAAACTTTCCAAGGAGATGCAAGCACATTGTTCGCATTAATAAATATTTATTAAGTATGAAATTTAGTTTTATTTAGTGTACTACTTATTTAGTGTAATAAAAGTTTACTAAACAAGCAGATTTGGCTCCCAATTTTTTAAAAAATTATCGTAATGTTCATATTTGGCTCTTTGGCTAATAAGTTTGCCGACCACTGGGGTACACGATAAGGACAGAGAGAGAATAAAAAACAAAACATTCCACCATTGTGTAAAATACGTTTAAAAATCCGTAATTTGTCATGGGGGGGTACAATGATCTTTTAGGATGGATGATTTTATTGTAACTTCTTGTTTTTTTTCTTTTTGTTTCTTTTGAGTTATGAAATAACATGACGTCCAGTTCCGTCGAATAGTTTCGAAGAAACTTGCATCATCATAAATCACAAAGACGGTTGGAACCAGGAACCGAATAAATCAACCGTTTTAACAAAATATTAAACGTCGTGCATGTTAAACAGTGAACGAAATTCGTTGGACCCTGCATACTCAGTTCTGCAATGCAAATTAAATTAACAAAATTCATCTGATGCATTTACGTAGATTTCTTCGGCTTACAGCTTAACCAACGTTTACCGATTCCTAAAACTCTTACATGCAGATTATTCATATTTGGTAATATAGACTTCGGCAAAGTAAGTATTATAGCGACAAAGTCGTTTTTTTTTTCTTCTTTTTTTTTCTACTCTTATAAAGGTTTCTTTTAGTCAGACATTACTGTCAATTGCAGGGGGTTGGGGAGAATTAATAATTGCGCTGATGGTGTTTGATTTTGAAACATTTAAAACATTTTTTCAGGCTATAATTAGGTAATTAAAAATGAATGACGAATTTCGCTTTTTCATGTAATTCGGAACCATTCTGGAAGAAGCGTTACATAAAACTAAATTTTAAAATTGAATTTTATGGGGAAAAGTTAACGAACTTTCTATTAATGACGGATGTTTTATACGTAGATGTTATATTACGAACCTGCGACCTCGGCCTTATAATCGGCACCTCATCAGTGGTTAAACCGGCTTCGTATTTCGGTACGTTCCTGGCGGATAAAGGAGTACCGGTAGCTGAATTTAATTTAGAGCGTACCGAGTGTACTGAATATTTCAGGTAAGAGTTATTTTACCTTCGCTGGGAATTATTAAAAAAAAAAAAAAAAACACTCTGCAAAGAAAATGAAAAGGCGATCGACATTAATTACAAACGTCTATATCCGGACAATGGCACTATTTACCAGACGAATATAAAGAAACGACGACAGTAAGTCTGACTTGCAACGGTAATCAACGACGCTCGCGACAATTAACGAGCAACTAACGCATATCAGTTCTCCGCTACTAGTTGACTACCTCCGTACTCTTAACTATCGGTAACGATCATCAGTCAGCAGATAGAAATAATTCTCACCGCTGATAAAGACGCAAGTCTTTTAGGCGAAGCTAAAAGTATTATTTCAGTTGCACACTGAAACGCTTAAATTAGACGGAATACCGGACAGAGACATTTCTTCCGAAAAATAAAACAGCCTCCCTCGTCCCAGTTAGTATCAAAATAAAAATCGAAAAGTCCGTCTGTCTGTCTGGGTTGTCTAATTTTCATCGAAGATTTCTACGGAAAGTTTCTGTGTGTATAAGTTTCTTATTTAATCAACATGCAAGAGTTTTTATCAATGAAGTGGAGAAAATCTCTCTTTTATTCCTCAATCCTTCGATTAGTAGTAGTTAATCATCTGAAAAATTCGTTAGAGACGCTCTACTGTTAAGCTTATCTATTTTGGGCCTCTGGTAAAAATAAAGAAAAATTAAACGAAATGTTTACTATAGTAAATATAAATATAATAAAATGATAACATATAAGTAAAATGTAAAAATTTAAATAAAATTACTACTATGGAAAATATATAAATGTAAACTCTAGATAACGTTTTATCAATTGCCGCCGCAAATATAGAAATAAAAAAAAATAAATAAAAAAATCGTGTTCTTTATTAGTCATTTTTATTAAATCATTATAATAACCGCGTAACTTTCCGGGAAATAAATTAATTTTTACAACGGAAGAACTAGAGCGAAATGAGCGTGTGAGCACAGATGTCCTCTTAAAAATTCAATTAAGGGAGATTACCGTGTGACCAACTGGTAACCGATTTATAACGGAGAAAGTAAAGAGGCGGAAACTATGTATCAGTTGCTGAGCTTATATATATATATATATATATATACTAATTACAACGTAATTCTTAGGCTACCCTCCATTTGAAAAAATGTCCCAATTTTATGTAACGTTTGTTATATTTTGTAGGATTTTTGTTATTGTTATTTAAAAAATGTCACAATTTTATGTAATGAAATATGTAACGAAAAATGTAACGAAAAAATGTCTTAATTTTATATAACGGAAGTTAAATGTTAGAATAGGATTTTTGTGGTTATGTTATTTTTTGTGTGTGTTGATGCCAGTAAGAATTACGTTGTAAATTTTGATCATTTTATACAAAGTATAGAAGAGAAAGAGACAGAAATGAAAGCAAGAGGGGTCAAGGTGTACAGCCCCTTGCGAGGCCAAAATGGCCGAGTTATATATATATATATATGGTATTTTTAAGTAATGATTATGTGCCCTTTAGTTGAACGAAAACTGAGAATCTTCAGTCGAATTTGAGAACAATTTTCTGTTGAACGGTAATAGACATGTTGCCCCCATCAAAGGGAGAAAAAAAATCTTCACATACATACGTTAATTAAAAACCAAAAAATAAAAAATATTCAAGAAGATGGACAGTTTATAGTATAAGTGAATGATACGAGGAAAATGGAATCGTCAAGAAAGATTAAAAAACAAATGTTTTCAGTAATGAAAGCAATGTGATTTTCAGAAATGAAGCTCAATTAACTCTAATAAGTTTTTTTCAGTAAAAAAGATGGCAAGATCACGTGGTGCAGCTTTACAACGTAGACAACTGAATTACACTGCGCAATCGCAAGTAAAAAACGTTACATTATAAATGATTCTTCTTTTAATCTTTTCCAAATATTTTTGTATGCAAATTTAATCACGATACAGAGTATTGCTAACGTTCCGTAGAAGAACAAGTCTTATTACAATATTTTAGAAGTTAAAATTACAACGAAATCAATGCAAAATCCGGCAAAAGAAACTTTAACAATTACACTAAGGGAAATTTTATTCACATTACAATATTAAATCTTCGCTCAACTATTTCGATGTTGCGAGGAATGTACATAAAGTTTGTTTTAATTATTATATTAGTAAAATTCCCGAAAAAATGGAAAACTGACTAGAGAAAATAAATCTTTAGCGGAAATACAAAGTTCATTACAGAGAAGGAAAAAAAAAGGGAAAAAAATTAAAGATTTAAACCGGTATTAATAAACGACTGAAGCTGCGAACGACAGCTAGCGAGTAAATAAACGAACAGTTTTTAGAATAAGTAAATGATATAAGAAAAACGAGAAATAAAGAATAAAAAACCGATGATTGCAATGACGAAAGCTACGAGAGCTTTAGAAATAGTACTTAATTGACTCTAATGAATAATTTGGCAAAGAACGTATAAATTTATTGTTGAAACCGCGAAAATAGCTTTATAACACAGACGGGTATCGAATTACTACATAATCGTAAGTAAACACGTTACATTATAAATAATTCTTTATAATTAATTTCGGTATTTTGATAACCGTTTAATATTCCATAAAAAATTTAATTTCATTAAAATATTTCAGAAATTTAAATTACAGGAAAATTTTGCAACAGAGGATTGAATACTTTTTAATACTAGAAATATTATTTACTTTTAAATCTTAAATCCTCGTCAACAACTATTGAAATTTACTGTTATGGAATATACTACTTATAGAGTTGGCTTTATTATATTAGTAATGATAACTGAAAGGAAAATTGAAAAATAAATCTTCAGTGGAAACATAAAGAGTTCACTTAAAAAAGGAAAAAATGAAAGATATAAACAAGTAGTAATATGTGGATAAAGCCGCAGGCAATAGCTAGTGTGGGTGTGTAAGACTGTTGTTCTTACGCAAAAAAAAAAAAAACAGTAATTTGTCCCAAAAGTAAAGAAAATAAAATAAAAAAATTATAAAATTTCGATGTGACTAAATTGCTCTGTATATTTGTGGTGTATGCCCCATATCTCATACATAATAACGCAAACTAACCGTATCTATAAAAAACAATATACGCATCTTTACGACTGAAGAAATATTTCCTACGCGACTGCGCTTAAAAAAAACATAAGAAGATAAAACACAGTTTACACATAACGAAAATGATGATAACGTAGGTTAAATAAAAACAGTGCTGTTAATTTGAAAAAAATAAAGAAAAATAACAATTAAAAACTGTTTCAGATTTCATTTCCAAGGTCCGTGTACTAAAACCGTTCCTGAAGCGCTGTCAGATTATATTATTTAGCAAAAATATCAGAATATGTACGACTTCCGGCATCTAGCATGACGATAACTTTTACTTAAAAATATACAATAGTCTAGTGTTTTCTAAATTTATTCCGATTAATGTACATATTACAGTTTAAGCGATAGATCGTCAAGTGTGTACCACATTCTTTTTTGTGAAACCTTTTAAAATCAATTTCTACAATAACCTTCCCTCAGATTGTTCCGATATCTTTAAATTGCCTGATGTTCTTCTTTTTTTTTATGGAAATATATACATTTTCTATTCTTTCCCTTTTGACACTTCATCATTTGCCACATTCCTTCTTCTCTCTTTTTCGCAAAATATATATACGCGCTATTTTCGGTTGAAACCGTGTCTAATTTAATCGTACTGTCGTCAAATGTTTCGAACGTGCTTTCACCATTGCCGGAAACAAATCAGTCTGATTAGTTTTATCGGAAAATATTTAAATGACTAAGTGCGATAGAATGCTATTACTTAAACTTTATGCTGTCTAAAATAGAACTCTAGTCGTTTCTACGGTAACTTAAAAGGACCCTATAATCTGTCAAGATCCGTTTTCATATTATCTTACGAGGGTTTAGTCCAGCTCCCTAACACTGGCTTACTTCCGGTTCTCGGTCCTTATTGAAATTTTTATATTTTCCAATTCTTAAAACTTCTCTGATTACTTTTACATCGTAATGCTTCAGTGTAACCGATGCTTTTAACGAATTCCATTAGCGCCATTGTCCGTCGTAACACTACTGTATAAAGACGGAATCTTATAAATTATAGTCACAAAACTTCTAAGGATCCTATACTTCTTTTAAACGTCTTTTAATTTTTTAGCTTGTCCAGAACAAAAGTCTAACGATTCTAATGCGGTCATTGTGCCTCTTATATACGGTAAAGAGGACCACGTCCTTTCTTGGTCTATAATAATTGTGTCACTCTTTTCCTTTTACTTGTTCCATTTTTTTCTTTTTATCAAAAAGCTCCTTCCAACTATATTTATTATTTATCGATGATGCTTTCAACCGACTCAGTTCTGAACGCAAATTTAACGCATCTATAACACGTTTGGCCCTCTTGTAAATAAGGATTTTAAAATCTCCTACGCCAATCTTTACACAGGGTGGGGGAGGGCAAATAAAACGGATATATTTAAAACAAATTGTAGCTCGCGCAAAAAAAGATACAGCGATATTAAACCAACAAGCCGCGTAAGAGAGTTTGTATTATATTCTAACCAATAACATTCGTTCACGATGACACAGTAATTGTTTACGCATCGCACGCGGTTTAAACGTATTTTAAACGGGTCGAATCACTGTTTATGACATTACATGACTTTAAAAGTCACTTTAAAATTTCTAATAAAAAACTACTGCCTTCGCAAAATTCAATTTACAAACGTGTAAATAACTTCCGACAGACTGACTCCGCATTCTGTCAGGACCATATATTTTATCGGACCGCAAAGATGTCATTCAATACCTTTATTCATTTCCTTCGTAAACAAACACAAATTTAAACGTAATGTATCATTACTGTAAAATATTACTTACTCCTACCTACTTTTAGTTGAAAAAAAATGTATTTTTTTTAATAGCTATAAAAAATATTTATTAAATCTATTAAAATTATTTCTGTATATCATTATAAAATAAAAAACAATTTTAGAAAAGAAAAAAAAAATAATATATATGTACGTATATATAAAAAATGTATCACATACAATTATTTTTGATATTTTCTGTTTATTTACAAAAACAAATAACTAAACTTATTATAATTATTACGCGCTATTATTTTTTAATGTTTATGCCGGCCGTCAACATAACTTGTTTGGCTGCATTACATATATGTTTGAAGCGATCAGGACCCAACAATATTCCGCCGTACCATCGTGACACAATTACAACTACACCGAATACATCCATCATCTATTAAATAATTATTTGTTCAATTACAACAGTTTGGTACAAAATTTACGCAGATCAATTAAATTCGTGTTTTACCATTAGTACAGAATATTGCGCAATTTTTAAGAAAAAAAATGAATATTACACGGATAAATAAAAAGGTAGAGTTTGCTTACCATTTGCAAAACTTTTTTAATAAACTTATTTTGAAACGTTAAATTATAATTACACCTCAATTTTGAGAACAGAAGAGAATATCTATTATATTTTTAATACAATCACCAATGTACCTTAAGTAAATGCAATAATCTGCCTCCGGCACGAGTTTCTCCATCATCCTCACAGTCTTGCATGATGCTTCCTTTATCTCCTTTAATACGATACGCGTAAATATTATGAGTTGCGTTCGCTATTTTTTTATTTTGACACAACTGTAATAAGACCTCCCTATATTTAGAATTAAACAAAAATTCTGATTAATAGTCGAAATATGTAGTTCGTTTGTTATTCAACTTTATATCGCTATTCTATTAACTATGTAATTGAATCAGTTTTAAAGTAAAAAATTATACTTTTAATCTGGATAATTTTAGTAAAACTGAGTTTGTACTTCGTTACATTTCGTTATCATTTGTATCAACCTATTCGTTTAACAACCGTGATTATAAACCACGTGTTTTTTTTTTTTGTTTTTTAATATTTAAACATACCACATAAAAATTTACCATAGTTAATCATAATTTATTTTTATTGCACTTTTATTATACAAATAACCGATCAAGTCGTTATTCTAAACTGCATAATTCGAACAATAATTCAGAAAAACAGAACGAACCAATATGGAAATTACTTTTTCAAGCAATTTCCATATTGGGCGAAGTGTCGATATAGGAACAAAAACACGTTAAATGCAGAAATGTGATTTATTGTACTTAATGATTGTTAAGATACGCATTTAACGTATTTGCATTCTGTTCACGAGCATGTCTGAGTGTTTATGTATGTGTAAGGAGGGAAGTAAGAAAAACGAAAGGAACAAAGAGAATCAACCCGAAACGCTCAGGAAGTGACAGGTGCGAGAAAAAAATCATTACAACGAATTAATCGGTAAGCAAAGGTTTTGATAGACACGGTCAAGCAGGTAATATACACGCATTTCTATTGACTGATAAGTGTAGAACAAAATCAACTTTACTCCGAACGTTATCTATTAGGAAGTAATGTTCGGGGCACTTTTCATTTTATGCATCATTCTATTTTGTACGCTGCATTTCCTTATTTTTAAAAACTTTTCGTCTATTAGTTTGACAAATATAGACAACTATTCCATTCATTTCCGTACAGTCTGTCATTTTATGTGTATCAAAGAAATGAGTTATATTTATGTAGATTTACAATTGAGTATTAAGTAAATCAGCTCTAGGCTGCAACTCCTGCAGCTCTTCTTAAATGCGACATACAATGAAATTCATTTTCTTCTTTTCCACAAAATAGCAAACTCAGTAGCAACGACTCGATTGTTACATTCAAGTATGTCAAAATTTAAAAAAAAAAGGGGGACAACCATTTAATATAAAAATAAAATAAGTTCCATAGATCCTTGATAAGGTATCATGGATTGTGAAGTTAAGGTGCATAATGTACAAAGCCCAACGGCACTAATGAGAGTAGGGTGGCTAGTTCCTTTCTCTCGGCCGCCTTTACTTTCCCGGATTTCTCTGGTACCCAATTATTTCAGGCTGAGTAAACGCGGGAGCAATTCCGATCCGGAACCAGACAATTCTCGATAACCTATGACACCTCTAGTTTGGTAGCTAAGCACCTTGACCACCAAGCTACCGCGCTACCATACCCATTTAATACATAAAGATAAATTGTTCAAAAAATTAAATAGCAAATGAAACGAAAAGCTATAGTTTATTAGACATTTTCGCTTTTCATATAACAACCTGTTTCATTATTCTTTACCTTTTTATTACACGGATATTAATTATAGTAGCAGAAAAGTCTATACGCCGCTCTCCTTTTAAAATACGAAATGTTCACAGTAAAAGTTTCCAGCAACGATTACACGCCAACGTAAACTCGTAACTATTGCACGCTGCTTATTTTCACAGAATTATTTACATGCACTTTAATCTTTTTTTTCTTTGATTTTGTGAAATGCATTTTTCGATTTTTATTTATTGCAACTGCGCAGAAGAGGGAGTTTTTACTTTCATATCACAAAGAAGCCAATACAAAAGAAGTATTTCAGAAGTAACAGGTCCAGAGCGAAAATTCAAAAAAACAGATACAAGTAAAATATTTTCAAAAGTTTTTTTTTGTATAATCTCTCGATCATCTACAACGCTTGCCAACAGTAGGCGTTGAGTGCCGTTCAATTCACCGGTAAAGTTTGTCTGATTATCGCACCGTTCAGCTCCTCTAAAAATAAAAAAAGTACTCCTCTTATTACGAGCTTGCAGAAAAGACACCGCAATGTCTGAAAAACTCATATTAGATGAATAAGAAGGTTGTGAATGTATTTGACATTCGTATTTATCGAGAATCATGCGCGAGCGCGCATTAAATGTAAACTTGGCCGCTGCTTGTAGTGTCCCCCACTGGTACGTCAATGGTCGGTTTTAGTCAATTATCGAAGTGATAATTGATACATTTTTTAAATTCACACACCTAGCCTCATCTTCTCTCTCCCGAATCGTATTCTACCGATATTTGCGGTCATCTTTAAATTCATTCCACCACGAAGTAGAAACCGGTTCGATTTTAATGCATGATTCACTGATCTTCTTTCATTATCCGATCTGAACGTTCTTTCGTACTCCCCTTAGCAAACACACTGCATCCCATTACGAAGCATGCTAGAATGTTTACTATACTTTAACGAATATTTTTATCATTTTGCTATGCAGAACTGCAGTGCTGGATCCACAGAGGAAATAGGGACCCCCTCCCAAGAACCAAATCCTCGATAAAAAATTTGTCACAACAGAGAAACTTAATTTATACTATAACAAATTTGTATAAATATTACCTATAGATTTAATTATAACTAATATTTAATACTGCTGTTTTCTAGTAAAAGTATTAATGTTACGTTTTTATTGTTTTAAATGCAACTGTCGTCGATCTTTTGTGTTTTTTATTCATTTTTAATTTTTATTTTGCAATGTAAATAAAAATAGTTTAATGAGAAATATATATATAGCTGTATTACTTGCTCAAGGGCAAACAATTTGAATGGGATTACTAACAAAAATAAAAAAGAATTAAAGTCTAATAAAAAATACTATCGTTCTATTTTTTCTAGTAATTTTCTATTCAAATTCTAAACGACCATTTTAGCCACAATTGAATAATTTCGTTTTATTTTTCACCTAAAAATAAAACAAAATTTAAATTAAACAGTAATAGTTATGTATTTTTAAAACATTTTTAAATTTTTAAAGAGGTCGCTGCTTGATTTTCTTTATGAAACAAGGGGTATTTCTCAAAGGACATAGCAGGGTAAGATAGTGAAAAATGCCCCCAAACCGACCGCTATAAAAATTATACCACCGTGTCAGGCATCGGAAAATACTATCATCCTGAAAGTTTCAGCCGGCTGGTACTCTTTAAGGGGCGTCCCCTAGGGGCAAAATCTAAAATCGAATTTTTTGACCATATCTTTAGAAACAAGTTGACCGATATTATTCATGTTGAGTTCAAATTGAAGATATTTCAAACCCCTACAATTAAGAAATATTTTCAGACTTACTCATCAACAAAACCTAACTTAAAAATCCATTTGAAAATTTCAAACCGCCATAAAAAAAAATCTAAAACAAACACCTCGCTGGAAAATTTATATGTCATGTATTTTATGCCAAACTACTATCATGAATTTTTTCAGAATTTTTAAAAGGGTGGACGTACCTTAAAAATAATAAAAACCGCTTTTTTTTGCATTTTCAGTCAGATTTAGCAGCTATGAGTTGATAAAAAAAATTTTTAGCCTCAGATTTATACAAAATGACGTAATAAGTACTTTCCAGTATTTTGGACGCAAATAATATGAAATGAAACATTTAAATTTCATTTTTCTACCGGTTTTTTGGTTGATTTTTCATTTTTATGGCTCACAAAACACTGAAATGATCCATATTCCTCTTGATTTTCAACTACAATGACTTATAAATACGCTTCAATATATTAAAAACAAAGTATTTTACGAGAAACTACTCAACCGAATTCATTCGAATTTTTAAAAACTGCGAACGTCCCTTAAAAACTAAAAAAAAACGTTGTTTTTGCATTTTTGGCTATATTTAGTTCTCATGAGCTGGTATAAAAAAAAAAATTTTTGGCCTTAGTTTTATACAAAATGGCATAATAAGTAGTTTCCAGTATTTTGTACACAAAGAATATGGGAAAAAAATGAATCTTATTTTTCTGCTGCTATATTAATTATTTTTATATTCATTATGTTTAAAATAAATGACAATAATGGCAGTGTCTTTCCAGATAAAAAAAAACAACACAAATTCTATTGCTTATTTTTAATTTACTTTATTTTTTACATCATTATAAGAATAAACCGATCTAAAAACAAGACGAAAATTAGTTTTTAAATATTTTTTTTTCATATTATTTATATTTTAAATATTGTAACGAACTTTTAAAACATTTAAGCTAAAAATATAAAAATAAAAAATGACAACATGTAAACAAAGTATCCGAAATAATTTATTCTTTGATTTAACTGTTGATCTTATTTATTATTATATCGCAACAGTATTTTGTAAGATAATAAAATAAAAAATCCAGCCAAAAATTTAGTAAAAAAGTAAATTAAAACGTTTTCATTACATATTCAATGTGTCCAGAATACTGGAAAGAGTTTATAAAGTTTTTTGCATAAACTTAAGACAAAAACAAAACTTTTTTCAACCGCTCATAGAACCTAAAAGCGACAAAAAAATCTAAAAAAACGTGTTTTTTTTAGTTTTAAAGGGTGTTTAGAACTTTTAAAAATCAAGGTAAATTCAATTGTCTCTAATATATTGGAGGATATATAGAAATAATTTTAGTTGAAAACCAAAGCGAATATGAATGATTTCAGTATCGTGTGAGACGTGAAATCGAAAAACCAACCAAACAAACAGCAGAAAAATAAGATTCATTTTTTTCCCATATTCTTTGTGTACAAAATACTGGAAACTACTTATTATGCCATTTTGTATAAAACTAAGGCCAAAAATTTTTTTTTTTATACCAGCTCATGAGAACTAAATATAGCCAAAAATGCAAAAACAACGTTTTTTTTTAGTTTTTAAGGGACGTTCGCAGTTTTTAAAAATTCGAATGAATTCGGTTGAGTAGTTTCTCGTAAAATACTTTGTTTTTAATATATTGAAGCGTATTTATAAGTCATTGTAGTTGAAAATCAAGAGGAATATGGATCATTTCAGTGTTTTGTGAGCCATAAAAATGAAAAATCAACCAAAAAACCGGTAGAAAAATGAAATTTAAATGTTTCATTTCATATTATTTGCGTCCAAAATACTGGAAAGTACTTATTACGTCATTTTGTATAAATCTGAGGCTAAAAATTTTTTTTATCAACTCATAGCTGCTAAATCTGACTGAAAATGCAAAAAAAAGCGGTTTTTATTATTTTTAAGGTACGTCCACCCTTTTAAAAATTCTGAAAAAATTCATGATAGTAGTTTGGCATAAAATACATGACATATAAATTTTCCAGCGAGGTGTTTGTTTTAGATTTTTTTTTATGGCGGTTTGAAATTTTCAAATGGATTTTTAAGTTAGGTTTTGTTGATGAGTAAGTCTGAAAATATTTCTTAATTGTAGGGGTTTGAAATATCTTCAATTTGAACTCAACATGAATAATATCGGTCAACTTGTTTCTAAAGATATGGTCAAAAAATTCGATTTTAGATTTTGCCCTTAGGGGACGCCCCTTAAAGAGTACCAGCCGGCTGAAACTTTCAGGATGATAGTATTTTCCGATGCCTGACACGGTGGTATAATTTTTATAGCGGTCGGTTTGGGGGCATTTTTCACTATCTTACCCTGCTATGTCCTTTACTGTCTATAAGATATTACGTAATTATATAATCTCCCCCATGTCTCTCTAGATCCGCCCCTGCAGAACTGTGGACTGTGTGCACTATATTTGCAATATTGCTCACGTATAAAATAATCTACAAATACAAGTAACTCTATACGTTAAACTATAATTTACTGCAAGCAAACTGTGTATCATTCTTTTTCTTTTTCTTCATTTTAAAATAATAATTTTAGCGTAAAATTCGATTTTGCAGCTAATTTCCAGACAACTCTTTAATAATGTCCGTTCATTAATAATAAGTGTTTAAGAGATAGTAAAAGGCCATATCAACCGGTAAATATCACGCTCAATACATTTCAGCTGTTAGAATTCTGCTCTCATATATTCTTTTTCGATTGCTATTCATCGGTCGTAGTTTAATGCTAATTCATTTGTTCACTTATTCAGCCGAATCTGATTCATTCATAAACGGCACCTACACCTTTCTAAATTTTTGCTTTATTATTATTTCATTAAATTATTTCATCAATTACGCAAATTAATAATGCAATACGCCTTTGCAGTTATTAAATGTTTAACATCAACCGATATTGTATAATATTTTGTAGAAAAAAACCAAACTGCTCATATAACTGCCGCTCGCAAACGATTAAATTAAAAATTAAGGTAATAAGTGATATCCTCTACTTACTTAACATCTTTCACCGATTGTATAAATACCAAATGGCCTTGAAACACACTCTTTCGGTCGGTAATACTGTCACCATGAATTACGTTATATCTCGGCTTGAAAATTGGAGCCAGCTCAACATGAGGTTTTTCCTCAATTTTCTCGGCCGGGAAATTATTATTATCTTGAGCATTATTATACTTCTTATTTAAAAAATCTTTCAATATTCCAATCCATAACAGACATATCGGTTCGCCAATATTATTTCTGGTAATTAATAAACTACAATTAGGTTTATAATTATGATTTTCTTGCTTTTTTATAATCATCATTACTTCAGATACGTTACGAAATTATTTTCGATGATAGGAATAACAATAACAAATTTTGATTATGTACATTGATCGGAAATAATCGCAGTTAATTTATTTCTGTTTATTAAGAGTACTTATTTCCAGAGAAGACGTAAAAAAAAAAAAAAAGAGGGAGAGAACAATTACATTTACCACAGTCAGATTGTCAATGTGATTCAGCGATTATACTTTAATTTGATTTCTAAACACGTATAAAAAATTAAATGACGGTAGATTTACAGGCGTCCAGTACAGAAGTAGGTGAAGTACTTAGCCCGTCTAGGCTCTTCTTAAATTACAGTATATTCATGGGCATCCAGTACTTTTTTGCACCGCTTCGAAAGAATTATCTTTAACATTTAAATAAGATTCCATTCAGACTTTCTAAACTCATTTTCTGACATTAAAAAAGTAAATTCTGAATTCGTAGCGTAATAAACGTTTAAAAAATTACGCTATCACATTCTAAACTAGTCAGTTTTAGAAATGAATGTCGTATTCAAATGCGGAAAAAAAATGTTCATCCTACGTGCGATATCAGTCATGTATTCAACTATGATAAAGATGAAATGTTCACTATACAACAAAAATTTTAGAATGAGATTGAGGTTTTGCCCAGCTTATGGATGACGGTGCAGACCTATATACATACATTAAAATCGAAATTCGATTTCTAATGCAAATTAATTATTAATAAAAATGTATAAATCAAAACAAAGATACTAGTTACCAAATAAACGTTAATATCCGATACGGGAAACACGAATAACAGTACATTGAAATCAGCAGTTAATTTTACGAAGAAAAAAGGTGAAGGTTTTCAATGCATTTAACGAAATTATTGAATATCAATAACAAGCGCGTAATATAAATTTATCATAAAATTGGAAGTAATCTAAAAATTGTTAAGGAAATGCAGGTCTTTTTTTCTTTTTTTTTTCTTTTTTTCTTTTTTTTTTTTTTATGAACGGTGCTATGTACTGCTACTGTAGCCAAAACACCAAATATTAAGATGTAATTAAATTAAGTTATAAATATTATTTAGTTTGAGGAATGATAATATATTTTTTTTTAATTTTGTGAGGATCATCGGGTAAGGCGGTTTGGATAATAGTAAGAAGGCAGATTGAACATTGGGTGCAATCGGAAAGGGTATACTCTATTGTTAAAGGACCTTAACCACATGTCAGCAGAGTGGAGCGTCGACGTCGACTCCATCCAGGAGGTGCTTGTGCGTTAGTGTTGTATCACCAATGCGCAAACTAGTAAGAACAACGTCGTTACGTTTTAACGTCATGACAATGTTACAGGACGCAGTAGTAGACTTGACTGTTCACAGCTTATCTGTAGACGACAATTCTTCCCGGGTACGACTCCAATATGGCTGGAACTGGATGTTTATTGCTTTGTAGAAATCCTTTCGTCAAACTGCAGCCAATGGTAATACCGATTTCCTTACTGCTCGTTTCACAGCCAAGTCGGCTGTAGTTTTTTCGCTCATTTCTGAATTTCCTGGCAGCCAACAAATTGCTATTTCCATAGTCGAGCTGATACCCAAATAGTGTATTTGTTGAATAATCAGGTTTTTTTCAGAGTGGCATGCCATTCATTAATTGCATCGACGGCCTCTAATGAGTCTATGAATACGACAATATGTTTGTAATTATGATCTATCGCAGATTCAATAGCTAATTTGATGGCAGTTAATTCGGGCGACGTTACTGACAGTTCCATTGGAAGAAGGCGGCTGATAATTTGCTATCAATGTACAAACGAGCATCCAGTACCTTCGTGTACAGATCTTTTATCAATGTAACTTGCACTTTAATGGTTAATTTTTTAAATTCAGTCTTGCAATTTACTTTAATAGATAGACCCCCCTTCTGGGAAAAAAAACTTTTTTTTTTTTTTGCTTAAACGATATATAAACATTTGAATAATAATATGCCAAAGAAATTATTGATGGAAAAAATGTTTAACAATTATTTTTTACCTAATTTCTGAAACAACTTTAACGCTCCAAAATGTTCAAAAATACCACTGTGCAGTATCTGCGGCCCGGTTAATAATTTGTATTTCTAGATGGTAAGTTATACTTTTAAAAGTGACCTGTAGATGGCGTAACTAAAATTATTTTTAATTAAGAGAAGCCATATGCTAAACACGGAACAAGTGGTACTTGTTGTTCGCTCAGTATTCTAACGATGTTGACTATTTTGGTGACTTGGTTAAGAAAAAAACGGTGTAAAATGTGTGAAAAAGTGTATGTTAGCAAGAAAGTTGGTAAATCAAGTTACGATCAAGCATCTCGTAGTAAAATTTCGAACCGAAAACCACCTAATCGTCATAGAGCCGGATGAGTTGTTCAAATGTTTTCAAGATCAAAAAACTGCATGGCGTTCGATATGCGCATTACGTGGCAGATAGCAATAGTAAAGCACACAAAAGCTTCGTTGACATCAAACCGTACGGTAATTTTTCTACTAAAAAAGAAAAAAGTAATGCATTGAGCATGTACAGAAAAGGATAGAAACGAGTCTCTGAGAAAATTAAAAAAAGTAAACAAAAATCTTGGCAGTAGAAATATGCTGACTGGAAAGTTGATCAATGAATGATTTACTATGGGGATTGACCATTCAGAGAAATAAGAATTTCATAAAGGATATGGGCAAAGAAATTTTGGGCCACATTATATCACAAGATATCAACTGACTAACATTCACAGCACGAAAGTTGCCCGGTTGGCAGTGATTCTAGGTGTTTTTGGAAATGAGCCAAAACTTTGAATACTCTCGATAAATATTCCCATAAATCGGCTATGTCAATGCAAGTCTTTGAAGCTATTAAACCTATCTATGAGGATTTTTCTGAAAAGGATTCACTTTCTCGGTACCTCGGAGAATATACGCAGGATGCAAACGAAAGTTTAAAATTCAGCCGTTTGGGCGACAACGTCGAAAACGGTATCAAGCAGCAGAACCGTTATCGAAATAGCTTCTGATTTGGCTTTACAACAACGATTTTTAAGGCTTACTCGAAGTTATGTTAGTATTTGGACTGAAAATCGGCACTGAAACATATAATTTTCATATAGAAGTGACCAGCAATGAATTGAAGCCGTCAAACGCTCTCGTTCGCAACGATTTTACAACGGTCAGAAAAGAAACTGACGAGCAAAATTTAACATTGGAAGAGTTATTCAGTTCCAGTTTCATCTAATATAGAATTTTCTTTGCCGTACGGGATATAGATCTCGCACTTGCTCAAGCTTCCGCTTCATGTAAAAATACTGAAAACATCGGTGTTTAAACTAATCTTATTTTCGCAATTTTACCGATTACAAAAGTGAACAAACTTTCTTTTGCAGTATTAACACACTAAGTAGTTTTTATCGGGGTGTTAAAGAAATTGACGAGTCATCAATAAGTTGAACATAGCACACATAACATTGCGCATCGCCAGCCGATTCAAAATCAATTCGATTCGATGTAATTTTTTGAAATCGCCTCGGTCTACTCTTCTCACATGTTTGCTGTATTCTTATTCATTGATTTAAATGCGTGAAGACGAGACAGCGTTTTAGAAGCAGTTTTAACAATTTTCTATTTTTTTTTGTTTTTTATCACTGAATTAAAATAGAAAACATTAATACAGAACAATTAATTAGAAAATTAGAAAAACGGCCTTCGTAGTAAGATATCGAACGTAATGATTACGCGGACAAAATTATAAGAAAACAGTCCTGGAGGAAAATTATAATTTTGCCGACTATGATTTGGTCAGTCACTGTGAGCTGAATTATAAGTTAAATAATAGATTTGGTCTAAAGCACCAGTATTACAGATTCTTATCAAACCATCTGAAATGTAAAAATCACTAAAAATACAATTAAAACACTTTTATAATCTGAATTTCTTCAGAATGTTAGGTAAAAAAAAACAATAATTTACTTTATATATAACCGAGAGTTATGAAAAGTCTTTTTGTTTTTGCTACACAGTTATTTTCATTTTTATTGTGTTCAGAAGTTGGCAAACGAAACTTTTAACATCCGCGTAAAATTAAGAAAATTTTTATCATATCTTATTACACCATACGAAAATTAAAATTATCCCTTTTGTATCCGCCGATTATCTACAAGAGGATGCACCCGCATTTGTCGCTCTTTCTTTTTTCTTTTCCAACGAAGATATAGTGAAGTTGTAAGAAGTATACCACCTATTGCATTAAATGTGTTCGAAACACAATAAGCTGGATTTTTCCTATTGCTGATATATTTAAATGCAGCAAAACCAAATATTAAACGCGTCGGTTAAATCGCTCAGTGCGTCACGCCTACTTAATAAACCAAAGAATTTTACGATTACGATAGCTTAGGCTATCATATTTCAGTGTCATTATCCTTAATGGGCTCATAACACCTATCATTATGCATTCCGTAGAGAATTTCTGCTTTACTCTGCCACTGTTGTACCCAATAGATCTTGCGTACGTAAGACGCAATCTATAACTTCAGTTCCATCGAATATATGTTCTTTGAAGCGAGTTTTCTTTGGTTAATTTACTAACCTTTGTTTCCGTCTTATTAATTGTCACATTGAACGCTGATATCTTTAAGCCGGCTGAGTATGTTTTTACCGTGCCATTGATATTCGTCACAGCTAACGTAGTATCGTCCGTACATCGAAAGTTTAATACACGTACACGGCCGATGCATACTTCTCCGTCCTATTCGTAGTTGTTTCATCTTCAACGTTTTTCTCATAAAATACTCGTTCTACAAGTTCAAGAATAATGTTAAAAGAAAGTAACCTTGTCTTACACCACATACTAGATTAAACTATTTGAAGTACAGTTTTATTAATATGACCGTTTGCATAGCTGCTTTTATATCATTTTTTTACTGATCAGGCTAAATTTCTGCGTACACCCATTTCGACAAAAACTGGTCAAAGCTTAAACTGTTATGCCGATTCGATTGCTTTTCGATAATCGATAAGACATAAAATCGTCGGAATACTTCTTTAGCCTTTTTATAATGTTCCAATAAAAATTAATATCCCTTTCCAAAAAATGCGTCTGAGGAAATTAAAATAAATATTGATACAATAAATGTAAAAAAAAAAAATACTTCTAATATTTTTTTTAGTGTATAAAATCGTTTCAACAAAAATTAATAACGATATAACTTACTGCCAAATTTACGTAAAATGAATTTCTAATACTTAGCATTTTCAGTCCGAGTGCAGATCACAGCAGTACAACTGCGCGGCATGCTCGCAATTAGCACGCAAACATCATCTCACAAAATTTCTTCCGAGGCCTTAAGCAGCACCGTTCAGAGTTCAGCAACGGTGTTCACGAGTGAATTATGTGTTCTACAATGTCGATCTAACACGTCCCACAGATGCTTTGATCGGACTGAGACCTGGACTATTTTTTGGCTACTCCAAACAATCAACGCCAATCTCATTAAAGTATTTTTTTTTTTGTAACGTAAGTTGTGATGTGGAGCAGCAATATCTTTTGTACCAAGACGAAATCATCGTCCACAAATTATGAAAATGGAACAACATATGTAAAATGCCGTTTAAGTACGAAGAAGCTGAAAGTAAACTAGCATTGCAAACATGTAACTCCGTTTTAACACAATAATTAATTTCACTCCAAATCATGACACTATCGCCATCGAAATTAGAACAATGAACAAATTTATTCCGATTATAACGTTAACTTCGTTTCCTCTAATCTTGGAGATGAACATCTGGAACTTGGAACGCGAATCTTAATTCTTTCGTTCATAAAACATGTTGTTTTTTCCAAAGTTTAGTTCTGATGTTCATATGAAAATCGTAATCTAGCTCTCGTTAATGCAGAACTTTTTGCTGATTTACTACGCTTATGGATTCATAAGAACTTCTCTCGTTATTTTACGGTCATCTCGAATTTTTGTTTTATAGAGACAACTAGCTCGTGGTTTGCAATTGTACAATCCAGTATCCTGAAGTCTTTTATAAATATTCTAAATTATATTGTACGCTAACTGAAACTTTTTGCTTTCATTTATGAATGAAATAATCTGCACGCAAGTTTCGGAAGCACAGACATGCTTATGTATAAATAATGGAAAAAACTAAAAAAACAAAAAAAAAAAACGCTTTAACTTTAAATTTGAACATTTGATGCAATAAACATAATACGTATCAATCATGTGCAACAAATGTTGTTTAGCATGTGTCTAGTGTCATCTGAGCAGTAGACAGATATTACAACTTTATCACGTATACCAAGCCATGCTACGAATAGTAAATAATTAAGTATGATTCTTGCTGATCCATCCATTTGATGTGTTGATATAAATTTTATTTGCGATCGATGTATTTCATTATTTTTCAAAGAGACAGCAACATTTGTAATTGCCGATCCGTGTAATTTATTCGCTGATCGGAAACTGTTTTCTAATAGTATACATAAATATAAATATATGTATAAATAGAGATAGAGAAAGAAAGTGAAAATACCAGCTGTCAGAAAATAAAGATTATTCAAATACGGAATCGCAAAACACTAATAATTTAAACAATGTTGAAGGTTTCATTCATCTTCAGAAATTGACACCGGTTTGGAAATTACTACTATAACAAGTACTTCAATTAACGTGTATAAGGGGTGTAAAATACAAAAATTTATCGACATCTAAAACAATCATTAAATCAACATTTTTCTTCCTGTTCAGTGATACTGGCTGAAAGTTTGATGATTTACTGCATTTCTATTACTTACTCGAACAAAAATCAATTATACAATAAAACCATACACTATTGTGACATACATGCTCATATTTTCTCAACACGGAATTTTTAAATAAAAAAGTTTTCAGTTGAACAGTAACGTTATACTTTCCAAGTATCTTTCTTAACAATTAAATTAATTTGCTCGGAGGCTGAGTATTAAGCGGACCTAGACTTATTTTAGAATCAGTGCTATATACTCACCAAGCGAACCAGTAAAAAATTGTAATTCGTATCAAATCCAAACTCCGTGTATATAGTGGATGATTTCCCTTTTAGTAGTTGATTAATTTCGGTAAAACGTCAGCTGAAGCCTATTGTCGCTACATATTACGACAAATTAAATAGCCAACATACAAATTAATGTTTATTAAACGCACAATAAACATTAATATATATATATATATATATATATATATATATAGATAGATAGATAGATAGATACATATACACACACATACGTAATATTAAAATGAAAGATTCATTATTTTACATGCCACTTACAAGTAACATTCTTCTATTTGAGAACAAATAAGTTCTTTTTCATCTTTATTCAGATACGGAACTGATAACTGATATAACGGCGGTCCATTTGTAGGATAATCAGGAGGAAATTTAATAAACAATGTAGCTGTTTTTTTATCTTCCGTTATATCAACACTGTACGACCTGTTAATTTCATCTACAATCTTAAACTGATCTTCGTAAACGCAGCGTAATATTTCTACCTCTTCATCCTTAAAATAGATTAACTTTAAAAATAATTACTTTGTAAATATGTAGTATACATTTAAATGTAATACCTAATACTATTGAGAAACTAGGATCACGTTAACTCGTATAATTTATACCACTACTCATATTTACTTAATATTCGTTAATATTTATTTTTTCACTAATACATTTAACATTTAATAATTTTAGTCATGCAGTCTATTAGATCTTTTCGTTCTTTTTTTATTTTATTAAAAATAAAGCTGATCACGCAACAGCTTATTTCCCACATAACAAAGTTTATTTAGAACTATGGTAGTCAATGACGAGGTTGAACCAAATGCTGGTGTAAGTGATATTAACTTTACAAGATGTTTTTTTTTTTTTTTTGAATATTGCTAAAATATTGGACAATAAAGAATTTCGTTACGTATTATACTAGGTTTTGTAAATTAAAAATCAATAATTAACTACACTACAGTTCAAACGTTTCATTTGCTCTAGAGTAAAATTTAAAAGAAAAAAAAGACTTCCTCAGAAACTTCTTAAACACGAGGCCATGGGGGGTCGTCCAAATTATCTGCCTGATGATATCTTTACGCACTAATAACCTATTGGTTTTTAGTTTTATGTTTATCATTGACTTCATTTTTTTTTTTGTAAATTTTGAAAATATACTACTTTTTTTTTTTTATATTTTTAAAATGCCCCTCTAATGTGCATCAATAATTCAACTATTTTATCAAGTGAAATTTTTAAATAACTTATACAAATTAATATGTTGTTCTTTGTTTACATATTTATAGCTGCAGTTTAAGTTAATTTAACTACTTTTTCCTTAATAATGTTTTAATTTTTAATTTATTAAAATATACCGTTATTTCTTGGGCTTGGTTCATAGTGGCATTTATTCCATAAAATATTCCAATTTCACTCGTCTAAAAATTGACTTCTACTTCTTAATATTAGCAATTCATTTGTGTACTCGTCAAACAGATATGGACCTAAAATTTCCCTACATCACACTGACAATGATAAAATTGATATAGCTAACGGTATATCTCATAACATTACCTAATAAAATATTATAATTTAAGATAATTTATGTATGTAATATCAGGATTGATATTACGATTTAGTAGATGTGATAGGCGCTAATGGTCTGCGCTCGAAAGAAAAAAGTAAAACATCGATAATGAAAAAATAAAACTTTTTAATTTAAAGATTATTTAATTAAAATAAATAACAAATATACTGGATCTTTTATTTTTAATACGTTCTATTTCGTGCATATACATATAGTAGATATATATTTTTATAGTATAAAAAATCCACAGACAATTTTTGTTTAAAAACTTATCAAGGCCTAAAACCAGCAGTACAAAAATTATTCATTACTCTCTTAAAGACGTATTTATATATCGTATTTTTTACAATCCGTTTTAATCATAAATTGATATGTTCTGTTTATAAATTTCGATAAAACGCAATATTTTCAAAATATGCTACATTACGATTAGGTGAATTCAATTATAAACCCTACAATACTGTAAGTTTATTTTAATGTTTAAAAAGAGCGCTTTTGTTTTGATACATAACACAAGATGGAATTAAAAAATTAGAAATATTTAATAATTCATAAACGTGCGTAGAAAATAACTTATTCGAAAGTGTTTTACCACGGCAACTCAATTTTTAAGGTTTACAAAATTTTTCATATATGCTATGAATCGTTTTAGTTTCGAAGCCTGACAAACAATGAAGAAATTACTACACAACAAAACTTTACAATATGCAAAACTTCATTAAAAAATCGTTATTTTAAACCTACCAAATATAAATCAACTGGACAAATTTTAAATAATCATTAAAAAACAAATAAAATTTATAAAAACTGAATTTTTGGTTTGCAAATTTTAAAATCGTATTCAGTTAAAATCAAATATGCAATATCCCTTAATCACATAGATAACAGATTATATAAAAATATATTTAAAAAATAATACATAAAGTTATTATAAAACACCTACATATCTTGTAAGTAAAGAATAAAAGTTCCAATATTTTAATGAACGCAATAAAGCAAAGCAGTTTCTCGTGCAGAAGCGAAATATAATTTTTTGAAAGTAACAATGCAAGATGAAATCAAAATTAATTTTAAAAATTTAAATGGAAAATATCCTCCTTGATATATAACATTCAATAATAAACCACCATTTTTACGGTTCACAAAAATTAAAATAAGGTACTATTCTCTTCGCTTATTTAAAATAATACACCACTTATCTAAACTGATACGAACAAAATACAACATTTTAAACTTTAATTACCTGAAGTTTTCTATCAATAACTAAAATATCCATCGCATCAAAACGAAAAAAATATATATCTAATGTCCACTAAATTTATCACCCACAATGTGTACAATATCACGAATACTAGGAAATTCCCAACCAGTTTCAAAAAAATTTACTGACATTGTTGCCATATAAAATTTTCAATAAAAAGTTGCACGTACTTTATGACTGCATTATATACATTTATTTTTGTCTGATCACTGTAGTGAAGCAAAGTCAAGTGAGGGTAGTACCGTAGAGGATGACTGACTGAGAAATATTTGATTATACTAATCTTTATCTACATGGTAAAGTAGTAATTAAGATAAGTAGAAAATTAAAATCAGCGACGTTTTTTGTATATAAGACTATATAAATACGGAGATTAAATTTCACGGGTACTGTAAAGTAATTGATTAGAAGTAGCATTTTACTTCAGAAAAGATACATTTGAATCCCACTACCGTACATGGAAAATTCGAAAAATTGACTATAACGCTAAGTTTATATCCAAAACTGACCATTTAAAATAAACAATATATGTACATGAAGGTGATTGCGGACACTAAAGTCGCCGTATATAACAATCAATTTCTTTTGATGTATGTTAATAAATTGAGGTTTCAAGTCTAAAAAATAGGTTATCTCCTGTGAAAGTAGAAAGTAACAGAAGATTATAAAAACTTCTTCGATTTGAACTGCAACAATATGTTTGTAACCTTCAAAGAATTCTCTATTTCTTTAAATGTTAAAATTTTGAATTAACTATGACCAATATCTATTGCTTTGTTATTTCGGTGTACGTGTAAGCATTAAGAATGTCAGGAATTTTCTGTTGAATAAGATAAAGTTCTGAGATGCAAACTATATGTTTAATTTTCTTAAGCAGATCGATCCGTAATAGTTAATTTCCGGATTGGGAATGATGAAGATTAATTTGCATAATTGAAAGAGAAGTAAAATTATTGTTATCTATAATAGGTGTTATTTTCTAAAACTTGATAAATCCTATTCGCATTTGTACAGTTGGTAATATTTGTGATAGAAATTAAAGTTCGTTCTTTTCACTTCATTAGATGAATGACAATTTGGACAATGCCCACGATTGATAATTTCCTTAACTTTATCTCTCTCTTCATTAGTAGTTTACAATGCTTCCGCAAGAATAGTATTGGATAATATCAATATGTTTGAAGACATGGCACATCGCCAGTCTACTGGAACAAACCCATCCTTAATTAAATAATTATATATATATCAGGTAATACCTGTACAATTGCTTCCATAAAAGTATTTTCCTTTCTTTGTTTCTTGATAATTTTGACATAAGTATTTTGATCAATAGAAAGATTTTTTTTACTGATGAATAGAAGCGAGAATTTCGTTTTAAATTTCGTCAGGATTGTACGAACGAAAATAAAAAGATAAGCCAGTAATCTTTATGTAAGGCATTCTTCTTGCCGGTTCTAAAAAGGTAAACGAATCTTTATCGGCAATATTGCTCAAGTGGTTATATTATTGTTTTCTTATCCTCATTGGTAGTTCTGATTATCAAACTACCCTTCTTACGACATTAACGGCGTTATTCTTTTGGTTGATGAAGCTGACCGGGTCTTTGTACCAGCGAATTTGCGAAGGGCAATCTTCAAGTCAATACACGATTTAAATTATCCGAGCTGTAAAAAACCCTAATATCCGTCCATAAACGATATTTTTGACCTCGCACGAACTCGAACATCCGATCTTGAGCCAAAGAATGTCTGCATTGCCAGCGCTCAAAAGCGTCACGTCACATATGTATTTAGAGTTTGGACGCTTTCCAGATACTCGCCAGTTCGAACATTGTCATTGTGACTTCGTAGGACCTCTACCGCTAATAAATCGTTACAGGTATTTAATCACTTTTACCGATCTTACCACCGGCTGGGAAAAGGTCGTTTCAAACGAAGATTCAACCACGAATTCAGTAGTAACAACATTTCTTACAGGATGAATCTCCCGTTTTGGAGCACCCAAATTCTTAACAACAGATCGGGGTGCCCAGTTTACTTTAATGCTCTTCTCCATTTTGACTCAGGGAATCGGTACATACCACATCCGAACGACGGCATACAATCCGAAAGGAAATGGAAAACTTGAGTGTATACACCGAACCTTAAAACAAGCGATGCCGCTGTCACGCAAACTCTTGATACGTCAGTTTACCACAGATTTTATTAAGGATCTGGAGTACGTGTTAGATTCGGGCTATGCGCTGCCGAGTTAACACTTACTTCATCACTACGCTTGCCGAACGATTTTTTCTTTTCACTGTCCTATAATTACGACCAATATGAAATTTTGCGGCCAATTAAATCAACGCTAGAAGCAATACACCCGGCACCCGTTTGAAAACATTCCCGTGCAGTACTTGTACATCTCGCTCTGGAAACCTGCTCCCGCGTATTTATACACCAGGATGCCGTTCAACAATCGTTACAGGACCGTACGAAGGCTTGTTCCGAGTAATAAATCGAACACAGAACTTTTATACTTTGGACATCAAAGGCCAATCCAAAATGATTCACATCGACCGTTTAAAGTCAGCATAAAGTATGACAAACCAAATTGCTGACCAGGAACAGAAGGTTCATATCAGGCCTAAACAAATTATACAAAAAAACGCTCCCTCCATAACCGACTACGAAAACAGCACAAATTTGGTGAACAAGACCAGACCAAAAACTACTACGTTGACCACTGCAATACCACCCCCGCAGCATACCAAAAGCGGGCGGACTGTGACATTTCCGAGTAAATATTTAGAATTAATACCTAGTTACTAAAAATAATAATATCAACAACCGCTCAAAACTCATCAACCGTTTGTTACTCGACAACCGCTCAAAACTCATCAACCGTTTGTTACTCGACAACCGCTCGCTACTCAACACTCGATCACTACTTGCGCTCAATCAATATTTTTTGAAATCAACATTCACTCGAACTTTTCACTTTAAAGGGATAATCAAGATCCATCACGTACCGATACTGCACTATGTAAACTATAACGTTGCCCTGTGCGCTTCCTTTTTCATTGAAATGCTTTCGTCCCTTTCGTTACTTTTATTATTTCTTTTCTTTTTTTCTCTCCACATAATACATTTACGTTAGTTTTAGTTTTTTCCCCTCCAAAATGTAACCAGTTCTTAAAGTAGAGTTCGTCGTCTGTGAATACTCGTACTATGCATGTACGCAATTCAAATAAATATTAAAAGTATAACGCTTTACTTTTATTTTAATTACATAATCGATCTTACTTTGTGGTATATAACCAACCGGAGCATGTATGCCACACATAGTACCTTGTACATAATGATGATTATACTTAAGCAAGAAACAAATTTTGAGTAAACCATTCGTTCAAGAATTTGAATATATATTATAAGAATTTAGAAATATTACTCTATATCAAAGGATAAAAAATATGGAATATTCAAATATATGTTGTTTTTTTAGCTTTTATTTATTTTTATTAATAACAGATTAATTTAAACGAATACCATTGAACATGCTAGAAATATTAGTTAAAAAAATGAAAAAAAAACCTAATCAATCGTTCTGTATTTCTATTGTTTTATGGCAACTATGTTAATAAAACGCTTGCTGGTCTTAACTAGATGTAATGTTTCATCAGGACTAACATAAAAGAAAATAATTTAGAATTTTAATGCCTTTTTTCTTGTCTGATGTTACTAGTCTGAAGGGGAAAAAAAACAGTTTCTTCATTGCTAGGCTAGTCGCAGTGAAGAAATAAAAATATACTTACATAATGATTACTTGCTGTGTAGAGAACGAGTGCTGATGCGAGTCTTATCCAGTCCTGACAAACTGTTAATATTTTGCTATCGTAGTGTTAACATCACTCTTCTAATTCTCGCGTGTACCCCCGCTCAAAAATAGCTTACTGATAAATGTACTGCCCATTAATGCTGGTTTTTAGATGGGGGGGGGGGGGGGGGATAACCACTTTGAAAAATCCGTTTGTCTGAAAAATTTTCATATAAAAGTACAGCATCTTAGAAATATTTTCCCAAAACCTCGGGTCATTTGGAGTAAAACTCATGAAGATAGTAAGCTGTGAGCTCCACCCCTTTTAAACCAGCCGAGAGCGGCAGGCAGGTAGCCAGAGCAGTTACTTCCTTCTCTTTCAAAGGGCCTAGCCGAGGTGGGTAGTGGTCGAAAGTTAAGGCAGTGACATGTGCCTGCGGCGTACGCACAGTTGTGCTGTATGCCGTGCAACCTTGAATTGAGGGAAGATTGTACAAAATCTCGCTAAAATCAGGCAAGGCGGCTAGTGCGGTGATCTACGCACAGGAATTTTAGAACATTCTGGGTACCCTCATGAGCGTCACCAGCGGGGGGCAGGGGGCAGCTGCTCGCCTCTGGAGCCTTGAAACTTTTTAATCAACTGGCCATGATGAGTATTCATAGGCGCGTAATCAATGACAATTTGGGAGACTTTTATAATAAAATAGTAAAACAATTTGCTAGAAACCCACGAAAATTATATTTTAATTAAGATTTTATTCTTGTTTAATAAAATATTAAGTCTTTACAACTTATAAATTTTATTTTCCCTATAACTCATATCCTCTTTCTATCATCTTGCCCCCCCCCCCCCCTTGGCTCATTAGTTGGCGACGCCCTTGGGTAGCCTGTTGTCATTTTGTTACAGACATACATTGTTCTTGTAAAAAACACAACAGTAGAGACAGAAGTAAAAACCGGAAAAAAATAAGAACAAATTAGAAGAAGCAGAATATAGTGAAATTATGTAATTACCAATTTTTATATTTACCGTCAATTATTTTTAAAGTTAATACTCAGTGGAGATTTGTTGATTCCAAAAAGCCCTTACTGTCAAGTAGAATAGCGTTATATTGTGGGTATAGTCCAGCGTTTACACCGGTGTATCCATCGCCTTACTTTACATTTCACTGTGATATAAATCTTTTATAGCTAGATATTAACACGAATAGACCAAAACCTTCTGCCTCATATCGTTAATTTGCGATTTAATTACCTAATCAATAATCATTATCACGATTCGGTTAAAATTTTTACTGACGGTTCTAAAATTGAAGAACGTGGTAGCGCAGTAGGTGCAGCTTTTTTCATCAAAGGAATAACCTTACAGAAGTTTAAGCTGCCGCCTGAGGCGACGGTTTACACTGCTGAACTATTGGCTATAGATAAGACTTTGGAGTTTGTAACAGTCACACTTGATGTCGACAAAAGATGCCTAGTTTGCAGTGACAGCCTAAGTTCACTTTCTGCGATTAAATGTGATACACTTAGCTACAAACTGCACCCGTTGGTATATGAAATAAGAAATAAATGTCATAAGATAATTAATAAAGGAATGAATTTAAAATTTTGTTGGATCCCGAGTCACTGTGGAAAGAAGAAAATGATAGTGTCGATCTGTTTGCCAAGGAAGCTGCTTCTGGAGGCGTCCCATGTCCTTTTATCCCTTCTACTGATTTATTCCGGAAAATTAAAAGAGACAATCGACAAAATTGGATAAATATAAAGAACAACTCAAACTTAGGTAGGTTCTACAATACAATCCAACCAACTATCCCGTCAAAACCATGGTATATTCAGGTGCCACTAACTATACCTGAAAGACTTATTAGAAAATTTGTTACTTTGACCTGTCGTCTGCGTATGGGACATACGCGAGTTTCACAGAACTTTCAAAATCAAACGTCAAATTTGATTTGCAGCAATCACGAGATGATTAGTTACTCGGAGGGCATCAATCATCTGTTATTTTCTTGTAAATTATTTGATAGACACAGGGATATATTTTATAGACACTTAATTTCCCCGTCAGTTTTTCCTCCATAGAATATCTAGTATTTACTTTGTTGTGAGGACCAGGCTTTGGTTGCCTTATTCAGGTTCATAACTGATAGCAACATTGTGGTTTAGATAACAGTTGTTTGAAGTTATTTATTTTTCCTAGAAAGAAGAAGAGAAGTTTAAAAAAAAGAAGTTTCATTGGGTATTGTGGGCACTGCTATGCAGTTGCGGCCATATTGTAGAATGACAACCTATTTTAATTTCCTATTCTGTTTTTTCTTTTTGTTATTGGTTAATTTCATTGGGCATTGTGGGTACTACTCTGTAGTTGTGGCCATACTGTTAATGGAAATTCCTTTCCATGCTTACTATTCCTTAATTTTCTGTTAATAGTCATTCCTTATACCTTCTCATAGTGTAGCTTGTTGGCCAAATGAACGGTATTTGTTCAGGCCAAAAAAAAAAAAAAAAAAAAAAAAAGAACAGAAGTCTCTCTGAAAAAGGAAAACTCACTGGTAAAGCAATTGACAAATTAACGGTGTATTACGGATTGGCAATCAGAAGAAATTGTGATTCAGTGGGAAAAAAAAGAAAGATGCGATTTGGGCGACCTTTTTACATTATAAATCAACGAACAAAAATCCACAGCACCATAAGTGTCTGGCTGGCGCTGACTCGTGGTGCGCTTATCAAAAAGCTTTGACCACCACCGGAGTAGAACATTTCCAGCACGATTATGAACTTTTTTCGGATGATGTAACAAAAGCAATCGAGCCAGTTTATGAAGATATAAGCAAAGACAAGCTTATAGGGCGTTGTGTTGGTGAATTTACCCAAAACAATAATGAGTGCCTAAACCAACTTATTTGGAAGATCATTCCAAAAATTTTATCCATTTTAATGAAAGCAATTTTGCATTATCACCCTTCCTACAAGAGATGAAAATCAGCGTCGGCCCAAGTGCTCATCAGTACGTTCAAGCAACCGATGAAATGCAGATTTAAAAAGCCGAACAAAAAGCTGCACTTCAGACAAAAAAAGCTAGAATAACGGAAAGAATGAAGCAAAAGGAAGCCATGGACAATACGAGTGCAGCAGGCACCTTGCTTTATGGTGCTGTCATTGACGATTCAGTGTAAGTGTGAACATTTTTTTTTTTTCAATTTTCATAGTTTAAAACTTTAAACGCGTTTTTCTCGAAACGATTTTTTTGAAGTCGGTGGACATGATATCTCAAAAACTTCAATACCGATCCGATTCATGTTGAACATAGTTTTACAATACATACTTAACTAGGTCGCAACATTCTTCTCTTTTTTCTCTCGCTTGAGACCGATTTTACAGTTACAAAATGGCGACATTTTTAAGGTAAATACCGTGGTTTTGAATCCTACCGACCGCCAAAAATTTAAAAAAAAATTTAAAAATAAAAGGACAACGTTGCGACCTAAATTTACTTCTAAATTAATCATTTTATCCAACTATTTGCGTTTCGAATGATTTTGTAACGAGTTATCGTGGACACCGCAAAACATATTTTTTGGAAATGACCTCCGTCAATTCGCTCTCACTGGTTTGTTTATGAATATTTTTTGACGAAAAAATTATTGAATGTTCTTGAAATGTCAAATAACTATATGTAAAAAACATTAATGAAGTAACTTTAATAGTCTCTTTAAAAAAAATTCTCATAAAATTTTTTTTTTTTTGACCCGTTATCCCATACACCTTACTAATAGCAAATTATATATTTATTGAAATCAACATTTATGTGCATCCAATGAATGTAAAAAATACAATAAACCGCATGTTAATTTAAAATGGGTGAATTTTTTCACATTAAACGTTACGCATATATTTTGAAATGTACTATGAACATAACATGAATATTGTATCGAAAATATTTAACTACTTAATTAACTAAAAAATTAACAAGAATCTAATGTTATGAAGAATTTATAATTTTAAGAAAGAACAGGCCTGGATTTTAGGGACGGCTAGGGGGCTACAGCCCCGGGCCCCGCCTTATGAAGGGGCCACCAAGAGGCTCCCACGACCGACATAGATGGTTAAACGTGCAATAATAGATGTTTTCCCAAAAATTTATATTGCATATAGAATAATTACAAAGAATGAAAATAGATGACCGATTAGCTAAATTTACCAACATAATTAATACCGCTATCGAATTGGCAGTCCCCAAGCAGAATTGTGCTTACTTTCCGCTATATTCTGTTCCTTCGTAAATAACTCGAATAATAAAAATAAAAAATTATATCAGAAGACAATATATTTTACATCGTTTCTATGCACGAAGTCAATCGTTAAAAAAATTCTTAAATTTCTTTACCAAAGCCGTTCGCTTACTTCTTGTTAAAAATAAAAACGAGGTCTTCAATGGTAAGCTAACTAACCTTTCCACTAAAGACAAAAGCCTTTGGAAAGCATATAAAAGCTTTAACAGTCAAGCTTCGTCACTCCCTCCGCTTCTTGACACGAGTACTAACTCGTACGTGTACTCTGACTTTGCAAAAGCGGAATTGCTAGCTACTCACTACTTCCAAATTCACTCCCGTAATTCAGTTGAGTTACCTAAACAAAAAAATTCCCAAGTTCACTCTACTCTTCGCACCTACCTCAAGTCATGTTCTGTACCGCATGAATTTAACGCTGTCACCCCAGCCGAGATACATCGCATCCTTAAATCTCTTAGGCTAAAACAATCCACTGGTTACGACAATATCCCTAATGTAGCCTTAAAAAACCTCCCACAGTCAGCCCTAACTGAAATAACTACTTTAATAAATGCTATGTTTAAATTTGGCTATTATCCGCAACATTGGAAATCTTTCAAAATCATCGCGCTTCCTAAGCCTGGGAAAGATTCTTCGCGCATTGATAACATTCATCCTATCAGCCTTCTTAGCAATTTAAGCAAAGTGACAGAAAAAATTATATTAAAACGCCTCATGCTTCACTCTGATAGCTCAAATATCATTCCATCAGAGCAGTTCGGGTTCAAGCCTGAACATTCAACGGTACAGCAAATTACTAGAATTGGGGAATTCATAACCCACAATTTTAACTGTAACAAACACACAGGCATGATATTACTAGACGTGGCCAAAGCATTCGACACTACTTGGCATGATGGCATAATCTTTAAAATGATCAAGACCAATTTCCCGGCCTATCTTATTAAACTAGTTAAAAGCTATTTAAGCAACAGAACATTCGCTGTTCACATCTCTAATACCTCCTCGTCATTTAAAACACGCTTAGCTGGTGTCCCACAGGGCAGTGTGTTGGGGCCAATTTTATTTAACATATTCCTTTATGATTTCCCTGTATCGTCCCGCATTAACACGGCGCTCTTTGCCGATGATGCTGCGCTGTATTGCAGCTCATACAGACCGAATGCAATAGCCAACAAGTAATCCGGCAAAATCTGAGGCAATTCTATTTTCTCGTAGGTACCCATTGACCCCTAAGAAACTGCATATACTAGGTACCGATATTCCTTGCTTCGATCAAGCTCGATACCTCGGCGTGATATTAGACAAAAGGTTAAACTTTAATAAACATCTCGATCATGCAGTAGCCAAAACTAATCGCGCTATCTGCGCTATTTATCCAATGTTCCATCGCAGATCGTTTCTAAACATTCACAACAAATTAATTCTTTATAAGGCACTTATTAGACCAATCTTAACCTACGCATCGCCTGTGTGGTCCTCAGTTTCTAACGCCCGCTTTAAACAATTACAGCTCATACAAAATAGATGTCTCAGGTGCGTACTAAACGCATCCCGCTACACCAGAATTCGAATGATGCATAATGTCCTCGAACTACCATATCTTCGTAATTATGTACTTTCTTGGGCAAAAATTTTTTTTGAAAATTGCTCGACCCACAGTAATCCACTTATTAACCACATCGGGAATTACGATTCCAGGCAACTCCAATTTATGTATTCAAAATATAAGCACAGGCGTCTAAAGCATAATCTTCTATAATCTTTTACCAGTATATATTATATCACTTCTTTATTTTTTCACTCACAGTCCTATTCCTCACTTATTGTATCTGAATCCATATTCCTTAAGCAGATTTTATTCCCAACTACTCATCATACCTGCGCGTAGGTTTTTTTAAATTTTTTTCTAGAATGACACTATTGCTAAATTTTTAATTGCAATAACCTATAATCGTTTTTTTATATGTTGCATCGTGCGGTAAGACAATTCGTCGATACGTTAGTTCAACTTGTACTGCTAACGTTATGTTGTATCGTAATTTGCATAAATATATTCTTTCTTTCTTTGAGAAACATGTACGGATCAACCATGCTAGATGCTAGATTATCGGCATTATCAAGATTAACAATCGAAACAGATTTTCTCCGTTCAGCCGATTTTAACGATATTATACAAGAATTCGCAGAAAAAAATCAAGAAAAAAATTCATTGTTTAAAATTATATATATATACATATATATATATATATATATATATATATATATATATATATATATATATGTATATTCTTTTTTGGCATCAAAAATTCTACCCATTGTCTATATGATATGTTGTTATATTAATAAACATATTTTAATTCGTGAATTCAAAATAATATAATTTAATAAAATTAAAGAAAATTTAGTTATTTTATAAAACTAATAATTTTGTCACTTCCGTAAAGGGCCCCTAATATTTCTGTAGCCCCGGGCCTATCATACACTTAATCCGGGCCTGAGAGAGAACGGTTCATTTGAAGAAAATATTTTTTGGTTAGATGTTTTTTAATTAATTTAGTATCAAAAGAGATACAGTTAATTTAGTTTTAGTAAAATACTCAGTTTAAATAGTCGAATTTAAAATTTTTATAATATAAAATATATCAAAATATCCTTGTTTCGTTAAGTAAAAACCTACATAAAAGTTTAATAAATGTAAAAGTCTGAACTTCTGTGGAAGTTGTAGCACAAAAATATTCGGTAGTAAAAAAAGTTGGCTGGTTTTCAAGTTGTTTTTTTATTGAAGCTTTATTCACTAACATTTAGTGGTTTACTTTATTATAAAGTGTTTACTAACGTGTAGTATAAATATGGTCACATTTACATAAAAAAAATTTACTTCTTTATACAACCAGCGCATCAGTCATAAAAATGAAAGTTAGATCCACAATGAATGACATTTTTGAAAAACTGTTAATAACGTAATCCGCTACTTTTTCACTGTCAAATACCTATTTGCAAAGTTATACTGAGATTTTAATCGGCATACAAATTTAATAAATTTGCGATGGGGCACGATCTCATAGATTTTTGATAATATACCTATTTGCAAAGTTATGCTAAAATTTTAATCGGCATACAAATTTAATAAATTTGCGATGGGACACGATCTCTCAGATTTTTGATAAAATATAACTTGTATAAGTTTCGGCTAACCTTGTTTGTGTTGTTATCTAATTTGTATATGAAGGATTTTGAAGTGGGAACATGTAACAAATAATAATAACATATAGAAGAAGTATCACTGTATCAGTTAAGAGACTTTCCAAGTTTATCTTATAGGTGAAGTGATGGGGTGTAAAATTTATGAATGCCGATTAGAAATGTTAATTTTTTTTTCAATTTGCAGATTCGGTATTGTAACTTGTATTGCAATTATAATTGAAATTTAACATTTTTAATCTTTTTGCCAAACCAAAATTTCGCCAGAACTTTAAAAAAGTCAAATCCGAACTGATCTAAAACTTCAATTAAAAACTAAATTTTTATTTCAGAATTTTTCAAAAGTGCCGATTAATAATGTTTGGAGAAAGGGGAACTTCCTGCATTATCTATTGGCATGCCCTTGGTACATTTACAACTAATTACAGATATCAGATGATAATGAAAAATAAATAAGAAAGACGGTAAGATCGTGTACCACCGCAAATTTGCCACATTTGTATGCCAAGTAAAATCTAGTAAAGTTACATTCGTTGCAGCGTCTGGATTCACTGATTTGTTATGAACGATAACGAGTGATGTAATTAAAATCTGGAGAGTTGTAAATAAATAATAGTAGTGTAAATTTTGTTGAGGCGATGTTGGGTAAATGTTTGATGGTGTGTAGTGTCTAAAAGGGTGGCTCATTTTTTAAATAATTTTCCGACATGTAATAAAGTGTTATAATTTTTTTACTTAATTTTATAGAAGTTGTTGTTTAAAAATTTTCACTAAATAGAAACGCTTTTTTTTCTTCAAAATTTTTGTCTATGGAATGGACACACAGTCTCTCAGTGATGAAACAGGCCTACGCAATAGAAAATGCGATAAGCGATGTAACTCATCCGATGAAGATAGATCCTTTGAAATAGTAAATGGCGACAGTGAAATAAGTTCCAAGTTATATTCCAGTAAGTTATATTCAGTCTTGGTTTTAATATAATATCAAGTTACCGCGTTACTTAGTAAGTTATTTTGAACATTACTCGATTGTAAGAATAGTAAAGTATAGCACCGACATAGTAAGATAAACGGTGGAAACTAAGTAAGTAAGAAAAAGCTACTAAAAGAAATCAATTATTGTTTTTTTAGAGTTTTTTGTTGGTACACGAAGTCTATGAAATAAAAGGACTGTAGAAATAAAATAGGGCTTACATGACAAAAACAAGTATTTTAAGGACAGCGGTGGGGTAAATAAACGTTTGTAAAACATTTCTTTTTTCGAAATTAATTTGATATATTAAACGTTGAGGTTTGCCGTTAAAAAGAAATGTACCAAATATTGTTCAAGAAAAAGAAAGTTATTTAAATTATTCAAGTATACAAAATATATTTATTTAGACATGTCTTTTGTTCGGTAATTTTACTCTTTCAGTTAGTAGTTTTACGAAAGAAATAAAGACTTAATTTTATTCATGTACTATTCCCTTTAACTTGCAACGTTTTTGACGGGAAAAAAATTTAATAGGAGTAATTTTTTACTATTATAATTTATAATACAGTTTAAAGATGAAAAAATTGAAATGTAATGCGTAAATTAAGTTTTCGTATTAGAAACGAGTAGAATTCGTATGTACAATATAAAATTTTGTGTTCTAATTCTGATAATATATTTTCCAAGTGCCGTGATGAATGAAACGTACCAGTAAATATATGCAGGGAAAGACATATTTAATGAGGCTGTTATTATTCTGTAATATTGGTCATAATTTACGGGTCACTTTACATTTTTAATCGGGTTTGAATGACCGATGAAGCAGCTAAAAAAATTCGTTTACTATAAACTATCCAACTAAATTTTTTTATTTATTCTTTCGAGGGCGATTTAAATGCGTGATTCGATTTTCCTCTTGGTTAGAAAGTTCAGTAAATATTATTGTTCGGTATTTTTTTCACCCTTTTTTAATCGTAAAGTAATTTAGATGAATTTTGAATTTGTTCTACTTACAAATAAAATTAAACGAATAGTATAAGTAGTGCTATAAAAATTGATTTATAGAAAAGTCTAGAAGCGTTCTCGAACAGTTAAATGTTTCAGTCAAACACTGTTTCACACTAAGGGCTGGTTAGAAATTATGTTTGAATGATTATTATTTTTCTAAAGTGACATATAACATATGAAATAAAACATCCAGAATTAGTAATGAATATTCACTGGCGATAAGTACAAAACCTGTTGTCTTTTTAATTTAGTGGTTATATACGAAAACAACGAAATAATAAATAAATATGCTGAACACTTCGCAGTTTCGCTACTAAAGATATTAGTAGTTCGCAATTGTATCCTATCTTCACTACTTATTATTTTATGTCATGGGTTATTTTTAAACTACATCTTATTTTAGCAAAAAATATCAATATTTCTTATTTGTGTTCTATTTTTCCCCTCTTGTTCTATTGAACGTTGTTAAAATATAAGCTTTCTACTCTTTATTGCTTCTTTTATATTATGCTATTTCCCCGGCGTTGGTTGCTTTATATTGTCTATGTTTGACCAAATCTAAATTTAATTGGCTTTTTCTCCTCTTGATTATTTTTTTAGCGAAAGTTTCTAATTGACTAGATGAAAAAAGATTAAAAAAGTTCTGTTTTTAAAATTCGTCTGTACACAAAGCTATCTTGATTTAATCTTCTTAACCGCGATTTTTTGATTATGTACTATTTTTTATGTTATGTAGAATAATCGTTAGTGTTTTTTGTTCGGTTTCATTGTCTCATTTGCTGTTAATTGTTTTAGCGATGTAAATCGATTTCATTACATTAACTTATAGCTTTGAACAATGTTAATGATTTCTTTGCGTACTTGTAATAGATTTTTAATTGACTTCTACATTACTTATCTCTATTAGTTTTACTTCTGAATTTGTCTAAACAGATCAATTTATAATTTTTCTTAGATATTTCAGTGGTGGTTTCGAGATAGTAGATAGAATGCATATTTTACGATATAATGGTTTATTTTGTATGTTAATCTTACAACTAATATGTAAATTAGTTCCGTCTGATTTTTGTTATATTGATATAGACTACTTTCAGATAAGTTTGCTGTAATTTTATATTACCGATTAAATCACTTTACGTTTAATAAAATTGTTTTACGAATTGTGTTAAAAAGATCGAATTTCTCGTTTAAAGGTTTCCTAAGAAGTTTAAAATACCATCAAATAGACAAATATCGAAAGTAGGAATAAATAAATGTTTAATTTAGAAACATTTCTGAGGAACAACTGATCCATGTAGCAATTGTATAGGGAGAAAAAAAATTCGAAATAATTTATGTTTTCTGTTCAGCTTGCGATGGGCTGTAGGTGAAAACATTTGTGGTTAAGAGTATTTATAAACGGGAGGTAAATTCGAATATTTCGTAATTTTGTCATTTTTTTTACTCTGATATGTTTTTCAGTTTCATTGTATATCCACTTTGTTTTTTAACGTCAATGTGGTTTAAAAAAAAAGTAATTATTTGAAATTCAGTTGGATTCTTCATTAATACATGCATATGTACAGTTGAAATGGCTTAGCTTAAATAACATCGGATCGCCTTAAAAATTTCATACATTTACTGCTTAAAATTGTGTCAAAGAAATTTTTACTTCTTAAAAAGTGATTTGTACATTTTTACTTTTATTTTGTCTCATTATTTCTATGTTTTATTAATATGTATTTTTTTAATTATATCGTGTCACTATTTTATTCCTTGATGTGATTTTGAAGGTCGATATGAGAAAAAAAAGGAAGAAATCGAAAAGTTTCTAAATAATACGTCTCGAAAAGATGCTCATTATCTCGAAAAATTACAACATTTCGCTCTAACGGATGGCGGTTTTATTGATGGTAAGTGTAATTTCTACATATGTTTTACTATGGGAATTGTTTTGTAAATACAATAAATCTTTCGGGGCTCTTGAAAAAAACTTGTGTACCTTTTTTTAAATTTCAAAAATATAAATTTTCTTTAGCTTCATGGTTTAACGTATTTGAAATATTTGTTTTTGTTCAGTTGTTACCCTATTTTTAAAATAAGCGAAAAGAAATTAAGGTTTGAAAAAACTTATTTGAACATAAAAATAAAAAAGTTTATTGAACGTACGAGTTACTGGCATCTAATGGAGGTGTGTTAATCAGAGTGTGAAAATTGGGATTAATTAATTAATTAATTGATTAAACGTTTGATGACTTTTTGTACAAAGGGTGATTATTTTGCGTTGCATCGATATATGTAATGTTGGAATGTGGAATGTTAGTAGGTATCATCATAATATCTATTTGATTGCTGCACATTTATATTATATATATATATATATATATATATATATATATATGGGATTAAATCGTTTATTAGTGTCTATTCAGCCGGATATAATTGGGTGCCATAGAAATCTAGAAGTGCAGAAATGGTATGGAAAAAGAAATTAGCTCGTCCGTTTATCTCATTGAACTCAGTATATTTCAAAGCTCTCCAATAAAGCCCCCTGTCGAGATATGAAACCCGATTTCTTTGTCTTACTAGTTGATAATGCTGCTTTATCAGTAATGTGTAAGATGAATGTTACACATCCGTTAGGAAAGTTTCATAAATATTTAACGTTCAGGGTTATAATAGCAAATGGTGGTTAAGGTATTTTCTTTTTTTTTTTTAGAATGTTCTAATATTCCTGCACCTGTTGCTTTCCACTCTCTTTCTGTTATTTTTCTTTTAATTTTTTATTTTACTTTATTTTTTTCATTTTTATGCTTTTGTGTCATCATGGGCATTGCATTTTTATATGTTTTTTTTTTATTAACCTTGTCAGCTTTTTGTCCCGAATTTTTTATTTTGTTATTTACAAGGAAAGTCACGGAACAGCTGTTCTTCGACAGCTTTTTCAAAACTCTGCGTACTTGTAGAGCACTAAAAAATAATAGACAAGTTTTTTTTTTGATTTTTTTTTTGGTTACTAAGGTGATGATTTAAGATATGAAAATAGCTCTTAAATATAATCGTGAAAAACAGATCTTTGCGCATTTTTTTTCTTTTAATCAATATTTTGCCCGCAATTGAAATGGAATTTTGTTTTTATAAAAAAAAATCAAGTAATCCGCAGTAAATTAGATATTATAGATGAACTAAACCCTATTTTTAGAGTGTAAAATTATGTTTTTTCATTCATTTTTAATATGTAAATTCAGGAGTTGCTAAAAATAAGTGAAAACATATTTTTATAAACGAAAAGAGGAAATAAAATTCGCGTGTTTCAGGTTTTTTTTCCGCTTTTAATGGGAGAAACCACTTATAACATAATTAAATTATGTATCGGTCAATAGTTTCTCGTAAAAATTGGTATGAGAGGGTTTTCCGTAGAATACGACTCTGCTGTTAGATTTTAAATATTCAAAATGACACATCCAGCGTGACTGACAAATTTTTTGGTACTCCGGTAATGCGACAGTTTAGAAACTGTCGAATGTGCAAAATTGTTCCACTCGAGGTCGAAACAAAAGCTCGCAATCGTCACGTACATCTAATCGATAAAAATATAGCTTTGTTGAGCAATAGAAAAATACAAATCGTTGTAGAATGAATCATTCTAAATACGCCCAATAATAACATCGCAAATTCCGGAGAGAATGCATTTGTATATACGCGTTAAGTATTATAGAAATGATAGCGGTTTTATTAATGGTTTTTAGATGTTTAGCTGAAGAAATAAGTTTATTATACACAAATTATCCCAGTGTTTATGAAAAATGTATATTTATAAAGTAATTATAGTCAAGTAAAAGAATTCCTAAATAAACAATTACGAAAATACGGAAAATAAAGGATGTATTACCTGAGTAACAAAAATTTGTTAGCCGCACTGGTTGCGCCATTTTGAATTTTAAAATCTAACAGCAGAGTTGTATTCTACGAAAAAGTCCTTCATACCAGTTTTTACGAGAAACTATTGACCGAGAAATTATACATAAGTTAATTGTGTTATAGGCGGTTTACCTCATTAAAAGCAAAAAAAAAAAATACTGAAACACGCGAATTTTATTTTCTCATCTCGTTTATAAAAATATTTTTTCACTTATTTTTAGCGAGTCCCTGATGCTACATATTAAAAATGAATGAAAAAACATATAATTTCACTCTTAAAATAGGGCACAGTTCACTCATAATATGTATTTTTTTTTATGAGGACAAATTTCATTTAAATTGGGTGCAGGATATTGATTTAAAAAGAAAAAATCGCAAAAATATGTTTTTCAGGATTATGTTTAGGGGCGATTTTCACATCCTAAATCAGCACATCAGTAGCCTAAAAAAAATGAAAATAAAATTGTATCTACTATTTTTTAACGCTCTACAAGTACGTAAGTTTCAAAAAAATCACAGGAGAATAGTTTAGTGACTTTTCTTGCCAATCATTTTGTACTTTTTAATATTTTTTTGTAATATTTTTTTTTGTTTAGGTTCGTTGTAGTCACTTAAATTCTTCCATCTCTCTTACCGGCTTTCACTTATTCGGCAAAGTCATTCTATTTTTACAAAATTGTTAAAAAGCTGTTTTCTGTCGACATTTTCTCCTCGAGATTAGTAATAGTATAAATAAGAAGAAAAAAAAATAATTATCACATTACAATCAACAGTATATTTGTTCAAAACTTATTTTTTAGAACCTTTTTTTTTTTTTTTGTAAGATTATTATTCGCATTTGGTTAAAATTTTCTTGGACTATATGGGGAGCAAAGTTTTTTTGTTCTTCATCGGCAACTTATGACAGTACCAGAGCAACACACCAATAGTAAATAAATGTTTAAAAGAAGTGTTATTCGTTTTTCGAGTGTTTGGATCAATTTTTAAAAACGTTTTATCAAAAAATTGGGAAGAAGAATTTAGAATCGTAAAAGTATTAACTGTTTCACTTTTAGCGTCTGATTCGTGAATTATGCACGGTTTATTAAGGTTTTATTGGTTGCATTTATTAAAGCAGATACCGCTTTTATTTTCGTTCCGGTAGAAATCTGTTAATCGATTACTGATGATGAAACGATTATTTCAAAATAATTCGGTTCATTAATTAGTGTAATTAAAGATTATCTTTTTCCTTATTTTATCGGTATTTTGAAAATAATTATTACGTACGGTATATGTTTAAGATGTTAATACGGTAATTGTTATCGTCTGCGATATTGTTGGATGCTTATTATTTTATAAATAATCGATATAATATTTAAGAAAGATTGAAAGAACTGATTATTGTTTAAAATCATCAATTTAATTTTTTTTTTTTTCTAATTTTATTTGAAATATATTCTTACTGGAGCCTGATAGCGATAATATTGCGAGCAATTTCTTAATGTTCGGTTCTTGCTTATTTCTGTTCGTAATTATGTAAATTAAAGAACCAAACCTTAATATCAATATTTAAAAGAATCATTCGGAAACAAAAAATAATGATATTCTAAAAATTTCGAAATTCTTCAGCGACTTTTGAAAATATTGAAATTTTTAAGAGATCACGTTTTTCGGTGTACAAAAGAAAATGTGGCAAATTAAAAATTTTAAAATGAATTTTTTTTTTGGATATATATGCTTAAATTTATTTAGAAATATATATGTACAAAATGAAATAAACGATCACAACATTTAATGTAGTTGAAATGTAAAAGTATTTGCTTAAATTAGAACCGTATAAAAAAAAAAAATAGCTTTAAAAAAATGTACTGATTTTGAAATTTATTTTAAAAATTTGATAAAAATGCCCTATAAAGTAAAAAATAATTGCTCGATAAAAAATAACATTTATTTTTTACAGTAAAATATACGGGTGAGGGAGGAGGGGATATTACGATTATTCTTGAACAGCGTTCATACCTTAATTAGAGTTAGCGCCAAATTCAAATTGTAATAATAAAATTAAAAGCCGCATTAGATATTTTAAAATGTTTTCAGTACTAGGTTTTTGGAAAACGAATGATCGCGTTGCTATACTCATTTAATATGGTTTAATTTAAATAATTTGGTGCACCGAGATTGTAATTAAGACACAAATGTTGTTCAAGAATAATCATAACATCTCCTTAAGGCATATATTTTGCTGTAAATATCTTGTATCGAGTAATTTTATCTTTTACTTTTTAGTGCATTTTTATTAAATTTCTATAATAAATCTTCAAGTCAATATTTTTAATATTGCGTATATGTGAAATGATGGTTCGGAAACGACAAAAATATCAAATAAAAATCAATAACTTACGAACGGTTTGATTTGCTGTTCTTCAAAATTAGATCATAAAATACAATTAAAATTCTCTTTAAAACCATATTTATAACTTCAAGCTAACCGTTTACTTTGGGCGGCAAAAAACCCAAAAAATCGTTAAGAATATATAATATGGTATTAAAGCGACCTCAAAAATCACTTTTAAAAAAATTAATAACTTATCATCAGATAACCCTTTAAAAATGAAATTCAAAATATAAAACAGAACGCGGAAGTTTTTTCAAAAAATCCAAAAAATTACGGTTAAAAATCTATTTAACCTCGTCACCTTCTTTGGGTCAAAAATAGCAAAACAAAGGAAGTTCACGTAAGTAATAGACCGAGTAAAAAAGCTGGGAAAACCAAAACGTATCTCAAACACATGTATAAAGGGCTGTTTTATAGGAATAATATAGCCGAGCTTATAACTTATTCAAGCTCCCGAAGTGGCGAAAGCTCAAAAATTTTGAAAAAATTTTTTTTTTTTCAAGGCATGTGATATATTGTTGGAAAGATCGCTATTTGTCGTGACCGAACCTGTATTTCATTTTTTTAACGAATCTTTCGAAGTTGGCAAAAAGTTCAAAAAACGCGAGAAATTACGTTGTCCCTTTGCGCCGCGAGTGTTATAGCTAAAAATTTTAAACAAGGTTAAAAGAATGTACATCCCCGTATATTTCTCTAGTTTGGAACATCCGGGTTTCCAAATTTAAAATCCGGTCCCCGGGGCGCCAAAAGCTTGGAATTTTTGAAAAAAATATTTTTTTTTCTGGGAATGTGATATATCGTTGGAATGATCGCTATTTGTTGGGAACGAACCCGTATTCCTTTTCTTTAAGGAAACATTAGAAGTTGGCAAAAAGTTCAAAAAAGCGCAAAAAGTAACGTGTCTTTCCATCTTTGCGGCGCGAAACATAAGATTTCTTTGTTTGTAATTTAGTATTATGTGATCATAAATATATGGTTATCGTTAATTTAACATGCGGAGTGACCCTGAGCGTATGAAGCATCATGCTTGACTTAATGAAATAAAATCTTGCGCAATTGAACGAATTACAATTACCTGAAATTGTTAATGCCGTGCAAGCTTTTGAATTTTATTAAAACAAATTTACAATAAATAAATTTATAAAAATATTTATTTTTACTGTTATTTTTCGTAAACAGATAGACCTATTACAATATGTAATGTATTAGAAACATGTTAAAAGATAGTCCAACTTCTGCAGATATTAATCGACTATCTGCTAAATGCTTAAAGGACACAACAAGAGTGTATCTCTGTGATCGAGAATTAGAGTTTATTAACTTGATAGGATTAATGGAACGAGATTTCTTAGCTTTAAAATCATCCGAAATGAAGCACCAAATAGAATTTAGGGAGTCTACAGCCATCCTGTTTGTTAAAGCGTCACACGTCACGAAATGGAGAAGTGTTTCCTATAACGACTTGTAAAGACCTGTGAAGATCGTAGGTTTGTGTATTTCACGCGCCATTTCCTTGTTTACATTTGCTGAGCGCACAAAACAATTACCGTAGTAGTATAAATTAAATGTAAAAATTTAGATGAAATTATTACTATGGTAAATAATAAATTGTAGATAACTACAAAAATTTCATGTCTTTACTTGGATACGACTGATTAGTAATAAGAGAGCATTGAATGAGACCGATTTCCCACATACACGAGTATGCATTCAACAGAAGTAGATAAAAGTGTTTCCCATCCCGTTCTGCGTCCGATTTCGTATCCGGTTTATCCACCGTCGATTTATTTCGTACGCGATATTCACGCATTCGTTCGGCGTCCAATTTCGCGGTTTGTTTACGAGGAGTGTCATTGTAGAAATTGCGCAAATTGTGCGGCAACAGTAGTTCGCCAAGAGAATGGTGTAAAAAAGAAACAAAAAAAAGTATGAAAGAAGACAATTTTGAAATACTTCTGACGGAAAATTCGACAAATTATAAATGTAGAATAAGCTTATTGTTCATATAAACAAATGATAAAAATTGTTTTTTATTTTCTTCTTTATTAAGCTCGTCATCTAAAAATCTAGAAATATTCACATAATTAAATCTTTGAACCGATAACAAGAATAACAGACAGAGGAGAAAACAGCACAAGTCACAAGATACAAGAAAAAGGATGGATAGTAGGAAGCCGAGTGCTAATTAATACAAATTAGAAAAGTATGATAGTCATGAAAATGTCTCACTATGTTGCGGACTTGTATGCAAGCTGATTTTTAGTTGTCTTTCCTTTGGGCAAAACCTTTAATTAGACTTCTCCTTTATCTTTTCTTTTCATATTAGCTTTAACGTGAAAATGACGTAGTCGTTAATATATGCAAAGAGAAGGGAAAACAGTGAGAGAAAACCAGAGTATATCGTTTCTTAAAATTCTTGCTGAAAATAGGAATTTAAAAAAAACTTTAATCAGTGAAAAATCTAAACATGATTTTCTTATGTAAATGAAAGATGTTTATACTTCAATGATTAGACATTTATGCTGTAATGTGACCATTACATGGTTCGACAAAAAATTAACAAAATAAAACCAAAATAACTTAACAAATAAATAAAATATTAAAAATTTAATTTAATAGACTATCGGGCAAATGGTATGAGCGTAAGTGTGCGTATGTGTGTAATCCCGTTGTCGGCTAGGAAGAAAGGAATTTTGCATCGTCACCCACGGAGGACTATTCGGAAAAAATGAATAGTACGAATGAAGTTGACAAAGGAGGTCGAGAAGGAAAAGGAAGATAGAAAAAAGGAAAGCGCGGCTAGGGAGAAAGAATGTAGGAATGGAAAGAAAAAAGTGGATGAAAACGAGAAATACGAAAATGTAAAAGGAACAGGTCCTACAAGAAGTAAGGAAAGTAGCATTGTCAAATTAGAAATCGATGTAAAATTTATCGTGAATGTTGACGACGCACATAATTACGTGACGTCTGATAAAAGCATTAAGGAAAAGGACGTGAACAAAGTGATAAAAAGAGTCACTGAAGAAATATTAAAAATTAAAAATAGTATTGCCGAGGTGAAAACTACCTTAAATCATAAAGGAACATTAAAGAAAATTACGAATACAAAAGTTGGTGTTAGGAAAACGGGAGAAGAAATCGGTACGGAGAAAAACCGAAAAGAAACCATTACCTATAAAGAAGAGAAACAAAGAGACAAATGGATGATGCTGTTACAAAGGTTGCAAAAGAAATTCAATGAAAGTAAATTTTACAATATGTCACTAAGTCAAATGACTCGAGGCGTAAAAATAGTAAGGAAAGGGCGAATAGAAGAGGAGTTATGGAAGGAGAAACCAATGGCCGAGAACAGAAAATCGGACAGTATAAAAATTACAGAGGTATTAAGTACCAAGAGAAACAAAAAGAAGAAATTAAAAAATGAAAGCCATGGGAAGCTAGGCTGTATGGAATGATAACCTGAAGTACCGCAATAAGAATCATCAAATTCGTTAGCCTTAAATTTAAGTGTAAATAATGTAAATAGTTAATTTGTACGGCGGATAATGACCGCAGCCATTCTGGGTAATAAGGTTGTAAAAATAAGAAAAAAAAAAAAAAGTTTCGTAAATAATTGTATGTTTTGAAAATAGCACCTGTAGAAGGGGAAATTAAAAGTAAGAGACCGTTAGACTGCGTCTAATTACGAAAGAATCATTAATTGTATGTCTCGGAAAAACAGTACCCGGGGACAGGGTAACCGAGTATAAAAATGAAGCGAAAGAATAAGTAATTGTATGTTTCGGAAAAACAGTACCCGGGGATAGGGTAACCGAAGGTAGAAATGGCCGTTAGATTATGTCAATCGCGGCAGAATAAGTAAAAAGGTTCGATAACAGAACTTTAAATAAAAGAGTAAAATTTCAATATTCCAAAATAGAAATTAATATTACCGATAAGAGTCTCGGTAAGAGGAGTCGGAGTATTCGAAGAATGCATAAATTAGGATAATAGATCGGTAAGGTGAATATTAAATTTTAATCACGCGAAATGGCACAAAACCTATTTAAAAAAAAAAAAAAAAAATTTCAGGGAAATTTTTATTTCGTAGCGGCGGGGATATGTAATGTGACCATTACATGGTTCGACAAAAAATTAACAAAATAAAACCAAAATAACTTAACAAATAAATAAAATATTAAAAATTTAATTTAATAGACTATCGGGCAAATGGTATGAGCGTAAGTGTGCGTATGTGTGTAATCCCGTTGTCGGCTAGGAAGAAAGGAATTTTGCATCGTCACCCACGGAGGACTATTCGGAAAAAATGAATAGTACGAATGAAGTTGACAAAGGAGGTCGAGAAGGAAAAGGAAGATAGAAAAAAGGAAAGCGCGGCTAGGGAGAAAGAATGTAGGAATGGAAAGAAAAAAGTGGATGAAAACGAGAAATACGAAAATGTAAAAGGAACAGGTCCTACAAGAAGTAAGGAAAGTAGCATTGTCAAATTAGAAATCGATGTAAAATTTATCGTGAATGTTGACGACGCACATAATTACGTGACGTCTGATAAAAGCATTAAGGAAAAGGACGTGAACAAAGTGATAAAAAGAGTCACTGAAGAAATATTAAAAATTAAAAATAGTATTGCCGAGGTGAAAACTACCTTAAATCATAAAGGAACATTAAAGAAAATTACGAATACAAAAGTTGGTGTTAGGAAAACGGGAGAAGAAATCGGTACGGAGAAAAACCGAAAAGAAACCATTACCTATAAAGAAGAGAAACAAAGAGACAAATGGATGATGCTGTTACAAAGGTTGCAAAAGAAATTCAATGAAAGTAAATTTTACAATATGTCACTAAGTCAAATGACTCGAGGCGTAAAAATAGTAAGGAAAGGGCGAATAGAAGAGGAGTTATGGAAGGAGAAACCAATGGCCGAGAACAGAAAATCGGACAGTATAAAAATTACAGAGGTATTAAGTACCAAGAGAAACAAAAAGAAGAAATTAAAAAATGAAAGCCATGGGAAGCTAGGCTGTATGGAATGATAACCTGAAGTACCGCAATAAGAATCATCAAATTCGTTAGCCTTAAATTTAAGTGTAAATAATGTAAATAGTTAATTTGTACGGCGGATAATGACCGCAGCCATTCTGGGTAATAAGGTTGTAAAAATAAGAAAAAAAAAAAAAAGTTTCGTAAATAATTGTATGTTTTGAAAATAGCACCTGTAGAAGGGGAAATTAAAAGTAAGAGACCGTTAGACTGCGTCTAATTACGAAAGAATCATTAATTGTATGTCTCGGAAAAACAGTACCCGGGGACAGGGTAACCGAGTATAAAAATGAAGCGAAAGAATAAGTAATTGTATGTTTCGGAAAAACAGTACCCGGGGATAGGGTAACCGAAGGTAGAAATGGCCGTTAGATTATGTCAATCGCGGCAGAATAAGTAAAAAGGTTCGATAACAGAACTTTAAATAAAAGAGTAAAATTTCAATATTCCAAAATAGAAATTAATATTACCGATAAGAGTCTCGGTAAGAGGAGTCGGAGTATTCGAAGAATGCATAAATTAGGATAATAGATCGGTAAGGTGAATATTAAATTTTAATCACGCGAAATGGCACAAAACCTATTTAAAAAAAAAAAAAAAAAATTTCAGGGAAATTTTTATTTCGTAGCGGCGGGGATATGTAATGTGACCATTACATGGTTCGACAAAAAATTAACAAAATAAAACCAAAATAACTTAACAAATAAATAAAATATTAAAAATTTAATTTAATAGACTATCGGGCAAATGGTATGAGCGTAAGTGTGCGTATGTGTGTAATCCCGTTGTCGGCTAGGAAGAAAGGAATTTTGCATCGTCACCCACGGAGGACTATTCGGAAAAAATGAATAGTACGAATCATAAAGAACATGCCGACGAAAAACAACGACTGGAATGAGCCGGAGTCGAGGGCAAGCAAAACCGTCTAAAAAAGAGCGAAGTCAGTCTAATTTTTGTCACGGTCGAAGTCGGTACGATATAGTTTTCGGTCTTGGTCATCGGACCAGTAAAAAAGTGAAAAATTCGCTCAAGTTGGCCACTGGCTGTAATTCGACTGTTAAAAACGCGAAAGCTCGTAATTCCGATTGTTATAATTAAAAAAGTGTACGGGGTATAATTCGTTAATTGTTCCTAAAATACCGCGGACCGAATTTCCCCCTGCAGACCTACCGATTTAAGGGACCAACGAGACACCGCCATCCAGGATCTTGCACCACCCGGCCGACAACAGAGATACGTATTGAATTATTTTATATTTATTAATCGTCGTAATATTATGTTCGTATCTAGTTTAATTAACGTGTGTTTTTAGCGGTCGACCGTCCCAGTAAAATAGTTGTAGATAAATTTTAAAATACAAATCTTTAAAGCGCAACCAATTTCTTGGCTAATCTAATAATTAATAATCATAATTAATAAAATAATAATTAATAATTCCGCGGACTAAATCCGTGGTGGCATCCCTGGACGCGAGTCAGACGCTTTGCAGCGTAGTACCGTTTCAATGCTTACGTAACAGTCGGTAGTATTATAATTTTCGCTTATTATCCTCGATTTTCTATAAGTTCGTTTTCGCATCTTACGGTTTAAAAATAGTCTCCTTAAAGGAGTCTGCTTTCTATTCTAAGGAAAAATCAAAATCTTTGTTCTAGGGTTGTTATTTTTTTTATCATGCTTTGAGCTTAATTTCCAGAAACGAATCGGAGACGATATAAAACACAAATGTTCTTTCGTAACATTTTAATCATTCGATTTAATTAACGCGATAACAATATATGAAAAAGTGCATTTTAGCATAATTACTAATTATCATATATACTTTCTAACTGCTCTGTTAGCGTTCGCACTTTAAACTAAGGCTGCTCCGGTTACTGGTAACATCTATTATTTTGACAGTTATGCCGCTCTGTTTCAGCCAATTTTAACCTCTGTTCCAATATATTTTGCCCTGTTTTTCAGGTGATATCGAATTTTACAACACAATTTGTGGTGAACTGGGTGATATAGGTCCCTTTTTAGAATGGTACCAATTTCATTTTGTTTATTCTTGTTCGTCAGCAACAAAACTAAAACAACATGATCAGCATTTTCTGCTTTCAGATGATCTCACGGAATGTAGTTTACCGTTTAAAAAGTTACGAACAGATGTTAAAAATAATTAATCCTACAGTGCAGTAACGTTCTGCTATTGAAATTTCATAATTGTCAAATTATTTTTTCTTTATTAAACAAATAGGAAGAAGGGCAGCACAAATTTTCGCCTCTTCAATTGTCACCTTTAATCGAATAATTCTGTCGTATTAACTATGTATAACGACGATGGTAATCTAATTGCGACTGTAACAGTAACCGTAATTTTAACCGTATCTGCCCACCTAATGACAGTAACGGTTCGTCAAAAGTGTGCTGCTGGAATGGGAATTGTTAACGGAATGGCTTATGTTACGGCAATTAATTATCTGTAATGTTAATTTTTGATATTGGTCGCAACATTTTTTACTATTATTTAATATACATCGGTACCATTTTAAATCAGTATTGCGAGCACTCCAAAAGACCCGATAGAAAGAGTCATTGAAAAACATTATATTCGCTTTCTCTTTCAGTTATTTTAATGAAAAAGGTGTTAAAATTTCATGCTGAATTTGTACCCGCACCAACTTAGAACATATATAGTCGCAACACATTTATTTTATTATTCATTTTTATAAATTTTTCGTGACAATTATAACATATACACTTATATGGTATCAAGCGATCTACTTTTGCTCGAATCTGTTGGGAATCTATAGATCAATCAGTGTATTGAAGAGTTTGACAAGCTGCTAAAAAATCGTTCGGTAAATGTTATTTAAAAATTTAGATGGACTTTCTTTGACCAAAAAAAAGTATGTTAATAGATCATTGATACATCTACATTTTCTATATATATCTTAATGACAACGTCATTCTCATGCTGACCCCTCTATTACTTTTTTTGTCCCAAAACGTTTCATTTTGTTCCAAAACGTTACATATATTGTACATGTAAGAAAACAAAGCATCGTCGCCGATTCCCATCACTTTTTTTTTGTCCTAAAAATGTTTCATATATTGTATAAGGGTGGTCGGGCTAAGAATGACGTCAATTTTCCTCGTTTTATACGAAGTATAGAAGTGATAGAGCTGAAGGTCCGGTGGTGTCCCTAAGCGGGGGGTGAAGGGGCGGAGCCCCTTTCATGGCACGGAGAGCCGAGTTTATATATATATAGTTACATAGATGTATAGAAATACGTAAGAATTTATCACATGATAATATACTAAAAGGGCGCTCAATAAATTATTTAAATGCGTTCAGTGAAATAAAAATGATTTATCAATAAATAAAAAATACACGGCAAGCCAAAGAATTAATTGCAAAGACTGCGATATGGAAGAATTTTTTCTTGAATCATTAAAATTATAAAATAAAATATTAGAAATATAATAACAATATGTTCTTGATAGGGCGTTGTGAAGAATTAAAATGAACATTTAAATAACGAAACATGATGGAAGAGTGGTCATAATTTATCTTCTTTATGTGAAAAATGTTGTGTAACGTGCGTGTAGTCTAAAATCGATTTGTAATACAACAAAAAAGTCTACATAAATATATACACATATATGTCCTTAAATCTGAAAATTATCAGCGCACAAACTTTATTTACTTGTGCAGATGTAAAAAGTAATATTACCAAATTTAAAAATAGAATGTTTCGATTATTCCAAGTCACGTACTCGTTTCTGGCGTTACGTTATTGTGTAACTGTTTTTTCTCTCAAGTATCTGCTATTTTTATAGGAAAATAAGTTGTGTATTATAATTTCGTCATCTATTGGGATGCACCGTTATTTAGGAAACTTGAAAAAGCTATTGATCGGTTACGTTGATGACCTCAGAGTCGGCATGCAATAGAGAAAAAAAGAAAAAGAATGCAAAGATAATTTACAGATGCGGCACTGTTATCAGCAGTCAAATATCAGGAGGCGCAGACGTAAATTCTGTGCGAACCAAACTAAGCACGCATTAATTTCAATATTAATTGTTTAATTTTAAACTTGTATATAACTTTTTACAAATATTTAAATATGTATTTATAATGAAAAAATTCGGTACCTATTTGTAAACGTGTCTAAGTCGTTGCGATTGCCACATTAGGTGTACTTGTTCAATAAGCGTTCCTTTTTGAACGATGAACTTACACGCAGCTTAGAGCAGCTCGTGTTAGACGCAAAGTAAACTCTTCTCGTATCAACAGTAAGTTTTAAAGGACGCCCTCTGTTATCTACGTTTTGTAACCGATGTATAAGTTGTATGACATTGTTGTATAATGTTGAACTGTGCTAATAAATATAGCGAGAGCATGTGGAAATGCGTTGAGTCTGTATTTTGGTTATATAGCAATTACAGACTTCATCGAGAGCCGTTGTACGAGCATTGTCATCGTCCGAAGGTTGTTAATAGTTCTTTAAGCCTTATGTCCAGGTTTTTTTTTGTTTTGTTTCAGGCGCGTCAACTATGGGCATTAATTCGTCGCAAGTCCTCCAATTTTTATAAGTTTCAATATGCGGCAGCAGGTTATCAGGTGCTACCTGAAGGAAACATAATTAACTAATCAATTACGCCACGATAACTGACTTACGCCAATGATTAAGCGTGGCGTGTTTTTTTAAAACCACCAGTTTCATCACTATTCGTTTGTAGTACAGCTAAACGATTATTTTGGGCTTCAATTACATTAGTAAGTTTCTCAATGTTGTGCGCAAAAAATTCTTGTTTAGTGGTTTTTCGATCGTCTCACACATTTGAAATCTGACTCTATCGTGGATATTTTGCCTTTCGAATCGGGTTGCAATGAACTTATAATCGCTTCCCGTTGTTATTTCTTCAGCAATATTGCGTAATACATGATGAAATGCCGCCCATGTTCATATTTCGTTGCATTTTGATTTTTAATATAAACCTTTTTTTTTTTTTTTTTTTTTTTTTTTTTGGTTTAAATATATCTATTAGGGTGGTTCAAATATAAACCTGAATTTTAAAATAAACGCGCGAAAAATTTATTGTGGAAAAAGTGGTTGCACTGGCAGTTAGACCGGTTTATTACGAAGCGTGTAGAGCAATTAGAACCGCGTAACGTCACTTTTTAGTGTAGTTAGAGCCATGAGTGAAAAAGAAGTACCAGTGTCTGTTGCGCAACGCATCATTATTCGTTTTTTAGTCAAAGACGACGTAAAATCCGTGGAAATTTACCGAAAATTACGCGAACAGTTCGGGGATGAGTGTCTCTCCAAAACTCAAGTGTACGAGTGGTGTCCCGCGTTTCGAAAAGGACGTGAAGTGGTGTCAAACATAGCACATGCGCGGCGCCCAAAAACCAGCATTACAGATGAACACGTCAAAGCCATCGAACAACCCATTTTGGCTGACCGACGCGTCCGTGTACGCGATATGACCGACGAATTGGGCATCAGCATAGGTAGTATTGAGACAATAATTCATGATCGGCTAGGTTATCGCAAAATTGCAGCCAGATGGGTGCCAAGACTTCTGAATTTTGAACAGAAATTCACTCGTTGGGAAGTTTGTACGCTCACGATGGAGACATTGACCGAATTAGGCTGGGAAACACTTGAACATCTTCCTTACAGTCCAGATTTGTCGCCTTGTGATTATTATTTGTTTGGCCCGTTGAAAGAAGCACTTGGTGGACAACGTTTCGACAGCAACGATGAGGTGGAATCGTTCGTGCGCAAATGGCTATGTGACAAGCCGCGAGATTTTTACGAAAAAGGAATAAAAAAATTGCCGGAGAGGTGGAAAAAGTGCGTAGCGTGCGAGGGGGTTATCTCGAAAAATTGTAAAAAATATGAGCACTGTAAGTATAAAATAAAAATTTTTATGACGAAATTCCGGTTTATATTTGAACCACCCTCGTATTTGCCATGAGCGCGGCCAGGCCGAGTCAGCAACCATATAGAGTGCTCGACTTTTTTCTAGCTGGGGCCGTGCCCAGCCGCCCTAAAAAGTAAACAAATAGACCATGCTGCATTTAAGGATTGTTTCATCTTGAACGTCGCCTTTGACACTTGGTCGCAACGATTAAACGAATATCTCAAAACATATACGCTGAAGTACAACTTCAATTTAGATATAAACACACACACATATATATATTCATAAGAACACTTCTATTCGTAAGTATATTTAAAAGTTATGCCAATTTTACATTCGCAGTAGTGAATACAATTACACTTTATATGTAATTTCAAAAAAATAATTAGTATTATTAATCAACTATCAACAAAATATTCTACCTTAGTTTACCTAGTTAGTCAAACGCGTAAGTTTTTGTTTTAATAATACTACGCCTATGGTAAAATTTCCCTAATGAAATATTTACCGAAACTTAAAATTCCTACTATACATTTATTGTTAATAAATTCAAACACGCACCGAGCGTTGATCTATTTAAACTCGTAATTTAAACCGTGTAATGTGTCCATTACATGGGACAGATAAAATTCAGAGAAAAATAAAATGAAAAACAATATAATATGGAAATGAAATGACATAAACATAATTTAGAATAAATAGTGCGAGTGCGAATTTGCGAGTGCCTGGAACTGTTGTCGGTTGGTGTAGCCAATCATCGACTATCAAGGGTAAAACGATCTACCTGATTCGGTCAGCTCCAGCGGTCACGGACGGAAAGGCGGGAGAAATTTAGAAAAGACAAGAAAAGATTTTTGGAGAAAAATGAGTTGCGCTTTACCTTTGGGGTCCATTTCAACAGCCCCCCCCCCCCCACTTTAATATTTTTTTTTCATATATAGTGCAATCGTTTGTGCATCGTTTGTGCAGAAATGTGCACAAAGTTCCATCGTTTGTGCACATTCCTATCCCGAGATATTAAAGAAAAACAGTTGGGGGGGCTGTTGAAACGTTGGCCCCCCACTTTGGAATTTTTTATCAAAATATAGTGCAATCGTTTGTGCATCGTTTGTGCAGAAATGTGCACTAAGTTCCATCGTTTGTGCACATTCCTATCCCGAGATATTAAAGAAAAATGGTGGGGGGCTGTTGAAACGTTGACCCCCCCACTTTAATATTTTTTTTCAAAATAAACTGCAATCGTTTGTGCATCGTTTGTGCAGAAATGTGCACAAGGTTTCATCGTTTGTGCACATTCCTACCCCGCGATATACAAGAAAAACGGGTGGGGTGAGGGCTGTTGAAACATTAGCCCACCCCTATATTAATATTTTTTTGTAAAATATGGTGCAATTGTTCGTGCTACGTTTGTGCAGAAATGTGCACAAATTTTCATCGTTTGTGCACATTTTTATTTCACAATATTGAAGAAAAATAGTTGGTGGTTATTAACAAAAAGCGGTTTATGAAGTTGCTGGTGTACCAGTTCATTGCTAAATAATCGTTTAATACAAAAATCGAAACAAATATCACTTAGAAAGCAGTTGATTAATTACAATTTTGAAATATAATGTTTTGATTTTGTAAAACTTTAAGAAGACTATTACAAATGTTAAATTTAATTTTGTTAAGGAATTTATTTAGTTGCAATTATGTAAATTTTTGAAAAACAGTATTGAGTTTTTTTTCCTTTTTAGCAACCCGAAAGAAAATTCACTTGGACCATTTGGATTTTAAGAAGACAAATAAGGACTATTGTAAAAATATCAAACGAACTAGACGACATAACTGATAAGCTATTTACTTGCTATACTGTTTTCTCTACTGAGCGGGTAAATTTTTACGACGAGCAATAAATACTGGTTGTTGCTGATTTTTGGGTGACGCGTGTTAAAAGGGACCTAATTCAGTTACGGGTAATTGTACATGAAACGTGATTGTGTTAATACGACCACCAGGAACAGTTTTTAATTCAGCCCTGTAAAAAAAAAAAAAAAAAAAAAAAATGAGCCCTGTAAAAAATGGCGTAATTTGTTTTTTTTTAAATTTCTTTACCGGGTGTTTCTTCAGAACTAGTCAACAAAAAGGCTGCCGCTGGTTATTGCTTTACTGTTTAGTAGAGTGCGTTTTTGCTCTATCGGCAAAGATCGTTTTCATTTATTGACGCGTTTGAGTTGTTTTCGCTACAGGCAGAATTTCATATAAAATATAATCAGCGTTTGTCGCACATATCTTTTTGCTTATTTTATATTTTTTTTCATTCTAGGAATGTTTTTTTTTTTTGAACATGTCAGCTAGGACGTTTAAATCATAAAGTGTTTATTTTATAATAGCAGTCGTAATGTTGACTGGGTATTCAAAAAAATCTGAACCACTTGTGTGCAGTATTCCAATTAAAATCAGCTCATTTTTAGTTTAAATTTTTAGCATCTTCTATACAAAATCGGGCGTTTGTTCGTGAGAAGTTTAGTTGATTCTGTTTTTTTCTGTTTATTTCCTACGATCAGTGGATTAAATATTCTTCATAACAAATAGTGAGTAAACTAAAATATTTGTATTTCAATATAATATTTTGTACTATTCTGCGTATTATATTTGAAAAAATTATTTTTAATTATATATTTTTGGAATAAATTTCTTGTGATTTCTTAGATATCTATGTTCCATTTACATTTAATAACATCAAGAAAATTAGAGGTGAAATATATTAATTTGAATGTATTTTGGCTTCTCATAAACTCTGTCGAAAATTTTCTATTTTTGTTATGTTTTATTTAAAGGGAATTTATATTAACACTTCTGAGTATTCTTTTTTTCTTCTTCGCAGTATATTTAAATTTTTTGTTGTTTCACTTTTATTTTTATTTCAGTAAATTTATTTCTACATAATCAGAATTATTTTCATTAAACCAATACATATTTACCGATTTTATTGGTGAATTTTAATAATTGTTTTTTTATATTTTTTACCATAAGGTAGATTTAATATTGAAATTTAGTGTTTTTACAAAACATCTGAACGATTTTATAATTTCTAAAACTGCATAATGAAATTTTTTGTTTTGACATAAATTATTACCTACTTTGCGATTTTAAAGTAAACTTCTTTTCCAAAAAATTGGCCAGCATTAATTTTTTTATATAAAATTTGTTTTTTATTTTTATGTTTTCTATTAAATATTAGCAACATGAGCAAACAGAAATAATGGATACATTACCTATAATTTTTACAGGCAGTCCTTTTTGGGCACAGTTCATTTTCTACACAAAAAAATATTAAAAAAATGTTAATACTTTTCAGTATAATTCGGAGGAATAGAGCTGTAAATATTTCAATAGGTCCCATGCAAACGATACTTAGTTATTTTTGCTGAACTGGACAAAAATTATCGTTTATTTTCTCTATTTATTTTACCGATTTACTTTTAGTTTTTATATTTCTAATTTCTGTAGTTTGCTGTTATTGGTATTATGAACGTTTGTCTTGGTTTGGCTTATACAAGCGCACCTTTGAATACGTTTTGTCCAAAGCGGTAATACTTGTCTTTCACGCGGGAATGCGAGTTTTTCCTGCATTTTCGTGCGAAAGACAGTTATGATCACTTCGGACAAAACATGTTGATTTTTACTTCTTTTTTGCTTTCCGTCAAAATTTTAAATTTAAATTTAAAAACTGATCAATAGATTTTTATAAATTTTCAACTTTATACTTTCATTACAAAAAAAAAAAAAATTAGGGCAGTTAAAAATGGAGATATTCACATTTAAAAACTACTTCATTTGTAACTGTATGCCGCGGAAAATAATAAAAGCAAGTACAAAAATAATAATATTTAAAATAAATAATTTCTCACTGAATATTTTACAAACATTTATCTATCAGTCTATACTTGCTAGTAATAAATATTAATAAAAAATTATTAACTGAACTTAGGAAAAGATGCAAATACATAATGGAGAAAGTAAAATTGCGGATTAAAAACATAATTATAAAACTTTTATAACTGAAAAATATTATTAATGAAAACAATATTTGTAAAGTACAAAAATGATCAAAAATATTTACTAACAGTTCACAGTTATTTATTTACTTACATTAGTGATGAATATTAATAAAAAATTTCAAACGTAAATGATTTTTGATACAATATTTATCTATAAAATTTCAAACTTTTGGATTTGTATTTTATGCTTAATATCAAACTGCCATAGCGTTGTTGGTTGGGATGCGGTGTTTTATTTGAGTAGGAACTGGTTTGAACCCTGCTGCAGCATATTAAAAACTAATTATCATTGCACTTGGTTAATGTCCGAAAAAAAACCAAAAATAATCACAAATTGTAATTTTTTGATCTTTTAAAATATCACTGTGGAAATATTCTTTGCACTGTTTCAAAATCTCGATGTTATTAATGATAATATAATTGCTGCTACTGTTAGTCATTTACGAAGATAAAAAAAAATTAATTTGTGCATAGTCCGATAAAATGAAGACTTCTAGTTTCCAGACGCTTGTCCTTCTGTAATGACGCAGTTTTTGTGTTCTACCTATTGCTGTTCTCTGTCAACTGTATCGAAAAAAATAAAATAAAGTTGAATACTTTCACCGTTAAAGAGGAACTTCGGAGATGTCACATACTCGGAAGTATTACTAACACGAAAAAAATAATCGTTATATATAGCCAATTAGTTATTTATTATATACATTTACTTCGTTTAAATTTATCACGTGTAACTTGCTCTGACGTGTTATGCCATTTCTATTAAGCAATATTTTCGAGTATTTACTTAAAGTTTAGAATTCATTTCATTTCTAATTTCCCTCTGTACTGGTGCGCGCTCGTATGAGTGTAAGAATATTTTAGTCAGGTGAACAAAATTGTTAACTTATCGAGAACAATTTAACGTTGCTTTTTGCTCGAATTAACAAATAAATAAATAGTTTTAACCTTTTATGACATAGTAAAACCGGAGAAAATAAATGTAATATAAAATTATTTCCTTCACCACCGGTAAAAAACATTGATGCGTAAAATTTCTCAAATATACCTGTAAATATAAAATGCAAGTCGATTGTGCGCCGTAATAATAACCGTAGTAAGTTGCAAATGTATTTTTAAATATTCATGTATTAGGAAAGTAGGCCTTCTATAAGTTCGCGGGCCAACCTTTTGCATTTTTAATTGTTTTATTTTGTGAATTTTTAAAGTAATTGCAGTACACACATAATATTTACTTTTTTAAAGGGGGATATGAATACATTAATCATAAAAATTACGTCTGAAATAAAATATTCTTACGAAATTCTAATTATTTTGTAAATGGAACATAGCCTTAACTATTTGCATTAGCGGAGCTTTCAAAGGCAAACATTTTTTTAATAAATCCACTAAAATTAAAAACAAAATAATTTTTATAACGTTCAATAGATTTATCCTCGTTAAAGTTGTTCAAATAATTTATGTTATACAGAAGGTAATTATTTGCATCTCAAAATTAAAAAGAAGTTATAAATATATTTTTACAGGATATTTCCAATATTAAAGTAAATCTGCCACGTCACTTAAGGGTATCTCTGGATAGAATTGCCGATGAAATTAAAAAGCATCTACAAATTATATTTGACGAAGAAAAAGTCTGCATTGGACCATCAAACCCTGTTTGGAATGCCATAGCTAAAGATTTAAATTATGAAATTTCACCGAAATCATTGTATACTATGGTTAAATGTAATAGAAATAGTATGTTAACTAAGTTAGGTATCAGTATTTTTGAAGATATACAACAGATAGATGAAATTGTGGACGGAAAAAAAAATGAAAAAAGTAGTGAATCTTCTGCGACTGATTATTTAGAAAATGAGGAGAAATTAAAATTTACATTCAAACTAACTGCTGAAGAGTGGAGCAGCGTACAATATCGCGATATTATTTACAATGAGAAGAGATCAAATATCACTAGCGGGAAACGTTACAGTATTTTAAAGCCTCACTCCTGGGCTAATTTGTTCCACAAATATTTTTGGCAAGAAACAAGACTTCCTTGTTCTTTAATGTATAAAAGAGCAAAAATATATGAGGACGGATTAAATTATTGTATTTTCATTGCTGTCTGCACTTCATGTAAAAGCAAATTAAAAGGTATTCTTGCAAAAAAACCAGTACTGAATTCTGTAGCTGTATTCAGTTGTACATATCGAGGAAATTTTAATAATTGTACGCCGATAAAGAAAAGAAAATTGACAGGGGATTTTAAAAAAAAATTAATGGATAAAATTATTAATGAAAAAATATCTTGTAATATGCTTAGAAGAATTCAAGCAGACAGAATTATGAATTTTGGCGACCCTGAACCTAGTCATTTACCAACTAGCAATGCACTGAGAATTGCAAAATCTATATCTTTAAATACTACCAGAGAAGATAATAATGCCATACTAGCTATTTGCAAAATGAAAGGTATGCATCCATTTAAAAATATAATTAAAGATGTAGGATACGATCGTTTTTTTGTACATTACTGGACAAATGTGGAAATGAACGTATATAGAAAATATATTCAAAATGATAAATGTTCTACTGTAGCTATTGATGCTACCGGTAGTTTAGTGAAAAAACCTATCCTACTATCAGGAAGGAAAATTCAACATATTCTTTTGTATGAAATTGCTTTGAGGGACAAAAAATTCAAATTACAGTACTCTGTATGCCACATGCTATCTGAAAAACATGATAGTAATTCGATATATAACTGGATTGTCGAATGGCAAAGAGATGGTGCACCGTCACCAAAGCAAGTTGTAACAGATATGTCATTAGCACTAATGTCAGCTACAGTTCGGGCATTTACACAATACAGTAATATACTACATTACATTGAAGCTTGTTCTCATATTTTAGAAAAATCAAACAAACATGAAATACCAATTTGTTTTATTCGAATTGATGTAGCCCACGTCATAAAAATTGTTACAACATGGTTACCATTTCGCTCAGTTGATAAAAGAGTGAAAGAATTCATAGTACGTGTTATAGCGCAGATTATTTTATCAACCGATTTTCAGGATTTGAAATATTTATTACGTTGTCTTTTTTGGGTTATTCATAGTAAAACTGATGGTTTTTTATGTAATGGAAAGGAAACTTTCAGTGAAAAAGCTCGTATATACCTTCGCTCAAGAATTTCAAGTAATGATTTAATTCAAGGTTACATTAATAACGTTGAAGATCAGTTTTTTTATGAAAATAGTAGCACAAAAAATTGTTCAAATAATCCCGATTTTGAAACAGAATTATCTTCAAATAAAGGTCAAATAGAACAGAAAAATTATTCATTTTATCGTGTTGCTGAGGAAATTTCAGAATGCTGTGAATTTGATACAAAGGACCAAGAAGGTGATCACGACAATTTATTTTATTTGCCTACACTTGTGCCATTGGTATTGAAGTTATGTACTTATTTACCTTTGTGGTCCAGTATTATGTGTCATAATTTTGGTTATGGTGATATACCGCCAACCAGTGCATATGTAGAAAGCCAATTTTCAGATCTAAAGAACAGAGTTCTAAAGCATGCTGATACACCATTAAGATTAGATGATTTTTTAAAATTACATATTTTATCAATAAATGGCTCTATGAAATTAGTTACTGCTAAATTAAATGCCGAAAGTGTAAAAATAATACCTTGCGATCCAATTAATGCATTAGATTCGGTATGTACTGTAAATGAAAATTTGAACTTGAATAATAACACTTTGCCTCTTATTCCAAGAAAAAAAGAACTTTTACGCACATATTTAGAAGCAAATGTTGAACATTCTTCAAAAAATGTAAATCAGGAAGTTAATTGTTTTCAAATTCCATTAATAAGCGACGAGAAAAAAGCAGAAGAAAATTGGGGAAACATTCAATCAAAAAGTCCTAAAAAAAAGAACTCAAAATATTTAACTAAAAAAAGAGAAATCTTGCACAGAAATGTATTTTCAAAAGCTCGATCCAAGACAATAGGATTAATAAAAAATGGATCAAAGTCATCTTTTAAATCTATACGGTTACCAGAAGGGAATTTTGTATTATCAAACACATGCGCATTTGATTCAGTTATTCAAATTATAGCTGTATGTTATTGCGATAGCGTACAATACGAAAGATTTGTGGTTAGCAAAAAAGAAAATGACGCTTTATATGATCTTGTGTACACACTTTTACGCGATGGTGTCACAACTCAAACTTATAGAAAACGGGCAAAGATTTTACTTAAATATCATAATGCAGAATTAATGCCGCATAATATTTCATTGCTTTCAGTGGAACAGCCTGTCGATACACTTTGTAAAAAAATATTTCATGATCCGTCAGTTACATTTCAAATTAACTGCAAAAAATGTAAAAATGTAAGGAACGAGTACAAAATTATTATAGACGTTTGTATCAACATAAATATGGATGAAACTAAAGGACTATTAGAATATTTAAATGAAGAAATGAATTCTTTCAAGTTATGTAATGTATGTTCCTATTCAGATGCAGAAAATATTACAGCGATACAGTATAATGAACATTTAATATTTAATATAATTAACTTATCGAACATGGCTGATTTTCAAATTGAGTTATGTAAAATGCCATTAACTCTAGCTGTAAATTCAGATATTTATTATTTAAGAGGAGCTGTTACAACACCTAATAACCAAAGGTCAACGATTTCATATACTACTATAGGACATTACCATGCTCACTGTTATCGGGAGCCACTAAATGCATGGCAGATCTATGATGACACAAAAGAAGCAGTGATAAATGTAAATAATACAGAGCGTGTTAATATTCAGATTGTGGTATATTCAAAATAGTGCGCAGAACAGTATTGCTTGCTTTCAAAAATAGTTTTATGTGATTAGTAAATTTATATATAGTACATACAAATTTTTGTTATACTTCGGATTTTCTGTTTTTTTCTATTTCAGTGACGAGAAATTTCACCCGTGCTGATTATTTTGATTTATTCTATACGTTCTCTTTATAACTATATGTTTTCATTTTATATGCAAGATTATTTTTAAATAATGGTATAATATTGTTGAATTATATAATTTATTAAGATTTTTAAATAATTAGTGCTACAATTACATTTGGTTGTGCACTATTTTTATTCCTTTATTTAATTTTTTGTAATACTTCTTTAATTGAAATATTTTGGTTTTCCTATACCCGTATAAAAATAAATAATTTTGCAGCGATCAAATGTAAACGTTTTACTAATACTTTTTTTTCTGTCCCTTTATCATATTCTTTCTTTATCTTTATCTGATTTTATAAAAAGATATCTATTTAGATGTATCTGTTATTTTTTGAGAAATAATGAATTAATTCAGATAAATTTTTTTAATGGGAGAATTTGTGATTCTTAATATTTTTTTTTTTTTAATGGTTAATGAAATTGGATAGAGGATGCTGAAATTATAATAAATTGAAAAAAAATATTAATTTGAACAAACATACAATTAAACTTTATTGGAAAATATAGATTAAAAATAAATCACAGACTTGTTTCTGAAACACAGTCCTATATTCATGGCGTACTACAAAATTATAAATTAATAAACTATAACGTACAAATTTTAAATAATTATTTTAGATATTAAAAAAGTAAACCTATTAATTTCCTAATAAATAAAAATGTAAAATAATCAACAGCTTTCTAAGTGATATTTGTTTCGATTTTTGTATTAAACGATTATTTAGCAATGAACTGGTACACCAGCAACTTCATAAACCGCTTTTTGTTAATAACCATCAACTATTTTTCTTCAATATTGTGAAATAAAAATGTGCACAAACGATGAAAATTTGTGCACATTTCTGCACAAACGTAGCACGAACAATTGCACCATATTTTACAAAAAAATATTAATATAGGGGTGGGCTAATGTTTCAACAGCCCTCACCCCACCCGTTTTTCTTGTATATCGCGGGGTAGGAATGTGCACAAACGATGAAACCTTGTGCACATTTCTGCACAAACGATGCACAAACGATTGCACCATATTTTACAAAAAAATATTAATATAGGGGTGGGCTAATGTTTTTCTTGTATATCGCGGGGTAGGAATGTGCACAAACGATGAAACCTTGTGCACATTTCTGCACAAACGATGCACAAACGATTGCAGTTTATTTTGAAAAAAAATATTAAAGTGGGGGGGTCAACGTTTCAACAGCCCCCCACCATTTTTCTTTAATATCTCGGGATAGGAATGTGCACAAACGATGGAACTTAGTGCACATTTCTGCACAAACGATGCACAAACGATTGCACTATATATGAAAAAAAATTATTAAAGTGGGGGGGCTGTTGAAATGGACCCTTACCTTTGGTTAAGTTGCGTTCTACTTTTAGTCAAGAAAAGAGTCGTTCTCTACCTTTGCTAAGGAATTGCTCGTTTTCGCTGAAATTAATCACATTTATAATCTGTAATTAACAAAAAAAAAAAAAAAAAAAAAAAAAACGTAAAACAAGATAATTAAGTAAGTGTATCGCAGTAAAAGTTATACGTTCGCGCCATTACTGGTAAACACATATTAGGATTAGATCAACTCCCTTAAAAGTAGTAAATCTTAATTAAAAATTAAATGACGTAATCAATCACGAAATTTTTTTGTCATAAACATGTGCGCCCATACGTATTGCTTTCGTTGTGCAAAAAAAAAAAAAATTGTATAATTTTATTCGATAGTTTTTAATTGATGTGCGACGAACAGTCGCAAAAATGAACTCATGTTTGCTCGTTCCACTCGCTCAGTTTGTTATTTCTTCCGGAGAACTCGTTACCGACTTAAAAATGTAACAGGCTCGGGCATAAAAAAAAAAAATAACCGAATACATGACGCGCGTACTAATAATATATTCGAATATTTTATAAATTTCTCAAAAAGAATTACCGGATTTAAGAATAATGATATATCGTTTTAATTACTTGCCGCTAGATAAAATAAGAGCCAAAGTGTGGCCCGACTTGTTAGAATTGGAACCGGAAAACTACGAACCAGCGCCTAGTGAAGAAGAACTAACGTCGCACCGCGAATATCACCAAGTGGTCTTAGACGTAAATAGATCGTTGAAAAGATTTCCTCCCGGTATTCCTTACGAACAACGAGTTTTAATGCAAGATCAGCTCATTCGTCTGATATTGCGGGTTATCATGAAGTATCCAAGTTTACAGTATTATCAGGTACCGAATGTAATTTACGTTTAAATTATCCTCGTTAATAATTTCGGGAATAATTTTTTTTTTTTTTTTTTTTTCGTTAAAAAAACATACTATTTTATTTTATTCTAATATTATTTGGAGCTGACAAGTAAATCGTTGAAAATATTTATTTTTAATTACGAAAGGGCTATCACGATGTTGCAATTACATTCCTTTTGGTTGCGGGAGAAGATGTAGCCTTTCATATTATGGAAAAATTGTCGGTCGATCACCTAAAACATTTTATGGAACCAACAATGGAAAAAACTTCTCAGCTGTTAGACTATATATTTCCATTATTGGACTATATGCAACCAGAATTGTGCGAGTATATTGAAAGGTACGGCGTCGATTTCTAAGTATTTACATTTCGTGCAGAATACGATGTTATCGATAATATCGATTATTACTTTCTCTCGGCTGCAAAAAAATAGTCTCGTATTTATCCGAAGAGTCGATTATGTATTTAGAGTGTGGTGGTAAACTTCATTTTGTCGATTGTGGAGGGCACGCGCAACGAATAATATTCTGTGACGAGCGACAAAATCCACATCGTCCTCGTATAATAAAAAAGAGTGAATCTTTGTTCCATTCATTTTGATTAGTAGAGTGCCAACAGAAGGTTTTTTCGCATGACGTATAGGTACCAATAAAAAATTACAAAAAATACATTTAGCGAATTACAACATACTTTTTATAATTACTGACTTTGCGTTATATGCGTCCGACGATACATTATCAGTTTTGAAATCAGCGGATTGGCTTTTACTCGTAATATTCGCGTTTGGAACTCTGAAATCTTGCATAACGGGATTTTGAATATTTGCGAAATACCCCGTACGATTATTCGCAGGTTCAAAAGGACTGGTAGTTGTTACCTGTGTGAATACGCGTTTTTACGGATATTATTAAAAGATTGTGTACGATGCAGTGTGATTAAAATTTGTAACTACTTTTTTTCCGAGAAATGTTTTTTATAATAGATTAATCAGAAACCAGTTGCCCCGAATATTGTAATGGAAAACTTCGCTATTTTTTTATTGTTTTATTTATTTTTGTCGTAAGCGATTTTTCTTGCATGTCTGTATGCGTTCGCAATTTTATTTAACGGGTAAAAATGCATTTATACGAGGTCTGTTATAATTACAACGCCGATATGCCTATAATTCAATAATTCGTACTTACATATCGATGATTTTATTTAAATATTTCACATTAAAGTAATTTTCAAAATATTCGTACGAATACAATGATGATACACACGCGTGGCAATTATGTTTCTCGACTAAGTTGTATCTTGCTCTCGCTTGTGCTGTATTAGTTGTCATTGGAATGTCTTTATTAGCCACATTTAAACTACATAAGCTGTAATTACGAAGCTTTTCGAAATTAAGCGAATCGTTATATACGGCAATAATTGAAAATATACCGAACATTCTCCTATTCGTATACGTGTATTCATTTTTTACATTAGGAAATGCTCTGCTTCAACCAAATATAAGCCAATGTCTGTGACGGCTTATTGAATGGGAACTTAAATGAATCATTTTTCGAATACAGCGGTAGATAAAAATGGTCCAACACTCTTATCTAGATGACTTCATTTGTTGCGTTAAAAAATTCTCTGCTTTAGTCAAATGTAAGCCAGTTTCAGATGGCTTATTAGGCCTTAAGGTTTCCTATGAATAAATTGTGAACAGCAGTATTTTCTCATTAGACGTCTATTTTTATTACACTAATAATTCGCGTTCGCTTCAGTCTCCTGTGCAAGATAGACCGTGATGGCTCACCAGACGCTGGAAAGATTTTAAAGTGCTTATTTAGAAATTTTTCCTGTGTTTCGTCGCTTTTTTCTTCAAATTTTATGGTCGTCTTTGTTTAAATTTAAATACTGATATTTTATTGTTTCGTTTAATTTAATTATTGTGGTTTTATTCGATCGGAAGAGAAAAAAAACAACATGAAAACCGGTTCCTTTCAAAACAATTTTTATTCGGACCGCAATTTTGCGGTTACATCTATTGTTTGCCACAAGTATAGAATAATTTTTATAAAAATCTGCTTTTTAATGAAGAAATGATTGATTAAGAAGTTGTTCCAGATGAGAAATTATTTTTTCGAAGTTAATATGTTCCTATGTGTATTTGCTCTTTAATAATTCCTTGATTATGTAACTGTTAGGCGTTAATGTAATTTTTAATAGATTTTCGAATTGATTTAACTTTTATTTTTTCTCTCCATAAACGTTTCGCTCATAGCATTTAGTTCGAAGTTAATTATAAGATATTTATTCGTTTATGAATTTGAGTATTAATAAGGGCAAAATTTTTTATATATTGGAAAATTAACCCTTCCGGCCGTTCGACTTTCACTGGTATTTACAACAAATCATGTAGCTTTTTTTCATCGAATCATCTGTGACCATATATAGACTTTAAAGCTCTTTCTTATACAACATAATCAGCCGTATGACGATCTTCCAAGTTTTTTAATTTAGAATACGCTACTACATAACTACCTGATCTAATTTTTTATACGTTTTTCGCGTGTGCTTGTAAATTTTATTAAATTAAGGTGAACTGCACTAATGTACCGATAACCACCTGTTTAGTAACTTCAGAGAGTTTAGATAATTACTATTTTTCAGATTGTAACTGTGTTGTTCAAAGAAAATCGTAGTACGTAATTTGTAATTATCATACGTGTTTGAATTATAATTGACCTCTCATAAAATATTTTTACAGTAATCCACACTGTTTTTTAACGACGTAGCCGTTGTAGCACGGCATTTAATTAGAACAGTAATACCCTTTAGTAGGTAAGCACACAAAGAGAAATTATTTGAATTAAATATAATAACTAATTTAAAAAATTTCTACTTTATGGTAGTTCAGTTTGTTTAAATTGTGTAAATGTTTGATTTAATGTTAATCTTTCTTACGGGTAATAAATGTTATTTAATAAAACTAATTTTTTTTTTTTTTTTTTTAGATTGAGTAAATCAAACTGCGAATAATTTATCGTCTTCTTATTATTTCGATTCTTTTGAAAATTTATATTTCGTTTTTGCGTATTCCACGGATTATCGATGTCTCCCTAGATAACCTTTGCACTAACTTAATCTTGTTATAATACTAGAATCTGTAATAGATTTCACAAAAGGTGGTGTTTAAAATATTCTTGTAAATCATAGTTTCGTAATTTGTATGAATCTTTTAAACTAATGTACTAAGATAGAGAGTTGTTCGAAAAATTCCTTGATAATAAATATCGGATACATATAGAAAAGTATTAATTTCCAGTTGTAAGATTATGATCTGAAGATCTTATTTAACGAAGTGACGATTTTACGATGTGAGTTTTCTAACGCTGTCCGTTTTATTATCACCCGCACAGTGATCCATTTTATGAATTTAATGACTTGACATAAATTATAAAATAATTATTTTTAAAAATGTCGATTAGTTTCGCTCGATGACTTATCCGAAACTGGTCGGTATTTTTAAATATTATTGTTTTATTTTGTATGTCTTTGTGTTTATAATTTATTTGTACCCAGTTTTAAGTTCGTACATAATTTTGTTATTTCCCCATTGGGAGAACATTCGATCAATACATATTCTCCTCGCTTCCACGGCTATTTATGAACATTGATATTTAAAAAACAAATTTTATATTGTAAAAAAACGTATTGAAACATTAAAGTTAAAATCTACCCGACATACTTTGGAGAAAAAATTACTTCATAATTGTGATATTACGTGAATTTAAATAAAATTTCGTCTATATAATACCACAATTGAAATTTTGTCTGTGAAACGTGTTGAGTAAATTTTGGTTTTGTTATTTATTTGTAGTTTGTTTAACTATGTAAACAAAATTAGTAATAACTGTATTCTTTTTGCGTGTAATAACGAGTGAACTGATAGGTGTTTGGTATCACTTTGTTTCGATTATTGTATGTAGGTATTGGAAATATTTTCTGCATCCGCTTCACTTAAATTATCCGGAACAGTTGATTTGAAATCGTAATATTCAAAATGTTCAGTCTAGGTTCTCAGCTATCTTTAAAATAATACTTAAATGTGTATTTACATATACCTATTTACCGTTTTAGCAAATGTTTATATTTGTATCAGAATTTAATTAAATCAACTGTCGGGAAACCACAAAGGACGCTTCTCAACGCGGTTTTACGAAATCTTTTGACCAATTTAAAAGTTAAGTCAGTAATGTGTATTCATTAAAAATTTTCCTAAGAATAAAACGTTTTATATTTGAACAATATTAAATAATTAAAATTCTCGTTGAAACTTTTTTTTCATTTACTTTATATAAGATAAGATCAGATAAAGACGTGGAATATTCCTATGAATATTTCTTAAGAAATAATTGACAATTTTATATTGATTATTATTTAATACATCGCCGGATCCATTATTGAGTTTTTTTCAATTTTTTTCGATTTAGGTAATTTGGCTAGTGTTAAAAATTCTAATGGAACTTTTCGTTTTTGCGTAACTTTATGTTGAGTTACCCGTTCGCATTTAATAAACAGTCCCATTATAATGAGAATGTTGAAAGGTGGTTTTCGATAACACAAAATCGTTAATAATAGGTTTAAGTTTCCAACTCAGCGCTTGTCCCATTCTTCACCTTTTGGCCTGTCTACCGTATTAATACTGTATATTTAAAAATCTGCTTTATCGTCTTTTATAAACCGGTATAATATTTTACACTTGGTTGAAAGTGGCTGAGCTACAATTTGCACGGCTGTGCCAATGGTAAGGTTCTTAAAATCGGTAAAATCGCTGTTAATAAAATTATTCTACTTTTTTTCAAGTCTAACGCATTACTAAACCGCATGCTCCAGCCATTCTTCCAATTCAAGAAATTCACGTGCATTACTATCACCTAAACGAGAACCGGATGAAAGACATTACAATTATGCGAATATTTTATTATATAATCTCTGCCTATGTCCTTTACGATTCTTGGATGTTAATCGATTGACTTTTTGAATTATATTCTATGCGCTGGTCAACCTCTTGTGCAATGTCTACCGTTTATTTCATAAATATTTTGTTATATAGTATGCCTTCTCAAATTTAAATTTATTTATTTCATTGCATAATTTTCTGACCTTTTTCAGAGAGTTGACTTATATTTCATTTTCCGTGCGCTGATGTCCACTTGAAAACTACTATTGATCCTTTTTTTTTAACCTACATAATATTTCCCTGATTTTTGTTTCGAAATTGGTAATTTTTTTAGGAAAATAGTTGTTAATTTTTTTTAAAACTTCCAAATGAATTCGTTAGTATCAATATCTTTTTGTTGTAATTACTTTTTATTTATTCTAATGGCATATTAATGGCATATAACTCTATCATATAAGAAAACCTGGCATATATATCATTCAAGCGACTTTTAATGCTCCTCCATTTATGTAATAGAAACAGATGAAATCGTTCAGCGGTTATGTCCATGGAGCCGTCAGTAAAGATTAATCCGTAAACGATATAATATTATAATTATTTCATCGAACCGATTGTAATTTAACTTTTTATTTATTATTTGAATGCAATTTTTTTCAACTTCTACTTCTAAAAAATTCCATTTCTTTTCATTTCAAGTTAGTGATTTGTAATTTTCGGTTTAAAATAATGTTCAAGTGGTGATAGGTTTTGAGAGCTCCTAATAACCGGAACGACAGCTTTTTCCTTCCAAACGCTATTTTATATAAGATTATTCAACTTAATTTGTTTATTGAACGTATGATTTCCTTGTTCCTTAATTTGCAAATTATATTTGTCCCCTATATATTACAATTGCAAATTAACTAGAAGTTCGCTTATTTATGCGTAAATGCAAAGCGTGGGAGTGCATTTTATGACTTTTAAACATATTTTTAATCCTCTATTTTGTATTGTTTGTAATTTTTCGAAGTTGGATTTATTAAAATTTATAAATCAGCCTTTCTAATTTCATATGTTGTGATATTAAGGATACATCTAAAACCGGTGGGTGCACCCCTCCTCCCCTTTGTATTCGGATATAACGTAGGGTACGTTTAATCTTTCACATTTAATTAACTAATTCAGTCTAACTTAGTTTTGAATCAAAAATTACCATTGATCTGTTATTAATTTTAATTAGTAAGGAAATTAAATTTCTTTTTCTTGTAATTATTAATATTTTCGTGATATTTATTTCTAATTTTAAGTCAGTAAAGTTATCTATAGTAGGCATGGGTAACTCCGGACACAGTTATATCCTCGGAAATATATCCACGGTCAGACACAAATCCATCTCTGACGACATGATTTAATATATCTGAACTACGGAAGATGTCACACAACGAACAAATGTCATTCCGGGCATAGTTGAATTCACCTTTGGTTAGAGTAATTTGATGTATCTCCACTGCAAAAGGTCAAACTTTGCCTTATTACCGTTTCACGGAATTACGTTGTGTTCATAGATTGCAGTATAGAGAGATAATAACGACGGTTTGATTTAATATTTTCAAATTTGGATAAGTAATGTGATCTACGAATTTAATGCTCGGCGTTATTTAACGCAATGCGAACTAGCTATTTTATCAAAAAAAGTGCCGGTAAATCGAAATTGCGTGAAGAAAATGCGTATCGTGTTCAAGGACGTTTTATAGCTTTGTGCGTTCAGAGTGCTACGCAGAGTTGGAGTTGAATACACAGCGAAGAGTACGATTATACACTAGATATGAGATACATAACTCTACCGAAGTTGGAGTTGAGAAGCGAATATATATCCACAGTCGGAAAGGACACATATATGTACCCAAAACTCCTTTAGCGAAGTTTATTTGGGAATCTCTAATCTATAGCTATGTTTAAAGTCGTTGCAGAGGTATATATTATCAAAAGTCATCGGCATATTGAACTAGTTGCATATATTTGCCTGTGGAAATTTATTCGGTTCATTTATGTATAATCTTCTTCTTTTGTCTTATCCGCTTAGCGAACGTTAATGACCAATGTGTTCAATAATTCCCTATTACGCGCCACATCCATTAGTTTCCCCTTATAGTATTGTTGATGTCTACCAAGCTTTTTATGTTGTCTAGCCAAGACATTCTCGGTCTGCCATGCTTACGTTTTCCGTCTACTTTTCCTTGTAATATTGGTTGCAGTAGCTATAGTTGATTTTCCGTTTTTTAAATTAGGGTCAGTAGTTCCTGGGTTTTTTGTAAACGTCGTAACACCTCTTCATTAGTTACATTTTGAGTCCAGCTGATCTTCAAAAGCCGTCGATAAATCCACCTTTTGAATGCTTCAATCCTCTTCGATGCAGCTGCTGTTAAATGCGTTTCTTGCTGCCTCTATTCTGCATTTAATCTCCATATCCGAGTTTGCCTTGTCTGTAATTCAACCTCTTAATTCCACCTTTTCCTCTTTTATTATAATTTCATCTTTCCCTCGTTTTTCTCTAGATATTACCATATACTTTGTTTTATTAAAATTTATTTTAATTCCGAAGTTCTTTGCATATCCGAGCACATCCTCGATTAATCTTTGTAGGCCTTCTCGGGAACTAGCGATAACCGCAGTATCATCGGCGAATCTAATATTATTTAAGAGTATGTCATTTATACGAATTCCTTCTAGTGATTCGGCAGTAACCGATTCAAAAATTTGTTCCGAGTACACATTGAACAACATTGGCGACAGTATGCAACCCTGTCTTACTCCACGTTCAATCTTAATATCATGTGTTTCTTCGTTTCCTATCGTAACTGCAGCTTTCTATTGATAGCATAAATTCCTGATACATCTTAAATCGTTCGCATTTATTGTTGTTTTTACTAAGACTTCAAACATTTTATTATGTTCCACCTTATCATAGGCGTTTTCGAAGTCTATGAAGCATATATACATATCTTGACTCAGATCGTTATGCATAATACAAAAAATAATTAATTTAATATGTTTCCTTTCAGTCTTCGTCAGGAAATACTGAGCGATGAGGAGTTTAAAGATACCAATGGTTTTTCTACATCTGTAATAATTGTAAATCTAATTTTATCTGTTATACCTAATTTTTGCAGCTATTTATTGATAAATCGATTATAACAAATGCTGATCTAATGTCAATAAAAATCGTGATTGTACACTAGCTCTTAGTTAACATACTCGTAGTTTATAAATCTGAAGTGAATGCAGTTAGCGCATTCTTAGTTCGCGATCCTTTCTGAAGTTCGATTAAACTTAAGGAAATTGGTTATTTTTAAGCACCTAGCACAGATATGTATCTTTAATAATAATTTATAATTTTTTCCGAATACACGATAGATAAGAGTATATTCTCGCCTATGGGACTAATAGTTTACAGTCTGCGCCCGGCTTAAATATCGGTCTTTTCATCTAACAGATATAAATGCAATCTTTAGAGAATAACTGACGGTTTAGGGGGTATTCTGGTCTAGAATTTTGAAAAAATCAATTTTTTTTTTTGGCATATTCTTAAAGTTTAGATTTTTAAGAATATACCCTCGAAAAAAAAATTTAAATTCCAATAATTTACGGAGTTACAGCTATTTTAGTGACGCAGCAACTAAATCCGTCACGCCGGAGCTGATTATTTTTGGTATGACATTATATAAATGTATGAATATAGGCAACTGCAAACATTTGAAAATCGATTAACCGAAGGTCCTAGTAACGTATTTTTTTGAAAACCTTTTTATGTTCAGTGTTCAGTTCAGCTCAATTTAGATTCAATCTTCAAGAAACGTAGACGTACGTGCGCTGCTGACAGTTAAAAAATAAATCGTTTTAAGTATTAAGTTTAATTTTTGTGAATAAAATATGAGACGGATTCGGCACTTGTGACGCTGTTCGAGCTAGAAAATATTCCCTGATATTTCATTAATTCACAATTTCGCAAACATCGTTCTAATTTGCCATCGGTATATGGTTCCGCCAAGGATGCTTACTCGGCCAAAACCAAAAATCTCCGTGTACGTTCGTAAGAACAGTCGAATCGGGTAGAGACTGCCTTGATGTCTGAGTGGTAGTAGTCGAAAGCGAAGACAGTAATATGTGCCTGAGTGCATCCGTACTGTGTGTCGAGTAACATCGAGTTGAGGGAAGATTGTAAAAACCCCGTTAAAAGCAGATATACATATATGCAGGAACACGGACAATTGAAATCGCAAATTATATAGCTGTTTGCATTTTCAATAAAGGCTTCTTACCAATTTTAAAAGTTATCAATGAGAACTACTATTGGTCCCGAAGCTTATGCGTTCGCTACTAAATGGGACAATAGTCGAATTGAGCGCATCGGTAATAGGCATCTGATGCTTCTAAGGAAGTCAGAACTGCTCGTGAATAATAACGAGCTTCCGAAAATAACGATTTTGAAGTCGAAGAAGGCGCATTCAATGGAATCGCCGATTAACAACATGTAACTCTATACTCTGATTTCGGCAATACTTAATGTTTCATTTGTCTTGTGTCTATTTTGTGTATTGTCTTTATTTTTTTTAGTTTAGTTGAAATTTAGGATGGTTTTTTCTTGTCTAAATTTACTTAGAATTAGTGGACTATCGGTTAGGCTCTAAATATTTTTCTTAGTTCTTTTATTTGTTTAATTTGAACTGTTTAATTCTTCTTGCGCATATGTTTTTTGCGATTAATGTTAGTAATTTTCTACTTGGATCCTCCTTTAAGTATGCGATAGTTATTGTATGGCTTAGTTATTTTGATTAACATTTGTGATTTCTGAGAATTCTTCATAACTTTGAGATATGTCGAACCTATTTGTAAAGTTCATTGAGTAAAGCTGTGAATTGAGAGATCCTTGTTTGATACTGAAATTTCTATAGCTGCTTTTGCATAGCATATGTATGTACTATCAGATGTCTTACATCTCGTTGTTTCCATCTTCTGGGACCGAAGTAGTGGTTGGGTATAAATGTAATATGATGCGTTTCATTATGTTCTGTTATTGTATATTCACCCGATAAACAGTTGCCCGCATAATTTGTTATTAACTTTACACTACTCCATGTTATGTGAGTAACTAAAACACAAATAAACATAAATAACATACATGAACCGAATATACATTAGTTTACGATGAAATCTAATTTTATGGGTAAATACATACTTAGTAATTCCTTACTCTAAAAAAAATAACGTGACCTCTAGATAGAAAATATTTGTGAATTTACCGCTATTCGGTGTTTGTTTATTTGTTTTTTTGTTGTATTTTTTTAATATGATCGAGTTATTTTTTTTATTATGAATAATCCACAGCCTAATCCACTAAAATTGTTTCGCTCATAACTTCATTCGGCTTTCGTATTACTGCTGCTCTCCACGAAAAATACGAACAAATGTAAGAGTTTAGTCCACGTCGCTTCCTTAATAAGATCGTTAGCTGTTATAATAGTCATTGTTTTTATTAGGAATTTATTTCTTCATATTTCATCCATTTCTTTTAATATATCTAATAGAGTTCTAAGTTTGTTAATGAATTGGCGATTTTGAGGCTACTAATATTTAATGGCTTATTATACTCAAAAATAACTTTATTTTCGAGGTATTCATCGCTACCTTCGTATAAATAATTTTGTTGCTTTGATTTTTTAGCACTTTATCGTGCATATTATTACTGCTTAAATCCGCGTTATCATTAGTAGCGTCTACTTATTTGTATTACTGATAGTATTTAAATCAATTGTTAATTTCATTTTCGTCGATCACCACCGTCTATAACTTTATTATTATTTTACTTGTACTATCGCATCTAAAACGACCACCACCCGCTCGTATCAATGTTGAAACGGTACTACGCTGCAAAGCGTCTGACTCGCGTCCAGGGATGCCACCACGGATTTAGTCCGCGGAATTATTAATTATTATTTTATTAATTATGATTATTAATTATTAGATTAGCCAAGAAATTGGTTGCGCTTTAAAGATTTGTATTTTAAAATTTATCTACAACTATTTTACTGGGACGGTCGACCGCTAAAAACACACGTTAATTAAACTAGATACGAACATAATATTACGACGATTAATAAATATAAAATAATTCAATACGTATCTCTGTTGTCGGCCGGGTGGTGCAAGATCCTGGATGGCGGTGTCTCGTTGGTCCCTTAAATCGGTAGGTCTGCAGGGGGAAATTCGGTCCGCGGTATTTTAGGAGCAATTAACGAATTATACCCCGTACACTTTTTTAATTATAACAATCGGAATTACGAGCTTTCGCGTTTTTAACAGTCGAATTACAGCCAGTGGCCAACTTGAGCGAATTTTTCACTTTTTTACTGGTCCGATGACCAAGACCGAAAACTATATCGTACCGACTTCGACCGTGACAAAAATTAGACTGACTTCGCTCTTTTTAGACGGTTTTGCTTGCCCTCGACTCCGGCTCATTCCAGTCGTTGTTTTTCGTCGGCATGTTCTTTATGATTCGTACTATTCATTTTTTCCGAATAGTCCTCCGTGGGTGACGATGCAAAATTCCTTTCTCCCTAGCCAACAACGGGATTACACACATACGCACACTTACGCTCACACCATTTGCCCGATAGTCTATTAAATTAAATTTTTAATATTTTATTTATTTGTTAAGTTATTTTGGTTTTATTTTGTTAATTTTTTGTCGAACCATGTATAATGGTCACATTACAATATCCATAATATTAAGACAACATTAAGCGCTACCTGGTGATTGTGCGTAAAATATAGATGTACGGATAAATAGATCAAACTTGGAAATGCACCATTAACTAACGTTCAATAACAGTGGTGAAATAAACATATGAACTGATCGGTAAGATAACTCGATAAACACAAAAAATATGACTGCTATAGAACTTTATCACGGCAAAAAGTGCCTCCTTAACTGTTTAACATATTGAACTACTGAATAATGACGTCTCTCACTGCTGGTATGCTCGCCATTATCCTTGTTTTGATGTATTTAAATTATCTGTAAGTTTGCAGCTCTATAATTATCACAGTGATGTTTGATGCCAGTACCTGTTTAACTGATAATACATTTGTTATCTAACGAAAAATTTATATTAGAAAATTTGTCTTTTTAGTTTTCACCCGTTTTTTTTGTTTTTTTTTTCCCTCTATTCATGCCATTATGTAAGTCCCGAGTACTTTCCGGCCAGAATTATTTATTTATTATTTTTTGGAATTCCCGATTTATCGTTAAATGTAATATGGTTTGATTTATCTTCATTTAATTTTATCTGTTTAATATCTGATATGAAAGTAATGTTGGTATACATATACTTCTTGCCTTTTACTATATTCCTTAATAGTGAATATTTCAGATTTGGTAACAGAATTCGTGCATTATATCGATGTATAAAAAAGTTACCAGATTGGTATTTTATTTTTGGTTTAGAAAAATTTTGAATACGTATTGCAACATATAATACAATATAATAGGCATTTTGTATTTTGATTACAGGGCGGAAGTTGGTACGGTTTTTTGTTTGCCATGGTTTTTAACTTGGTATAGTCACACTCTTACAAAATATGAACATGTTGTTCGATTTTACGATTATTTTTTAGCATCGCCACCGTTACTTCCTCTTTATTTGATACCGGAAATTATTGTTTATCGCCAAGAGTATATCTTTGAGACTGACTGTGATATGGCTAATTTACATCTTGTTTTGTCGCAGGTTTGTAAGTGATTTGTATATTATGATAACGTATTTATTTTTCTCCCTATTAATTGAACTCTTTGGATAATGCGTAAAATGTATTTAAAAAAATGAGTTACTGAATAAAAAAGAGTTCCCGTGTAGAATGTCTGTTCGTTCTAAGTCTTATTAAAACAATAATAGGCATCTGTTGGGGCTCTAAGAAAATTCCTCACATATGCGCAAACGTAAATATATTTTGAAGTGAAACTTCAATAAGCGCGTTTTATATATAAATAAAGATGTGGGGAGTTAACATGAAAAACGAGCGAGCGTACGTTGTGACTACTAATAGTTCTTAATACTTACATCTAAAAATTTGTAATAGACATGTAGCCAGCAATCTATTGAATTAAAATTGACGTGCTCAGCTCTCTCCGTTGCGCGTATACGAGTAGCGTGCTCTCTTTCTTACTCGTTACAAGCGGCAGATCAAGTGTTAACGAAGATAACGAACAGTTCGCTCCTTTTGTACATAATAGTTGTACTCAATCGTAACTGTCCACGCTTATACAGTGCCTTATTTATTACATTTTAAAAATGTCACCAAGTGATGAAAAAATACATGATGAGTTTCCATGGAAAACAAAAATTCATTCAAAAATTATTTCAAAAAGCACCAAATCAACGGCTAGTTCTTCTGAACAGTTGGGGATACATGTACTGTTCAATGTAAAACGGAAAACGGAAAAGAAATAATTATTACCGCCATTTATATTTCTCCAAATCAAAGGGTCCATGATATAATTAAATTTATACATAGAAGATTACTCCCTTTCACTGCCGATGGTTTTATTAAAAGAAAATTTACATACACTTCCAATGATATTAGCTAGAGACTTCAATGTCAATTTTGCATCAGACGATTCTTTGCCTTTAATAGAATTTCTTCAAACCGAACTTCAATTAAATATTAATAATAATCCAGATGAATCAACGACAAAGTACCGGAACTATCATTGATGCAGTATTTTCTAGATGATAAAATTACATAAAAAACAACCTATATTTCATATTTTAGTTACCATAAGCCTATTGTACTCGTATCTTTTATAGATTCCAAGAATCAATGAAAAACATTAATAAAAAAAGTGCACTGATTTTTTATTTCTTTTTGCTTTTCTTTCGGCGAAACTTTATAAATATGTTTATAAGAACTACAGATCTCCCTATTTGGTTCTTACTCTTGGTAAATTTGGTACTAATACTATAACTTTAAATCGAAGTTGGGGAAAACGCTTTTAAAGTTTCACTTCTGCCCTGTGCCTCGCGGCACATTCAGATTTTTTATTTTTTTTTGGGGGTATTAAATTATATTTATATGTGCACGCATTTTCTGCACATATTGTTTATATTAGTTGTTCCAAATCGTTAAAATTATCGAAAGAGTGGCATCGTGCATCATAATTTGCGGATTCAACATTTTTTGTCGTTAATGTTAGTGATATGGTCAACCGTTTTTTTTATTTCGATTAAGATAAAATTAATGTTTTTCGTATAAGAATGGCATAAAAAATTACTTGTTTATTCTACGCAATAAATGTTTTAATAATGTAGTAATTTTTTATACATCACTTAATCTATGGTTTTATGCATAAACGATGCGTAATTGTTTTGATTAATATTACATCATTCTGCCTTTTCGTAGTAAACTGAATTATTGAACATCGTAACTTCTATTTTAATGCGTCTCGTATGACTTTTCTTCATTAACCTCTATTTCGGCTATTTTTTATTACTTAATTTCGAGTTTGTCCGTTCGTTGCTCTGTTACGGTATCTGTTCATCGGATCGATACGTTCGAGAAGGGTTTTTTTTCCCCTAATTGCCTGATTAAAATACAGTTTTCGAGTTCATCCTCTTCCTATGTACGATGTCTAAATATTTTAGGGGTTTTTGTTGACGGATTACAGAAAGAAGACGTTTGACTTTAAACCACTGTGCCACATGCAGGAAGCTCGGAGCATGAGAAGGAAAACCTCTAAGATCAGCTGAGTGCCTTCATACGCAGCATACTAACAAATGAACGCATATTAATAGGTGGAGACCTAAATGGACATGTAGGTGCAGCAAGAGAAGGATATGAGCGGCAACATGGAGGTCAGGGTTATGGAAACAGAAATGATGAAGGGCATAAAATCCTCGCATGCGCGGAAGAACAAGATTTAGTAATAGCAAATACCTTTTTCAAGAAAAACCGAGCCCACATTGTCACCTACGTGAGTGGAAATCATGCTAGCCAAATAGACTACTGGCTCGCAAAGAAAAGAGACGCTAAACTTGTGTTAGATGCTTAAGGTAATACGGTCAAAAGACATAGCACCACAGCATAGAATGTTAATTATGGATATCCTTCTAGATTTAGATAGTCCAGTCGCAATCGGCTGACACTCGCAGTCAGGATTCACATACTTGAAGAAAAAAACATAGCCGATATGACGCCACTGCGAACAGGAGCCTCTAACAGTCGAACACATATTAACAAAGTGCATTTTTTCTCAGTCGTATCGCTCGATTCCGAGCGTCATGACTACCTATTTGTACAGAATAAGCAGCGTTCATGGCAATTGCTATACGCAACGCGATAATTGCAGTCGCTTGTTATCACGCTACAAGTGCAATCCCGCGTGTGTCTGCTTGTGTGTACTAAACTAGCGCGCATATGATGGTATACGTGGTGGTTTTCCATTGCCTTCCACGTGATTATTAGCGAGTATTTTAATTTAATTCTTTGTAATAGGTTCTGTCGTCGCCCGGGATCGAACCCGTGACCTCTGTAACATAAGTCAAGCGCTCTAGCAACTAGGCTATCGCGACGAACAAAGTGCATACCACTCCGGAAATGTACCATCCTAACCACAACATTTCAATACACACGGCACTTTCTGATAATCTAGAGGAACTTAGAAGGACTATCTAGTTTTTGAAAACAGCAAATATATATCCGCTCATTTAAGAAAATAGTCTCGGTGCCTCTGACCTAAGTTGTAGTATATGGCACCTAAAAAAAAAAAAAAAAAAAAAAATCTCGATCCGTAATCCATTTTAAAATTAAATAATTATAGATTAAATATTGAGGCGTATATTTTAAATTGTATTTAATGCACTAAGTAATTCTTTGGTGTGTGTGCATGTTATTGTTGTTAAGCTAAATAGAATTATTACATAGAATGTTTGTTATGATTACAATATCTTTTTACGGTGCTACTTCAATACATTTTCTAAAAAATATAATTATCTTTGTTTTGGCCCAAAAGCTCTTTTCTTGCATCATAAATAAATACTAACTTTTTTCTCCATCATTCATTCTCTTCTTTTCTTTTCCTTTTGCAATAACTTTTCTCTATTTCCTCTTTTTTTCTTCCACGACTTTCCTTTAAATTCCTTCTTTACTCTGTTTTAAAAGAACTTTTTCATTAGATTAATATGTTCGAAACGTTCATTTACTAGTTTAAAATAAATTATTTTTTTTATTATTTACAATTTTTTCAAAAAAACAAAGACTTGTGAATTTTTTAATGATGTGTACAAAAAATAATTAATGCTTTTTGAATCGCATATGTTACCTATTCATAAAAAAGTTCAAAGTAGACTTGGTACATTATCAGTCATTGAATGATAAATATCTGGTTCCTGTTTCATTAGAGTGAGAAATTGTGTTTTTTGCGAATAGTTTTTCTCGCAATAAAATCTTGCTCTAATAACTTCTGCATCAAATGGATTTCGTACAGCTAATAATTTAAATCTGAAGTCCGACACATAGAGCTATTGGCCAACGCCGAAAGTTGGAGGAAAAAAGCCAAGTGCTGATGTATGTTTTTGTGTTGAACGTTTTAGACGTTGACCGACAGCTAATCTTATTTGTTCAACATTTTCTAGAATCCGTACATTATAATGCTGCTTTTTTTTCCAGTACAGAAACTGTATTGTACTTAATTACATATTTTTTTCTCTCGTTTAAGCATTACATTAAATACTATCGTTATTCCTGTAGGTGTCATTAAAACAAAACGGCTACTGATGTTAGTTCATTTTTGTTAATTTCAGAATTTTTACAGAAGAATGTCTTTGAAACACTTATCCCACTCATTCTTTAATAAATCTGCAAATTAACTTCAGTTTAACGGTATATTTTATTTTTTTATGAGCTGACGAATGTTATATTTATCGAATAGTTCGTTGGTAATTTTTAAAATAGACATGATGGTTTGTAATTTTAATTCATTTATTTACATAATAAATTTTTGGCAGATGCGTGTATTTTAAATTATGCAATTTGTTTATAGTTGCCGGAAGATTTACCGTTTGATGCATTACTTCAGAAAGCTTCGAAACTTTACGAAAATTATCCGCCAGATTTGATAGAAAAGAAGTCCAAAGAACGATCATGGAAAAAGTATAATTTGCGATTTAATACTATTATTACGTATTTCTCTATTTTTATAAACATATAATCGAATCATTTAAAGCGTTGTGAAATGCGTTAATTGGTAAATATTTCGGTGGAAGAAATCTTTTGAAACATTTTTCGTCTTAGGAGGCTGTTAATTATTTTATGTTTAATGGTTGTCGATATGTGGTGAGTAAACAGAGAAACATATTTCAAGAATATCTGCTTCAAAGGTTGATACGACACATATTAATAGGTTTTTACGTTTATTGTAGAATAATATTACGCGCGTGTGTGTGTAAATTAACGCTCTTAGTGTTATTATTTGTTGTCAAATTTTTAATTATCACGTTATAATTAATCACGAAATTTCAGTCGATTTTTTTTTAAATCTTAATATTTTATTTTTATCCTATCATAAAATTTTACAAATATCCATTTAAATCTCGTATTAAATTTTTTTTTTATTTTTAATTTTCCCCTCATAAATTATTGATTTTAACCCTTAACTAGTCGCGTGTTGCATTTTGTGCAGCAGTACAAAAATCATGGCCAGAATTTTTAATTATTTATTTATGTAAATGTAACAAAGGGTTATTTAAACAGTAAGTTTATTATTATTGTAAAATATGTTAATTGGTAATTGTATAAACACTAATAATAGATAAGAAAGTAAAAAAAAAAAAATTGAAAGAAAAATTATTTTCCCACGTATGTGATATCTACGAAATATAATATCGGAATATAGGAATATAGCATGTGAAAAATGATGATAACAGAATTATAGTTCAGGCTCACCATTAATAAAATTATTCGCATTTATAAATTCTTTCTACGATATGGTTCCTACAGGTAAACATTTTACAAATGGAGCAGTTGATCGTCGTCGTAATGTTTTTCCCACGTCCACAGATTACACATTTTCCTTTTTTCGTTTGCGGTGGTTCTGCAGTATCCGTGTCAACTGTTTTATATTTTGATAAAAATATCTACAAATCTTTCGATAAATTTTTCATTTCAGACCCCTTTATTTTAAATGCGGAGTCATCAATTGCAAAGCCAAATTCTTTAGAAATTGTCTTCTATTTATTTCACATTTATTGATCTCTTCGAACAGGATATATGAATTTATCCTGGCTATATATATTTAGTAAAGCGAAAGAATATAGCCATAGGTCATCGCCTTGTTCAACGTGATACTGAATATATGGGCGTGCCAGGAAAGGGCATGGAGCCTCGAAACTTGAGTATTCATAGGCGCGAAATCATGGACAATGTAGAAGACTTTTATAATAAAGTAGTAGAACAATTTGCTAGAAACCCACGAAGAAAATTATGTGTTTTAATTAAGATTTTATTCTTATTTAATAAAATATTAAGCCTTTACAAATTATACATTTTATTTATAACTCATATCCTCTTTCTATCATCTCCCCCCCCCCCGGCTCATCGGCTGGCGACACCCTTGACTGAATATGTAGAACACATCTGATCTACAGTATTCACATCACCTTTGGTGCTATTATAATCCATAATTATATCAAATTTCCCGGTTTAGCATTTATAGCTGCATCGCCATGCCATTGTCAATAAGAGAATGATAGATTTATTTTTTCGTAGTGCATATGAGACTAACGTTTCTTTTCTAAATTTGAATAGAGAACTATCGATATGTCAACTTTTATTCACCTGAAATTTCGGAAGAATTTCTTTTTTCTAAGAGTTCCTACTAAGGTTATACCTTCTTTTAGGAGATCAACAGCTAAAACTAGTATACCAATTGTCTATTGTCAAATTACGATTTGATCCTTTCAGAGTGGACACTAAACGATGCGCAATCGCGATAGAACTATTTTCTTGTTGAAAAGGTCCATCGGGTTGTTTTCGTACATATACTTCCAAAGTATAGGTATAAAATGTTTTCGGATCAGCCGAAGCAAAAATTCTAATTACGTACTTAGATGATTTGTTTGATATATATTGTATAAAGGAACATCGTCCTCTAAATGGTTCCAGTTTTTCATCGATGGTAATGAACTGGCCAGGATTATAACAATTTTGACTATTTATGATAAATTTATCAAGAATTGTGCGTATAGCCGCTAGTTTATCTTTTTTTTCCCGTATAGTTCTGGTTGACAGTTGTCAAACTTTATTATTCCCAACAAGAACAAAAATCTACAACACTTATGAGCACGACATATCATCATGCCGGTGTCCCATCTGGTATCATATGTCTCCAAAATTAGTGTGATTAGCTCTTTTTATACCGGTTAGAAATAACAAACCGATAACTGCTAAAATTTCGTTTTTAGTTGCACATTTTACATCACGTTTCCTGGAATATTTTGCTCGTTTGCTCATTATATGCATATTAGTATATAAAATAATTTCACATATCATTATCATAAATGCTGTTTCTTCATCATCTATATTTTGGATAATCTTCAGCCCAGCAACAAACTGTTTCATAGTATTTTTTGAGCTAGTTTTGGCGTACTTCCCACAAACGGGTATTTTTTCCCACCTTGTCATATCTTTGGGAATAAAATAATTTTCATCATTCCGGATATCTTCCTGGTATTCGTAATCAACATATTCACTTAAATCGTTTTTAGTATCAAGCCTACTCGCTGTAATTTGTTCTTCCTCCGAGTCAGAAATATCAGATAAATCAATATTTTCAGTAGAATTCGAACATTGTAATATTTCGTCGTCATTTTTAAACTCGTTCCACTTATTGGATGACATCTTAAATATAAATGAAAGGCAAGTTACGACCTAAGGTAAATTGTATAATGTAAGCCTGCTTCCACATTTTTAAATAAATCTAATTATTACGATAAGAAAATCATATTTGAACATAAATGGAATAAAATAAATACAGTATTTAGTAATAAAAATATATATATATTGCGACAGTAAAATATACTTACATAACTGGTCGCGTGTTGCATTTTGTGCAACAGGTTTGGTTATTTAATTTTTTTGAAACAAATAAATCACTGTTTAAACAGACAACTGAATACACCAAAAGTAAAAACCAGACTGACAGGTTACATGCGAGGTAATTTCTTTTAGATGCACCGAGCGCTGATGGTGATGTAATTCGTCTCACTGTTGCATAAAGTGCAACAGCGCGACTAGTTAAGGGTTAATAATCATGGAAGAAATGTGGAACAAACATATTATTAAATCTGCATTACATATTTATTTTACTACCCCGGTTGTTTGTTCTTTTCAAATTTTTATTGTCCATTCATTCGCTTGCTCTCTGCCTAAATTACTATAATCGTACTGTAATTTTTTTTTTTTTTTTTTTTTTTTTATTAAATAAGTTGTGAGTATCACAGGGCATGTATGCCCGTTGTGTGAGTGCCCGACACTCTTATTAACGTTTGTTTAAAATACAAAATTACAACTATTCTTGCTTATTCTATACATCATAATATTAGTCAACTTAAGATTATATAAATTATAACATAGTATACGCATGCAAATACATACACACGCCGTAAATACTCAACTGCATACCGGATACACATGAGTGCAGCTAAATATCTTCAAATCAAAAAACCTGATCTTATTTTAAAGAGAAATGGCAGAGGAAAAAAAAACAAGAAAGGACGAGAATAATTAAATAAAAAGAGAACAATATAAGAAAATTATAAAATGGAAAGATTCGGGACGTATCTTGGGTTTTACTCGTTACACCATTCTTTCAGCCATTTCCTTACTTCCTTTTTCCACGCACCAATTTTTTTTTCATTTATTATATGATGGGGGATTTTACTAATTACTTTGATTAAAACTAAATCATCAGTATTATCAATTCGTACATTTACGTCTTGAGGACAGATGTAATATGTATTACTTTGGTTTCTTGTTAACCGAATTTTTTGCCTAGATGGTAATTTTATATTATCGACATTAAATTGTAATAAACTATAATAGAAATAGTACATCTTAGGGGACATTTCGTTGTTTTCCTTCCACCAAGTTGATCCAGAGTTGTTTTGCTTCGAATCGGAGAGTATAAATTTCAAACGTCTTTTCTGCGTTTTGCTCAGTTTATTTATTTTTGTTTTCTTAGCCTCACTCCGTATTTGAATTCTATATAAAATTCTAGGCATTATTATTGAATTATAACATATATGTATATATACTGTTTTATTTTATGTAAAGCTGGAATTGACTGTCTTATTTTCGAATTTAAACTACATTGCTTACTAGTTGATTACCTGTCAGTATTTAAGGAAACGTTGAAGTTTTTTTTTTTTTTTTTCAATATAATATCGTATTATATGTCGATAAATCCAACAAAAATGTAGCGACATATCCTCTATATAAGTTTATTTCCTTGCAAGGCTGCTAAAAGATTGTAATTTGTCTCTGATGAAATGATTTTATCGCAGATAACGTTACATTGAAAAAAAAAAAAAGTGGTTCATTGCAATAACCTTTTTGAAATACCGATTTTAATTTAACGAAGAAGTTAAATTTTAGTGTTTAAATTTTTCAGCAATTAACTTAAAAATACGTGTTTAAGAAAAGTTAAACAAAAAAAAAAATCTAGAAGCTTTTTTTTTGACAAGATATTTACTTGAATTAGCCACACGAATTTTAACCTGCATGGATGTTTTCATTGGTATTTCCGTGGCTGAATACTGCTGTTCTTTAGTTGCAGCACCGTCTTTGTGTTCCTAATACACACAAATACTATATTTTCTGCGAATTTATTAATTTTACAACCAGTGATGCCACATTCGGTGAAATTTTGCATTATTTTCCGAACGACCCTTGAATACTTATTTTTAAAATTTTGTTTCGGGTATTAACGGTGTGATTATTTCTAATACGTTAAATGAAACTATATGTGCGCGTACTTTTTCTCTTTCTTTGCGCTTTGTGGACACCTACCTGTTTTGATTTGTTTTTTTTTTTTTATTTTATTTTTTGGACTTGTCAAGGACCTTTACCCAGAAACAATTAGAAAAGAAAGGAGTCAATTATATCTTAAAGGAACAAAAGGTTCTTTTGTATTCCTTTTTTTTTTTTTGTCGTAATTTTCATCTACTGTTGTAATTGGTGTTTGGAACATTTCTTTAACTAGTATATTTTAATTTTTATCATTAATTTGACTAAAAGTTGTTTGCATAACTACTTGTGAGCGAGCGCATAGCCTCGTCGACTCGTTACTTTTACGTGCAATTACCATTAAACACAGCACTGATCTGAGAATACACTATAGAAGAATACTTTTCTTATTATTATTAGGTTTCCGCGGATAGCTTATATAGTTTTTGACATCTAACGATAAGCACAATTTTTAAAAGATGAAGTGCAGACTGGTAGGTAGGACCTATTAGAAAATGTAAAGTAAATCTGAAAAACGAAGAAATACTAACAATAATGAAGTATTAAGGGACGGATGAAATTTTGCTAACTTCCAGCTATATTTTCGGACATAGCTGACAGTCTTTTATCTATACTTCTATTCGAACGCCCGTTTTTAATGTTGTTCATCTTCATTCTTTATTTTCGGATTTAGCGACATAATTATTAATTCACGAGTCAAGCTAGTGTAGTTCGCTTGTTTATAGAAAATAATATTTCATGTAGGTAAGAATGTTGTATACGAATATTTTTACGTGATATAAATGATGTACAGAATACAGTGTTTTTTTCACTTCCACTTCGTTGCCACTTCCATTTTATTGATTTCGATATTTTTTTACTGCACTTTTTTTCTTCGAATGATAATTGTTTCAATTACAATATTTTTCCATATTGTAATAAAAGTCACTAGCCTATGTATTTATTAGTAATACAGTGAAAGCATTAACGATATATGTGTTGAAAAGCTGATGTTGACTGTGCGGTGAATTTTATGTTCTCAAAATCTCGCAAAATCCGGGGAAAACACGTAATAAAATCGGGGCATTGACCGAATGTTTAATTTTTCCGTATACCTTCTCGGAATGATATAAGTCAAATTAATCCACCAAAAAAAAAATTGATTTGAAAATTTTCCGAAACATATATACAGTTTGGTTTTAGTTTAGTTTGAGTAATTTAATGTATACTCTGTACGACAAAAAAGTACGCTATTAATTTTGAGGAAATGTTACAGCAGCAATTCACTTTAATAGATTTTATTTAAAAACTTCAAAAGAACAACATACTTGCAGTTATTTTTCACGAGTGATTATTTTTATTCAACGAAAAGTGTCAAAACTTTTGCGGTAAATAAGTATAAAGAAGTAGGCTTCAGTCGATGAAAATAATTATATATATATATATTTTATATATATACATATATATGTATTCATATATGTATATTAGTCCATGGCATTTTATTATTCAGTTATATACACCTATATATATATATATATATATATATATATATATATATATATTCGATTAAAATTTTTATTAATGTTCATAAAATACAAATAACGGAAACGGAGAGCTTCAATTATATTCATACCTGTATGTGTATCAATTTAAAGGTGGTTTAAATTGCTATACACTCTGTTTGCCGAATTATTCACTCTATGCGTTCATCCCACATCATCTGAGCTAGAAGATAATTTGGAAAATTTTAACTGTGCAATATATTTACTGGTTCGTATTTAAACATTTTCTTTTATAGGGGAAGCGTTTTTATTTAAATTGCATTTCATGTGGATGTTTGTTCTTTACTTTTCACTCGCTACCGACTGAACTTGTTTAATTTAATGCCGGAATCCATTGCCGTTGCGAAAATTCGAATTAAAATACGAGTAGTTTTCCGTTAATTCTTTTAACACGCAGAATCGTCGTGTAGCTGCTTTACATTTGGCTTCAAAATTTCCCAAAGTTTCAGCTGAGATTTATTTGAAAATTCGCCGAGCTCGTACGCAAGGAAGAAATACAAACGAAATTTTTTTCAGTTCATCGCTAGATAAATAGACACGCCGGAGCCTAACTAAATTGCCTTGTTTTTATGTAATTTTTTCTTTAATTAGTTTTTTTTTTCTTTTTTAATTATTTAGGAAAAACTAAATTAAAGGGGAAATCTTTAGCAGGTAGAAGATGATATTCTTCGACTGATAATTTAAATTAAACAAGTTCGGCCGGGCGTTAGTGATTTTAAAAGAAGGGTAAATTTTGTAATAGAAATGCACAATATGCAGGGGCTTGTAATGTGCGCAACATAACATGGCGGTATTGAAATCGTTGGTTTTTATTAATTTTACTTGTGATGTATGTTTGTTATTCGTGTTGTGTTCCAAAGTAAGCTTTGCCACGTTTCAGTGTTCTAATTTTATTAATACGGTTCGATTGTTGTTAAACCTAACATCAGCAAGTAAACTAGCCGGTTTCTCAGTTGGAGTTTGGGTAAATTGGTGGTATTTTTATTCTTATTTATGTAAGTGGACGCCTAATCGGTATTATTTTAATAAGTGTATTAAATTTTACGGGATATCTTTTAGTTTTTTTTTTTTTATTTTTTGTACATTAAAAATGTCTTTGTTACAAATATGACAAAAGACCTTACTAAGAAGTATAACGAGTTCGATTTGTCGACGCATTTTTTATCGACTTCTATATCGCACTTTTATCGGATTTTTTAGTGGTAAAAGGCCGTTACAGCGGTTTGACGGCGTGACATTTTTAATATGCAGTTCGCGCTTCATTCCATAATCCCCCCGCGTTGTAGTAATTTTTTTAAATAAAAATTTATTGTATTCTAATATGTTTTTTTAAAGTATAAGAAAAAAAAATTGTTTACCCGCGAATTCCTGTTTACACATATTTCCAATAGTCTATTTTCGTTTATTACAATATAAAATTATGGAAATTTTACAAATAATTTAGAAAACCTTTAATCATTTTTTTTACTAATTTTTAGTAAACTGATGCTTCGATCTGAATGTCTATAGATGCGATATCATTCTTTACGGTTAAAATATATTTTGTTTTTTCACAGCTTTTTGCTGATTTTGTATCTTAATTGATTGTAAATAATCAGTTTAAGATATTCTTTGAACACTTCCGATCGTTACATTTTGTTCATCCTTTTTGAATTCAAATACTAGAATTGCCGAAATAAAATGTACCTGCCCAAGCATAATTTTGTAAGAACTTGCATACATGTTTAGATCTTAGTATTCCCACTTTAGAGTGGAAGTTTATTATTTCGATACATCTATCCGTATGTTGTTTAATGAGTTTGCAACACTACCGATTTGCATCGTTTAAAATTCATATAAAAAGTAGGCGCGCAGATGTTTGTACATCTAGTGTGTATTTCAGTGTTTTCGGCTTGGGGACGGATATTATGTACGATAATGAATACTATAGAAGTGCGAAAAAACAAATTCATTTGAAAGCATTTTACAATGTTTCTAAGTTCCCACCGGTGATGATTGCCGTGTCATATACATATACGTTCTGCCGGTTCGCCGACTTTCGAGGTTAATTTTAAAAAAAGAAACATGATTTCTATGTTTGTTTGAGCTGCATAAATATCTGCGAATTTCGCGGAAAAAGAGAAAACGTATCGCAAATATGTTTCCAAACGTATGTAATATTTAGTTTGACTAAATTGCATATGAAAACAATCAATACGTTATAATTAAACGGTAAGAACGTCAATTCATAATCATAGAGTAGCATTGATCTTTTTATCACTTTTGATATACTGATGGTTTTTCACATATTCGTTTAATTTGATTCAAACAAATATCCCGAAAAAAGTCTTCGTCTTTTCATAGAATCGGGCTAACGTTTTAAGCCTTGCGTATTTCCGCTAGCAAAGTGACATTTACAACTAGCTATTAATTAGCACTGTGAAAAAGTATTTGTTTCGACATTTTGTGTTCGATATGCTGCATTCATTACAAGACACGCGCAGACTTAATTTTGCGATTTTTCTTTTTCGTAAATGCTTGCGAATTTTTACGAATAAATGCCGATAATTTCATTTGTTCGTGGTCTCCTATAGACGTTGTCTTGTTCGTAGAATGAATGGCGAGGTAGTGCTAACTTATGGTTTTTCGAACGTACACATCAGAGAAGGCAAGAAATTGTTTCTTAAACTAAAACTAAATTGTCTTTTTTTCTTTTTCCTTCACTATTTGGTTTCTCTCTTTCACCCTCATTTGTCTCTTTGTATTTCGCTGTTGGACATCCCATTTTCAATGCGAATTTGTAAAATACTTAAAAACCAGTGTCATACTGTGAACGTACTCTAATTGATTGTGCGACGGCTAGGATGTTTTCTCTTTTTTTATTTTCAATAATAAATTTTAAAGCTAACACAAAATATCGATGGTGAAAATTTAAAATACCACTGATGTTGGGACATATGAAAGAGGGATGGGAATTATTTTAGTTTTTTTCCTCACTGCGCTATCATTCGATAACAAGAGAAATATTTCTATAAAGAGGACGGGAACAACAAGGAATGTAATGCGATGGAAGTGCTAGATTCCATTTTTAACAAAAATGGTCGCTGTATTCGTATGTTTCAGCACGAACGTAAGTTCGAAATAAAATTAGAAGTTGAGCAAACATTGGATTCATTTAAAATATTTTGTTTCAAAAAAGAAAAATAAAGAAATATGTGCAAATCCCATTATTTCTTTAAAGGTTTTTTTTATCTAATTTATTCTGGACATTGCCGTCATTGGAATGCAATGACCGTTGCATTTAAATAAAAAGTTTTTGAGCTGAGCGAGCGAAACCCATAATGTTCACTTTTGCGATTTTTCGTGTGCGTTACCTAAAAACATCATCGAATAAATTTACACTATAATAATGGTTGCGATGAAGCAATTGGTTAATAATAACTGATCATGATGTTTTGCACGAGGAACTTACGGTATCAGAATGGGTAGTATTTTGTCAATAGATTTTAGTAACAAATTATATACTTTACGAATAATTGCGGATTTGTTTTTTTACAATACAAAAATAGATCCGATAACACAAATAAACGAATATACATTTATTGATATATATATATAGATATATATAGACATCCAGGGTCGTATCTAGACCAAAATTTCGGGAGGGGTTACGAAAATATTTTTATAAATATATATATATATATATATATATATATATATATATATATATATATATACATATGCTGCATGTGCGTTATCATGAAATATATTTATTTATAAATAGTACGCTAAAGTCTTGTAGTCAATTATTGTATATAGATATTTGAACACTACAATAAAAACAAATAAAAAACAGTCATCTCCATAGAATTCATATAAATTTCAATTTTCTTTTCTTTTGTCAAAAATTAAAAAGAAATAAATTTATTCTGAATTTTGGTCCATTTAATTCAAGCAGTTATTATTTCGCAGACATTTCCGCGGGGGAGGGGGGGTGAACTCTGTCTGAAACCCCCTTCAGATAAGGCCCTGTATATATCTTTTTTTTAAAATAATTTTTGGATTCCACGAGGCATAATGCTCGCCTGCGGATTCGATTATATCGTTTATTCGAATTAGATCATTACAGTATATTTGACTCCAATTGTATAACAGGTTAAGAGTAAAGTAATAGGAAATGGGAAAACATAGTTGTGTTTAACCCTTGATAGTTTTTCTTTTATTTTCATCCTTCCTTTATATTGCTAATTAAATTTTTATTCAGTTTTCCGGCTACTTTGACTTTCTTCCTATTTCGCGCGATTTGTTTTATTAAAACTGATTTTTCCGATTTGTTATTTACACTTCAAGGCTGCTCGTTCTGTGAACCTTGTTCTTTTAATCCTCCTGTCTTAGAATTTTATATATCTTTTACATTGAAAGTAAGTTGTAATGATATGAAAACACTATTGAAGATGTTTGTTTATTTCTATTCTAGCAAAAGTCTTTTTTTCGAAATTTTCGTTGATTTTTAAAATTCTGGCACGTTATTAACATTTTGAAGTATCAAGTTTTAACGTTTTGTATGGCGTAAACTTTCTTAATTTCAAGGTTGTTGCTGGAATACTTAGTCTGATTTTCGACACTGAATTTTTTAAATGTTTTTTCCGTATTACTGCTCCGTCTACTATAATTGGCCAGGTATTGAAACATTTTCTCATCACGTTGAGTTTTCGATTGTACGAACAATTAACGTGTAGAAAAAATTTAGGTACAAAGTTTATAAATTATTGTAAAATTTAAATTTAGTTCAATATATAAATTGAAAATATTTCCTTTTATCAAACGTATGTAAATGTTTTCCAATGATAGGGTTTTTTTTTTTGTTTTTTTTTTTTAATACCAACACGAAGATATTAAATTCCGGCATTTTAAATCAAAATAGTCAGTTTATTTGGTAAATTCTTAACTTTATCAACGAGACAAGGAAACTTTTTAAACGCCTCGTAAATATCGTTTTAAATTATATGGTTAATGTAATAAATGTAATATTATTAAAACGAAGACTGCTCTATTTCTGCGAAATTACAACATTTCGCTATATGAATAATTAATTTTACTAACAATATAACGGCATTTGTAAAAGGTTTTACTACTAAGTGGGTACGTAACGCTGCATTAAAATGTTCGTATTAAATAATAGATTCGCAACGGTGCACGTAATATAAAGATTACACTTTTCATTTTTTAGCTCATAATACAGCTGTGTGTTTGAAGCTGTAAATAGTTTTTAACGGGTTGGTTATAAATTTGTTTAGAATCGTGTCAATGAATATTTTAAAATTTATTAAATAATCCGTTCATTTTTATCATTTGATCAATTCTTCAGAAACACATTGTTCAGATCAAGATTAATGAAGTGGTTTTAAAATGCAAAAAAAAGCACGATACTAAACTTAATAAAGTTTATACTACATTAATAAAGTAATAAAACCATTTGACTATTGTTGAACTATATTGTAAAATGGTAAAAAATCAGTCATTTAATTTTTAATTTAATTTGGTTTCAGCATTAGTCAAATGTGTTCGTTATTTTAATTTTGCGATATAGACATTATGCTTAGTGTCTCATGTTTTTTTTTTGAAATTATTCTTTTATTATTTCGTTCAATAAATTTTTGTTATATCCGCTCACGCGCGTAATTATTATTATTTTTTTATTTATATCGAGTGCTATATATGTATTGCTACAATGTCACAAAACATCTGCATGCACTCGTGTCAGCCTTAAATGTTATTAAAAATGTTTATTTTTATTTTTTTCTAAAGTGCTTGTGATATCCATAAGCTAGCATGGTTCTAGGTTGTAGAAGGTCACGTACTTGGGTCCACCAATTAGCGTAGTTTCTTTTAGCTTCAATATTCAAATCTGCTATCACGTATGATATTGGAATTGGAACGTTTGGATATATAGCTGCTGCCCCTTGCGCTGTCTTATCCTCGGATTCATTTTTAAAAAATCCTATACAACATTGCGATTCGTAGCGAAGGATTCTATGACGAAAGATTTAAGATGTGAGCAGTAGTAAAATGAAATAATGTAGGACTATTAGTGAAGATGATTTGATAGGGTTGTGAGAATTATAGCATATTAAAAATCTGTTGTGATTTGTAGAGATCATCCATAGTCCATCTTCTGCCGAGTTAACTGAATAATAATTTACTAAGCTATATCGCACGATTTTATCGTCCGTGATAAAATTATTTCATTAACTTTACTTTGATCATTTGCGTTCATAAATAAATAAATAAATATATATATATATATATTTATTTCTTCTTTGTGATTTAATTAGAAACAGATATTGTTACACTATTCCAATTAACTTCAAAGATTTATTAAGCAAAAAAGTACGTGAAAATTAGTAACGTTTATATATAATTATAGTGTTATTTTAATTTAGATAGATACGAATATCTAAATTAAAGTTGTACATCTGAGCACTTGTTATTTTTAAAGATAATTTTTTTGATAGTAGCTCGATATTATCATTCCATATTAACTGGTCTACCCTTAATTATTGTTTTTATCAACTTATATGTTTTGTTTTCATTGCTGTCGTTAACTTATTAATAATATTAACAAATACTGGGCTATTATTTTTAGATCTGAAATGTAATCATTTTTTGAAAGGTGGATACGAGATAGTATACTAGTAACTAGTAGGATTGTGAAACTTTTGATTCTAAATAAGCTGAAATTCTACTAATAAACATGCGATATCATTCAATTCTTTCATCATATATTAAATAATATTTAGGTATTCATAAAACAAGTTCACTATTAAGAGGTTTGACTACATTTATAATTAATACAATTAATGATTAAATTATTGTTTGCTCAGAGCAGTTGGGGCTCTTTGCTTGCACCTACTAAAATCGCGCATAAAATGATTAAAAAGATAAATGTGAGAACAAACAATTGCGGCAAAATTTTGTTGTAAATGGAAAATATTAATATAAGGGTAATCGAGTAGGGTCAGAAAATGTTGAAAAGATTGGTTTGGAAATTTAATTTTCACCTGGCCCCTAAAATTGAATGAAGTAACTATTTAATATCTCCGGCTCATAATCCCCAAACCTTTTAAAATGTTTGGTTCTAAAAATGACGAATGAGGCCCTTGAAGTGACCTAAAATACCCTGCTGATTAAATTGAACAATATAGATACGTGTGAGTTATTCGTGAAAAAACTAAAAAAAAGTCTGCTTGTATAAAAATCATGGCACTCTTGATTCTGATTTGATGTCTATTTTTTTCTCAAATTATCAGCGTTAAACTCTTTTTTTTTACCCCTTTTCTGTTTTAATCGCCACAATTTCACGGTTGCAATTGTATTTTCTTTGAAACCTTTCTTATCTCTTACCGCTCTCTATTTTGGCTGATTAAAGCTCTGTCTTTCTACACGGTACAGCTTTGATTTTCTTTTTGAGCCTGTTGTGTTGCCTTTTTGCAGTCTTCTTAATCTTTTCAATTGTAGGCGGTATTGAAATCTAAAATTTTATTTCTCATTTTTACAGCTCTTGGTAAATGTAAAGTCATTATTGACAAGGCGAAAGTAGAAGAAAAAATTCGTCGATAAAAGTTAATTCTATCGTGCTTTTGTAACAAAATAACAATTCTGCAAAACATGATAAACGTGCACTCTGGAAATTTTCTAATGATATTATTCGAAAAGACTGATTATTCATTATTCGTCGGTGTAACGTTGGAAGGACCTATAAGCGAAGAAATGTTTATGGTACGATGTTGTTTGCAGAAGTTGTGAGTTTTCCCCAGTGGGATTGAAAGAGAAATAAAAGGAAATTAGATTAGAAATAACTTTTCAAAGAAAATTTAAAAAAATTGAACAGAACGTGGAATAGAATAAAGTACAGAAGTGGTCTTAATAATGTGTACTAATCGAAACGCACATTTTGTTGGACGAATTACTGAAATAGCTGAGATTTTCAATGATGTTTTTTTTGCCATTTGAGGCATAGCCTCCACACGAGGTTTTGATTTCTTACCTAAAATCCGTGTGCAATGATGGCATATACCGTTTCAACCTTTTATTGTGAAGTATATTCGGCATAAATGCACGTGGTCGCATTTAAGCAATCACCGCCAGCTCGAAATTATGTTTTTTTGGGTACCGGCGTGATTTAATCTGAGACCATAAGTGGGTGACGATTTTTAACGGGGTCGGCGAACGGTGTTTTGCATTTAATTGTCTGTTGCGCGCGTCCATTTCCTTTTGCATAGGAAAAGTTTAGCAGCAGTTTGCACATTTCAGTTCCGTTTTATATAGTCATCGATGATATGGATAAGTTCTTTATGAAATAATAATGCGACTTCGATTTATTAAAATGAATAATTTTTCTAAAAGTAGTAATTTTGGGTTTAATTTCGTTGCGATTAATTTCAGTTTTAAAAAAAAAAAAAAAAAACGGAAATTGCAGGCCATTTTTATGGCGTTTATGTTTGTGTTCTTTTCTTTAGTTAATAAATGGTACTATAGGCGTAGTTAATCAAATATTCTAATTCCGCTCAATCACACTTTTAACATTTCTATTTTTGAAAAATGAAAAAGCGTTCTCAATTTTACATTAACGGATGGTGTATTTATGTATATGTATATATGGCTGTTTTTTTTTTTTTTTTTGTTTGTTTTTTCTATATTGCATACCGTAATTGTGTTCATTTCTGCGATTCATATTCATCGCGAATAAAGGGAGTAGCTGGTTTTTTGATCGTTTTGTACTTGCATACCGATGTGTTCCGGTTATCATAAAAGACGTGTAATCGTATTATGTAGATTACGCGTGAAGGATATAGAAGTATAAAAATAAGTATTTCTTCTAAAAGAACAATTAACAGTTGACCTGTGCTTGCACACAACCGCGAATACAACGAAAACTTAGTTTTGTCGAATACTGAGTTATATATATATATATATGTGTATATATATATATATGTCCGATGTTTATAAAAAGACTTTCGCGGTCACGCTGATTATCACTGTGCGAGCCAAAGATCTCCTAAAAATGGATGTTGAAATTATTGACCCATCTACGTATGTTCGAACGTATGCTTTTTATTATATCTGGGATTTTTGGGCAAACAGAAATATCGTGTTTATTTTAGTATATATTAACACACTTTTACAAAGGAATCAGCGTATGAAACTGGCAATGCACCTATTATTAAACCTTGTAATTAAGCGAGTTTGATGACTAAGTGGCAAAAGTTAAAGTTGTTCGGCTGCTAAAAACATTGCGACATTGTCATTTAAAAATCAACAAACGCAAATTGTAGAGCGTTCATTTCATCGAAATTATGTTTAATTTTGATAATGAATGTTTTAATTACATGTAACTTTTTTTTACAATAATAATTTAGGCGGAGGAAGTAGAAGAAGAAAAAAAAACCCAAAACTTTTGTTCTTCGTTAGACTTAATTTTACAATATTTTTATAATTTTTCAGAATTAATTATAATTTTGTCTTTGCCAACCGGATGTTACGAGTTAATTAAATTTTTCCGGTTTTTTATTTCGTTATTTAACCTTCCACTGGTCGGATACGGCATGCGATGAAATGGCCCGCGTTATATTTAAAATTAACCGATCTTTACGTAATCTGTAGTTATACTTTTATTGCAAGTTAAAAGTTGACTTTCTTGAATGATTACGTTATCGTCACCATCGACGTGTTCAATCTCTAAACCACCGGTTTATCCACGTTGTGTTTGAAAACCTCTTCGTGTAAATTGGAGCTTTAAAATATGGTGCCGTTCAGCAACTGATCGCGACGATTGCCTAAATGATCAGTTACCAGAGATTGCGGTATTATGATAAGACTGTAGTGAACAGTATAGTGTCGGAGGCACCGTAAGACCTTTTACTGGACCGAGCCAGTTATCGACTGTTAGAGTCCCAAAGCCATTGCGTACCGATTGCTGTTCTTTCAATGTCACAAGTTGCTTTCTAGTACTTGTGGTACTCGGAATTCTAGAGACCTTGGGTCCAGAAGTTTTGTAATGAGCTCACGATCAAAAATGCGTTTTACAACGAAAAACGTCTTTTTTTCGACATACCTCTTGGACTAACTATTCGTCAATCGCAGGTGCCAGCTTTTATTAATAATTCATCTGCCAGCTTTAGCCTTACAACGAAGAGACTTTATCATAACATGCTGTTATAGGCATCGTCGAACGGAGAAGTGATTCTTCGTCAATAATTGATATATCAAAAAATAAAAAAAAATAAAAAGAAAAAACATATACGTGTACATGCATCTAACTAAGTGGTCCCACTTTGTCGAAACTATTTACGGAGCAGCAGGGATTTTTCGTATGTTAGGTCAAAAATGTTGATTTTGGAATTTTTAGCGTTTCTGATAAAGTGAATACTGCTCTTTCCAATGCCGCAAACCGCAACGTGATCCGACTTCGCGGTTGTGTTCTATGGCCAAAAACCTGAATTCGCCTCGCCTGTTGCCTGGTTGCTATGGCAAGACGAACCGCGCTTCTTTCCGTTCCCGGCGTTATCATCGTTTCTGTTACACTCGTTTACGTGTTGTTCTTGTTGCTTTGATTGAAGAAATGTACGTTCGGATTATTATTTTTTAGTCGAAATATTTCCATGAAAATGTGAAGCGTTTCCTTCGATGGAGAAACGTCGTATTTTTGTATGATTACAATTCGACGACATAAAGCTGAGAACGATAGTGATGTAAAGAAAAAACGTGTAATGTCGACTAATAAGTAAAAAATAATTATCACGATGTTTAAATAGAAGCTATGATTTACAATAAAAAGTGTAAAGTTTTTGAAAAAAGTAAAAAAAAAAGCATGTGAAATTTCGTTTATTCTGTTGCAAAGCTGAGATTTCTTGAAAAGGTCCTACTTTGTCGATATCCACTTATGCCCAGGTTCTACCAGCAAGTGCGATACACTAGACAACATTTCTGATCGAATAAGACCTCCCGGTGGAGTCTTCTAAGTGCAAAACTTTTTGAGATATTTGCATTCGCAGTTGGAAATCTTAACTTTAAACTCGTTTTTCTTAAAAGTATGTTTTTTCAAATTTCAACTCTCAATCGATCAGAAATTTTGTCTAGTATATATCGTACTGGGCTTAACTCCATACTGACGAAGTGGGACCTAGTTAGATGCACGTACACATATGTATATACGTGCGTATTTTAAACAATTTCATTTAACTTTTCGATGTTATTTAAACTCTCGACTGTTTTTATCGATTTGATTTAGCGCTGGAGAGGAGATCATTTAATGGCATACGTGAAAAGTTTCTTTTATCACTGTTGTTGTTTATATTCCATTCGTTTTTATGCTTACAGGAAAGAACGAGAAAATCGGTTACAAATGGCAAGAAGACAAAAAATGCGCACAAATCGAAATAATAATCTGGAAGTTATGAATAGGGTAGTTGGAAACCAAATTCAATACGCGCCTTTTCGAGTTTTTCTGGTCGGTGCCAGTTTCGCCGTCGGCTTATACGCTTACATGCGATATTTTAACATATACGAATAATAGAATTCCAATTTGCCTGCGAGGAAATGAAGTTAAGCCATCTTTTATCGCGCTAGGGCTTAATTCGGCATTCCGAAAATTATCATGATTTGTATTGTAAGTATCGCCTATTTTCTGGACAGAATTTTCTTGATGTATTACAGTTATTTCGAAAGAAATTTTTTTTCTAATTTACATTCGTTCGGTCATCGTGAGAACACCACTCATTCGTTAGAACTCCCGTCAATGGTATATATTAGAGTAGGACGAGTTTCATCATTCATTTGCTCGTTTATCGCCTATAATTAAATCTAAGAATTAATGTATTATTTACTCTAAAGGGAGAACAGAGTTAGGGATGTAAGAAGATTTTCCACTTTCGAAATTAAATAAATTAACTTATTTTAATTGTTAAATGAAAGATTTAATAGTTCGAAACGTCATCTTCTTGTGCGCCTAATAAATACGCTATCATTGGAAATTGCCCTTGTTATTGTTACATTTTTTAGGCATTTTATATTATGACGGTTTATTAATTTTTTTTGTAACCGATAATAATTGTGTCGCTAAGCTGTTTAAAAATTACCACACCGCATAATCGCGTGTCTATCAGTTACATAAAATAGTATTTATAAAGTCGGAAAATGGTATTATATTTTAATATCTCTTAAATAAAATTAAAAGTGGCTGCATTTGCTTTGCTTTTCTTTCTTTTTTTTCCAGTAATAAATTATTTTTCTAATCATTCCATGAAAAGGGTTATTATTCAAGAATGGCATAAGCGTAATTTTAAAACTCAATAATGAATAATATTAAATATCTTACTCGCTCGATGTATTATATAATTTATTGGTGTATAAGTTGTTAAAAAATCACCGCGCAACCGGAAAGCTTTGGTAGTTCAGCTTTGATAGTTATTATATTATCATTATATTTTATTTAGATAGATAAAAAATTTCGTACTAGTTTAATGAAAATTCTTCACAGATTACGCGAAATTAGATAAGCTTTACGTATTACCTGCATTATTATTACAACCTTTTATCACTCAATAATCTCGGCTTTTGTGTATCATGTAGCACACGTATATTTTAAGCACGTACGTTTTTGACCTCATATAGAAAATTCCTTTCATTTTCAATATTTAATTTACTTAGTTTATACATATGTATTTATATATAAGCATATATACATATACATATATATGCATGTATTGTATATGTACACGAAGTTGCCTGTAGTAAGCACACCTTTGATTCTAATGGTTTATTTATTGATTTTTTTATGCAGTTATCGAGTTAAAAATATGTAATTTTTCCCCCCTTTTTCAGTAGATGTTTTTAAGAGATTTAATGATTTTTTCAAAGTCAGGAACCTCTTATACTCATTAGTTTAACTCGTCCGATTTTACAAAAATAAATAGCTTTTAGAAATTCGGTCTTTTCAAAAGCTACAATCGACAGTCGTATCATCGTATGTCTACAATAAATTATTAGAATTAATGAAATTTTAACATATATCGCGCAAAATGGTGCGAATTAAATACAATCGATATATGACAAGGGATAGCTAAAATAAAATTTCGACTTACCATTATTATTATTATTATTATTATTATTATTATTATTATTATTATAAAAAAACGTACAAGCTATCCTCTGATGAACGCAGTTGATTCTGATTAGTAATGTCATTCGTTTATAATGTATCCGGGAATTAATTAAATTTTGTGTGTACCCGAGGAATAGTGAGAAGTAATCTGAATATTCGGTTTGTTTATTTTACGGTATATGTCAAAATTTTCTTATAAAAAGAAAAAAAAACTACACGATTTCCATTTGAGCATATGTGACCGTCTCGGAAGAAAGGGACCTTATGCCTAAAATCGAGTTTTCGAGAAAAACGCGTTAACAGTTTGGGAACACTGTTTTACGCTTTAGGGAAGTTGGATAATGTTTTCTGCTTTTAAATGTTGTTGCATGCAGTGTTACCACGAAATACACGAGCCGACAGCGAACGCGGAGACGGTTTGTTGAGTCGTTGAGTGCATATAGGATGTATAATGAGGGAAAGAAGAGGAGTTTTAGCATGACGCTATTGTGTAGAAGTACCTACGTCGCTTCGTCGCTTCAATTGTCGTGTAGACGGATCAAGGTATTTTTAAAGAAATGGCGAGAGCATTGCTCGTTTATTGACAGTATGAAACCTGCGAGTGACTTTTTGCGACGTTTGTCAGGTAAACGTGAGTGCAATAAACAAGGCTCAAAATAAGAATGAAATGTTCAAATCTGAACAGCTTCAAGCTACTATGGAGCATTTAGAAAGAGCTCGCAAACAGCGGCATTTTTACCAGCAGCTATGCCAACGAGCCAAAGAAGATTCGTCAATAATGGTCTTGTCTTTCGACTACGCCCAAACGGTCAATTACCCATCTTCGGCCCAGGCTAGAATTTTGTAACCATCACAAACACTCGTAATTTCTGCAGTTTTCTACATGATGTGGCCCAGTGCGAAGGCCTGTAGAAATATTTAGAATCAGTATTTTTGATCGCGGTCAACGGCATTAGAAAGAGGAAGGTTTAGGGATTCAAAAACCGTCAAAACCTGAAAATCGCTTTTTGAGGCATAAGGTCCCTTTCTTCCGAGCCGGTCACATATGTCGATCAGGATTATTATAATGCTGCTGTGATTTTGTTCAACCTTCTCATTTAAATTGTAAAAAATAGCGATCATTCTTTTTGCATGTCTCTTCAGCCGCGTACATTTAATTTTTTTTTTTAAATATGCATTTGGTTTTAATATTTAAATAATTTTCACGCTGTACGATACGAATGTGCGCTAGTTTCATCGGAAAATTTTCGAATTGCAAAAACAAAATTAAATCGTTCAATTTAACGCAGTTGTTATTGAAAGTTTATAATAATCGAATTTTAAAAGTGATTAAATCAAAGTGTAAGAAGTTAAATACACATTAAGTGCTAATTTAATTCGAATAGGAATAATTTACTTTTTGTGAGCTACGATATAAATGATATTCCGAAAAAGCTATTAATAATTGCGTAAGAAATTCTTTTAAAACATCAAAAGAATTGCGAGAGAAAACGTATTTTTCACGTACCACTTGATATTCACTATCTCATAATTTGCATGCTTACGTAACTCCCCTTGTAATCATTCTTCTTTCATTATAACTTTATATTGAGTTTATATTAATCAATAAACGTAAAGTAACACTACTTTTTGATTTTTAAATTTCATGTATACAATAGAGCCTCAGTAATCCAGAATCCACGACGTGGTTTTCTGAAATATAATACTACAAAAAAAAAACAAAAAAACAAAGACTTATTTATTATCAACATTTATTAATAATAAAATATAACATAGACAGCGATGAAAAACTGTTTTTTCTTTTTTTAAACGTGACTTTATTTCTACCGGATCATCGGAGTTCCTAGATTAACGAGATTCTGCTGCGTACGCGTAACTAAAACTTATGTAAATTAACGTTTACTAAAATGTATATTACGAAAAAAGTAACGAAAATTGTTACTTTCTTTAATGTGGACTTGTTGATTAGTTGTAACTTATTTTATAAAATTGTTTAATATAATTTTTGTAATGTTCCTCCTTTCTTTATCGGTTTATAAAAATATATATCTTGACGATACAAGTTGGAATGTGTTACTGTTATTATAGCATCAAATCCGCTGTTTCTAAAATATTCTACGTTTTATAAAATGGCATTTATTCATTTTTTTTTTTTTTTTTCATTCTCCGTACATTCTCGTTTAGTGTACCAGCTTCATCACTGTTTTTTTCATCGACGAATTCCAACGATTAAACCTACCGATTTCACTGAAGAGAGCAGTAACGTTTCATCACTAATCAATTGTAAAGCTTTTTTTTCTTCTTTTTTTTTTTTAAATATAATGAAAAAATACATACATAAATTTCGGTTATTATGCTGACTGCTACCGAAATATACTTTAACATAATTACGTTAGTATGTCCAGTTCCTTAATCCGCATACATTTAGAATTCGACTCAGTAATCTGGAATAACCCAGTGCCAAAATGTATTGAAAATAAACAAGCATAGAAAAATGTTTTTAAAAACTTTTTTGTATTTTAATCGGGTTAAATTTTTTCCGCATAGAGCAAGATATTTAGATTTATTAGGTACGCTGGTGAATACATTTTAACCCTTTAAAAGCCTTACTACGTGAAGTATTTTTGATAAAACTAAAGTCTACAAGTTTCAGGATTCAATATCCATATCAATGTAGATACGCTATTAACAAATTAGAGAAGAATAAATATGGTAACAAGTCAAGTATAAAAGAATGCTGACAATTATACGAAATAGAGAAAATTAAGATGAATTCTTGTTGAAATTGCAAAGCATATTTTACAAAAACAGAGAAGAGATTACGATGAGCCAACTAATTTTTAAGGTTAACATTAAAACGAGGACGGAAAAAGGTAAAGTCTCTGAAATTAGATGTTGGGTCGAAACAGTGAATTCATACTATATAAACGTCAAAAGGTAATCGTTTAAAATGGCACATGGCCGGAATCAAATTCGTCACTGCGCTGACAATAACAGTTTGCTACAGATAGTCACAATTACCACCGAAGAAGTACAAAATTCATTAAACTCTGTTGAAATACTGTTCCGAACAAATTGGCAAACCCTTCGGCTTAAGAACGCTTTGTGATCAACATAGGATCCTATTCGGAATTTCCCCTTTAACAGTTTGACGTCGGACTTTAGTAAACAGTACATAATAGTTTTTTGCTGCTAATAGTCTCAATAGTTTCTTTCATCCCTAGAGCATTTTTTTGTATATATTTCCTAACATAACGTACCATTCTCTGAATATCAATTTATTTGCGAGTACTTTTAATGGCTACAAAAATTAAAAAGTTACCACGGGAAGAGGGCTAAACGAACAAACGAAAAGAGCTAAGAATTAATATCGAACGATTAAACGCTGACCAGAACTAAATTCTAACAAAATCGAATCGCTACTCGTTTACTTCCACTGTCAGTTTTTGCGCGCATCGGCACTTCTTATCGTTACAACTCCTGAAGAAGCAGCGGAATTAAAGCTGCGGTGCGTACTCACACTAAGATGTCGAGAAGGCGCGTCACCGTCGAAACCGCCTTACAACTCAGATCAAAGGTTTGAAGATATTTTGAAGTGAACATACCGAGTTGGGTTCCTTTTTTCCAGCGATGGATGTTTAAGGAACCTTTATAATTGCAAGTCGAATCGATAGAATTAGCAGCAAATGAGGAACTACATTTTTAATTTCAAGATGGTTATCAACAGTGTTCGCAAATACCAGTGACTCTTTTTTGAATTATGAGCCGTAGTACTAAAGTTATTGCTATAATTCCCTTTAATGTATGTAGTGAAACGTGAATTTCGGATACAACACTGTATTAACAAAAAACAGAATTCGATTGCAAATACGGACACCTAAAATTCATCATCATCATTATTCGGTTCCTGTCAGTTCTGAACGTTGTGACCTGTGAGCGCTCTCCACACTGTTTCCGATTTTGAGCTGTGTTCACCGCTACCTTACCAAATTGACTCCGTAAGCCATCAGTCTAATGAGTAGCCTTTCTCTTGTACCAGATGCTTTGCTGAGCGGTAATGTTTTCTCCAGAATTTCTCCCGTGTGTCTTACGATATGTCCAAAAAATTGTTGAACCCGTCTTCTGTATAATCTGTGCAATTCTTCCGGTTCGTCCGCTTCAGCCCGTATTGAAAGATTTGTTCTTCTTTCCGTCCACGTTGTATGCAGCATTCGTCGCTAAATCCACATTTCAAACGCGCCGATGCGACGTTTATCCACACTGCTTTCATCGTCCACGTTTTGGCCGCACACAAGAAAACTACTAATAAAAATGGAACCGAATATTCGAAGATTAATAATATCGATGCATCAAGTTCACTTCTCATTCGGATAAGTTTTAACGACGGTATTTAGAATTAAAATTCAATTTTATTCTGTTTAATTTTACGTTAATTTTTGGAATTCGAGGTTGATTTTATTAAATAAATTTGTAATTGTTCATGTTACGCACCCTGAGTAGTGCCTTAATAAACTTTTTCGTGTTACTATTTTTGTTTAGTTTTTTTTTTTTTTTTTTTTTCTGAACAAAAATATAATAAAAATTTCCTCTCTTCTTTACTCATAAAATATACATTTTCGTCTGTTGGAGAATTTTTTTTCCAAAAAAAAAAAAAGAAAAAAAAGCGCTTTCGTTTTTTGAAAAGAGGGCGATAGACTTAGCGCAATAATTACGATTCTGTCAGCCGCGTGTCTGTTATTAACACCACGCGCGGGAATCAACAACCGATGCTTCTGTGTATAATAATAAACAATTGACCACCATAATAGTAAACTAAATTGGCGGATAAGCAGGAAAGAAAAAAACAAACAAATAAAACTCGAATAAGTACACAACTGTATTCAAAGCATATCTGCTGACAGAAGTGAAGTCAATTAGTAGAAATAGTATTTGCATCACACTACCGGTAAGTAACACTGTGAAATTCTGTCCGATTAGAAGAAAAAGTACTCTAAACTAAAACAATCGTTTGCGGAACAGTAAAGTATCCTAAAAGGCAGTCCCACCGGGATTCTTGATAGACCAGTAGAGCTGAAGTACTGAGATTAATGGTTACCGCGATTAAATATTTCTAGAAGAAATTGAACATCTTGTTAAATTAAATCGAAAAGAAGTTTCTCCTGTGGTTTTCAGACACTAGATCCTAAAAGGAAATATTGTTTAGAAATATCATTAATACAAAATATTCACTAAACAACTATTAGATTGTTTTTTTTGGTTGATCCTAAGCCTCGAGATGATAATATTAATGATATATATTGAATTCAGTCTCACTTCTAAATATCATGATTAAGGTGAAAGCTCTACGAAGGAAACGCTTCCAATGCTTGGAAATACCGAAAGGCAACAATAAAAATTTCACTAACACTTGATAATTGGCCACTATTAGATTCATATTGGCAACAAATAATTAATCAGAATATCGTTCCATGATAATCAGAATGCAATATTTTTTTCTTTTTTTAAAGAAATTACGTAATATTTGTCTACACGCCTTTCACCTACTGCTTATCGGCAAAATTCTGATGAAACACATGATTCCAATCTTTATCACATGCGCAATACATCGTAACAATTATGAAGTTAAAATATAACCGAAAAATAAATTCGTTTAGAAACTAAATAAAACGCTTCGCAATTACTTATAAGATAATATATGAAATAGTAAACAACTAATAAATTAAATGAGAAGGAGAAGAATGTATATTTTTGATGTATGTAAAATTATATTAATATCTATTTTTTTTAAAACTATTTATTTATTTTTGCATGTTTTTGTATTTTCTTGCATTTGGAGTTATTCCGATATTTTCAAGTAAATCATTTAAAAGTTTAATTTCGGTTGTTATAGGTACCTCTAGTTATTTCGTTCATTTTCGTTTCTTATTTTGCACTTAGATTGGCTGACTAGTGCATTATTAAATGAGTTAATCACTAAATTTATGTCATGCTCTCTTGCAGGTTGCATATTTTGGCATCGAACATAAAATTGATCCCGGTTAGCCTCTTCCAATACCCATGTTCGCGGTTTCAGCTTTATTGATTTTATACTGTGTAACTATGAAACTATAAAACTGGTCACTGTCAGATCAGGATGCGTTCTCTACGAAAAATATTGTACTATGTTTACTGGCGCCAGAGTTAAATCAATAGCTGATAGTTTCTCCCATTTAATACATTGAACCGTGTACGTTGATTTTTGTTGAGTATGATTAGCTCGATCGATTCATAAATAAATTTATCAATGATGTTTCCTTATCGACTCGATGACTCTGATTCTTAAGAAAAACTGTATGCATTGAAATCCCCAATCACAATTATATGCCTTAATAATTTAATGATTGCTATGCTCATACTTTAATGGGAAGGGACGTATAGGTTGATTATAACTGTTTCGCCCAACGAAAAAAATTCTGAAGATATCACTGTTACCATTACATTTTAGATATGAGACCGCCAACAAAAAATCAGACATTTCATCAAATGGCCTAAAAACTTAATAGAAGGAAAATATCAAGAATCCGATTTATGGGCGCCATAATAAAAGAACAAACCTATACAAAAGATAAAAAAAGGCTGCCTGGGCCAGGATTTCGCTGTCTGCAAACCATGTTGCCCACCAACCTAACGGTTGAGGAGAAATAATGATGATGATGACAACTGATAAAAATATGGAGTACGGTCTGTTAAGACGTCAAGCCTCAAAAAAAGATGAAAAAGAAATCCTGAGCGCTTTTTGATCTTAAAACATTAAAACCACCTGAAGAATTATCATTACGACCGATCTTATAGTTATCCGAAAGCTATTATTCCCGAATGCACACTTCTCTTGAAATTATAAATTCATTTTCCGATTATCAGTGGTTTGTATTCCGCAGAGCGCTCTATCCAGTAGTTAATACTATTATAGAAGAGTCATTTTATTAAGCTGCGACACGAAAGTCCTCGGCGCCGTGTAAAATTTTTACAAAGCACAGCGCGACAGAACTAGTTTATAAGCCCCGGTGCTGATATTTATTTTGCTGCTCATCTATTTTGATTACTAACATCGCATCTTACCGGGAAAACACACTTTTGTGTTGCAAGGTATGTATCTTTGTGTAAGTGGTCCGCGACAGCAGGGTAGCAACTATTCGTTGCATGTACCTACCCTGCCGAGCAGCAACAGTTGACAGATTTTTAAAATCCTGCTAAGATCAGGCAGTGTAGTCGATAGTGGAGTGAAATTGCTGGAATGTTCTTTCGTCTTCTGGGCACGCAGCCTTTGTTTTAACTGCTGCCAGTCTTTCGCTTCACAGGTATAATCTATCAGCCAACTGCCATTCTAGTCAACTCCGTGTCGCGTGTTATTTCACGATATCACAATATGCTTTTATCTATCAACTCCTGGGGGAAAACATTAACAGATTTCATCCACTTTTGTTTTTCTTGGACCAATGTCGCTGGCGCGCCCATAAAAAGAAAAAAAAATCGCGTTTTTTAACCAGTTCTTTCCAGCCACGTGCCACCGCGTCATTAGTCTTGCCTGTTTTCTTTTTTTGTTTATCGGCCACCATTGTAAAACACGCTTCGACCATCTACCACCATTTCTTCAAGCTACATGACCAGTCCAACCCTATTTCATTCTGGCCATGCGCTCCACTGCATTATCTAGCCTCGTTTGTTTGTGTTTCCACGCATTTTTATTCCGATCTGATAGCCTTTTATTGATTATTATCTTTCCGTGTATCATTTGGGCCTTTCTTATACCAATGAAAAAAGATTTAAAAGCAGCCACGTCTGCCGTTGAGTTAAGCCGTTTTACACGGTTTTTGATCGTTGTTTTTTTTTTTTTTTTTTTTTTTTTTTTTTGAATAATTATTACATTTTGTTTCTAGTCACAGAGCGCTTTAGGTTTTATTTTCTCTGTATACTACTACGTCGCTGTAGCTCGAGCACATATAATATGCGCGTTTTTTTTTCGGAATTTTTTTTCGCCATCGTATTTGTTAATTTATTTATTTGGTTCGTTAAAGAAGTAGTAAGGAACATTCGGGCACGTGTCTGTGTGACACTTGTGCAGGCGAGAGCAAAATTTTTTCCTTTTTCTTTTTATACACCTTTGTAAGAGAAAAACCTCATGCTCAACCCGATTCAGGTAGAATTCCATTTTTTAGACATTTTTTGGGTCCCAGATTACAGACCTAAAGTTGAATTCCAAGAAGACAGGAAACCGGTAAAGAAAAATTGCATCATAGGCGTATCGGAAACCAATTCTTGTTATAAGAACCTTTTCGGATCAATATGCAGGCTGATGATATCCGCTCGAGAAATTTCAACTTACGTACCGGCTAAATTGGATGGGTCATGTCTTACGGTATGATGGATTACTTCGAGTTGTGCTGGAAGGAAAAATACCTGGTAGACGAGGACGCGGAAGGCCACGAAATTCGTTTGTTGCGATGTTACTAAAAGATACAGGGTTGAACAGTTACACGGATTTAAAGAGCGCTGCGGAAAGCCGGGAATACTGGAGAAGGATCATCATGGATGGAAACGAGTTTTAGGACTGAACCATGCAGATAGATAATGTTCGTTTGAATACCGTCATCAGCAACGTGCAGCATCATCTGAACTCCTACGGTTATAGTGGAAATTCATCAACTACACGACCAGATCCGCGCTATGCCGCCCCTCCTGCCGCAACAGTTGTGCCTGTATCGTCAACTAAAACTGATAAGATATCGTCAATTCGGTTATCACTTCATGAAACCAAAGACGAGGGGCACATTATCAAAAATAGAAAAAGAGGAAGATCTGTTATTAGAAACTATTCCGGCTCTTCGTTATCCCCCCCGACTTCTACACCACCGCCGCCGCACAGACGTAATAGGTATGAATACTTAGCGGTTGATGATGACGATAGTAAATAAGACAATTGAACTGAAATGGAAATAAATAACAAAACTAACATAAACGAAATCAGCAAACTAAAGGTAAGCGATAAATCAATTATTCCGACGCCGTATTCAAAACATATCGTCAACTACTAATATTATTAGTAGCGTAAATGAAAATCGAATACTAGGTAATGACTCTAACTTAGTAAACATTTCGAACAAATCTAGTAAGACGATACTCCCGTGCTAGTAAAAAATATTCGCAACATCACACCTCTCCGTACTGATTTACTTTCGATCAAAATATTACATTTTCATTAAAGTCGACAAACACTGAAGTTACTATAATCCCCCAAAATGTGGACAGTTATCGTAAAATAATTAAACTGTTACAAGCGAATAATTATTATTAGTTTTTTTACTTATCACGGGTCAATATATGGAACCTGCATGGCAAGCATCTACGGACATGAACGAAATTAAAACTGAATTAGAAAAATTCGGTTTTAGCGTCAGAAACGTCGTTAACGTAATACATCCTAGAAACAAATCTTGCACTATGTCGATTTGAACTCGTCGCCCAAAAATTACGAAATCTCCATGTTAACCGGACTATCGTACACGCGCGTAGAGGTTCAGGAATATAACATCAAACAACAAGTTATGCAGTGTAAGAGATGTCATCTGTATGGCCATTCGCACAGTTATTGCAACCTGCCATTTAGCAAACATGATTCTAAACACTACAAAAAAGATGTTACCGCAAAGCCAACTTGTGCACTGTGCCGCGGTAACCATCCAGCAAATTGCAGAGGGTATCCAGAACACAAACGTACAGTATATGAGAAAGAAACACATCATAAAAATCGCTTTATAAAAAACCTAGCAGTAAATCAGCAGGATTTCCCCTCTTTACCAAGTAAATTTCCGACCAGCAGAAACCCATGGAATATAGGAAAAAATACGTTTACAAAAACGGAAACTAGCCACAACGTCGATTACATTAAATTGAGTGAGAAGGGCTATCCTAACAGTAATCTCAGAGATAGCAACCTAATGGACACCAGTTCTCAACTAAAATCATAGGTGTCTTAGACACAATGATAAATGATTTCAAAGCGCCGATTAATCCTTTATTTTCGATATTAAATAAGCTACTCGATAAGCTAGTGTAAGGGCCAATAGAATTATAATTAATAAATCATTAACATTAATGCTATGGAATTCTAGCGGAATAATATCAAAGAAAGCGAAGTTCAAATTATTCATCCATCAACATAGATTAGACGTGGCAATGATTTGTGAGATGCATTTAACATCAACGATGAGTTTTAACATTGCTGGCTATAACCACCTACTGCTTCTCTCATCTTGATGGGAAAGCTCACGGAAGCGTGACAGTGTTGGTAAGAACTGGGTTAGGCCATCAAGTGTAGTTTATTCAGAAGCCTCTTTCGCCTATGAACTGATGACAGTCATCATCAGCGCCGTGGAGTCAGAATTCACTATTGCAGCAATATACTGTTATCCGATACTACCCAAGGAGAGAATAAGAGGAATTTTCGTAAACCTAGGAGCCAGAGTAATATTAGAAGAGAACTTTAATGCCACCAGCACTTTATGGAAATGTCGAAAGAAGAACTCCAGAGGCAGAATGCTGGTTAATTTAATTCAATAGCAGAACTTGCAGGTAGTGGGACCAGATGAGCCGACCAACTGGCCTAAGCACCAAAACCACATTCCGAGCATACTTGTCTTCTTTATAATAAAAAATTTACATCCGGTCTACTTTGGCTGCAAATCCCTGCCTCTATTCAGTTCAGAGCAATCACCAGTCCTATAGCATGCATCTCCATTCAAACGATACCGAAATCAAGACGAAGTTATTTAACAAATAATAGCACAAACTGGAGTGGATTCGCTAAACAAGTTGAACATAATACCGGTATTTAAATATTGCTCTAAAAACTTCAAGTGAAATAGAAAATGCGGTAATCAACTTGGTAAGCAGTATCCCATGAAGCATATAAATTAAGTACTTCATATCTCAAAGAGGATAGATTTTCTGAAATTGATTTATTTTATACTCTGTTTGAAATAAGGTAACTAATTCAATTAACAAGAAACGCAATAGTTCAATGGCAGCAAAACAGACTTCCATTACTTAAAAGATCCTACAACAGATTACACAAACTAAAAATTTCAGATACTCTTCACAACTAAATTCGGAGAACGGATAGATATGGAAATCTACAAAGTCCGTTCTCAACAAGCTTCCCAAACCCTACTTCCATCAGAAAATCTAACGGGGATTGGGCCAAAACTGATGATAACAAAGCTGAGACGCTCGGGGAACACCTGTTCAATATATTTAAATCGTTCGAAAGCAAGGGTCAGCTACAACGCGAAATATCAGTTAAAGAATACCTTTTGGCATCTTTTCAATTAGCATGGCCAACTAAATGCCGAAAGAGATACAAAATAAAATTAAAAGCTTAAAAAACAAAACAGCTCCAGGCATCTTATAACCGCTGAAATAGTCAAACATCCATCGAATAAAAGTTTAATACTAATGACGTATATTTATAATGCTATTTTAAGAACAGGATATTTCCCTCAAACATGGAAAGAATCCATTATTCAAGTTATACCAAAACCTCATAAAGACTTATCAGTTCCTTCATCAAATAGGCTAATCAGTTTGCATTGTCGAATATTTTTGAGATGCTATTACAGGATCGAATTATAAAAATAACTTCGAAAAACAAAATCTTGCCCGATCACCAATTTGGGTTTTGTGTAAAGCGACTCGGCCGTACAACAAATTCATCGTATTACCGATAACATACTTGTAGCTTCGGCACTGGAAAGGGGACAATATTGTAGCGCGGTCTTTCTTGACGTTGAGCAGGTATTCGATCGGGTGTGACTTTAAGGTCTCCTTTATAAAAACCGAAGAACATTCTGGCTAATGACATTTACGCGGTAATACAATCTTTTTTGTCAAGAGGGAGTTTTGTAGTAAAGGTAAATACATTAACGTCGAGAAAATCCAGTATAAATGCATCCGTCCTATAATGAAATATACTTGCGCCATTGTTATATTCATTGTACGCTGCGGATTTTCCAATATTAAAAACTACGCTGCCAGCGACCTTCGCTGATAACACCTGCATCTTAGCGGCTAATAGTGATCCTTCGCGTGCTTCACTACTGCTTCAGCACCACTTGAAAAAGATCGGAGCGTGGACAGAGAAATGGAAGATTAAAATTACAGGTGATTTTTACGTTAAATCAACAATCCTGTTCCCGGGTAGAAATAAATAATAACGTTCTTCCGCAAAGCAACAAAGCTAAATCCCTAGGATTAATTATGGGGCCGACGTTTAACATAGATGACCCACGTCGCGCACACAAGGCAAAAAATTTTAAATTGGCTTATGGGAACTAAGTCCACTGTGAGCATATCCTGCAAAAGATTAATCTACCTATACCTGTATACTGACACCAGTATAGAGATATAGCATCGAAGTATATGGCACAACGTACAAGAGCAACATCAACAGAATTCAACAGCTTCAGTTTAAAATACTCAGACAAATCGCCAAAGCCCCTTATTTCGCGTCCAACAGAACATTCCATCGCGATTTAAAGGTCCCATTCGTGCAAGACTATCACAAACTTCAATATAGCAAGTTTTTTAGTAAATTAGAGTTCAGTGACAATATCGAAGCGCCCAGCACATATTCTCTTCGTCTCTCCCTGGAAATCCGCGGAGAAGACTTAAGAAATACTGGTGTAGAGATACATTACTCGGATAATCCTGAGCAAATTACAACAGCAGTCCACGGAAAGTAATATTACTCGCTCAAACCTAATCTGAGTCAGCACAAGTCGATTGAACAATGCGATAAAACATGTTTAATTCGTGAAAGTTGTTTTTTTACTGTGATTAATATGTTTTCATTTTAATTTGATTTTGCTAAAAGAAAGTTATTAGTGTAATAGTTAAAAGTCATGTCTTGTTCTAATGAGAAGAGACTGAGGAAGTATTAACACTTAACATAGAACAAGTCGAGGCTTTGGGTAACTAAACATTAGCGCCAATTATGGTCCTAGGACCAGGAGTGGTGAAAAAAAAAACAAAAAAACCCTCTAGTAAAATAAAAAATGGCGAATTAATTATTAAAAAATTTATTTTACAAAAATAACATGGTAAAATATAGTTAATAAAAAAATTCTTACAAGTACACGGCAGGAATAATATTACGGAAGAGCAGGCGGAAGTACACAGTGGATAAATATAATAAATATGAAAAAACAAGAACATTTTTAACGAAACGTTAAAGAACAAATCGGCTAAATTTTACCGTATTGCTTCGATGTAATATAATTCGTTGATTGTAAAAAATTGATGACACAATAATGGCAGTATAAAACAACTTCAAATTCACACACATATATATATATATATATATATATTATATATGCGGTTTAAAATGAATACAGCTTATTTAAATAAATTACACATTTTACAATATTTGTACCCTTCTGTACTGAAACTGAATAAAAGTCGTATATCGGATCATAAAATACGTCTATTTCGGTTAAATAGTATTCAGTGCAGCACCAAACGAGAAAAAATAAATAAAAAATTATAGGAAGATATTTGTATTTAACGGAATTGCACAAATCGAGCATTTTACATCTTCTTTTTAATAAATGAAATACCTTAAAATGTACGTTATTTTATTTCACGTAATTTTAAAAGTTTACATAAACTAAATTAGCTAAGGTATTTGAGCTTTTTGCATAATAATTACTGAGAAAAATCAGAAAAAAGTCTTAATTAACGTGCTTCGGCCATTTTCAATAAATATAATAAATATCACTAGACTGGAAATGTGACACTTGAACCGCTCTCAGTAGTAACTCTGTTTTCTGATATGTTCGAATTTAATATATTTCCTAAATTTTTCTTTAAAAATAAAAGCTTTTACAACCACGTCGATGACCGATTAACACGAACAAACACGTTATCATGGCCAGATTAACGCAGCGAAATTCAAAAAAAATTTGTACACGGTAAAGATTAAAATGCCTCAATTCTGTAATTTTAGATATTACTTGACAAACAATTCCGCGGCTATGTAACGTTAATTATACGAAAAATACCGACCAAATTTATTTCCAGTTTATACATATATCCGCGTTTTGTTTACGACACATTTTATGTATTCAAATCGCGGCTACATATTTTTTTTCGAATTTCCATTCAAAAGTTTCTACATTGTGAAAACAGATATATCATAATATTTAAAAACAAATAATAAAGGAGACGTACGAACTGTACCTTTTTTTTTTTTTAATCGCACGCTTTTTTGCATGTATTAAAAAATCCGAGAAAAAAATCATCTTTATGTTCGGCATAAATTTTTCATCGCACGTAATACATTTTTACGATATCATTAAAATTAACGCTTATAGAGAGACGGCTGGATCCGGATATATGTAAATGTCGAAAGTGCAAAAGGAAGTAATTCAAAGTGCATAGATACAGACGCCATGATTAATGAAGTAATTGCATATTTATAATAATTAAATGCGACGAATTTTGAAGCTATTTATTGGTACATTAAAACGCTCTAAATGTTCGAACATTTCGATAAAACTAAATACATTTTATGTTGCTTATTTTTAGATCAAAAGAACGGTGTACTTTTCGTTTTTAACAATTTTCCACTAAACAGCGACAAGATGATTTTTAGCTGTCTGCGCATATTGAATAGAGTTGTACGGGGAAAATTACGCGTTTAATTTGTAATCATTAATTTTCGGAAAGCTAATGATACTAATCGATGATACTAATCGATGACTGAAAACAAGTATAACGAAACTAAATGAAGAGGAAAATAACGAAGCTGAGAGTAAACATCTTTCCGTATGTAGTTTCGGCTTTTTGTTTGTCCCTCCAGGTTTTGTTTGTCGATTTGTCGCTTCTTTTGTCGAGGCATGTTGCTTACTGTGTGTAATTTTTTTTTTACATAAAACCATGTTTACTGTTTCGTTAGTTTAGTTATTTCCTGATGATACTGGTCGGTCCAATTCGAAATGTTAAAAATAATTATATTAATACACTTTGAAAATTATTTAAGATGATTAATAATCGCCGTGAAAGCTTTAAACATTTCTGCTCGTAGATAGTGAACCGGTTCGGTTTTAATTGGCATCGGCGAAGAAATACTTTCTCCTCTCATTAAAACGATAATTCGTGCATTTAGCGTTATAAGAAGTATCGTATTGTTTACATTGATCGTTCGAAACGGCGGTAACTGTAACGATGAAATTTTTTTTAATGGAGACAGTCAAACAATGATGGCTACGTGAAACCGAAACATATATTATAACGGAATAAAATCATCGATAATATCAGAGACATTAATTCCGAAAAAAATTTCAGCTGAACTTTCTATATAAAACGTATACACGCTGCGCCGGAAGTTATTAAATTACGCAAAAAACCGCTAAAGAATAATGGAAAATATGAAATACATTTTAATGAAAAGGTTTATTTAATATCATCGCGGTGTCCTCTACAGAGAGCAGAGTTTAGTCGTTTATTTTGTACTCTCTGCGTGTTCGTCATGTCTGTGTGTAGCTTCTTCTTGTTAACGACTTCTCCATGCGGATGAACACGTACACAAATTAATCGGTCTCTTATCGAAACAAATAGATTATTTTTAAGAAATCACCCTTCACACTATTGCCAGAGCAATGCATAAAAAATATAAACTTGTTCGCAATGGACGAATGAGACTAGCTTTCGAAACACACTACTGTGTACCGAATATAATATACCCGGAAGGTATACAAATAAGATCCGCAATTTTTTTTTTTTTTTTTTTTTTTTTTGCATCCGCTATAACGGGAAAAAATGGAAAATTTTGCATACATCACCTCACATATTCAACGAAAACAGTGGCGATTTCGCAAAGATCAATTTTTTTCCGGAGTCTAAACAGACTGTTACGGATTGAGAACAATCAAGCTGATGAAGTCACAAAATCATCAGGTGCAATATTTTTCTTTTTTTATTTGTTGCGGAATCGTGCGATATCGGTACAGTTGAAATACATCGAATAAAAAAGAGGTAAAAAAGAAAAGAAAAGAAAAAAAATGAAAAACATACATATAGAAAATCAGATGCGTAAGTAAATTAATAAACGCGAATTCGTTAAAATTTCGTAATTATTTTTTTAAAGTAACATCCGATTATTATTTCGTAATTAAAATTACAAATGTTAAATGCATCGAACTTTGGCCAACGTTTAAGGTTTTTTTTTTTTTTTTTATTTTTAATTAAGGTTTTCCAAAGTATATATAATTAGGAAAAGCAAATAATTATAATTGCCAGCTCTCATCTTTCATATTTTATAACTATTAGCTGTCCGTTTACTAGACATACTTTTTTTTTTTTAAAAAAAAAAACAATTTTTGCGCGGAAAAAATTTTTTACGAAACTCTCGTGAAGTCAAAGGTTACAACAATAATATACTAAAAGGCCGCACACGGCAGTGACGAAAATAGTTTGTTCTTTTGTCTTAACTTTCTTGCCCGTATTGGGTTATTTGTGGCGGTGTTGATTGTGTTTTTAACGGATGGTCGAAAAAATTTACAAACGATATTATCTAGCGACGCCAATGTTGCAGTCTTTGATATATGAAAAAAATGTTGAACAACTATTTTTACTAGAAAAATGAACACCGCAAACCTTCACTTCTCGGTCTTACTTTAAAAGTGAGAATATTTCCGTATAGAAAATAATAACGCGAGAAGGAACACGTATTTGTCTTAAACCCTATCGAGATGGTAATTCTAAAGAGCATCAGGTTAGCTTTTATAGACCGAATATAATAAATAGTGCTGAAAGTTTGGATGGAATTTGGCACTTTCCAGTTATTAACGGGTTTTTGCGATCTGGCTGTAATTACGAGAAACCTGAAAACAGCGCACGAGTTGTGTTCTCTCTGCACCGTTGGTTATTAGTAAAATTAAACATTTAACAAAGCAAAGAGAAAAAAATTATCGAAATTAATGAAGTCGATTAATCGAAAAATGAGAATAATCGCAGTGTCGACGTATCATAATACATATAAAAACACAGCCAAAATTACGATTAAATATTAAAAAATAATCATTATTATTTTTACTTCTACGCACGCAGAACAACGTTATCTACATCAGCCGGAAGAATTGTCCGAATTAGTAGCGTTCATCGGCGAAAGTTGCGAATTCCGATTGTTGATTTTATCATTTTCGAATTCGACAAATTCATCGAAGACGCTCGGCCACGCTTCCGTGTCGTCGTATCGAGAAAGGTCGTCGCCCACATACTCGCAAAAGTTCAGGAACATGTTCCACGTGTCGCGAGCGATTCCGCGAGTATACGAACTTTCCGTCAAAAACTCCAACCAAATTCGAAGAATCGGCGGAGTGTGAACGGTGAACACTAGTTTCCACAAGCTGACGGCCATGTCGATCGGCAAGATACGCTGTCCGGCATTATTATCTAACCCGAAACCGAATGTGTACTTGTACAAGCTTCTGAACGCTTCTTTGTCCGTTTCCACTTCGACACAGATTTCCGACAATCTCTGCTGCATTCCTTTCACCGAGTCCACGCCCATCGTTAAGCAGCCGTCGATGAATTCGGTTCTACCGAATTGGCACATCTGACGAGCCCCAAACTTCCACGCAAGCAGCAGTACCTTGAACTCGTCCGGTAACAGCTTGAGATCTGCGCAGAATTTTTCAATGCCGTCGGCAAGCACGTAATTACCGTCGACCGGATCTTTATACTGGTTGTACAACGCGTTAATCTTATTAACCGAAACGTTCTTCGACGACGAACTGCCGACCGCTTTCTCGTCCGAATCCGAAACTGCCGTCGAGCTCAACACGACCGACGGTATTTTCGGATAAATTAGGCGGGAAAAATGCTGGTGCGATTTCTCTTTGACGTGTTCACAATTTCGTCGCGACGATAAACTGCAACTGTTACTGTTCCTCTGAAAGAGAACCGTCATAGTTTGCAAGTGCGGTACGACGCATTGCGAGTTCGTGATCATCATCGGCATATTCTCATCTACGGTCGGAATGATAAAGTCTGAAAATAAAACGATTTTGCCCCGTTTGCATTTTCAAGGAAAAAAAGAAAAACAGAAAAAAAAAAGACATATACTTACTATAAAGGAACAAATATTATTTCTTTTTTTTTAATTGCAAAGGAAAAATTTAGTAGAATGATTTTAAATATTTTACGGTATTTTACTTAAAATCTACACTGTTCAACGAAAATTTACGTCTACCGGGTTTCTGCAGTTTCGGCGTAATCTGGTAGTAGGATTGTTTAACGACCAATAAGATTCCATATTATTATTACTATTATTATTATTATTATTATTCGAAAGTTGCGATATGTGTAGAGTTTACGGACTTTTAATTCTGCCACGTAAACGTCGACAAGCTCCGCAAGCTTTCAGTGGCAGGCAACTGAACGAAATTGGAATGTTTTAACCACAATTTTTCAATGCGCCTTAGTTACCTGTTTTTCAACAGTTCTCACGGAACCGAATAATATATACAATAATACGAGTTTAAATTAAAGCGGTGCATTTTTTAAATAATTTTTTTATTTCCAGTATCACTGGGGGGGGGGGTTATTCTGAGATACAAATCAATTTTTTGCATTGTACCAAAAAAAAAAAAAATAATAATAATAAATTAAAAAAAACTTTTAATGGAATTTTAATTCTTTACCAATAGACTATCGTATAAACTGTAACGCAAGCAAAAAAATTGCGATTTCAAGTGGGAGGTGATAAAGAACGGCTTTGCGGGCATAAGACATAAAGCACTACTGAAAAACTGACAAGGTGTGCATACATTTTGCGGCAATTAACAATTATCTTTTTAAAAGACATTAGACCGTATGAAGAAAAAAAATAAAATATATATATAAATTTTTTTTAATATGGTAGCGCAGTAGCCTACTGGTTAAGGCGCCTGGCTACTAAACCAGAGGACACGAGTTCGAGACTTGTCCCGTTCCAGATCCGAATTGCTTCCAGGTATATATCTAGTCTGAAATTGAATTGGTTACACCAGAGAAATCTGGGAAAGTAATGACGGCCGAAAGAAAGGAACTGGCCCCAGTATTCTCATCAGATCCATTAGGCTTAGTTCATTATGAACCTTAACTTCACAATCCACGATACCTTATCAAGGATCTATGGGACTTACTTTACTTGATATTTTAATATATAAAGAAAAATTATTTTCGCGATTTCTCTACTATTTTCGATTGCGTACATAGGAAACCAGAACGCTATATCATTTTTATCCCGGTATTTTTTTATATTGTTGCGATATATAATTATGCGTGTGTTCGTGTTTGTGCGGCAGCAGGTTCTGTTCGAGCAAATCGTATATCGGACTGGCCTACCGCAGGATATTCGTTATATTAGGACGCGATGATTTTACCAATTCTATCTGCTCACCGCACTGACAGAACTAAAGAGAGTAGTTTTAATATAAGGCTACGGACACACCAGTGTTAATGCTACTTGATCATTATTAGTAATTCTGCAACGTCCGTCATAACGCGCGTTGAAATTAACGCTCGTGCGTCCCTAGCCTAATCGGTTGGTCAAATAGCGTTGCAGTGTATTTTAGTTTTAACATTTCTCGAACTGTCTGAACAGGTTTTAAAAGTGTATATATTAAACTGAATTTCAAATTATGTGATAATAAGTTATAAGAAAATAATTCGCAATACTTAAGCGCCTTAATACAAAAAAAAAGAAAAAAACATAATTTTAATATTATAAAATTAATACAAGAAAATACGCCTGGCGAGTTAGGCAACGGCGCATTAAGCAGCGGTTAAAACAATTAGGAAATCAGCCGGGCACATCATCAGTGGCATCGAAAGTACGAAATCGAGTAGAAATATGTATTTTTGAATTCAGACTCTAGCGTGTATCTTCGTTAATCTGTTATGCTGCGTAATTTGAATTACACATTTGCCTCTATGCGCGTAGCCTCTAATAAATCTTCAGAAACTTAACAGCTGGCAACCATAACGGATCTCACTACGAATTAAAAAAATGAGGCCTGTTTTTTCCGAGACAAATCGCGATAGACGCTCTTTTTCTTTACGTTTATATTAATTAATGAAAAACTATTTCGTCCTGCCCGAAAATATTTACAACGCAACGTTATTTTGACAAAGTATTTAAGCGAACCCATTCATACCGGTAACGTAATATAATTTGATTTTTCAAAAATTGTAAAATTTCAATCGTTAATTTTTTCAAAAATAACTATTTTTAGTATTTTAAATTTTTAATCTCGTACACTGTGTATTACAAAAATAAAATGATAATACTAATGACTCATCGATAGAGGCTACAAAGAGGGCACAGTAAAAATGTAAATAACAGAAGTTTTATTAATTTTTTTCCAGTGGACATTGGCATATGTTAAGTGTGAATGCATCAATTACACATTTTTCGTTTTTATTTTTAAGTTAAAATCATCATTATTTCAAGAAGCCTTTATTCCAACGGTGATTTGGATCTAACTGAATACACTTTTTCCAAATCTGGCACTGTATAAACGATATTAATTATTTCATAACAATTGCACACTTTAAAAGTTGGAATGGTGAAAATGAAGAAATGCACCACTTGTACAATCAAGGAACAGAAAGAGCGTGCTTTTGTTACGATCTTACGATTTATCCGCCTTGTAATTTGCTCGAATCCATTGAATAAAAATATGTTCTTAAAGTAGGATAAGGGAGATGGAAAACTGGTATTACTAAAGTCCACCGCATAAATCGAAAAACGTGAAAAAACTAGCCTATAATAACAGTTTAGTTAGAAATTTTCACATTCAACAATGGATATTTATACGAAAAAATCGGGATATTTTTCATATCAACGAAACTTCGAATAAAATAATAACAAACTGAAAACAAAGTGGTTTATTAAAATTAAATTAAAACGATACAATTTGAAATACATAATTGAACATAAATTGCAGACGGATTTGAAATAAAGGTTAACTAGAGGAATATTCTGAAGGAAAAAAAATCAAATATCGTAAGGCATTTCTAAATTAAAACATTTCTCTATGCAAGAAATCGGAAAACAAAACAATTTTAAACTAAAACTTTGAAAATATACTGGAATTAAACTGTTTTTTCTCAATCGATTATTTAAATTTTTAACGCATATTTACCTCATTAACTCAATCCGTATTTTTCTTTAAACCCTTTTCGAAGAAGATTATACATACCGAACTGTTAACTGATTAAATTAAAATGTATAAAAAATCACGATTATCGCTTAAAGTATGCATCAAAAATTATTTTGATTCTTCTACAAATATATTTTGCCGATTGTTTAATCAATTAATATTTATATACACGCTCTCCCCGATTTTATTCGATATAATCTCATTTATTTTTTATATAAATACGGCTAACATTATAAAAAGTTTAATTAATTATTACGATAAATTCGTGAAACAAAAAAAAAATGACAAATGTAAATTCAAATTCTATAGTTTTTATTTGTTAGGGTGAACTAAATATTTCTGTGTAAATGTATAACAGTTTCTAAATAATAATTATCTAAGTTTTCAAAATTTACCGGTATCATCAGAAAAATCATTAAGCAAAAGAAACAGACGTCGTTTGAAGTGTAACAATAATTATCATAATAATCTGTTCCAGTTATAATTTAAAAATATACCTGTTTTAACGGGATCTTTAGACGAATTTTGTTCTCTACTTGCAGAAGATGTAGATTTTATACATGAAAAACACTTGCCCATTGATTAGCTACAGAGCGAAATATAATAACCAACATAAAAACAGTCATTTCATCCTAGAAGAATAAATTTCATTTATAACTTCAAACAAATTTAAATGGGTAAAATCATATAAATTTATAATGTGTATGAAAAAAATTAAAAGCTTCACTAACCTATTACATAATATTAGAAAAAGTTTATATTTTAAGATTCTTAAGCACCACTAAACCGTGAAACAGCTGATTTTATTTATCCTATATACAACATAATTAATATTTACCCAATCGACCGGAGTCGATAACTGGTATTGCACAGTCGCGTTTATTTTTTCCATTTTCAAACAGAATTTATTGCAAAATGTTTCAGAACTATACAGCAAATAGTTAAAAACAATTATTTCGATTTCATTAATAATGTGACAATACATATATATATATATATATATATATATATATATATATATATATATATATAAAGATAACAATAACTTTATGGGAAAAAAAATACATACATTCTTTTATGTGGAAGTGAATTTTTCAACACCCAAATTTAAAATTTTGAATTTTTGTTTTTATTTTTTGAAAACTTTATAAAATTGCATTGTATAAAACAAAGAAATTTAAAAGTTAAAATTAATCATATTTGCATCTGTTGTATTTTATGGGTAATCTAAACAGTTTTTTAGACATTTTATATAATACTACAGAAACACAATTCTGAGCATAATAAGTTACTTTTTCTTAACGCAATGTAAAATGATAAACAGTGTATAAGAATATAAATGTATTTTACATAATACTAATGGTATTAGTTACATAGAATGTCTAAGGAAATATAATAATAAAAAAAAAACAGATTTAAAGTAACAATATTTGAACATGGGTATGATCTTTACTAATTTAAATTTTGAAAAATGTATGCAACATAAATCTTCTTAAAAACACGTTTAAAAATAAAATTAAATAATAAAACAAAATAACATAACTACAATAAAAAAAGAAAAAAACCTCTACAAATAACAACTCAACATTAATATTCAGACATAAAGCAAAAATATAATAATTAGACAAAATAAACAGAAATGACAATTTAACAGTATTTGATATATAAGCCATTTAGCTTTTAATGATTATAGCATTGATAAAACTAAATTTTTCTACACTTCTTGTAAACCACATTTCGGTTGTGTTTAACTGAAAATTGATGTTTGATAAATTTTTCTGTGCACATAATGGCTCTAATTTTTAATCAACATACAGTCCGGTGATTAAAGTGAAGTAAAGTAAGTCCCATACTCTTGACAGAGCGTCGGGAATTATGAAGTTAAAGTTCACAGTGTACTAAGCCTAATGGCACTAATGAGAGGTATGGTATTTCTAATACTTCTGAAACGTTATATAACAATCATTCGCATGTTTTACACGATTTGTGTTTTGGGTCATTATCATGACAAACTTAAACTAATCGAAATATCAAATTTTTCAGCACTTTAAAGAGGGTTATTTGATTCATAAGTCGATAATTTCGGCATATTTGCAACATTTTTTGCAAGCTTTTCTATCCTTGAACGTCTAAATTGGATCTTGTGGTAAAAGGTATTACTGCCATGTGTGTTGACTGCGTCACTGACATTGAATATTTTGCAGTGTTAACTGCTTTATTATTCTACAGGAGATCTGCTACTTGGACCGTTTCCTCCAGGAATTTTTCTGTTGTTAAACCTATTGTTAATAAGTTGCAGATAGAATCTGGGATGTTGCACATCCGCAATCATCACTGCATCATTTTCTGGGCAACTGAACCAAGGCTCAGCAGTCACATCATTCCTGCTAATATCTGTGATGGTCTTCCATAAAATGTGTGTGGTGCTAGTAATTTATCAATTTTCTATTCCTGTAATGTTTCAAATATTGTAAGTAGTCTGTTCGAAAAACTTCTCTAGAGTTGCTGTCAACAAGAAAGTTCAGAAGGGAATAATTAAGTCATTGCCTAGGTAACTTCCTCTTTTGTCGTAGTTTGATTTAGAGGGTGGTGTGAATTCTTTTTGACAGGAAGCTAAAGAATGAAGAAGTTAGATTGCATCACTGAACAAAGTTTTCTTACATATAGAGAAGTAGAGGCTGGTTAGACAACAAAGTAGGGGATTTGTCTGAACAGCAGTTTTCTCTAGTTTCAAAATATGCTAGTGGACTATTTAAGTGAAAGTTTCTGGGTAAGGTTATGATGTAGTTTATGGTAAGAGAAGAATAGTAGGACATTTGAGATGAGTTTTAGAACTTTGTTTTGTATGATTTGAACATAGTGAAGAGTAGAGGAGGCCGCCAGGCTTCACATGACTACACCAGGTTATAGTAGTACAAGGTAGAGGGTGCGCTTGGTCGGTAGGAATAGGGTTTTGAATTTCAGCAAAAGATATAAAGCTTTGATAGTTCCATGATCATTGCATTTGACATGTAAGCAGAGGGTTGTCAGGTGAATTTGTGGTCAATGTAGATTCCGAGGCATTTAATGCAGGTTAACCAGGGGGTGGGAGTGTTGTAATTTAGACGACATGTAGTATTTCAGTGGGAAGTAGTACACTAAATGATGTAGCTAGTATAGCTGTGCCATCTGCATATTGGGAGAGCTCTGTTTGAAGAGATTTGGGGATGTAGTGTATGTATAAGTTATAAAGTGTGGGAAGGGAGATAGAGGTTTGGGGTACTCCAGCTTTTATTGGTATTAGGGGGGGGGGTGTTGAATTGTTTGACTTAGAATGATCTGTTTTTAAGGAAGGAGAGGTAAAATTTGGGTAAAAGGAGAGGGATATTAAAGTTGGTTATTTTATGTATGAGACATCCAATTTAGGCTTTGTCAAATGTCTTTTAAATATCCAAGAAGATTGCAACATGGAGATTTTTTGTGGAATCCAAGGTGTATGTGGCAGATTAAGCAGAGGTGTTGCAATGCGATGCTCAGCTGTTTACTTGAGATGATATTAGAATTTTATGTGAACTCCTGCATGCTTTTACTAAAATTTTGGATCTAACTGAGGCTTACAGATTGGTAGTTTAAAGTTGTTGAGGGATTTTCCAGGTTTAGGTGTCATGATAATAATGGCAGATTTCCAGAGGGCTGGGAAGTAGTTTAAAGCTAAGCAAGAATTTAGAAGATTTAATATTTTATTTTGTTTGATACCTTTTGGGGAGAGCTTGGAGTTGGTGTTTGGTAAAGTCACCAATGTCCGGGGCTGTTTGTGGTTTTAGGGAGGTAATGGTTTTGAAGAGTTCAGGTAGAGTAATGACAGAAAGTAGAACTGGAGGAGTGGTTTGAATAGATTAAGGGGTTTGGTGAACTTAGAGATAGAGGGGATTGAAGGATGAGGGTTGAGTTGGAATATCAGGGTGACTTGAGGAAGCTCTTGTTTAATTTCAATTGGGTAGGTTAGAGTTGATGTTTGGCACAGGGAGGATTTGAGCAGGTGATAGAAGTGTAATGGAGCAAATTTTATTTTAGGGGACTATGGGTGGATGGAAGGTGATAGGGAGAGTTGTATGGTAATTGGGTTGTAGTCAGAGCTTAGCTCTGGGTGGACTGTTGAGGGATCTGGGATGTGAAGATCTTTGAAGCAAAAGAGGTCTAGAATGTCTAGTTGACATATAGGATCATAGTAGGTTGGTATGTATTTGTATTGTAGATGAGGCTTAGAATTTTGGGAGTATTCTGCTTGCTGTATAAGTAATATTACATTCCCAAAGGGTGTGCTTGGTGTCCAGGTCAGTTATGAAGAGGATAGGACTGGGAAAGTGAAATAGGGTGTGTAAAACTTGGAGTTTTAGTTTTTTAGTAGAGGATAATGCCACGTTCTTCAGGTAAAAAAAATATCCATTAAAACATCCATTTTTTTTAGCCAATTAGTAATATTTATGATCTTTTTTTTCTTTTTTTTGACGTGAAATGTCTTTAAAATTGCTTGTGAAACGAAATCTATCATTTTTTACCGCATATATTTATATATATTTATATTTATATATATATATATATATATATATATATATATATATATTTATGTACATTCATATATATATATAGGCGTTTCACATTAAATCAATAGCCCTGTGCCCCAGCACAGCTGCATCGAAATTTTTTTTGAATGCTGTGTGCTACTACCGGGGCTATAGCGACCTATCACCATGGGATTGCTGAATGTCCCGGAACAAATTAGTTGCATAGGGAAATTGGATAATGTCTGCGATATTCAAGGATGAGTTAGCTAGAGCTGATTGCAGAGCCGCTGTGCGGAAATTAGAACGCTGAAGGGAATACGACACTCCAGGAAGAGGTGTTTTATTGATGGAGCAGGAGGGGGGGCAAAAGAAGAGACATTCAACAAGAGGTTCACAGTTAAGTGAAAGATGATCATGTGTCAAAGAAACATGTCCGATGCAGAGCAGCGCAACAGAGCTGACTTAGTAGCAGAGTTAGCTAACAAATTACTCATAAGTCCAGTGTGGTCCAGCACCCGCAGGAAACTAATTTGGTGGAAGGATGATACCAGCTTTGGGATTAAGGATTGGATTAAAGTAGTTATATAGTTCAATGGGGTTTGTTGGGAAAGGGTATTCAAAGCTGCGCACAAATTAGATACAATAAAAATGTGACTGCGGGGTGGAGAGGATTTAACTATGGGAATAATCTATTTTGGATGGTAGGGTAGTTTAAGGTGGAAGAGGAGATGGTGTATTAATATTCTTTAAGTGCTGGGGGTCGATGTTGGAGTCAAATAGATTTTCCCATAGATGGGGGAGACAGCACCATTAGGAGGTCTGAGAAGGAAAACTTTTAGAGAATCTAGGAAGGAGTGGAAGGATCTTTGAAATCGGTGGAGAGCCCAATAAAGATTTAAGGCTATGAGCGGGGACGTTGGTACGCACCCAGTATTAACATTTGATATTGTATGAAACCATATCAATATTATAAAGCTGTAGAGTGGAAATATAAGGTAAAACATTTATTATAATTTTAAACTTTTGCGGTTTATCGATACAACCGTGTTGGTAAAAATCCCACTTCAGACATATTACATGTTACCGTTTCGAACAGGTAAGTACTATGTTCTGAAGATGGACAGTGCTTATCTGTTCGAAAAGTTAATATATGGTATGTCTGTCGTGAGTTTTACCAAAAACAGTAACACAATTAAAACATTTATTTCATTACAAAATGCGATGTTACATGAATAAAAAATACTTGTGTCCATAATTTAAATATCAATTTGATTATATTTCATAATATAAATCATGATATAAGTGTTATGTCATTGCGCAGGTCTATATAGTTATTTCACTCGTGCAAATGACATCATGTGCGAACCAGATTAAATTGTTTGCAAAGGAAACGAAACAATATTTTTCATAAATAAAAAATACTAGCGAGTTAATAACATCGTAAATTTTTTATTTTTTCACTTAGGAATTTTAAATGAGTCAAATTTTTAAAGAATTAAAATATAATTACAGATAATAAATCATTTATCACTAAAAATTAATGCGTATTTGTCAATTAATGATGGCAACATTAATTTTAATCATTTGATATCTTTCTCAGAAGTTATATTAACATCGATGATTCGTAAAATTCCGGTGTTTTAATTTTTTTCACCATAATTCCAAGTTTTTTAGGTAAAATGTTAGAAGTGACTTTTAGCATTTAGTAGACAATGTTTAATGATTTTCAGGATTTCCTATAAAATATTGCGTTGACTGATTTCCTCGGTTATTTCTTGATTTGTAAGATACCGAATACTGTATTCACTGATTTTAGTCTTCTCCAAAATATTTTACTTCTGACAATCTGTCCGCCGCTAGCGATGAGTTAAGTAATTCACTGTCTATTCTTAACAATTTCCTTTCCCGTCTTCACCTCTAACCCTCCTACAAAGTCGTTTTGTATAATTTTTTTTCTTCACCCCTTTAACCGCGCTCTAACTCGCATTATTGTATCTGGTATTCCTATTCCCGTTGTCAATTCTATGTGCTATCTTGGCCTTTTTTTGAATAGCCGTCTTACATTCCAGGAGCACATAAATTTTTTCTATAAATCCTATCTTAAAAGACTTAATCTCCTTAAATCTCTCTCTTCTGTCAAACGGGGAGGCGATCCGTTTATTTTTCTAATTCTTTTCAAAGTTATTATTCGGCCCAAGCTCGACTATTGTTCCTTCATCTACGGTAATTCTTCTAAGTCTCTCCTCTCCAAACTTGACGCGATCCAGAACTCTTGTCTCCGTTTGTGCATTGGAGCCTTGAAATCCTCCCCATTCCAGCAGTTTTATCAGAGTCGGTTACCCGATCACTGTTTATTCGCCGTTCTCGGCTCGGGTATCGCTTCTTAATTAAACGTTTTCCCATCTCTTCGTCCAAACTTATTTCTTCCTATCTGTATATCAAAAACCACTGGCGTTTTTCTCCTCATAAAATCCCAATCCTGTCGCTCATTGCTGCTCGTCCTTCTAATTTTTCTCCTGTTGTCCTCTCCTATTACACTCTCCCTTTCTTCTCTCATGACTTCAATAGCCTATGGCAGCCTACCAAATTCTCCTCTTTCTCACTTCAGATCCATTCCTTCTTTCACGGTGGAGTTAATAATGAATTCCTTCATTTATTGAATTTCTTTTTTCCTGCTCATGTATTGATCTTTACCGATGGTTCCAGGAGTGAGGACAGCGTGGGTGGTGCGTTTATTGCCCCGTCGCTTCGGCATTCTGAGTCCTTCCGGCTTCCTTCCTTCTACACTATTTTTTCTACCGAGTCGATCGCCATCCTTCAGGCCATTTCTTTTATTTACTCTTTAAGCGGGCTTTCCCAATTCCTCATAATTTCGGACTCTAAAGGCGTCCTTCAAGCCATATCCTCTCCTCCCTCACATTCCTCCGATAGTATTATTCTCTCAATTCGTTCTCTTACCTCCACTCTGCAGTCATCCGTCTCTATTCTTATTGATTTTTTATGGATCCCCAGTTATTCCGGAATTGACGGCAATGACGCAGCTGATTATTTAGCTCCTTTTGCTGTTCGCCTTCATTCATTCCTCAACTATTTCCCTTCTTCAGACATCCTTTCCTTACTCACCTCCGATTACGCCAGACTTTGGCGGGACATTTATCCCTCCCTATTTTCTAATCGTCATTCGCATTACCATTTTCTATTGTCTCCCTAATTCGTCTCCAGATCAATCACATTCCCTCCTTCTCTCCTTTCGCTTTCGATTTGCTCTGTCGCCATCTCCTTATTGTTCTCTTCACGATTGTGATCCACTTCTCGTATATGTGATGCTCATCACATTTTCTTGGAGTGTCCTGTTCTTTTTAATGAACGCTCCCTTTTATACGGCCAGTTCTTGACATTAGGTCTCCCTACTCCCTTGAACGCTTCCTTTATCCTCTCCTTTTCTTCATCCTCTGTGGTGTCTGCACTGCTGTCCTTTGTTGCGTCCATTTCGGACCGCCTAGCTATTTAGTTTTTAGCTTAGCTTTTCCTGTTGTTGGGTCAATGCTGCTGGCGCGTCCACAAAAAGAAAAAAATACTTTTGACCATCGTATACGTATTTCCTCTTCGTTATTTTTATTTTGTCACTATGTTGACTATTAAATTCTTTTGAAAAAGATAGAATTTTTGTAGGCCTGATAATGATTATTAGACTTTAAGCAGTTCTGAAAAAGCCTAATTTTTAACGGGATATTTTAAAATAATCACTCTCAGAATGATTTGAGCACATCCAAGTTGAAATAATTTTAATTTTATTATATATCATATCCGAATGAAATCGGTTTCAAGAATGCGTGTAAATAAATTTATTTAGGTTTTATTTATCTCCGATAACAACTTTTACCTTTTGTTTAACTTAATTTTTATTTTTTCAAAAAGCATGTTGTTTGTAATGCGATTGTAATTAAAGCAATCAAATGTAGCCCTACCCAACTATTTTTAAGATTCGTAAGAACGAAAAATTGTTATTAAAAATAATACACAACGCTATATATGAAATCGATTTGAGTAGTAAAATGTATTTTTGCTATAGGGATAATGTTTCAGTTGCTTCGAAGACAATGCTACGCGTTACAGTGTACGGAATTTGTAGCGCTTATTGTCATGCCACGTTTAGCGTATATATAAACTAGTATTTTTATTGTATTTCATATTCCTTCATTAAATCGCGAACTTTCGAAGAGCTCCTGCCTACTAGTATAATTATGGATAAATTGCTGATAAACCCCCTTTTCACGTTTATTCGAAGGCAACGGAAGTGAAGTTTGTAAAATTGATGTAAAATTATTATTTAAAAAAATTAAAATAAGAAAGAAAAACACGATTCTTATTGAATTTTTAGTTTTTGCTTTAAGAACTGATTGCCCGTGCTAAATTTATAGGTGGGCTGGCATTACCCTACCTGATCACTGGCTAATTTTTAGATTGTGCTCTACTATTTTCAGTTTTTGCCATTGTCACAAGTAGAACACGGCGGATGATGGACGCGTTAGTGTTCGTGTGTTCGAGGACGACGAGTAATTGCTTATTTTTTATACTTAATTATGCATTAGTACGAATAATTGAGCGTAGGGTTTAATATATCAATAAAAACGATTTTTAAGCAAAGAAACATCGTTACAAAATATACTCGATAAAATCGTAATTTCGTGAATCGTTATAAAAAATAGCGACCTACAATAGCGTTTGGATTTGCTTCGTTGATTAATTAAACGGTTAACTGAAAATCGTTACTTGCTCTATATTTTACAATGTCGCTGTCAAGATCAGCTACATTAGTTCACCTTCCTTCGAAGAACAGAGTAAGTAGTATTACGTAAACGCTATTACCTAATTCTTGATGAAATCTTTCGATACGGAGACATCTTCTGGCCTATAGGCAAGGTTAATCGTCTGATATATAAAGACTCGGAAAGTTTAGTTGCGACACATTCTGATAATTTTGAAGATAACCGTTTTTAGCGTTTTCCGAAGTTAGTGCGAGAATTCATTGAGAACGTTTACCGTTCAAAGTAAGTATGTAAATTCCTATTTTTTCCCCCCGAAAAATTTAACGTTATTGCACAAGCGAGAAATTAACAAAACACTCTATGAATTAATTTGTAATCAGATAAAAACGTAATAGATGGCTTTATGAATGTATAATGCATACACGCGCATATACGATCACCGTAATAGTCAAAGGCGCACTTAGGATTTTTTTTTGGTCGGAGCTAAAATTTAGGAGATGAGTTAGGGGGTGGTAACTCGGTACCTCGACTAAGTACCTATCTATTTCCGTGGTTTGTAAATTAAAATAAAAAAAATAAAAAAAAAAAATACAAAATTAACGAATATTATTTTTTTTTAAATTACAAAATTGACGAATTTTATTTAAAAAAATAAATAATAATAATAGAAACGTAACATTATGTTTGTAATAAGCACAAATTAGATAAGTATACGAATTTTATTTTTAAAAGAATTAGCTAAAAGTATGTAACATTATACTTGTAATATAAGTAAAAAGTAAATATGTATGTTTTTAAAAAAATTAATTAAGCGAAACAAAACAGTACAAAACGAAATTAACATGTCGAAAATTTTTTGGGGGGAGCAATGGCCCCGTGGCACCCCCCTTGAGTGCGCCAATGGTAATAGTAGTATAACTTATAATAATTGTACGCTATTTTTTATTCAATTATTTTACAAGGTACCTCTCAGTTGTATTTACTCTAATTTCATATAGGAATGGACTAGATTGTCGATTTTCCCATTCTCATAAAGAGCTTTTTGATTTCATTCAAATTCCATCATTTTACAAGTATTAAGGGCTTGTTAGTATATATTATTACAATTACCATAAACAGGTCTTTAAATAAAACATTTGGAATTAAGGTCTCTATAGAAAATTTACTGATTGTTTTGACTAATGCTGCGAGTTAAGGTGTTATTTCTTACGTATAAATGTATTCGTCTGACTGGTACAACTTCGTTAGCATTAAAATCTTCCTCTTTTAATTAAAGTGACACACTACAGTTCAAATCTTTTAGTCGTTTGTTCAAATTTCTAGCACGGGTCTTTCGCATAAATTTTCATTGTCTACATTTAAACAGGCCTATTACGTATGCGTTTATTCAGTTCGAGTTTGATATATCGTTAATATTTTGTAAAAAATTAAACACTTGCTAAAGTTTATGCTATATTGAAATTTATTCTTTTCTTAGCTCTTCTTTACACTATCCTATTCGCCGACATGTATTGTATCATTGTATTTAATTGTTCCAATCGGATATTTTGTTAATTGTCGTTTTTGAAATTAATTAGAAAAGTAGTAAATTAATTTTTTTTAAGTACCGATGAAAATTAACGCAAACCGTGTTACACTTGAAATTTTCACTTTCCTATTGCATTAATACATGTTACTTTTTATTTTTTGTTTAATGTAATAAATAGGAATTATTATTAATAAATAGTTTTATTCTTAATTCCGTTGAACTAATTTATCATTAAAGTATGGAGGATTTACGCTAATTGTAATAGATCAGCTTGCGCATTCGAATGATTATATTTTTTTTCTTTTTTCTATAAGTGATCAATAAAAGGAAACCGGATGTAGTAAAAATTCATACAATTTATAATAAAGCACAGGCTTCCCTTTTCGCTATTTTTGAAGACAAATTTAAATATAAACCGAGAATTAGTTTACAGTTTTATCTTGAATACGTAAAATATAACAATTATGAATTGTCTACGATCAATTAGTATTTTTTTTTCGAATTATCATCGGACACTTTTACTGAATTTTATGAAAATATATTAACCCTCAAAATACGAGAAATATCCATTAACAATTTCGATAGCATAAATCAATCGTAATTTCTTTACGAATAATCGGAGTTATAGTTTTAATTTCATTAAATAACTGAAAATTTAAAAAATTAAATTTTTCCATCTCACTTCCTTTGAAATTCCTATTCCATCGTGACATATATTTAATTTTTGCGTGTGCAAAAAAATATTAGTGTACATTTTTGCGATTCTAATCGATCAAATAAATCACATATAGAGATTGAAAATTTTCAATTTTCCCTCGTACTTTAAAAGAGTGAAGTTAAACATTGTGTAGCCGAAATTAAAAAATGTTCTAATAATACACTGAATTTAAGATGAAGTAAAAATTGGCTTATACTGAAGCATTATTTAATTTTTAGAAAAATTATACGAGAGCGAAAAGTGACCTTATAAAATTCTCAGTTGTTCAGTTAACTTTTTTTTTTTAAATCTACCGTATTTATTTTTGGAGCGTTTTATTCAAATCTGAATTGTTTTTGAAGTCAGAAATTTTTTTCACTACAGACCAATAACATTTTCTCCATTCAGCGAGTAAAACCAAAGCGCATATACGCACTATTTCACCTTTTCTTTTTCGTTAAGACGAAGGGTAACATATTGTAAAACAACTTTTTATTAATTACACTGTATAAGGTGATTGATTAATAAAACAGAACTCGATATATAAATTAAAAGGAAGAAATAGTTAAAGTAATGTAAAATGTAGTTTGCATATGAAAATTTGTGATATTTTAAATTATCAGTATAAATTCTTTACACGTAACCAGCTGTGATCTCTTTTGACAGTTAAACTATAACTTCGTGTAATTTCTTTCAAATATTAATAATACATTTTCGTCGATTACTTTTATAGCGATTCTACATATAAAGAAACTAACCGATATCTATACTTTCAGTTATTTACACATAACATTCTGTTACAATTATCGTTATCAGAGTTTCTAAAAATTTCTGACAGAATATAACTGCGGTCGTATAATATGAATAAATAAATATATCTATATATACACATCCATAGATGCGCGCACGCACACAAATAGAGCTTAATTATGTTGTTTTTTTTAAAATTTATAATTGAGAAATTTCAAATACCTTTGTTACCACTTTGACCAAGGTGATATAAAACTTGCGATTCTAGTCGTAATCATTATTTATTTATAATCACTTTTTCTGGCGACTTCACCCGCCGAGATTCTCTTGGAAAAACTCTGCGACATTAAAACAATAGTAAGATACGTCGTTTATGTAATTAAAATATTAACTATTTCAAAGAATGCTTCAATTTGCACATTCGTTTCCATTGACATATACGTCACTTCGCCGATCGCATTACAACAAATATTTTGTTTTTCTACACCCTAAATACTCTCAAGACTTTTAATAAAATTAGAACCAAGCCTTCGAGCTTAACTTTCTTCGACATGTAAATACAGTATAAATTTAGAAGTGAACCACTAATCGATGAAAATTTTTACTTTTGTTTTTTTAGTTCGCTATTGAAAAAAATTGAAAAAAATTAGAAATATGAACACTTGCACGAAATTGTTTTTCATTTGTTTCGCCGTGACGACAGCCATGGTTTTAAGTCAACCGACACGTAAAACGCATTCTGGTATGTCAAACAATAACAGCACCGAAGTATCGTCGTCGGAAAATAGCACCGAAGTACAGTCCTCAGAATCGAAATCTAAGGAAAAATCGATTTACCTAATACCGATTGACAAAGACGAACTGAAAAAAATAACGATGAAAAATTCGACTAAAGAAACAATGAAAGGAGCTGAATCGATATATCACCAGCTACCGATGCCGTTCGTGCATTATCCATTCCCATTCGTCAGTAATAATTATTATTCGCCGTATTTGCCGTATGGCCCATCGAAATATTTTTATTAGTGTTTTAAACACTTCACGTTTTTGCTTACGTTAAAAATAGTTTATTCATTTGTATCGCGCAACAACTACTAATTGTATACTTTTACACAATAAAAAGGATGCATAATGTGTACGACTTCGTTGTTATTTCAAATGATCGCGGGCTATTTTTCCGCTCGAGAAAGATAATTAAAAAAAAAAATCTTCAAATATTCTCGTGAATACTATATGTAAATAATTTTTCTACAATTAGAACTCTGCAGATAAAAATTTCTCGCTCGACAACGTACAGAATTTCGTATTTTCACGCTGTTAGATTAATTTACCGCCCAACATAAAATCCATGCGAAGCATTTTATTTCACGAAGCAGATGGAACGAGCTTCTATTTTTTATTTAATTTTATGAATCCATTGAAAGTTTCAGTAAACTATCACATCATATCCATTTCCGTAGTAATGTAATTACAACATAAACACGGAATCGCAACAACAGAAATATATTCACTAATTCTAAAAATTAAAAACCGACATGTTTCCTAGTACTACGCTACTTAGTAAACATATTTCTGTTTTGCGATCTTATATTTATATTTGCGATAAAAGTTTATCGGCCGGAATGAGGTATACTTATTTTTTACCGAAAAATCTGGTTTGAAATGTTTCTTTTATTTTTTGTATGTAAATTACGTTATTCCTTATTAACGAAGGATCTTTCTTCTTCTAACAAGGCCGTGCCTTGTTTATTCTTATGGCAGTACCTGAAAGGCTGTCAAAAGAGATATTATACGCTTTTATAATTCTCAATGGTAATTCAAATTTTAAAGCTGAACCACATTTAAAAACATATTCTTTCGATTATATTCAGGAACATTCTTTATTTTTATTGAAAATGGTTGACATGGGAAACACCCCGGAGCTTTTTTAATTTCTTCCAAGTATCAAAAAGCGGCAAATGATCTAATTAAAAAAAAAAAAAAAAAAAAACATTTTAGAGATAAATTTAGCGAACAAATTTTTTTTTGCCTACCGTTATATTCAAAGTGGACAAATAAAAATAGCCTCTGTTTTCGGATGGAATTTCGAAGGAGGCTATCAGTAAGGTCCATCAGGCTCTTCGATTAAGGACTAGATCCCGTTGTAAAGAAATACTTTACGGAAGTTTTGATTTTTACCTACCGGAAGTTTACGAATCTTTTTCAAGATTTCTGAAAATTTCTTCGTTACTATATCCATCTGTCTAACTTTTAAATCTGTTGCCATCTTGCAAGCTATTATTTATATTTTCTCTTCTGCAGGTTCTTCCAAATTCATTGTTTCTGACTCTTTAAGTGTTCTTCTAGCGTTATCTCCACTTTCCCCTTCTCCTTCCACTGATGCTATCAACCTTTCTATTCATTCTCTTCTCCATGATCTATCCTCATCGACGTCTACCCAGATTGATTTTCTTTGGATTCCTGGACATCTAGGCATTGATGGAAATGTAGCACACAATATTCTTCTTCCAACTAAATCCTGCCATCTTAGACTGTGGCACTCTGTTTATGTTTCTCTTTTCGCTGATCCTAATTCCTCTTATCTGTTGATTAACCCTGCTCCTTTTTCTCGTCCTTGGTTCTATTATTTCTCCGGTTTGCGTCAGTCCATAATTACTAAATTATCTCGCCTCCGTTTCTCGCACAGTCTCCTTCCTTCTTTTCTAAATCACTTTTCCTCGGCCACATCTCCTATTTGTCCATTGGACCCTGAAGGTTCCTATTATGTTTGTGACACGAATTATGTGTTTTTCGAGTGTTCTGGTTTATCTCGATAGTGAAAGTTACTTTATTCTTAAATGTTAAAGCTTGGTCTTCCTGCTCCTTTCAACGTTTCCTATGTTCTTTCTCTGCTTGTTCTCTCAGTTGTTTCTGTTCTAGAAGTGTTCCTTGATTCCATTGCGGATAAAATAAAAATATAGTTTCTACTCTGTTTCATATATTTCTTCCATTTTGCTGATGGTAGCAGACCCAATAAAAAAAAAAAAAAAAAAAAAAAAAAACTTTTAAATAAGAGAAATGTCGCTATATTTATAATCAGCGTCTTAAATATTAGTTTAAAATCGGCGCTGGTTTACAGCTTTAGAGCGAAGAGAATTTGTAATGTTGACGACAGATTTAAATACTAGGTTCTATTTTTAGCATATTCGCGCATAGAGAAATGGACAATCTGGTCAGAATTTTTAAATTTTTCTTTCATTTTAGTTACAGTATCATTTTAAATATCGCATGTATGTTACAGAACAGCTCAATCTTTTTTTCAACTCGATTAGATTTTCAATTTTTTGAAAAATGTCCCTTTTTCATTCGTTTTTTCTATTAAAACGGATTTCCAATAATTGCTATTGACCTAGCGATAAGCTACTAGGTGTTACGGTTCTGGTAGAAATACAGGTTACATATTTGGAATCATGAATTTAAGCGAAAGATCTTTAATAGTATTAACGGGAAGTTTTAAAACGGGCTTGTAATATCTCATAATAAATTAGGACAAAAAACAGAAGAGTAAGAAGAAATCACTTTGAAGAACTAGATTAATCTTTACACCTATTTTTACTGAGTACATAGTGAGATTACACTTTTGTTCCTATTTAAATTATGTGAAAAAATTTCCGTTCATTTATGCCCGATGATAATAACAATAATAAAAAAAAAAAAAAATGTATTATATTAGATAAATTTATTTAAAATACTTTAAAACTAAAATTAAAATAAACTTTAAATTAAATAAAAACATCCGAAAAAAATACAAGTTTTTATAATAATCAAGTAGCATATAAAAATCATGGCCCGTGCGTGCATGAAATCGTCATCTTTTTTTAAATCCGTATTTTTTCCGTTCGTAGAAGAGATCTGTTTTAGAACTGCCGAGATTAACGATTTTTGGACAACCATCTCTCTGAAAAAGTGAGAAAAAAAATTATAAAATCGTTTTTGCGTTTTTTATATATATATATATATATATATATATATATATATATATATGTATATATAAAAAAGAAATAAGATAATTGTTTAGGTAATTTAAGTAACCGCAAATATCCTTCCAATTAAGTTTTCGCAATAAAAATGTCCGTAATTTAAGAAATTTTTAATCTACAATTACGGTGATCTATTTTAAAATGTGCTTGTAACTTTTTTATTATCTTCTCGAGCGATGTGGGTTTTCTCAAATTGTGTAAGTAAAATAAAATATAATATATTAGAAAGCCATTACAAAAAAAGAGCGGTTACGTAGGATTTAACAGATTTGCTTAAACGAAACTGTGCGATATAACTTACATCCTTTTCCTGTATTGTGCATTCTTTACAGTAGTAAGCATCAGAAACACCAGGTCCTCCGCAGATTACGCAACGTCCTTGGTACGATCCATAGTTGCATTCATCGCATATTCTAACTAAAGTGCATGGTCTGACGTACGAATCACAAATTACACATTTTCCATCACATTTTTCGCACAATCGTCCTATAGCTTTAAAACATGAAAATGAAAAAATATCATTATAAAGCGTTAGATTGATATTAAAAAATTAAGGCGTTCGAAAATAAGTAAATAAACAGATAAATAAATCGATATATTTAAGACAATTATTTTATAAAATCTTTTAGACCGCTTTCTCCGCAAAATGTCTATATTTCTGAAACGCAAATATGTTATCAAGTAACCCCACGTTTCTCCGTTGAGTATGAGCTGTTATAGTTTTTCAAGTTGATAGAATTATAGCGGAAAAGGAAGGTGCAGTTTGAATGGTGGTGTACCGTGTCAGTTCCAATTAGAGATTATTTTTTATATCGACTTCTTTCGATACGTGAGAGATCAACAAAAGAGGAGGGGCTTAAATATTCAAAATAACTAAACGACTTTCGTTGTTTTATTAATTTTTAACTCAAGGACGAAAACATTTACACAAGTTCGTTAAATGTCACATTTTAATTATCAAATTTTGGACATTACTTTCACTTACCATTTTAGCGTTTTAGTTTTTAAAATAATATTTTAATTCGAAACTTTTTGAATTGCAACATCGCAAAAATTTTACGCTAAAATGTAGTGTAAGCGAAGGAAATTATCAAAATTTAATCATCTTTAAAATAGTATAATACATTATCAAATAACTAGAAAGCTGTGGCTTTGCGAACGTTTCGCAAATTATTATTTTAAAGTAACATAAAATCATTAATATTCAGATACGAGTTTTTATTGAACAGAGAAGAAATAATAATTTCGCAAAGCCGCAGTTAGATAGATAAATAAAAAATTAAAAAAAAAAAAAAAAAAGAACAGAAAATTAGTTATAATTTAATTGTTACTACTTTACTAAATACTATATCGTACGTTAATGTAAAAAAAGAAAAAAAACAACATATTTGTGTAAAATTATAACAAAATAGTTATATATATATATATATATATATTTTTTTTTTTTTTTGGTACGTCAACTATATACATTAACTCAGTGCAAGTGAAGTTTCGAAATTGTCAGTGCGCGGGATTCGAACCAGGTCCTACCCGCAGGAAACAGCTCAATATACTACTATACCAATTTTTTTCTGAAACTATATTAAATAATTTTACCGGCAATAACGAATACGCATATTTATATAACTTTTCTTTCAAATAGCAAAGAAAAAACCCGTTTAATTTCATTTTAAACATTATGGACACTTTCTTGGTTTTCCTGGTTCAAACGTTCCCAATTTCCTGATTACTACTAGAGCTGTAAAAAAAGAAGAATGGATTTTTTTTTTGTTACTATTGGTAATATTTGACGATTGACGCAGATGAATAAAACAGAACTTCGTAATTTATTTCGAATCAAGTACATTAAAAAATGCATTCATTTTTCGCTTCAAGTGATTTTTTCCTATTAAAAATATCGTTTTTGGTTATTTTTACTTTTTTCCTGGTTTTACAACAAAATTCCCGGCTTATTCTCGGTTGGGTGGCTAACAAAAGTTCTCAATATTGACCTAAATTTTTGGTATTTACTAATACTTGTATTTTTTTTATAATTTAGGTAGTACTTACATAAGATAGCAATTTATTTCAAAAAATCTAGAGAATATTCATTATTTAAAAGTATCTGCTTAGTAGTGATGTGTAAGGTAACGAGGAACGTAACTAGAAACTGGTTCCAGCTCTGAAATAATTCATTGCATTCGAATCGATAACGTATTTACATTACTTCGTTACTCCTGTTACTTTTGTGTCCCAGAAATAAAGGGTTGATTCGGTGTATAAATGGACTAGAAGGTGGAAGATTATGCTGAATGAGCAGAAATCCATCCACATTCTCTTTACACTATGTACTGCTAGTGATCAATACCGCATATATCTTAGTAATCAGGCGATTCCACAAGCTGATTCTACAAGGTATCTAGGTATGCACCTGGATAAACGTATGTCGTGGAAAGTTCATGTCAAAATGAAAGTGCAACAAATTAAAACCAAAGTACAACAATTGCACTGGTTAATAGGCAGGCAATCCGTACTGGATACGTCCTGCAAACTATTATTGTACAAACAAATCATTAAACCGATTTGGAAATATGGAATTGCCTTATGGGGCTGTACTGCGCATTCCAATCGAGAAATGATCCAACGGCGTCAAAATATAATCTTATGTGCAATTGTAGATGCAAATCGATATTCATGTAATGATGATATTCATACGGATTTCCAGATGGCCACCGTCAACGATGTCATTAAGGAGTTTGCTCAAATACATGAGTAGCGTTTGCATAATCACGTAAATGTGGAAGCAACACAGCTGCTAGATACCGGCTATGACACTAGACGTCTCAAACGCAGACATCCATTAGACTTAGTGATCTAAATATATTTTTATGGGGTGAAGTCACTGGATTTATACTCCAAATAAGATTTAATTGTTAAACATATTGGTACTTATTTAATTTAACGGTTAAGAGTGTACCTTTATTATTGATATATATATATATATAAAAAAAAAAAAGCACATTACGTTTTCTGTCATATACTATGAGGATGACTGGCACTGCGGCAACTAGCAACTCTGAAATTTTACACTATCATCAAAAATTTTAACAATGGTTTTTATTGAAAATCAGTACTGATTTGTTTACTTTTTTTTTAATGCGGTTATAAATTCCACATCTACTTCACATTTTATTTGGATGTCTATTCGTCACATTTCGCTGTTTTTCAAGGTATTAAGATGAAACTGTCATCTACTGGTTCCAAGTTGTTTTAACTTTTAAACATTATTTTATTAATCTCTGTTTTGTTTGGTTTTTTTTTTTTTATAATTACGTTTTATAATATACTTAAATTTATTTCCATTTTGATTACATAAGTTACTCTTTTTGTAACAGTTTGTAACTTTGTAACTAAGTTCCAGTTACATTCCTGATCATTAGGAACTTGTAACGTACTTCCAAAATATTTGGAACTTTAACCATTACTACTGCTTAAGTCTATGTGTTCAAAAGTTTTAAACTAATGCTCCTTATTTACATTGGCGCACTCAAGGGTGGTGCCACGGGGCCATTGCTCCCCCCAAAAAATCTTCGAAATCTTAATTTCGTTTTGTAATGTTTTGTTTTACTTAATTATTTTTTAAAAACGTACATATTTACTTTTTACTTACATTACAAGTATAATGTTATATACTTTTAGCTAATTTTTTAAAAATAAAATTCGTATACTTATCTAATTTGTGCTTATTACAAACATAATGTTACGTTTCTATTATTATTATTTATTTTTTTAAAATAAAATTCGTTAGTTTTGTAACTTTTTTAAAAATAATATTCGTTAATTTTGTATTTTTTTTTTTTATTTTAATTTACAAACCATGGAAATAGATAGGTACTTAGTCGAGATACCGAGTTACCACCCCCTAACTCATCTTCTAAATTCTAGCCCCGACCAAAAAATAATCCTGAGTGCGCCTTTGCTTATTTACCTGTTTGTTTGCAAAAGAATTTTAAAAATAATAATGAATTTTATTACATATACGAAAGAAAAAAAAATCGATGTCAACCGCTTTCGTCTGATAGTTCCGTGTTAGGTAAATTTTTGCATTCTTAAATGTAATTGAAACGAATGTGTGAAAATAATTACAAATCTTTAAATACCTAGAAATTTAACAAAATTCTATTGAGAATCATTCCCGCCTGATAGGACTTGAAGTTTATCGGCGATACATTCTGGCCGTCGTAAAAGCCAACTAAAAATACTCTTGAGTGAACTTCAATTTAGATGAGCAACAACTACCAAAGTAAGGTTAAAGAATATGGGAATAACCTGAACTAGCTGTCGATAAAAGATCCAATATACCGAAAAGTGTAAGAAAGGTTAGTATTCGACGTCTTAAAATTGAATCTGACCAACCTCGGAGGAGTAAACCGTGAAAGAGAATCCCGATGGTGGAGCAGCAGTGGGGAAAAATACTGCAGATCTGTTTTCCATGAAAACACGCTAATACGGATAGTATAAAACCGATTAATGATTCGTTCCACGGTGTGCCGTCAATTTTTACAAGTTAATTGTCAGACTAGATACAGAAATTACGCCATTGATTCTTACAGTTTACACATTTGTATTCAAATTTCCACGTGTAATCGAACGCGACAAAAAATTACAAATATCAGGAAGGTGGGTAACCGCGAATGAAACTATCGACTTTTTTGAGAAACGTACGTGAAAGCATATGGAATTTTTTCACGACTTTTGAAGAAAAACCGTAACGGTAAACGAAAAGTGTGCAATGGCAAAAATTTGTAAACATAAATAGAATTATAATTCGAAAATTCTATAATACTGCTAGAGTTTATACCGCACAACATCTCCGATACTATTTCGGATGAGGAAACAGAAAGATCCTATGGCAAACATTGGATAGCACCGTACTCGACGGAAGATGTTAATTATTATTGAGAATTATCGCCAAGGTTAATTGTCTCGGGAAAAAATAAATAAATAATCCGAAAAATATAGAATTAAAAAACCCGGGATAAACAAAACTTAGGTTTCTTTAGGTGAAACATATTATTATAATTAGGGGGAACAGTTCGTTTGAAAAAAATGAAACAAAACTGATTATAAAGTATGTTTGTGTGCAGTAAAAACCCGGACTTCATAAATAAAACAGAAAAGGTTGTAACAAAGTAATTTAACGGAAATAAAATAAAAATTACGATCAAGGATAGAAAAGCTAACAACTAACAATCTAGAGAATCTTAAAATGGAATTAAATAAAACCAAACATTCGTGAGTGCGGGGGAAATAAATACAGGAACATCTGCTCTCGCGAAATAAAACAGAATTTTTTTGGGAAAAATGTCGCAGTAAAATCACTAGCAAAAATTTCGAAATAAATAAAATATCGATAATAAAATTGCGAATTCTTTTATATTTTCAACGGTAATACATGACTGAGAAGTATAGAAAGTAAAATTAGAGAAGTTAAAACTGCTATGGACTGTGAAAAGAATAAATTCTTTCGTATTGTGTATGGATTGCGCGTAAGAACAAAGATGGGGGAGCAAACGGATAAATATATTATAACTCAGATGTTGAATAATAAAATACCCAAAGAAATAATAGAGAAGGAAAAAATAGGGGAAAGAAAAAGGAAAATAAAGGAATGGCTTCAGGAAGAAGAAAATATAAAAAAAATAATAAACATAAAATAAAATGACAAGGCGCAACAAAAAAACTGAAAAAAAACCCCAAAAAACATTGAATATAAAAGATAGAAATAGATTATTAAGTATTGATAAGCAAAAAGACAGATTAAGATTAGTTAATATTACACGATTATGTATATGTATAAGTTAATTTAAGACGGTAAAGTGTTCAATAGGATAATTCGTCGACAAGCGTTTTAGCTTGACGAAAGTTTTGTATGTAAAAAATAATAAACACATATTTTCAAAAAAAAAAAAAAAAAAAAGAACAATTAGTAACCGCCAAAGAACGCATTGCCGAGATTTGCTAGAAGCAATAGATCAAATAAAAATGTTTAAAACTAGAATCAACATACATTTCTAATACATATATATACAATTCAAGTTCCGGATGGATTACAAAGGGGAAAAAATGCCACACTGTATATGCCACAATGTTCAGATTTGAGCTAAGCGATCGTACAGAAAATGGAACTGAAAATACATCTTTTTGTTATGTTCTAAGCAAAATAAAATGATTACAAAAAAGAAATACAGCCGACTTCCACATGGTATCACACTGGGATAATTTACCTGACATCAGAAACAGATTATAAGCTTATAGAACATTGTTCCTCGAAGTAACTATTCGACGACCAGCGGAATCGGCAAGAAACGGCGAATATTTTTAAAATTAAGAGTATTGCAAATATGAAATTTAATTTCATCGTACAATTATTACCACTAACGATGCCTTCGAGTACATCAATTAAGATTGTTGGCAAAAAAAATTATATTACCTTTATCAGTGCCACTCGGATAAACATAATATCACCATAAGCGATAGGAGAAAAGAACCACGCCAATAGATTTTCACGTGCCTAAAATGTTATTTCATAAATGAGATTATTTAAATGAAAAACGGAAGTAAAAAGACCGAGGGGAGGTTTAATGCTTTCAAATGGGGAAAGGTTAGTATGTCAAAAAAAGCGCTTCTAATAATGAGTGGTTAGAACTTTTGAGATCAGGCAAGTTATAAACAAATTTGAATTTTTTATTTATTAAAAAATATGTTATATTTTCTCTTTAAGACCTTAGAAATCGACAGAATCCGAGCATTTTCTCAACGTCGAATTTAAAATAGACCAAAGTACATCAATGAATCGGACACAGGATCTTGGATCCAACTGCCTGAAGATAACGTACACGTGCGTTGACTTAACTTCAACTCCACAAAACTGAAAAAAAAAAGTGCGCGAAAGCTACAAATAAAATTACCAAGGAATAACGTAGTAGTTGATGAAGACTAACCGGTAGAGGGAGGCGAATAAAACGAATTATTCAATATTAAAATCATTAACGGGGCATTTTAACAATGAAGGTAAATATAAATAACAGCGGGGATTTGTGTATTTTTTTACTATGGGAAAACGTGTTCTAAGAGATTTTATGAATGGCAAGTAATAATGTCTTTCACCAACAACAAATAACAATAGTTTTCCCGAATATTTCGATGAAGTTACTAAAGGATGATATAAAGAATATTCTATTAATATATATATATATATATATACATTGCGATATATCTTAATATATATAAAATACTAAAGTGATTTACGGCCAAACCACTAGACCGATTGACTTTATATTTTCAACCGACGATAGTTAGGTTGCAAGGATGATGGTTTATGGCTAGGAGTAATTCCAGTGAGAACGTCACAGGGGCTGCGATAGCGAAAGGGTAGAACACAACATTTTCAAACTATTCATGTTAGGAATCAACATGTACATATATATTTTTGGAACTTTGCGGTCCGTTTTCAACATCGTATTAATCGAAAACCCTAATGGGACTGCGGCGCTGGGGGTACGGACAAAAATTTAAAACCGAAATTTTCAAACTTTATTAGTTCCTCCTTCGCTGGTTCGTTGGTGATTTGCAGATAATATTCAGATTATTTCGTTATCATTAGTATGTTATAATAAAGAGATGTAGGATAATCGTGTAAAAAAATATTTTTAAGCAATATATTTAAAATATTTGGTTACGCAATTTGGTAACTGAACGCAAAAAATGACGTCGTCCACTGTACAATTTGGCGAAACGTTAGTATCTGTATTTGTTTCGTTGACTTTTTAAGCCCGATTTAGTTAACGCTTCAGAAACTACCGCACAGCCAAACGAAAGGTTTTTCTGTGAATTTATTATGGGCATATTAAAAATAAAATTGTTGAACGTTGCAACAGAAGTTTCAATACATAAATAAATCCTCCTCGACTATTGTGGTTTTTGTTTTAGAGACTGCCCCTAAAGTTTGTTTTAATTATTATATTAGTATCATGTACGAAGAAGAAGAAAAACTTAACAGCGGAAATAACGAAAGTATGCACTGATCGAAGAAAAGGGATGTTTGGTACAAATGTGAGTTCATTATATGGAGAATGAGAAAAAATGAAATATTTATACATTTATTAATAGGCGGGCAAAGTTATTTTACACAATATATGTATATATAAAAATAAAGTCAAAGTAGTCTACTCAAAAAGAGTTATTAAATTTAAGATTTATTATAAGAATTTTATAAAAATGCATTTAAAACCAAAAATAATTACTAAATAAGAAGAGGAACTATTTTAACATATACAGATTTATAATTATTCTTAAACAACGTTAATATTCGCATTACAATTAAAAACCTATATTAAATGAGTATATAACAATAATTATTGAACGTATTAGACAAATATTTCATGCGGGTTTTTAATGGTTGGAAGTTGATTTTGGCGGCGACTCCAATAAGTATTAATGTTGTTTAAGAGTAGTTATATAATAGTACTACTGTAAAATTTATTATTTTTTATCGAGTAGTTGTTTTTTACTTTTTATTTCTTTTTTTAAATTTTTAGAGTAAATCTTGAAGTTGGTATTTTTTTAAAAAAAATTAGCGTGAATATTCTGGAGTGATAATACAGATTAATTTAAAAACCTACTACCCGGGTAATTTTTGTCTGGTTATGTGTAAAGCAAAGGAGGTATATTTCTAAGGTGACTCATTTTTTTAACGTTCATTTTAATGAGACTACTCAGCAAATAATCACCGATACTTATCCATATATTTATACGAGGGACCACCAGTGACCCTGGTATAATTTCTAATCAAACAAAACACCAGTCCGCACGGTCAAATGTTATATGCAGTAATGTTAAGACACGTGATATTTCTGTCACTAATGAATTTTTAAATGATGTGCTAATGAATTTCAAATTTGTGTTTGGTTTATTCGAATTTGCACTTCCGTGGTAAGGATCTATATTAGCTACAATACTATTTATAACCTATATTAGGAATATTAATAAAACATTAAAATCTGCAAAAATATTCGCATATGCTGATGATGTAGCAATTATAATGTCCCATAAAAATTATAAAATAGTAGAGAACTTACTGCAAAAAGATTTAGATGAGCTAACAAAATGGACGCATGATTGAGCGATTATATATTAACCCAGACAAATCAAAAGTAATGTGGATAAAACCAAATAGTAAATATAATATAGATGAAATCAAAATAAAACATCATAGTTCAAAATGTCAGCATTTACATACACAAAACACGTTTAGTTGTTATAATTTAGAGGAAGTGTATAAATATAAATATTTGGGTGTCATTGTTGACAACATGTTTAGATCGAATAAATATATAGATAGTGTTGCAAATAAATTGAGGAAAACGCTACCCAGTCTCTATCAAATGAAGAACTTTGTTATAAATACGTCAACGAAAATAATGGTTTTCAACGCATTGTGTCAAACACACTTGTACTATGGTATTATGGCGCGGGGAAACGCGAATAATACGAAACTAAAGCAATTAAATTATTTACAGAGGATAAATGTTTGAAAGCCTGTGTGGAAAAAAAGTATGAAACTCTCTCAAATGTGTAAATTCTTCGAATATTAGAAAAAGACATTTAATACTACCCCGAAAATGATACTTAAATACAATTTACTAATTAAATCCTCAGAAAAATAAATCAGTGTAACACTAAGAAATTAATGTAATTACAGTTTGCGTAATGTTAGACAATATGAATTTCAACACAGAAGACTAAACGTATAAACATGAAAACAAACTACAACAAATGGTTTTAATAAAGTTACTTAATAATATACCGGTAAATAATATATTACAGCAAAACAATACTAAAATAAAGGAATTGCTGGTAGAATTTAGTTAACAACAAATATAAGCATTATAAAAAATTGTATATAATATGTGGGTGTTTGTGTGCATTCATGTGGTATGAGTATATGTATATACATATATATATATATATATATATATATATATATATATATATATATATAAATTAGTCTGTAAAAGTTTATATGAGTACATCTACTTAAGGATTACTTTATTTCTGATGATATGTGAGAGATAGATATTAAATAGTTTATACTTAAACAGTTATAGATGAATAATGATAAATATAGAAACTAAGTGTGTAATATTTATCTATTAAATAAATATATCCATGTGTATTTATTTTGGGAACCCGCTGACAAGTCAACTGACTTGGTCGGGACTAAGATATCGCACATGGATTAAAAAAAATAAAATTAACGTTTTTTCAGTTTTTTGACTAACTATATGAAAAAGTTATTTTTATTTTTCAATTATATTTCCGTGGTAAATAACAATGATAATATTTTAAGAGTTAATGGTGCATTACTAAAAATTTTGCTAAAGAGACCTTCTCTTTTTAATGTTTATTTTAATGATTACTGAGCGCCTGTGAGTTCACTGATACTCATGTGTAGTATCACACCATTGGCCGGTACACTTTCGAATAAACGAAGAATCATTAAAATTGGTTAACACGGTTAAACACATAAACAAACATTAAAAAAAGAAAATAAATAAGTGACGAACATATCACCTTTATTTCTTGAAGGTTGTAAAAATATTTTCATAATTAGAACGGTAAATATTACGTTAAAGTAAATGAACGATCCGCACGGTGTGCACTGACAGTATGATAACGAAAACTTAAAAATTTATTTTGATAAACTAAATATCTTTGGCCTTATGACAATTTCAGAACTGCATTCAAATAAATATTTCTCATTGGTAATAAAGAATCGTTTAACATCCTGTTTGTTAATTATAGAACATAGTAAGTTGTAACAAATAGAAATATAAAGTAAGCAATCATTTTATTCTTAAATTTGTTTGTTATATTTGTATTTGTTATAACTTACTATATTTCTTATTGGACTTAACCAGGCCTAAGCCAAAAACAGCTGCACTTGAGAAGGAATAAACTTTTGATTTATAATAAAATTCCACAGTTACATTTTACTGCGGTCTATATCTGTATTCAGTCTAGGGGATTTGAAGTAATGTATTTCGTGCTTGCTTTTAAGTTCCTTTTTTCCTGCTTAATCCGGTACTACATTGTACGTTCCCAATTATTAGGCATAATTGTTCGTTGCAATTAGGGAGTTAATACAGTGTCCTTATACTTATACTTTCGGTTGTTGTTTCGAGTTCACCGTAAAAAAAACATTCAATAAACGATCGTTTTCCACTTTTATTATTTCGTCCTAATTGCGAACGTGCGATTAAAGTTTTCATACGATCAGCGCTAAACCATTTTATTATCTTCAAGTTGCTCAGAAAATATTACTATTTGATTTGTAAAATTGCGCAACCCTTAAACTATTCCAACGCTCTAATTTGGCATCTTCATAGTCAGAATTTCTGAATCATATAACGACGAATCATCGCTTGGTAAACTATTATTACGCAAAAACAGTTAAATTTTTACCTACAGAGTACTCAAAATTTGAGCAAAAGCTAATGCGGTACTTCCCCTGATTAATCGTCTAAAACGGTTATACAATTTCAATATGAGCTAAGATACCGAAATTGTTTTATACTTGTTTGGTAACTGCTTTATCGACGATTCCCTTATGTTAGCCGTTCTTAAAAAAAGTTATTGCAACAGACCTTTGTTAAGAATTAATTTTTACTAATACACCTCCTAGATGTATTTAATATAGAAATTAATTGAGATTAACGCTTACTTAATAGTTAATAAAAAACTGATGGCGATTCCATTATGCATCATGATAGGAGGACACTCTTTTGCTTATTTAAGCTTAGCTGTTTTTTAGTTAAACAGTTTGGCAGAATTTCGGCATATCAGAAGTCAGGACTGTCTTTAGTCTCTATTCATTACAGAAAAACTTTAAGGGGATATATTTAGTTTGAAAAACTATTGAAGAAAATATAGAACATTGTTTCAAAGACACGCTGAAGAAAAATTATTCAAACGTAATATTACACCCCAGTGAAAATTTTAGCTTGGTTCAATTATACGGTGGAATAAAAATAAGACTGGTTTTATCACTTCAAAGTTTATTTACTTTTAAATAGTGAATTTTTATTCCTACACTTACATTCAGCGATAAAAATTTTCTCGTATAATTTATTGATTTTTACCACACTAATTTCTGAATTTCTAAAAATTTCATTAACTGTCTGTTTTTAATTGCCAGTTTTTGCAGTGTTTAAACGACAAATTTCAGAATTTAAAACGAGTTTTAAAAAATTCTATAATCTTATTTTACCCTGTTGACTAGAAATTAATTCTGAATTGAAATATTCAAATGAAAAATTTTCGATTGCGCCAGACGAAGCAACTGAATTGTAAAATAAAACAAAATTGATCGAAATATATGTATGCATTGTGCTATTTCGATTAATTCCACAAATAGTCTAACCTTAGTCTTAAATAAGTTTAAAATATGAAATTAAATAATAAAAAAAAGTCATTAGAAGTGATTTATTTAATCGAACTGATAGATTTAAAACCAGGCTGGCTTGAAAAACAGATTAAAAATTTAGACAGATTAATTTTTTGCATTAACTATATGGGTAGATCGATGTAACTAGGCGTACAGAGTTTGTGTGTATATTATAAATATCTTTCTTCCAAACAGCAGTCTTAACATTCTAGTTGCAAGACGACGCGCTAATTGCAGGGTACATGTCTATATTGCTAATAAAAATTTTTAGATTTGATAATAATAAAGAAAAAAAACTAGTGTATTTCCACCATAACGGTATTAAAATTCGAAAAAAATTGCAATCAAATCCGAATCAATTCATTTCTATGTCCACATTTTTCTAAAATGCGACAGTTTATTAAATAAAATGTAATTTACTATTACCTAACCGTTATCGTATAGTTGTAATATAAAAAACGATTACAGTTATAGTACTTTAAGTTTTAATTTTCTAAGCTACGCGAAAAGATTTTAATGATCGTGTTACCTTATTCGTTTTTTAATCAGTCCGAAGAACTTGAAGAAAAAAATAGGAATTAATGAAATCAAAACTCGATTCGTAAAATTTTTGTAGTCTATTTCCCGATGGAATTTAAATGACAGCGCGATAATTTGATCAAGATTTTGTTTTTCTAGAACTAACGATTTTTAACCGTCTGATACTATAAATAAGGTATATAGCTTTGTCCGATTAAATAAAAAAAAAAAAACCGATAATTGTTTTTTGGAAAGAATAACTATTTTTGTTTTTTTATTGCTAAATTTCGCTGAGGTGGTTTTAATATTTAAAACAATAATTTGGTGTATACGATTTATTAGTTTCTGTTATTTCAAAGCCAAACTTTTTTTCCATTTATGATTTGGTCTTCCACTCGTAATTTTTATTTAAAGGACAATCGTCTTTTACACAACGGGATTCAAATGCCCTCGCTCTCATTAATCTTCTGTTTATTTTAATAATGTTAAAAAAAAAACATGTTTCGAAATTTTTAAAGAAGTTACAGATCAAATTGTTAAACTGTTTAGGATTGTTTTTAAGTTAATTCGAAAAATAAGAAACGTAATTTTTCGCTTTAATAATTTTTGTGATTTGAATCGTTTATAATTAAATTCCATTTAATGTTTCAAATCTGGTTATACCGGTATTTAAAAAAATATCGCTGTGGAATTCGTAAAACATTAATTTAACGGCACGTTTTAGAAATAATTCATTTTAAAGGATTTTAACTTACCTACACCGGGTTGTTTTCTACAGAAAATTAAATCCGGATGATGTTTTGCCATTTTTACGTACGTACAGAAATTAAGTACACAATTGAGTTACCAAACGATACCGCAAAATCCCGGAAACTAATTACAAATACTTGTTGGCTTTGTGTATCAAACAATAATGCAAAATAAAAAAAGATACGTAACGCAACAATTTATTATTTTATAATTTAAAAAAAAGAGATCGGAAATAATCATTAAAGAAATAATAACGAAAATTTGAGTTTTTAATGCATTTTAGATTTTAGTTCATATTTGGCATTTTTATTAGCGGATTGTTTCTAAAGTAAAATAAGTTTTTCATTTATATTCTATATCGTTATTTGCCCTGTCGTAAATGGTTACGCCCCGTTTTATTTCGGGTTAACTTTCTTTATTTTTATTTTTAGTTTTTGTTTTTAGTCGGATAATTTATTATGTTGCTTGTTGAATAATTTCTATATTGTTATTTATGTTACTATTTTCCATTTGCATGGTACGGAAATGAAAGCGAAAAACTAAGTAAGGGAGTGCACTATTTTCCTCTTGGAATTTAAAATGTTCATATTGTGTATTATAATCTAAGTAGAAATGTTGATTTTCATGGTGTTTCTTGAAAATGTTTTAAAAGTCTTATTAAATTCAGAAATCTGCATTACCATACAGAACACAGAATTTAATTAAGAGCCCCATATGTACGTTAACGGAATATATTTGGTAGTAAATTTAACAAAAAGGTTTTAAAATTGTGATTTTTCTAAAAGTTGTGTCGTAAAAATAGGTTTCAGTGATGATATATGTGAAATTTTTGTTTACTAGCAGTTGTTTATGATAAAACATTATTTTCTAACATTTTTGATACGTTGATGTAAATTTTTTCATATTAATTTGTTAACAGGATAAATCAGTTTTTTTTTTTTTTTTTGTTTTTTTTTTAGTAAATAAATCGTTAAATTCTTTTATTTCAACAATATGTAAAGAGAGTAGTTTAAAGAACTGATAAGTTAACTTTGTTTGGATTCTTAACTTCTTTTTCGTTGTATTTCCTCATTTCCATATGGTGTAAGATGTGCATTACAGTTACATAAGCGTTTAAACTTTTAAAATTTTTTTTTTTCTGCGATAGTTTTTCAATTAAAATTTTATTCTGATTAACTTAAATGTATTTTTTTTTTTTTATTTCGTTAAAAACTGTAATATATTGCAATCACAAAATTGAAAAAGTGTTGCAAGGTGGCGCAGCGTTATTAAGTAGAAAGCTATATATTATGTGAGTGAAATTTATATTTTCGTAATAAAATTAAAGTTATTGTCATTTTTCAGAATCTAAATGCAGATAAAATGCTAGAACAATTAGTGTCTGATAAAGATACATTCAGAGGAACTGAACAAAGCGTTGAATCTCGTCTTAAATATGTATGTTTAGTAATATTGTCAAGTTAAGTTATTGACTCTATTTTAAAATGTGTTTCATGTTTAATTTAATCTTTTTATTTTATTTATATTTTTGAAGTCGATACCAGTTTGGTTGAATGTAAAAAGCGATTCCGTTCCAGCGATATACGAACAGATATGGAATTTAGTTAGAGAATATGGTACTAGTCAATATTGCGAAACACGAGTAGTTTCTCAACTATTTACTGCTAGTCGTTTGCCAATAGAAACTCTTGGTTACTTATGGGCTATTGGTAATTTAAAATCTCCCGGCTGTTTAACGCAACAAGAGCTTTATATTATGTTAGCGTTGATCGCGTTAGTACAGGTAGTGTATATACCGAAAACTATATTTTATTTTTAATTTTTCGCTGTTTTCTTTTAATAAATTTTAACATCAGAAAGAGATATCGCATCATTGTAGCCTCTTTTTGATTAAACATTGAAATTATTAACTCGTTATACTGCTGAAGTAGATGTGCTATATTATGTGTATGCTAAAAGGTTCTCATATATAGTCAAATTATAAAAGTCCTTTAAGATGCCTTGTATTTTCTTGTTTCGCCGTAAGATTTATTTTAAAATGCTAAATGTTAGAGTGCTTTACGTTTTCTCTTTAATTTAAAATTGTCAAAATCTCTGAACGGTTGATATTAAAACTAATTTAAATTTTCCATACGGAAACTCTTATCAGCCATTTCTGAACAAATTAATTTTCTCAATAATTATAACAGCTTACACGTTTCTGAAAATTTTGGACTAGTTTTCGAGATGTATAATTATGGGAGCGCTATTACATTTATACTAATCCACGATGATGGGATAGTGTACCGAGAACTAGTTGAGAGATCTTAAACTTGTAAGTTTTTCTTTGAATGTAAAGGTATTGTAAAGTCATTGAATATTAATTTAAATAATATTCACAGTTGAAAATTCGCATGTTCGGAAGTGCGCTATAACTCCTTTCAAGAAAATAGATATTGATTAACTTCTTAATTCTGGCTATTTCTCACCGAACCAGTATTTAACTGATTCTCTTCTTTTTTGTCACGCTGCTGGGTCAAGGTTCTTTGCTGAGCCTCCTCCAAAAAAAAAAAAAAAAGTCGAAACTAATACTCTACTCGCCTTTGAAGTGTAGATTTTAAATGTAATTTTTACATTATAAACGACTGTAGGCGCAGAGAAAATAATTTTAACGGAGGAATTCGAAAATGCTTAGTTCTGCGTTTGCATAGAAGTGAAAATTAAACTCTTCGACTTATCAATTTTGTGTGTTTTTAATAACTATACACTCGTTCGACTCTGAAGTTTATATAATTCAGGATGAAAAATTATAAATTCAATCTAAGCAATGTCGAACTTAATGAAATTAACTTTCGGATGATCTTTTGATTTTATTTTTATATTTTGATTGTATAAAAATTGCTTTTGAACTTGTTTTGTTTAATGTAATTTTTTGAAGAACAATTATATGGTTGATGATATATCGATACTCCAGCAAGTAGAAAATCCAGTCATACCTCAGTTGGATTATTCGGTGTTACCGAATAGATTTATAACTTCGTTCGATCCTAAAGAGCTCTGGGAGAAGCATTTCGCGAACAAAAATTGCGATCCGAATGATTTTTATACGGATTACGAATCGTTAAGTTTAAACTTTCTCGGCGTTTACGATCAAAAAAGTAATTTCTGTCATCCAGAGAAAGCCGCCTTTGAGGAAACACAGAAACCGTCGTTGCAAGTTAGTGCCAAGTTATTGACGTTAAATGCGCATCACCGTCGGGTTCGTCAAATCGTGAATAATATTCGTTACAAGTTACCTCCTATCGTTGAGATGAACTGCGGCCACAGTACATCTTCGGAAGAACAATCACCGAACGGCGCAAACGGAAAAGCGAACGCGATAGCCACGTCCATTGACACATCAACAGTTACGAATTCGAGAGTTCCGTTTCCGGATGACGATTTATTTGAAGTTTCGTTTGCCGGACCGTCGAAATATACGTTCTCAAACGTTGACGGTTCCTGTAAAGCGAAGTCGAACTATCTATCGGAAGCGGGAGTCGGCTTTATGAATAACGTGAACGTTGACTTAATATCAACGACCGGCATAATGAAAGATGCCGATAGAAATCGTAATTACCTGATCGCCGCAGTTCCTAGCGCTTCCGAGTTTTCAGGCGAAGATAAAGAATCGTTCGAGGACGAAGACGAATTTTCGGAATTCCAGAGTGCCGTTATTCCGACTGATGATGAATATACCGATTTCCAATATGTGCCGCCCGTGATGCCGAGTGTAAATCCGGCAGCGTTTTATTGTAATAGTGATAAGAAGAGTATTAATAATAATAATAATAATAATAATAATAATAATAATAATAATAATAGTGATAATAGTAATAGTGATTTTATTCAAAATGCGGATACGAACTTATCTAGTTCGTCAACCTGTTGTACCTTTGAACCGATTAAACGGGAATCGGATACGTTTATTATTAGTACCGAACCGATGCTGGATGGCAGCGGGCGAAATAATAATTTTGCAAGCTCACTAGTTGTTACCGAAGAAGAAAACGGTACAGATTTCGCGAAATATTCGTTTGACCCGGTGCTCGAAAATAAACTGTACGAACTGAATATATTGCCGTCGGATAATACGTGGGATGAATGGGAATCAAGTTCAAACGGCGTAAAAACGGAACAATTTCTATCGGCTAACGAACAGAATGTAAATACGTTTTCGCAAACGAATGCTACAATAATCGCTCGAGCAATTTCAGCCGACGAACAAAGTGTCAGTTCCTTACAGTTCGATCCGGTTAGTAATGTAAGTTTATCTGCCAGCGTGGCGGGAGCAGGGGGAAGTGATAAATACGAAGCGTTACGAAGTTTGGAGACAAAAAATGATGTTATTCACGATTATGAACAAACTCCTGTTATAGATAATGATGATGACTTTGGAGATTTCGTTACTGCGGATGCATTCACCGATAGTTTGCCACCGGTTGAAATAAATCACCCTCTGCAGGTAAATTCGAATTGATTAAACGTTAAATTAAAAAATAATAATGATAATAATTCTTTTGAAAAGTAAACCGTTACGTTGAAAATTATCGAAAAAAGTCAGGTTTCGACAACGGAATTGTTGTTTTTTCAATTGAATTTTTTGCGGTCAATCTGCCGCAATTTTATATTTTCATATTGCGTGCTGCAAGACGGGTTCCGAAGGACACCACACCATTATAATTAGCTAACCGGAAAGAGAATACGCGCCAACAGAAAATTTGATAATTTTGACCAAAAGCAGTATAACATTGTCTTGTGACGTGTGAATATCTGGATTTTTATTTTATACAGTAAATGACAATTTACGCGTGTTTGAGCTAGAAAATTTATTGTTAGGAGTATTTCTCGTTAATATGTAACGGTTGTCGAGCAGATTCTGAATTGAATTGTCAACGTGGAAGGTACGTTCTCATATATGGACTACTGGTAGCATGACCCAGAGAAAAAAATCAAACAAATGGAAATACATCAGTCAAAAATGATAAAATACTTTCGCTAAATCATGTTCTATAGACGGCTCCCCAGAACATAGCACATGTATACATGAAGATGATGGTTCGTGCCAGGATACCGTATTTAGTACTGGACAGTAGCTACACTCAACTTAAGACTAAAGTGATAGACACATTTAGCTCTTAACGTTCCGATACGATGTTATACAATTGAGAGTTCTATTTAGTAATACTGGAAGATTCAACTTTCAGCTGATAATACATCGACAACAATCAGATATCCTGCGATCTTTAATAAGACCACTCGCGTAAGAATTTAATGATGATACTTATTGAAGAAAGGATTAATATGAATATTTTTTAATACACTATTACTTCCCTGTTATCCAAACATCCGTAATACGTTTAGTTTTGCGGGTTTAGGAAATACACTAAAAAGAAATTAAAAAGGAAACGGCTATATACGTAATATGTTAGTTAATTATTTCACGAAGTGTATGGAAAAAAAATACAAAAAACGTTTAGTCGTTGCAAACCCAAGTTATTCAATGAATAGACTGGGTTACACTTTTTTAAAATTATTTTATATCTTATAGTATATATATCGTTGTTAAGTACGCCTTTTTACCTTTATGTTTTATCGCGCGTGAATTTTCTTTCGTGTGCTAGAAGCGGTTTTAGACTTGAATTTTCGTTCGACAAATCAGTGCTGTCTCATACCGCGTTTTAAGATAATTCCGTTATCTGTCTATGCTACTATTTTATCATCCGTACGACAGGTAGAATTTGTAAATGCGAGTAGAATGAAAGATTATGAAAACAACACCAATGCATTCGATTTTTCTCGATTTTTTTTTTTAAATTAATTTCATATCGTAGTTTTATTTCTGAATTACGATAAACTGCTTTTAACGTTTCCTTATATATACTGTTTCAACTGGTAATAACAGTATTTTCCTTAGCTTTCTAAATATTCGAAAGGTTTTGAACGAACAACTGAAATTTAATTGTGTGTATCGCTATTATTAAAATGCGTGTTGATGTAGTCTGTCAATTTAGGTTTATAGTTTATTTTCTTGTTTTTAAAATTTACGGTGTCGTTATGGTTTAATCATTGCAATATTTATTTTAGTTGTTTTTTGATTATTTTACTTAACCAACTATAGAGGATACCACTACTAATAATAAGGATATAAAAGCATACAATATATTATGGTAATCGAATAAACAAATATAAAAGAAATATAAAACACCGACTAGTTTCAAACTATATAGTTCTTGATTACATGGTTTGAAACTAGTTGGTGTTTTATATTTCTTTTATATTTGTTTTTTTGATTACCATAATATATTATATGTTTTTATATCTTTGTTATTAATTGAGTGAATATATAATGTTTGTTAAAATGCTTATGATAATACTATTGTTCGGATACGTAGTGTTTTTAGATGCGGGTTTTTACTGTTGGAAATTTTTTTAAAATTTTTTAAATTACAGCTGTTCTCCTTACATTAAGTTCTTGTGTATCTCTTTGTGACAGATATTTTTAATCTACCTTTGATACATTCGCATTACTTTTCGCTTGTTTTGATCGATAATATATGCAATTTAATTTTACAACATATTTTTGAAAAGTCATAAAATTATGCTGTTAATTAGAAAGATTAAAAAAATATTTTCGACGTGCTTTATTTACTCGTTATATTTAGCTTCTATAAGAACTGCCCGATTTCGTTTATTTATACTGCTCGGGATTAATTATTTTGTCATGTCAGTGTGTATTTTGTTTAAAGTTTAAATAGACATTTTAAAAAACATGATTTAATACAAAAAAAAAAAAGAATAAACATATTCTAATCTGAGGTTTTTAATAATAAGTCGTATTCGGTAAATGTGCATTTTTTTCCAAAAAAATTTACTAGGAGCTCTAAAACATTTTTCAAGTGCAATGATACGTTTTTTTTTTTTTTTTGAATTTAGGTTAGATGTTTAGAAGCGTGTATTCGGTTATTGGAAGAAGGCGCTGATATATTTCAAAGAGTCAAAGATAAAGTAAATAGTGCAAATAGATTGTCCGAAATTTTTACCGATGATCGTGCATCTAGATATTTCAATCGTAAGTTGGTCGTTTTATTTACAAAGCATATAGATTGTAGATATCAGTTGTAAGTTAAGTTTTATGCAAAACATACATGCGTATTTTAGAGGGTTGACGTTTGGATGTATTTTTAGCACTTTCGGAATATTGGAAAATATTTTTAATAAGAAAAAATCATTTGAAGCGAAAAATGAATGTATTTTTTAATGTACTTTGTTCAAAATAAATTACGAAGTCTGTTTTATTTATCTGCGGCGATCAAATATTATCAATAGTAACAAAAAAATTCCATTCTTCTTTTTGTACAATTATAGTAATCAGGAAATCGGGAAGATTTGGACTAAACCGGGAATTTAAAAATTATATTTGAGTGGTCACCATGATTTAGTACATCGAAACCATTATTAAAGGACTGAATACTTTCCGACTCTTTTCACTTTCGCTCTCGGCTTAACTTACAGTAGTCGTGTAGTACAAAAAAAAAATATACCGTTCATATTCTTCAGTTTGTAACTATTTATTTGTAAAAACTATACAAAATACAATTTTGTTTACTGCTTTAAAAGTTTTCTTTCTCAAAAATTTTAATTTCATAATTCTGAAGCTAACTTTATTTAATATTTCACATCAAAATCAGAATGAAATTTTGTTAAATTTGATGTAAAATTTATGTTAAATGAATTTCAGTCCTACATTTTATGATTGGGATAAAAATTAATACGAAATGCTTTCTTAACTACAAGTCAGCAAAAAATTATTTATTACAGCGGACGATGTAACTATTTTTTTTTATTTGCTTTTTTTTAGTCGAAATATTCAACTATTTCTTTCGTTATATGTATTCTGTAATGTGCCAATATAATAGTAAGTTTTTGTGAAATTGTTTAATTTTTGTAGAGTTGAAAATCGTCTATGAAACTAGTCAAAGATTGTGTAACCACTTTGGAACACCAGTCATATGTGATAAGTTAGATAAAGCTTGGAACAATATTAATAAATATAGTCAGTATATAATACCAGTTGAACTAACCAATGTAGAAGTGGTAAGTTGTAATCTAAAAATTGTGTCTTCAAGTTTTATTGAAATGAAACAAACTAATTTATTTCTCTTTTTTGTTTATTTATTTTATTTTTTTGAAGTAACACAAAGTAATTTATTTATTTTGGAAATTTCACATTAATCTAACTAATAATAATGTACCAGATTTTCAGGAACTTATTACGAGGAGGACTTTTTAATTTATTTTGTAAAAATCTATTAATTTTATTACATATGCTTTTGTTTAAATAATACTTTTGTGAAAAGAGAGGTTCTAGTAATAGGGATTAATTACATTTAATAGCATATGTATATATACGTATTGCTGTTAAATATAATTAATCTCTATTATTAGTACCTCTCTTTTAACGCGCGCGCACCCATACACACACACACACATATATATATCTATATATATATGACGTTCGCTAAGAAAAAGGATCTGTGGTGCGAAAACTAATTTTTGAGAAAAACGCGTTAAAAGTTTGTGCGAAGCAATATTGTATCATGATATACTACTGCATCGGGCATACTTGTGTGTAACTTATTGCCAACTCAATAGAGCATATCGTTGCCAAAATTTTTACCTAGTTAAATTAGAATTTGGTCATTCAAACGTTGATTGCTACGAAGATTTTGAAAAAGTTGTTAATCAATCCAGCCATAAAAAATTCAGAATTACTGTGAATGCAAGCAAAATCGAATAGTGAATATGGAACATAAAATTTTAAGATTTTTATCAGCAATTACCAGGTGCACTGTCGTGATTCCGTATTTTCATTTATTAAATTTTAATTTTATCGCATTATTAATTTGGTATTGTTTTCATAATGGATGTTACAAAGTATTATCATTTTCAGTTTAAAAAAATGAGATCGCCGGCAAAAAATTTGTCGAGTCAAAAGAGGAAAAATTTCGTCTACATGTACAGCAAAACGTATAACCAGCAAACGACCCCTCCCCCTCCCGATCACGGCTAATGGTTTATCATTTAAAAGGAAGTGGTACTTCTACGAGAATATTGCTTCTTTATATATCGATCCGAAAAAACGCGGTTCTATAGCTTCTAAACCTGATCAGCTTAAGCCGAAAAGTAGCGAATATAACTGTAGAGGAGTCTGCAGTAAAGTTGACACGAAAGAGAAAGAAGAAAACTGAAACTACAATTAAAAAAAAGGAAAAAGACCGAAGTTCTGAAAAATAAAAAAAAACAATGCTCAAATAATACCGGAAGTAAATGAAAAATCATTAAAAATTACAAAAAAAACTGGCAACTAGGAGAAAAAGTAGTTTTTCGATTTTTCTAAAATTTTTAGTGTATTTCCACTTTTTCCTAATTTTCTTCAGTCTGTTTTGTATGTTTTAAAATATTAAATAAACGTTTGCGAAAAAATTACATATTGTATCTTATTTTACACGCTTTGAAATATCAGAATCCATGTTTAACTCAAAACCCATATTGTCGCACCAAACGCGAATGTCATATATATATATATATATCACCATCATCATCTAGCATACTCGTGGCCGAGTTTAGCTGACGTCTCTATTTGTGTTTATGTCTGTTATGGGATATAAGTCCTATTTTGTGGGATGTCGTAAAGCTGCATAAAGAACATCTAAGAATTGTTTGTTGTGTAGCATCGTTATCCGCTGTTTTCTGCTGTATCCTTCTTTTTCTTTTGGTATATTTACGTCCTTCCTTTACTTTTTGGACCATCCGAATCCATTCCTTACGATCTAAGGCCAAGTTTTCCCAACTGCAATTTGTTGGTGTAGTTCCGGCTTTTTTTAAATCTTCAGCAACAACGTCTTTGTAACGCAATCGAGGGCGACCTAGAGGCCTCTTTCCGTTTTTTAATACGCCATACATTATCCTTTTTGGTATGCGCTCCTCATTCATACGGATTACGTGTCCTATCCATTTAGTTCGTTTTTCAGCTAAAAGTTGCTCTGTTGATGCAGATGATGCCGCATTTAGTATGTATTCGTTTGAAAGTCCATCCTTCCAAGAAACTCGTAAAATTTTCCTAAGGAATTTTAAGTGCAGCGTTTCCAATGGTTTTTCTTGTTTTCTGCATATTGGCCATGTCTCGCTTCCATATAGCATTATTGGAATCAGCATTGCTTTGTATGTGGCCATCTTGGTTGATATCGACAGGTCGCTATTGTTAAAAACTTTTCGCGATAACCTGTTGTATGCGGCATTAGTATTCATGATTCGCGCCGAAATTTCATGTTCGAGAGTGATATCTTTACTGACAACACTTCGGAGGTATTTGAATGTATCAGCTACTCGCAGATTTTTACCGTTCAGTTTGAGGTCGACCTCTTCAGTATTAACTTGGATGACTTCTGTCTTTTTTTCGTTTATTACAAGTCCGAAGTCCGCGTACGTTTCTGCCAGTTTTACTAACATGTCTTGTAGTTCTTCCGCTCTGTCACTTGCAATTACACAATCATCAGCGTATTGGAGACATCCCAACTTAAACGACTTGACCGCACGTTTTGCTTTATATTTCGCAAGGTTGTACAGACCACCTTCGAGTCGAAACACTATCTCTACACCGGATTCCGCAAGTTTCCGCTTAAATTCACTATGTATTACGCTCATATAAAAATTAAAGAGCGTTGGTGCGAGAACGCAGCCCTGTTTTACTCCCGTATTTATTTCGAATTTCCCTGAACGTTCGGAGTCACATAACACGATTCCTGATGCCTTCCCATGCAGTAATTGTACCTGCCGTAACAGCGTTGGTGGACAGCCAGCAGCTGCTAAGCACTCCCATAAAGCTTCCCTGTTAACGGAATCAAATGCTTTTTTGACATCGATAAAAGCGAGGTATAAAGTAGACGCCTGTTCTCTGCTTTTCTCCATCAGTTGTCTCAGGGAGAAGATTATATCTATAACACTTCGATTTTCACGAAAGCCGCATTGTTCTTCAGGTAGGTACGGGTGCAGCAGTGTTTTCAGCCTTTCCTGCAGTATTTTACCGAATATCTTACTTGCGCTACATAGTAGCACTATACCTCGATAGTTAGCGCAATCAGCTCTATCTCCTTTATTTTTGTATATGGATACTATAGCGGCTTCTTTGAAATCATCAGGCACAGTTTTCTCCTTCCACATACTGTGAAACAATGTATGCAGGCATCCACCCATATCTTTGCCCATTTTGTAAACATCGGATGGTATGCCATCCAGGCCCGGTGACTTGTTATTTTTTAAACTCATTATCGCTTTACGAACTTCTTCTTTCGTCGGCGGTTCATCTAGGCTTGTGTCAGCTTTTGTTTTTGTTATGGTATTTAGTACGCTTTCATTGATTTTTGAATCACTATTGAGCAGGTTCCTATAGTAATCTTCCCATCTGCGTTTTACTTCCTGTCTGTCACATAGGAGTTTGCCTGATTGATCCTTGATGGCGGTTTTTTGTTGATACTTTGGGCCATAAATTGCTCTTATTGCACTATAAAAGCCTCTTAAATCATTGGAATCGGCCAGTTTTTGCATTTCACATGATTTATTCTTCCACCATTCATTTTTTAATTTTCTTGTTTCTCTCTGGGCTTCTGCTTTAGCAATCTTATACGCGGCCAAGTTTTCCTTATCTGTTTTGTTAGCTAGCCATTTTATGCGCTTCTGCTTTTTAGCGTCCAGCAGTTTTCTAATTTCTACAGCATTATCCGAAAACCAATCTGGTTGCTTTGTATTTTTAAGCCCCAGAACTTCCTTACAAGTATCGTGTATTTTCTGCTTTAGTGTGCACCAGTATTTTTCTGCCGGCATGTCTTCTTTTTGCCCAATTTCGCCTAAGGAAGCAGTTATTTCTGTTTTAAAACTATCTGCGATTTTCTTGTTCTTTAAGCTGTGGATATTATATATGCAGTGCTGTCTTCCGTTTGTTTTCTTAGAGAAGCGGCACCAAATTTTCCTAAAGCGAAAGCGTGAACGGACGAGTATGTGGTCTGTGTCTCCATCAGCTCCTCTCATAGCGCGTGTTATCAGGCATTCGGCTTTGTTTTCCTCCCTCGTAATTACGTAGTCGATCATATGAGGGGTGTTGGATCGTGGGTGGATGCAGGTACCTTTGTATAAATTCCTAAGCTGAAAGTTTGTGTTAGTAATGAAAAGACCATTTTTCGCGCAGAACTGCAGTAGTCGATCTCCATTTTCATTCATGTTACCAATACCATGTTTGCCGATTATGCCGCCCCATATTTCAGAGCTCCGGCCAACTCTAGCGTTAAAATCGCCTAAGATGATGATGTTTTCTTTTGGGCGAGCAGCGTCCAGTGATTTTTGCAGGTCTTCATAGAACTTTTCTTTTACGTCTTCTGCACTGTCTAAAGTAGGAGCATATACACTATATACACGCATTTCTTGGGTATAAGGTAACCGTATTTTCATGTACATAATACGCTCATTTAAAGCTACTGGCTCTTCTGTTATGTAGGAGGTCAGCTTAGTATCCACTGCAAGTCCGACTCCGTGCAATCGCTTTTTACCCTTCGGCAAACCTTTCCAATACAAAGTATATCCCGCGGTATTTTCTATGATCGCTCCTTCATCTGCTAATCTAGTCTCACTTAATGCTGCGATGTTAATATTATATTTTCTTAGTTCCTGCAGCACAACCGCCGTTCTCCTGACTGGAGCGTTTTTATTGTCTATTAACGTTCGTACGTTCCGGACTCCAAAGTTCCATGTTTTTTCTCTTAAGTGCTTGTTTTTGTCTTTGTTGGCTGTACGCAAACGCGTCCCCCCCTGGAGAGTTCCGTACCTAGAATGCACGTGGGGACTCGAATCAGACTGTGTTACCACAGGTGATCGTCCACTGCCTTGCGAGCTTGTTACGGCTCGCCCCGTGGATCCAGCAGTTAACTTCATTTGCGTGTCTTTCATATATGCAACTTGTGTGTGACAGAAGGAAAGGATAGTGTTAGAACAATAGGAAAAGATGAAGTTAGAACAATAGAAAAGGATAGAGTTAGAACAATAGGAAAAGGATAACAGGAAAAGATAGATTTAAAACAGAGTTAGACACAAAGATAGAGACGACCTAGCGACGCTAAAGGGAACATAGGAGCTGTAGCGCTTCAATCTCTTATGCTGCATGTTCAGTCCAAGTAGGTACTCCAGTGGCAAGGCAAGCCGAGACGACTGGCCTAACCTGGACTGGCACGATGACTCGTGGGCTGGGAAAAGTAGAGTAGGAACATGATATAAGATATGAAGGAGAAGGATAGGATAGGATAATAAAGGAGAGGGAAGAGACTGCCACTATTTCGGGGTGACTCCTTAGCCTTTGGATAAAAATCCTGACCACAAGGCAGCGGGTTGCTACTGAGGAGGTAGCGATATAGGGCTTTGACAGCGACCCAAACTCGCTGAGGGTGAGACAGTCGTAGGACTTTTGCAGACTTTTAGTAGACAGCTCCTCAAACAATACATTTGCATCCTCTTGCCACATTGCCCTGTCACCACTGGAATCGCCTGCCAGAGGCTTTCCACCAGTAGCCGCTCTTGGTTTGCGACTGCTTATTTAATATTCGCAGCTAACCAGTATATCTACTGGCCACTCCACTATCCACCACCTGTGAACGCACCCGATTCCGGTTAGAGCTCCGGATCCCAGAGAGGTACAGAAGTGCCCCCTGGGGGGATATATATATATATATATATATATGTTAAAGTACTGTCATAAATGTGTCTTGTATCACTATGTTTAAATTTAATAATTAGCATTTGAAAAAACTTTAAATTAAACTTTATCAGAAAAAATATACTGTGTTCCTGAAACGTGTCAATAATTATATAAATAATTGTCGACATGTTTCGGGAACATAGTCCATTTTTCTGATAAGGTTTAATTAAAAGGTTTTTTCAAATTCGAATTATCAGAAAAGTCGTGGATTATCAAATGTCTATTTCAATGCCACATGTATTCGTAATAACGAGGCAATAACAGTTTTAATCGAAACAGTTTCAAAAATAAGCAACACTGTAAATTTTATCGTTAACATAAAATAAAATCTGCGAGGTATGAAAGGTGACATTACCTTATATTTATGAAATTTTAAACTTATTTTTATTGTTCGTTGGAAATTTCATTACAGTTCTTTTATGATAAAAAATTTTAAATTTATATTTTAACGCATTTTTTCAATTTGAAATTATAAAATACAATTCTTTTATTTTAACGATTAATATTTTTGTTTTTATCGATATTCATTATTGACATTAGTATTATTATTATTATTTTTATAATCATTATCATTATTGTCATTATTACTAATTCATGGCATGATTTTTTTTTTTTTTTACTTTTTTTTAATTTTAGTACAATCTTATTACAGTAAATAAATTAACACTACTTTTGAAATGGTGTTACAACTTAATCTAACTAATTTGTAACATGAACAGAGTAGAAACTATGTACAATTACGTAACTCCTAATGTATTATGCTCATATAAGTACCCACATGCACGCACACCAAGTACATGCACATACTCACAAAATACATATAGAATAAATTAATTGATCAGCTCATAAGGCTTTGTGCGCTTAAGGCACCTGAAGTCATTATTAGGAAGTAGCAGTTCTACGACCTCTATATTTGGGTGACTGTGAAGTCGGTTTTTGTATGCTTCTACAATATAGCGTATAACTTCATCAATCCATTGAATGTTTAAATCTAAATTTATATTTTCGTTGCGTTGATACTAAAAACCTCCTGTGATGCTTCGGAGGCACTTGTTTTGAGCACGTTGAATAATCAACCGATTGGATGTGTTTGCACAGCCCCACAGTTGAATACCATACATCCATATAGGTCTGATGATTTGACAAAAATCATATGTTTATTAGACAGATTAAGCTTAGAGCAACGCCCGATCAACCAATAAATTTTTCTTAATTTATGTATAGTTTGTTTTTTTTTTTGTCATCTTGACATGCGTCTTCCAATTCAGTCTTGAATTTAAATGCATACCCAGGTATTTAGCGGAGTGCGATCTCGGAATAGGAAGGCGATCGAGGTATATAGGACAGATTTTAGATTTACAAAGCGTAAACATAACGTGCTCCGATTTTTCTTGATTAATCTTGATCTTCCAATCACATGTCCATTTGCTAATTTTTTCTGCTGCATATTGAAAGTTAGTTGTTGCCAATCCTGGAGAATCGCCAACTGACGAAATGACGGTGTCATCTGCAAAGGTTGTTGGAATGTCAGCTGTATACAATAAATACAGAATAGATTCTAAGACACTACCCTGTAGAACACCAACCTGTATTGGATGAAATTTGAACTTCGCTTCTTCGTTGGTATATGGAAAAATAATAATAGTAATATTTATAAGTTTGAAGTTGTACGTGTAATTTATCTCACGTTTATTTTTGTTTTAGATTAACAAAACTAAAATATCGAATTTTGTAACATAATCTCAATAACAATTTATCTAAAAGCAGCGATATTTTTATTTAACAATTTTGGAAATTTAAAATCAATGCATGAATTTAATTACGCGTAATTATTTGCTTTTCCGTAGAATGTTCCAAGTGATGGTCAATTGGAAATCTGTAATATCTGCAAAACAGAATGTTCTACTAATATTGCTCATCTTGGTGTCATTGCTTATCATTTGACCTGTATTAATTTGTTCCTTCATTTTGTTGATAATGCTAATATTGCCGAAGCTTTGAGAAAAGATTAAGTTGTGCAAAAAACAATTGTTAAAGCGAAAGCAATGTTCTGTTTTATGTCGGAAAATTGATTAAATTTAAGATTTTTGTATTTTATTCGAGATGCACATTATTCACATTTTCGAACATACCATATTTGTAACTTTTCTCACCTTTTCGTGACACTAAGTACGCGTAATTGTTTAGAGAAACGAAAATAGAAATACAGTTTAAGTAACGGAACATTTTTTCCCTTTTCAGTATTTTATTTCATATTTATATTTATAATATTAAAACATAATTTTTTTTTTACCATTAAACTGTTATGTATGATAAGCTTTAATTCTCGGTAATGAAATTTGTTTCAAGTATAATAATGTTTCAAAAATAAAAAAAATTTATAGAAATATTTGTTGAATTATTATTTCATCATAAAATGAAGCGTTATATATATATATATATATATATATATATAGGTACGAGAAAAATAAGTTAATGGATTCGCACAAGCAAATGGAGAGTGTTAACTTACTTTTGCCGCACCCTGTACTATACTAATGACTGTCATTCTTAGCTCGGGGTACGGTACATTTTTTGTCCCTTTATTATGTCCCGTTAGTTTTTTTGTCAAATGATTATGTTCCGTTACTTTTCTGTCCCATGATTATCTTTCGTTAATTTATATAAGATAATGGAGGGGTTTTTTTTTTGTTTCTTTTTTTTTTTTATAGAGGTTAAATGTTGTGTTGTACAACTGCTAAAACTTTTTTATAATAAAAGACGAGTAAGAATGACGTCGTAAATTGAAAACAATTTTTCTAAAAGAAGCTTAAAAGAAAAAAGATTGCGGCTCAAGAGATGCTCCTTGCGAGGCTCGAAGAGCAGAATATATATTGTAAACAAATATAATCATCAATATCATCAGGATATTTTTATTTTTTTTATTTTTATTATTTTATTTTACATATAAATATTTGGTATGGTCAGCGGTGGAAACTATCCAATTAAGTTTTGGATTCCTCCACTCCACATTGTACAATTATTAATCTTATCTTAAAATACTATAATATTAGTATAAATTAATATTTGACTTCTTGTATTCCAATTCCTTTTTGTCTAATTTATTGAAAATATTCATTTTTCCCGTACCAATTCATCACAATCTTCCGTTATCTCTATATTTAGAATGTTGCATTCACTCAGGATATGCTGTACACTGTCCTGTTCGTTACATCTAATGCAATTTTCAGTTTCCACTGTATTAAATCTTTTGAGATAGATTTTGAAATTTCCATGTCCTGATATAAACTGTACATTGTAAAAGTTTGGAGTACAGTACATGGTTATTTAGCCACTCCTTAATGGTTGGAAAACAATTTTTCGTTATTCTATTATGACTTATCCACACCGTTTCAAACTTTTCTATAAACTGTTCACTGATTAATTTTTTGAATTTTCTAGCTGTTACAATTTTATTCTTTACTATATATCTATTATTTGTACGTGTGATATTTTCGAAAGTTTGTTCTACCTTTAATTCTGTGATATGTTTTTCTATTTCTAAGTATAACGGTAATATTCCCGCTATAACTAATGCATTTGTATAATTTATTGTTTTGTAAGCTTTGATTAGTTTGACTGTTATAGTATGCTCGCTAAAAATTTTTGAAATTTATTGAACTTTATTATATCCTTGTAAATAATTCTACCATATAATAGATTTGATATATCACTGTTTTATATATTATTCCTGTTTTGTAATTCATCTGATTGTTATTGTTAAACAGCTTTGTGAATATATTAATTAATTTCGTAATTTTATCATTTATGTACTTGCAGTGATTGTAAAATTTAAGGTTTTTATCTATCAGAACGCCCAGATATTTCAATTGATCCTTTGATCTGCAGTCTGTATTTATTTAAGTTTATGTTAATTTTTCTGTAGTTGAATGTCATCAAATTTGTTTTGCTCAGATTTAAATTATACATTTCTAGAAACTTTTATATTTTTATATACTATTGCTTTTTGTTTTCCAACTTTTCTGTATTTCTATCTGCTACTATGATTGCTAAATCGTCTAGAAATGTTATAATTTTAACATCGTTCGGTGATTCTAAATGATATATTTGTGCAAACAGTATATTCCATAAATATGGACTTAAAACCGCTCCTTGTAATATATCCGTATCCACGTGTACATTTTTTTTTTGTAATTGTTTATATTGATTTTAGTATATCTGTGATATCTCGAATAAGTTATATTCTAATTTTAATTTTTCCTATAGTTTTATCATCTGATTTATGTCAATGCCATCAAACACTTTTGTAATGTCTATAGTTAACATTACCGTTTTATATGATTTATTTTTGTATTCTTTAATAGTTCTGTCCACATTCCAAATTGCTAACTCTGTTGATTTCCCTTCCAATGCTCCATACTGGTCTTTATTAATATTTCGTGTTACACAGAAGTTTTTGATTTTACTTAGTTATGCATTTTTCATAAATTTTACTAAAATTTGATAATATGTTAATCGCTTTGTATTATTTCAAATAATTTATTTATATATTTTGTTATTATTCTTGCGAACTTTATCCGGGTGCTGTACCTCGTAGCTTGTGTAGCCGGCCATCCTAAAGCTTTTTCCATAACATAAGTGAGTCTCTGTGATCAATACAACATCAATGGAATTCTGATTGAGGAAGATTTCTAATTCGTTCTTTCTTTGTGCAATACCATTTGCATTCCACGTTAACATTACTAGGGAGCTTCGATTTGACTGCATTTATGGTATTATGTGATTTATAACTTTGGTTAATGGGGATATTAAAGGATTTTTCATTAATTTGAATTCTGATAGAAAGGATGTAAATATATCTGAGATGTTATTATGTGGATTACTGGTCGATTCGTTTATGAAATTTGTGTTAGCTTGATTGATGTTTTGGAGTTTTACTCTGCTGGTATACGAGTTGCGACTGGTTCCCTTTAGAGGAGGGAATTCTTCTGCAAAATAAGCGTGTGGAGCGATTTGCTTTCAGTCGGATCTGTATCGCTTTGTTACTTTATTTTGATAATATACCTGTTCATAATAAGACATAGGGCATCCTCTGTAACTGATGGGATGATCGCCCTCGCACAAGGCACATTTGGGCGGTTCTTCCGGATTTTTTCCACATTTATTAGTATCATGTCTCCCAGCACACTTCATACAGCTGGAGGGTAAGTTACAGTAATTAGCTTTGTGTCCAAAAAGTTGGCAACGCTTACACTGTATAACACCTAAATTCTTCTTAGGTTCTTCAAAGACTATTGCTGTATTCAGTAAATTTGTTATTTTAAATATGTCTGCGTTTTTTGAATCACACATTTAAGAGAACATCTTCTTCACTCATATCTTTCAACCACTCTGTCTTGAGCTTTTTATTAAAATTTATTCATTACCGCAACAGCAAACTGCAGTAGTTGAGTAAGGATTTTAAATTTGAATATAAATAATATTCCCGGTAGCAAATTATTAAAAAGAAAGTTAAATAGTTGATTAAAAAATTTATACAGCAGTTTTGGCCAAAAGTTCGAATATTTGACGTTTTAGTTTAATACTCTATTTTATTTTTATACGTTCCTTATTAGGTCCAATAGTATACGGCTGAAACCTTTTCCAGGTTTTACAAACATATTGTACAGTACATTTTCGTATTTCTATTCCTACTAATTCATTATTATACAATAAATAAGATAGAGATGAAAATAAACATGCACCATTCCTATCTATGTATTTTACATAATGGGGAACTATTGTATCATTAACACACATTAATTCTACATTCACAATTACAGTGAATATATATATATATATATATATATATATATATATATAATTAAACTTGAACACACAAAAGTAAAAATTAAAGAAATAACAATTATTGAATAAATATTTACAACATATAAAAATATAATACATAAATTTGATAATTAATACATTTACATTAGACTGAATCGCTTGAAATAATACATGTGGAATAATTCAAAAACAAAAAAAAAAAAAAGTAAACCGTTGCCTTTGCCAGTAATTACAGAGACAGCAGTGACAGAAATAAATAAAAAATAGAAAAAAGAAAGTAAAAAAGTTAATTAAACTAATTTATACAGTGGTTTTGCATGGCCAAGCAATTCACAGAAATTTTTTTAATCGATTAAAAACGGCACATACAACAGTTAAAATTTACGAAAACGAAATAATTTTGATGTAAACAATACGAAAAGAATATGCAGATCGAAACAAATTTGAAACGAACGCGGATAATACAGAAAAGAATTGATTGGTATAATAAAAACAGTTTAATTTTCCCTAGCAATTCACGCTGTCCCTGTTCAGAATAAACACCATATTGTTTACACTGTTATTAAACACTAAACAACTCAAAAAAAGAAACTAAATCGAAAAGAGGACATGTTGAATCCCTCAAGAGAAAAAAAAAACAAACATCGCAATTAGATGAAACTACCATTCTCTCCTTTTGAAATAAACAAATAATCATAACACAACTGAACACTATGACAAAAGTATGTTTTCTTACTTTCTTTGAGTACGATAAAAACTGTTTGACAGAAATATTTTTGTCCCCTCCTAAAATTGGCTACTTAAATTTTAAACAGTTGCGGTTTCTAAACCACTTTAATCCGAAACCAAGCTAAATATTTTACAACTTTTTTCTGGATGTTGCGCGATATTAAGTTTTCCTAAAAATAGATTATAAGCCTTCTTCACTCTTAAAATTACGAAGATATAAAAAAATGGAACAACCTTCGTAAATATTATAATATGGTAAACCTATTTATTACGAAGATATAACACCTTAGTTATTTTTTGAAATTAGTTTTCAACCACTTTTCACCTCATAAAGTTCAATTTTTCAAAAAATCTTTCTCATTTGATATTTTCCGTATACGGTGTGTTCAAACGGGCTTTCTGATAACCAGTATAAATGATTCCGGCTGAGGCGTAATCATTATTTTATGCCAAAAATGGGGTGAAGCCTTTGATACAATTAAACTTTAGGGTACCTAAAACGAATCATGTACACTTTTGGTATGCTGTATAAAGAATATTAAGGCAAAACTATAATTTGATAACTAATTTCAACGGGAAATATGATGGTTTATGTATTTTTTGGTAAATGGTTTTTTATCTCATACCACATCTTCAAATTCAAATTTTCATAAAAGCATTCTTACTTGACATCATCAGTGTATACACTTTATTCACATTGATAATCACGATTCCTTTAGATTGGAGCGTGATTTTTGGTATTTTCAAAAAAACAATTTTGCACACTTTTAGTACACCATATGTCTTCATGTGAAATTACAATTCGGTAAACCCATTTGCGCCAAAAATATAACAGTGTGTATTTTTCGGGAAACAGTTTATAACCCCTTTTCACCCCTTAAAGTTCGAATTTTTAAAAAAGCGTTCTTATTTGACATTTTCAGTATATACATGATATTCACATGAAATTACATGCGATAATCATAATTCGTTTGGTCTATAGCGTGATTTTTGGTTTACTCAAAAGTGGGGTTTTGCCCTTTCCGCCCTTAAAATTTTGGGGTTTAAAAAAATTTTTGTACACATTTAGTAGACCATATAAGGCGTTTTTATGCCGAATTACAATTTGATAAACCCATTTGTACCAAAAATATAACAGTGCGTGTGTTTTTTGGAAAACCGTTTTTAACCCCTCTTCTCTTGAAGTTCGAATTTTCAAAACGCGTTCTTACTTGACATTTTCAGTACATAAGTAATATTCATGTAAAATTTCAATTATCTGGTGTAAATGGTTTTGGCTGTAGTGTGATTATTAGTTTTTTAAAAAGCGATTTTTTGACTTTACCTCCTTTTTCACCTCTAAAAAAATGAATTTTTGATGGAATTTTAGATAGTGTTAGTACATAGTATCGTTGTATTAGGTGCCAATTTTCAGCTTTATAGATCTAGTAGTTGCAACGATATGTTAATAATTGCTGTGCCTTTCAAATATTTTCCGATTTTCGCTTTTATATAGATAGATTTAGATGCAAGGGCGTTGCCAGCCGATGAGCCGTGGGGGGGGGGCAAGATGATAGAAAGAGGATATGAGTTATAGGAAAAATAAAATTTCTAAGTCGTAAAGGCTTAATATTTTATTAAACAAGAATAAAATCTTAAAACATAATTTTCGTGGGTTTTTGGCAAATTGTTCTACTACTTTATTATAAAAGTCTTTCAAATTGTCCATGATTACACGCCTATGAATACTCATCATGGCCAGTTGATTAAAAAGTTTCAAGGCTCCGGGAGGGGGGGAGGGGCTGCCCCACCCGCTCCCCGCTGGCGACGCCTATGGTATACATATTTATATATATATATATATAAATATATATATATAAACTCTGCCCCTCGGACCTTGAAGGATGGCAAGCCCTCTTAACGACCATTTTTTTCTTCTAGAAAAATCGTTTTCAATTGTCTACATCATTCTTACCCATCATTAGAGTTAAAAAAAGATCTTAGCAATTGTGCAACACAGCATTCGATTTTTGTTATCTCATGAAAGATAACCGGAAATAATTACGCAACAAGAAAATAACAGGATATAATCATTGGACAAAAAATATAGTGTACCCCGAGCTAAGAATGGCGTAGTGTTTACTAGATCTACGCGCGCGCGTGTGTGGTATGTAGTATTTAGATTAATATTATTAAAATTATTTACTTTTTTTGTTAATTTTTTGATGAACGATAAATATCACCACAATACAGAAATGTATATCTAAGTTACATTAAACCGACTGTATAGTAGGGAATTTGTTACATTAAAGCATGCTGTTTAATGTGATACTAATATATATATATTTTTTTTTTTTTTTTCCCATATTTATTGTTCATTAATATATACCATATTATATAATTATACAGTAGTTTAAAATGTAACTGTTGCAAATTTTGAACATTTTAATGTAAAAATCTAGCTGTTCTACAATACGTTACCCGTCTCACAACTTGTATTTCATATAGATGCTCCGCCGAGTAGGTAAATTGTTAACATTTCACCTATGTTTATTATTGATAGTATTACCTTTGCAAAGATACATTATCCTAGCACATTTTAATACTTTACTGCATGTATGCGCATTATACATTAAATGCTTGCTGTTCCAAAGCAGTTTTATATAAGTTAATGCTTGAAACTGCGAACTGATTGCCCGTACGGCCATTTTATTTGTTGTCATAGGCGTAACGGGATTTCGTTTACATTAATGATAAATATGTCAATTATTTTTTTTTTCATTAGCATTCTGTTACAATTATGATAGTTGTGATATTTTAAATTTACGGGTTTTAAATCGATTTATAAATTTCGATATTTCCAGAATATTGACGTTAATATTCATATTGTATTCTACATTTGTATTAATCATGAGTCAAATCTGCTAATATTTTCTATTTCCCCTTTTTTTGGTTGCTTAATTTAAAATCCTTCTTAATTGTGTTTCACGCTATAATTAGGTGGATTAACTTCTAAATGTATTTGTATAGTGAAGAGTACTAATTACATTATCATCCATTTTCTTTACAAATAATTGAAAATACGTTACTGATGTGTACAATTTTTTCTTACGCGTTTTTTTGTTATATACGTAATACGCACACATACTCATTCACACACGTTAATTTTTGTGTACGTTTACTTGAAATGTGTGAAAAATAAACCTTGTTTCTTATCTAAACGAAAATAGATACAGATATAAAACTTATTAGTTTCTTAATAGTGAATAGTTAGTTTCTGAACAAAATAATGCAGTCTGAATCGGAGATGAGAATATTTCGATTCACTTCACTTATCGGGCTCCGAGTCATTTATGAATAGTATTGAATTCAGCATAATTTTTATCCCAGTATTGTCGATTCAAATATTTTTATTTACTTATTTTTTAAATATTTATCCGTATAAATAAAAATTAAGTACTGTTTGTTGGTAAACGCATCACTTAAGAATGGCTGGACCGTTTTTTTTTTTTTTTTTTCTAATGTTCCTAATAGCCTGAATAAGGTTTTTATGAAAAGTTGCCTGGAAAATTAGCGTATTCGGGTAAAACTGAATGTGATTTTTTCTATGGGGTTTTTGTATGAACTCAATCACGATTTGAACGATGGATATGTGTAATTATTTTTTTGTTTTGTTCGTTACCTGGAAAAGTTTATAGGGAAAGAAAACATTCGAGACAATTACAAAGGAAAGTCGGAAAATTCGGACAAACTGCAAAAATCATAATTTTTGTACGCATTCTCGATCATAACTGACGACATGAATGACATATTTGGTTGATTCTTTTTTGGTTTTGTTCGTTATGCTCCCGGGGTGGAAATAACTCAACTGTATGTTTTCAATTGAAAAAAAATCTGGAAAAACGCATTCCAGCTTAAATTGCAATAAAATTACATTTGTCTTTTTTTTCTTTCGCGTTGTTTCGTACAACAGATGTAGTTATTTTAATTCCAATTTATTTCGCTACGTGCGCAAATGTCGTTTGACAGCTGTTGTCAAACTATGAATCAAGTCAATTAGTTATGGCGCCCCCAGACTTCAAGGTTTTGTTCAAGTTTTTATTTGTACAAAGATAGTTTCAAAAAACCTTTCGGAGCATCAAAAACATATGGTCAGTCACGAAAAATTGTCTTGAACAGGTTGAAAAATATCCAACTCTTCTAGATCGCGTAATTACTGCCGTTGAAAGTTGGTTTTTTCTGTACGATCTGTAATAAAGAGGCAAAGCCAACAGTGGATGTCTTCTGGTTAAGTAAAATCACAAAAGCAAAGCAAAAATGAGCAAGTCGAAAGTCAGGAACATCGATGATCTGCTTTTATGACAGTAAACGGGCGGTACACATAGAATTTGTGCCATCTTGACAAACTACGAATCAACCTTTTTACCTCAAAATATTAGAAGGGCTGCAAAAAACGGGTCATCAGAGTCCGTCAAGCAATTGCGAAGACTTGGATATTTTATGACGAAAATGCGCCATGCTATCATGTCTTCAGTATGACGCAGTTTTTGATTTCGAAGGGCATTTCGGTACTGTTCCAACCTCCGTATTCCCCGGATATGTTATCGTGCGACTTTTTCATGTTCCTTCAAATTAAGCAAGTCGTGAAAGGAACGAATTTTGAATGTCGGTAGCTGATATGCAAAGTCTGTGACGGAAATCCTTAGAGAAGTGTTAGTTGAAGCTTTCCAGAAGTGTTACGAAAACTGGAAAAAGCCCTGGAATCAGTGGGTAGCTACAAAAGGTGAGTATTTTGAAGGGGATCATATTGATGTACCTTAATTTTTAAATATACGTGTTTTTTGCACTCAGTCTCATTACTTAATTGTTAGACCTTGTATATTTATTCGATGAAAATTGTAACCACAGCAAAAAGTAATTGAACAAACTGATTACACTTTTTTTTCTGTTCTTAGAAGAATCTTACATCTAGTGCAGTTAAGTGTCATGACTATTAAACGTCAAAAAGGTGGTTAACCTATGTATTTAATTTTTTAAGTCAATATTTATGCATAAACTGTCTTTACCGTTTTATTTCGCAGAAGTATAATCGGTGCTAAAATTTTAATTATTAATTTATACGGTGCTATATTGAAGGATTTAAACAATTAAAAAATTCCATAGAATAATATACGGTTCCATCAAAACTTACTGTCTTATCAATAGAACTAAATAGATCTCTTACGAATTATTTAAATCAACAACTCCGTATTTTTCGGTCTTATAATAGCTGTTTCACATAACCATTCAACATTTTTGGATGGTAAATTTTCAACAGTAGGATAAACCTCACATCAACAAAGTCAGTTGCGGTACTGACTGAACAGCTAATTCTTTGCTTAACTTAATAATATTTTTGTTAGATTGTATTTTACCATTTTCTAAATCTAATAACAGACTGCAAAGCGGGTATCGTTGGAATTAGATGAAAACAATTCTCGTATCAATACGCAAAGTTCACATGTCATCATTAAGCCATATTGAAGACATTTTTACGCACGATTTTATCCGCGTATGTTTGCAAGGAATAAAACTGTTAATGTCTGACAAAAATCACCACGTATCACAAGTGTCAATATTCCTATAATTTTTAACACTTAAATCTTATTATTTTCTATTAACCGATTAACATATTCTTTCCACAACAGTTATAACAATTTTACTAGTGAGGTTTTGCAAGTAGGACATTCATCAAAAAAGTTTTTCTGGTACATCCAGGAGCATCAGTGAAACTTATTTTTCCTTTATCATAATTGGCACTATCAATTATTTCAATATAGGAAAAACGCTGGTTAGCAGTAAGTTTTGATTCATTGTCCATCGCGTGATTTTGGAGAGCAGTTGAGTCGTTATTGATCTTTCTGAAATAATAAGGATTAAATAAAGAATTCTGATTGTTTCTTTCGGCTTTGGAAAATTAAAATCCGTTAAACACTTTTTACCCAATAACATAATTTTATTTTTTTGTTTTGTTTAGGATCAATATATTATAATAAACATTTTTTTTTAATTTTTATTTTATTTTAGCCCCCCTCCCACCTTTTTTTTTACAAACTTCATTGATAAAAATGTGCAGGGGTTGTTATACTGAAAAATTATATAAATCGTGCAATAAAATCTTCCTCGGGAATCATCGATGAAAACCGGAACAAAATCGTGCGGAGTGTAACGTAATTCCGTCGATAGCGCTCACTGTCATTCCGGTAGGTGCGGTGGCGATGTAAAAATTGTAATTGGCGATAGCGCTTGTATATCTGTTAGACGCTTCCATTAACAATTTCATCGTAAAAGTTTTTCCGCTTGCAGCCAGCTTGGTGAAGAATATTTGAGAATCGGCTTGTCGGTGCTACTTGGCCATTTACGATGTATAAACACTCTTTGACCAAATCGAATTGTCGTTCGTTGGCAGAACACATCATGTTCGTCGGTGGACAACGCGCTTTCGCGTTTCTTGACGATGGCCGTTTTTTCTAAAGCTATTTTCCGTATATTATCCGCGCTGGCCAATTGTTCTAGCATTTCTTTTCGCTCTTCTATGGGAAATCGATTGGTGTTGTTGGTTCGTTGTTCTTGTTGCGCTTCTTGTTACTCGTACAACCGGCGACATTCGGTTATCGTTAATTCTATATCGATGTCGGATTCGTACGATTTTCTAGTTTCCAAAATCGTTTGTTCGTCGTAAATGGTCATAAATTTTTCGTCGGTCCACATTTACGACTCCTTTCTTGACATAACCTTCGAGAACCATTTAGTTTTATACATTTGGTGTTTCTTGATGTGCACGTTGACAGCGTAATCGTCTTCTATCGAACGAGATAACGAATTGAACATGACGTTTACGTCGACGGCCACGTTAATTATTTCTCCTAGCAATTGTTTGCTGCCGTAATGGAAATGAATTCGACGAATTTGCACAAACGGTAATTGCGGAGATATCAGACGTTCGGTGACGCAGTCTAACGCTGGTAAATGAGTCGGATATTCTAGATAGACGAAACTGTTCGAACTCTGATTGAAACCTTTCTATCGTACAATGACAAAGGACAAGTAGTGCAACTTCTAAACGATGTATTCGGAAGGGAATTCCGCTTTTAAAATTGGTTGCGCCTTCGCGCCTATCGGTTTTAAGTCTTCATGAAACCACAATCCATCGCAGATGTCGCAAATAGTATCCAAATTCGTTGTCGAGAAACTTTTTACGAAACTCGATCGTCGCTAATGAACAATCAATCGGTTTCATCATTAACGAGGGAAGAAACATCTGCTTGTTCATTTTTCAATCTCCTCAATACGCTTTCGTTGTCTGTACTCTGGTTTACGTTCAGCTTCTAATTTTCATCGTTTTGCACGTTCATTGTTTGTAACATCGTTTAACGATTTATCTTTTCTGGATTTGCGTTTCGTTCAGCGGCAGACTTTGCGGGTGCAGTAATTTTCTCGAGTTGTTTACGTTTCCTATATTCTCGCTTGCGCTCAGTCTCTGAAAGGCGCTTGAAATGTGAAGGACATTTTCCATTCGAAGTTGTAGAAGGGCAATCTGGGCCCGGGCAAACCATTTTATCAGTTATAAAAAACTAGTGTCTTATATATGGGACACATTTCGTGACCGGACACTTTTCCTGATGACCCCTGGCGAAAAAATGGCGTAGCCATTAAAAAAACGGAGAATGGTCGGTAGTCGCTATTATCACCGCGGTCACGCCAGTTGCGCTCGTATTTAATATTAGATTTTTTTTTCTTTTCATCATTCACCGTTAATGATCTGCGGAAGAGCAATTGAAATCGACTCGACACTACTTGGTCAACAATATATTGGACCACCCGGGGAATCTTAACAGCTGTTTTTTTTCTTAACCGTCTGATAACTGCTTTCCAGATTTTACTATATCCGACTGGTTATTTGATTACTACAGGCTTCTCTAATGGCCCATGTACCAAAGCGTTCGATTTTTTGCTATTAGCCAGCTACCGTGGCGTAGTTAGTTAGGCAGTGGATAGAAGGTGGTTCAAATCGTGCTACTGACACTGAAAATACTAAAAAATCTAACTAGTGCTAGTTTATGTCCATTGTTTACGAGCCTCAAAAAAGTAAAAAAATGGAACCTTGGTGCGCCCCCAGTCCCGTATCTTTTGTGTGTTCCGAGAATTCCGATTTTTCCGCTCGCGAATAGTCCGTTTTGTATTCTTTTAATCTTGTACTAATATGACTGCACTAATTTACCTGACGTAACAACTACTGAATGAGTGTGGAATCTTATACACGATTATTAGATTCCCCGTAATAAACCATCTTTAGTTCTTGTTAACGTATATTCAAAAAGAACGGGTCTAATATTATTTAGTTCTAAAAATTCTAACCATTCTGTCTCAAGGACAACGGTTTTTTTTGCTTGCAAATGTTTTATTTCTTTTTCCGCAATATTACTAATGTTTCTAGAAGATCTTTTTTATGTAAATCTCGGCCTCTTTTTTACTGTGTCTATTCTTGTTCATTAAAGATTTCAGTTGTCCAAGTTCCACTGTGGTGAACTTGTAGCAGTTCTGTTACATAAAGTGGTAAAAATTTACATTGCGTTTTTCAGATTTCAATTAACTGTTGAGCAGTTGTGCGGATATGCGTTTGCCATTTTGTTTCATTTCGAGCGGACCTCGCTCTTTCTGTTCGTTCGTAACATATTACTATTAATTATTTATTGCCATTGTCACTCGCCTTCGTAATTTATTGCTGTTTCATTTGTCTTCATTGTGGATCAGTATGCGAGAACAAAGATCGCTGGTACGGAAAATAATTTACAGAAACAGATTCGAAGAAAAAGGTTAATGGGGTTTCGGGGAGCAGTAAACTGAATGAAAAAGCTTCATCGCCGTGGCGAAAAACTTCTAAGTAAATGACGAAAGATAATTAGAACGATAGCGGTCGAATTTGTTACGGTCTAGAAGAAGTGCTGCATGACGATGATGATAATGAAACGGGAATAATTTTAATATTCGAATGTAATCTGGAAAGGATTAAATTAAAACTGAGCGACAATCTCTACGAGCCAGAAGTAATTAGAGTAAATTATGCAATGTATCGTTATAAGTTAATTAGGCAGATATGTAAATGGTAATGACTGTGAATTTTTTCTTGTTGTGTTACAATAGAAAATTACGGTGATTTCAAATGGTCGGTAATTTTTTTTTTTCTATAGTTAATTATGTGTGCGCTTTGGTAAAGTTTCTAAAGTAAATAGGAAAAATGAACGTCGTATAATATTGCCGGAGACTTCGAATGTTTCAGTAGAAACAAATCTTATTCCTTGTCCATTTTCTTTCGGTTAATTTGCTTTTGGAAGAAATCTGACAGAACTAAGCAACTTTCTTTCTTCTAATTTAGTTTTCGTAGTCGAACTTTACTGCTTGCAAGTTGTTTCCTTTTTTTTTGTTTGTTTGTTTTTGTAACCTTAAAGCAATTATTGTAAGATTTTTTATTTGTACTTTAAAACTGTATCGGCGTTTTTTTCTTCGTTTTTCGAATTGGTTTCCCGTGACACCCCTGAAAAAAATAATGTAATGCAATAAAAATAACAAAAATGATTTCTTCAGCTGCATTATATCTCTATAGATGAACAGTTGTTTCCAACAAAAGCATGGTGCAGATTTACTCAATACATGTCCAATAAACCAAACAAATTTGCCATAAAATTCTGGTTTGCTTCCGATGTAAATAGTAAGTATATAGTAAACGGCTTCCCATATTTGGGAGAAGGTGAGCGAAGGGAATTATCGGTGGTCCCACTTGGGGAGTTTGTAGCTTTGAAATTAGCGGAACCACATACGGGCCAAGGGAGAAATATTACTACTGACAATTTTTTTACAAGCATGTCACTAGCAAGAAAGTGATAGACATCTTGGTTTTAAGTCAACATCGTCTTTATACATAACAAAAAAACAGCTAAGCCTAGAACTATTTTTGCCGATTATATGGTGTTTAAATTATAATAATAGCGTGTTTACCGCTAGTATTTCCGTAATTCAAAAAGTACTTTTTATTTTATTTCAACCATATTATTTTTTTTGAGTATTTCAAATAAACGTTCTATTACTCATGACTCCTAGCACTTGACGCTTATTACTATTCTTTGTATATCTTTTCATTCTCTCTTTGCCCGTCATTCGTTTACTTGTTCTTTTATACTATCCATCTCTGACCGAATTAATATTTAACTGTTGACTCTCTCCTCTCCAAATTGCTTTTGGGCATAAAATCTTTGTTATCGCGCCCCCGACCAAAAAAAAAAAATAATGTCGCTTGTAGAAAAGTACAGAAAATTTAAAGTTTGGCATCATTTTTGGAAAAATTAAAATACCAAAAGTGTAATTTGCAATTATTGTAAACAGTCTTATACATTTTTTTCGAGATGTGAGTGTTACGCAAAAACGTATAATATATCGCAGCACTCTTTGGTATACTACGATGAATTGAAACAGTTTGCGCGCATGTCAGATGAAAGTGAACGCGTTATAACTAAGTTATCATTTCCGATAAACCAATCGACAACTTCATCAGCAATAGGTAATGATATACCACCAAAAACAACGAAAAGGAAACGTTGTTTAGCAGCCACAGCGCCCGAATAAATCCCAGAAACATGTTGGTGGAATTGATAACGGAGAATTGATATTTTTAACAACGAAAAATTCTCGGATATTATCGATAGTTGAAAATGCGGAATTTCGAAATTCTGTTAAAAAGTTTAATCCGAAATATTGTCCGCCTTCAAGAAAAAAAAATTGTGTTTATCATCCCAATTTACCATGATTTAAAATTAAAAACCAAAAATAATTTTGACAATATTGATTAATTTTCTGCAACAACGAATTGTACTTTCGTAATCACAGACAACTAAATTGTTCTTAACAGTAACGGTACATATATGTATTAATGATTTCAAATTACATTCTTCGATTTTAGTAGATACAAGAGGAATTCAAGTGTCGCATATTGAAACAAAGACGCCCCCTGTATTATTCGGTATATTTAAAGAGCAGGGTATATGGAAAAAGCAATGGCTGTTGTTACCGACAGCGAATCAAATATGAAAAAAGTAGCGGTAAGAGAACTTAAAAAATATCATCATCTACGTGTAGCAGCTTTCACACGTTTGATTTAACAGTTTTAGTGAAATAATTTCAAAGAATACTGAATTTTCATCTTTCTTAAAGAAATGTAGAAATATCATAAGTAATTTTAAGCACAGTGCAAAAGCACTGAATGAACTAGACACCGAAAACAGATATGAATTTAGTGAAATTGAAGTTAAAAAATGATGTACAAACTCGATGGAATTAGCGATATATTTTACGTTAGAGAATGTCAATTAAAAGTTTAAGCGCCTTTATCACTGTCAGTTATTGTTTAGAGAATGTCAATTAAAAGTTAAAGCGCCTTTATCACTGACAAAACTGATTTGTCCACTGAAAGAGCTTCAAAAAATCTGTTCTTGGGAAGTGAATAGGCTCCTTTGATATATCGGCAGTTTTAAAACCATTTTTGTAACTAACTGAGGAATTCGGTTACGAGAAATACATTACCACATCATCGGTCATTCCTTTAGTTCGTGGCTTGTAAAAACTTCTAACAACTACTCAGGGGGGTGGGCTACTAAATTGGAAAAATTAATGAGTTTCACGGTGACTTTCATCACTAAAAAAATAAACACTAGCTAGCAGTAGCTGAAGCAACTTTTTTGGACTGCGTTTAAGATTCCTTACTTTTGAAGAGGAATTTAATGCAAAAAATATTCAGTTACGGATCATCGAGAAACGTATCAGCCGTTTTAATAGAACGATCGGCAATAAAAAAAACACCATTAAACGCAATAATAAATAATGAAAATTTAAGGTCATTTTTTTTTGAACAGAAGTTGTGTGTAATTAAGTAGTTTCCGTGACATACAACTGCCGAAATAATGATGAAACAATATTTAGAATTAAATTTAATAAATCGTATAACCCATTGCAAATTTTGGAACGATTATTATAAAATTTTTCTGGAATTGTATGAATCAGCTCAAAAAGATTTAGCAATACCAGCTAGCCAGTGTAATGAATCAGTTTCCTCTCTCTATTCCCCGGAGCTGATGAAAAAAAAAGCAGCAGTTTTTTTCTTTGCAGAACCAAGCCTTTGGCCGCTTTATTAGATTACCGAGATCCTGATAAGAAGACGGAACTTTGTTTAAGCCGAAATGCTTTTAGGTAATAAGTAGAAGTGAAATGCATCCTTGACAAACTTTTAGCGCTCCTGTGGGAGGGGGTTGGAATTTTAGTTATATTTGTAACTACAGGAGCAATTCGCGGTCTTTGTAATTATTTTCCTGTTTTGGAATTGTCGTGAAAGCCTTTCAACTGACGGAGGTGTATCAAATGCTATCTTAAAGAATTAGTTAAAAAAATGAAAACAACTCAATATAGGGCGTGTTATTATAAACCAATGAACGTGTTTATAAGTATCAATAAAACTAACTGAAAGAAAAATAAATAAAAATATTTATTAAATACAGTCGGATCATAAAAGAATCCTTTTATTTTTTTAACAGGTAGGTTCACAGACATGGCGTCTAGTCCTTTGATACTTTTTTAATGATCCACAATCTACTCATAAAATGCGAGAAATTTCAAGAAAACGGTAGGTTGGTCATCTAAGTAGATTTTTTTTCTTTTGTGCTGATAAAAAAGATGTTAAAATCGAAAAACGGGATGCCATTTTTCGAAAATACAGTTACAACTCCGACTAAATGAATTTCGCAATGAAATAAATATTAACGCGTTTATTTTCTTTCCTTCGCAAAATTGGACTTTTCTAATACAGTTTGTCGCAATTTTGAAATTAAAAATTAATAGCCGACGACAACTCGTTAACTTTAAATGATTTTTCCAACCGGCTTGCGCTGGATCGAATACACCATTAGCATGTATGATTATAAAAAAAGTTTTACGAATTATAAATCAAGTGTTAGTGTAAGTAATGATTATGACTAAACTGTTTAAAAGTGATTACCTCAATTACTTTTTGATTTAATCACACAAATAATAAATAAGAAAAAATTAAGAAGTTAATGAAAAATTTTTAGTCGGTTTTACTTGGCCAGATAATTTATAATAGTTATATCAAATACAGGGTCTTAAACGATCGAAAACCGCAAACATAATATAATTGAAAGTAAGGTAATTCACATTTGAGCGCTGAACACGAAAGTAGCGAATGCAGAAAAGGAATGAAGATGAGGTTTTTTTCTTGAATGGTAGCTAAACTAATTAAGAAAAGAAAAAAAAAGATTTTCATCAAATCGCTGACAATAATATTACATTTCGTCTTGTCCAAAATACACACTGCGTTATCTGTAATGTCAATAAACATCGAACAGACCAAAATATTGAAAACCTCTGTCGAAGGAACGACAGAAAATGAAAAGGTATCGTTCTCGCTCTTCTTGACATGAACAAATAGTCACAGTAAAACTTCAGTCTAACGAGTTTTTTTCCCTTTTTCAATGTAGACGGTTTGACATCGCTGCCTCCCTCTTTCGTTAGCAACTTTGTATGTAAACTATAAAACGTTGTAATTCTCGTAATATTTTGCGAAACAAAAATTACAATGACCTGCCGCTAATATAAATTTTAGCCTGTATGAATTTAATCATTAATGTTCCGATAATTTTTGAATTAAATCATAACCCACGGTGGACAGACAGTAAAACAAATTAAAAAAGCATTTCTTTTTTCTCAGGTATGATAACAATTTTTATTAATCGTGCCTTTACTTCGATTTTAACAAGAGCGTCTGTCATCACAAATATCTGTATGTACATTTGAAAATGAAAAAAAAGTGCTGTAAAATTTTGAAATTTTGGCTCATTTACAATTCGTTTTTGAATTTTTTTTAGGTTTCCTGTTATTCTTAAATTAGAAGAGTGGTACATATTTCAGCTTTCTGGTTTTCATAGTTATTGATGTGTATTTTGATTTTGCAGAAATATTTAAAAATTTGCCTGCATATCGGTATTAGGAATCTATATATATATATATTATTTCTCAAAGTTGTTTTTTTGTCGGTATGAAATATCTCCCTTAATAATATATCAAAATTAATGTTTGATACGTCATTTTAAAAATTATTTTCCCCTTTAATGACGAAAAATAAATAAATATCTTAAAATTAATATTTTCGTTAAAAAATTACATTTTAAAACTTTTTTTATTTTGAAGGAGGCGCCATCTATTAACAATCTGTTTAACTAACATAATAGCTGTTAGATTGTTTACATTCTATATGCTTTTGTCTGGAAAAGAAGTATACCTTTGAGGGGACTTTATTTTTTAACTTTATTTGATGCTCAATCAGTCGGTAATCTCCGATGCTCTTATGAAACTACCACTGATCAATACCATTTCTAATAATTATATAATCATTTGTCTTGGTGTGAAATATTTTCGAGTGATAATCGAATGAGAAATTATTGAAATAGAGAAAACTGGGAGGTCTGCTACATTTTAGTTCATCTTACTTACCTTGTAGTTCGTCTCAACATATTTCATATTTCATCGCAAATTAAAGAAAAATATTAATTTATTTCAAAATGATTCAAATTAATTGTTTTTACAATAGTTCAAAAATTTTGAAATATTTTTCCCACTTTATTGGTCTTAAAATATTTCAAAATGTGTAAACTATTTCAAATTTACTCACAGCCATGGATGGCTAAAAATCCAAAAGCTAAAATCGGATAGCCAACAGCTAAATGCCGACTAAACATTTGTGATTTAATTATTGGATACTGAATGAAAAAATTATTTTTTTTTGTTTAAAAAATTTTACTTTATTATTTCAGAGATATTCACAAAATTCTAGCCACTAAAAAATTTTTAAGTTAATTTTATTTTAATTATAAATTTTAAAACAATGTGATTTTGTTCGTTGTAATTATTGCTCTCACGCCTGCTATAGATGGCGTGATTTATTGTCACATTTATCACTACATGTCATAGACTGCTCATTTGCATGTGAAAAGCCTATCACGCCGTATTGCGTGTTATCTCGCCGGTTGTTATCGCGGTGTTTTGGGTTTCCTTGTGTTTGTTTTTTTTTTTTTTTATTGTTTTTTATTTTGTTTTTAGTGTTTATTTTTTAAATTATTATTAAGTATACCCACCGAAATTGAATTGTGCGGCGCGTTGTGCCAGCCCACATATTTCCAGTTGATGCGATTTACGGAAGAAGAGATAATCTACTATTACATCCAGGCCGCCGCTAGTTGTTTGTATGCCTGCGTGCAATACCGAATTTGCCGCCCCGCGTACTAGTGATGTGCGATTTCGAAATGTTTTTACAATCGAAACAATCGAAACAATCGACAATCGTCAAAAAAACAATCGAAACAATCGACAATCGTCAAAAAAACAATCGAATGATTTTCATTCGAATGAAAATCATTCGAATGATTGTTGTGAATACGAATGAATTATTCGAATAAAAACCGGAACTGTCCGGAACCATCCGAACACAAACGAATGAAGTATTCGTTAAACATCGACTAGATTCTTCCGAGAGAAATAGCATTTCGAATGATTGTTGTGAATACGAATGAATTATTCGAATGAAATAACATTTCGAATGCAACTACGGAACAATCGAATGCATTCGAAGTCATCGAACAATCGAATAATTCGAATGAAACATTTCGAAATTGCCCATCACTACCGCGTACAACTCTACGCTAATCTCGGAATCGGCGAATCAGTGGAACGTTCCGGAATGGGTTCGATAACGTCCAATTCGTTCGACCACTTCTCCGAATCCGAATATCAAATCGAATTTGAGCCGTTTTGAATAAGGATGCAGAAAGGCTATTTAGTGTTGTCTTTTAAGAGTATGCAAAATTGAAAAGAAATACTTTACAAAGAAAAATTATATTTATATTTATAATAAGTAGGTACTTAGTGATTTTGTCTTATATTTACACAATTTTTACACATTTAAATAATACAAAATATATCCTATATAAAGATTATTTTACATAAATTGAACTCTTCTTGCCTTTCATGTTTGCAAAATCTGCTATCAATTTTTTCCGTATCCAAGCTATCTAAAATTTCATGTTCAATCGAAACTACAGCTAAATTACTTAGACTTTCTTAGTGCATTGTTGATCTTAAGTAGTTTTTTAGGACCTTTCACCGGATGCAACTGAAACCGGTAATGTAAGTAATATTCTTAGCGCTATTGCTGTGTTTGGAAATGTAGAAATCAAGTCACTAGTAAAAAGATATTGTAACAAAGTCTACGGATCATTAGACTGGTTTTCTGGAAAATGCAACTTTAAAGCCCTGATTTCATTAAATAAATCAATGCAGTCAATGCCTGTTTCACCACTAGAATCATCTTTAAGCTTTGGATTTAAATCTTTACAATGTGTTTCATTACGTCATCATTGCAGTAATTATAAATAAGTTATTACTTAAAAAGCCAAATACGTCGGTAAATGTTTTTAACTCCTGAAAAATCTGTACTTTTAAAAAAGGTTAGCGTCTGATCTAGGATTCTGAAAAAAAATTCGTATTTGATCTTGTGGTCTAGTAAAACTTCATCACTATGTTCATATTGAAATTCTTGGATGAATCGTGTTCATTGCTGGAATTCTATTTCTACATTGAGAACCTGAGCCACTTTGGTAGCTTCTTCTAATATCCTCTCAAAGTGTTCATCCGTGCGATATTCGGTGAACTTAATAATCAATTTATCTAACAAATTTGAGTATTCATTGTGGGGTTTTGCATCATTTTGTTGAAAGCATTAATTTCGTTTAAAATATCAAACCAAGTTATTACTGAGCAAATAAATCTATAATTTTGAATGCTCAATGCAAGCGAATGAGCTTTGTGAGATGTTGTACAATCCGATTTCAAAGAATAATTATCAAATATTTCCAGTAAGGCATCAAATATTTTTTCGAGATGGTACCGTAATGGTGTGACTGCATCGATTCTGATAGACCATCGCGTGACACTTGAAGCTTTTAATTTTAAATCTGGTAAATGTTTGTAAATTATCGGCCACCTTTTTGTGGATGACGGAAAGAATACGTAAATTTCTTGAATTATATTAAAGAAATTCACAGTTTCGTGCGTAATATTTGCTGCATCATTGACTACTAAAGTAAGACTATGTGAGCCGAGCATGGAACGTAAAATGCGTGATTATTTATTTCTAAAATTTTCTTTTGCAATCCACTGTGTTTTCCACGCATGTTAGAACCATTATCATAACCTTGATCGCGTAAGTTTTCAATGTTAAGATTTAATTGTGAAAACAAATCCAAAATAAAATTTAATACACCTTCACCTGTGTAACTAGTGATCGGACAGAAACCAGTGAAATTTTTGCAAATCATTATTAGTTTCATTATTTAAAAGAACATGCCTGAGTACCACAGTAATTTGTTCTGTGTAACTTACATCTGGTGTGCAATCTAATATGATGGAGAAATATTTTGATTCTCTAACTTTGTAGAGTATATTTTTTTTTTTGTTGTCGTGCCCAGTAAATCAATGATTTCGTTCTGAATTTGATCACCTAAATAGTGAGTCATACCACTTGAATCAGATTTCGAGGCTTGAATTCTGTGAATATGTTCCCGCATGACTGAATCAAAGGATGCTTTCGATGGTTTTTAGAAAACTACCATTATCATGCTCATATAAAGTTTTCGACAAGCCCCGAAAAACTAGACATTGTTGAGATAAAAACAACGGCTACGATTCGTTCTAATACATCACACTATTGTTTTTTTTCTGATTCGAATAGTCTCAGTTGCATTTGATTAACAGTGGTTTTATTTTTTAACATTTCATTCAATTGTATCCAGGATTTTAAATTTTCACTATGAGAAACGCTTGTTTCATGTCTTTTCAACGTTAATGATAAATGTTGAGAAAATCCATTCATAGCAGACAAACTACTTACAGTTTTACCAAATATATTACAACAAAAACAATAGACAGATTTTTTTAAAATAGAGTAAACAAACCATTCTCTGTTAACTTTTTCTCCATTAGGGAGATTTCGCGAATAATAATTTTCTGTAAATTTTCTTCCATCGCCATTAGCGGGGAAATCATAGTTAACCATCTGTACGGGACCACGACTAACCAAAATATTATCAAGATCATTATTCATACTGGTAGGCCACAAACCGGGATCATCACCACAGTCTAAACTGCCACATATCACTTATGACGGTAAATTGCTTACAAGTTCTTCAGAACTACCTTAATCTTAAGTTTGACTGGTGTCTCTTTCTGAAGAAGGACCACAACATACCTGTTTCTCTTGAAATACCTACACAGGTTCTGGATTTAAAGCTGTGCTCGTTGAAGCTGCGTCAACGTTTTCTTGAAATTCCGATTGGTTATTTCCTGGCTTGCTAAAAAATTTCATTAATGAACCGGCCAATTTCTCTTTCCGTATCTCTTTTTCTCGTTTTTGCTGTCGAAATTGCGCTTTGGAAAGTCGTTTCCTCTTTTGCGGTTCCTTAGTAAACGGTAAATATTAATTTTTAAAATGTTTTTAATACAGTAAATTCCGGTTAGGCGAAGAAACGGATAACGTTAATATTATCTACACTTACACTACGATGATATAGAGATGGCTAGCTCACCAGTCGTGATATACTCGAAGGAGTTAATAGCTTTCAGTTTCACTCTATCACTCACTATATCAGTTCAGTCGTTCAGATGCAAATGTGTCATATATGTGTATCATTTAGTTCATTTGCACGATTTTGCGCAGCAGCCCCAGATCTACGATTTTTTCGAACCGAGGCAAGAACTTAATAGTGGCGCCCCCTCCCTCCAGCGTTTGAGATAAATTGTTAAAAAAAACTCACAAATATATATATATATATATATATATATATAATGGGAGTCATTTTTTGCGATCGGGAGAATAAGTAATCTTTAATAAATTCGCACTCTTTATCATCTATTAGCTAATAACTTTTTCATTTGTGTGACATAAAATTAAATATAGAAAACATATAACCAGAAAAGATAACAGACAATCAAGACATCTTTAGGTCCCAGCATTTTTTCTCTCTAATCTTGCTACAGCTTTACGCGGCGTGCTTTCTTTTCTACGAAAGAATCTATTAGCTCATCAAAGTCCGTCTCAAAGGTAGAGGATTGCGAGGCAAGATAAACGTTCCTGATTCATTGTTGAACGCAGATAGGTTTTAATTATTTTCAGTTTGCTGAAGCTTCGCTCACAGCTTGCAGATGTCGTCGGTAATGTACAGTATATCCTTATAGCTGTACTAACATAAGGAAACGCTTCTTGCAAGTCATGCTTACATAGATGTTGTAACAGGTCGAATGCACTTGATTTTTCATTAATTTCGGTTACTAGCTCTTTGGATACGGCAAGTTCCTGGCAAAAATCAACTGCATTCAAATCTTTTGAATATTTGTGTGCTAGATCGGCTCCATTTTTCTACAGATCCTCAGTCGACATATTTAAAAACGCGTGGACACTGAGGAAGGCGAAATTTTCATGTAGACTCTTTGCGCTCTCTAACCTAGTTTCTATTTCTGTTAAAATTTTGTCAAACACTAATTCCATATCTTTGGAAAATAGCCCCAGTAGGATCTAGCGTTCTTGATTCGTCTTCGCAGATTTCGTCGTGTTGCCTTTTCTTTTTGGAAATTCGTTTGTTTTTATTTCCAACTTTCCTGATACAGGTGCAGCTTTTTTGATCCAATGTGTTCTATTGGTTTTTCTTTCATTCTTTGTAAGATCTTAACAGGACCTTGCATTATCGCTACGGAACGCGAAATGATAATATCCTCTTTTTGTATTTCAACGTTCACTCTATTAATCTCTCGAAGAATATTATCCCAAATTGATAAGTTGAGGATACATTTAAAATCCATCACCGCACGCAGTAAATGACCAGCTTCATAGCTAGATTCTGCGGCTAGAGAGGATTCTTAAATTTCTTCCAGAGCTTTAACAACTTCCGGTAAGTTATTTAATAGAGCAGTAACAGCTTACTGTGTTTGCTGACCATCTGGTTTTAGTAAACGATGGATGATGTAATAATCAGACCGCGTAGTTGAAATTTTAAATTGTAACGAAAAAAAGACAACTACTTTGGAAAAGGTAATATGCACAATGCAGATCACAATTTCAAATGTCATGCGGTTGAACATTCTCTAGCAGTCTACTCATCGAAATCACGAACAGTGTCATAAAAATCGCATCTTTCTTTCTAGCAGCTCATGGGGATGATCGGTTTCTTTTAAAAACTGTTGTTGCACACTTTTTCTCTTTCTCATCCATATATATTCTCCGTCACTCATCTCAACGCTGATTGTAGACTGTCGCCGCATATTTGATTTACACACACTTATGTAATTACAGAACCCCCCGCATATACAGCCACAATACGTTTTTCTGAAATTATTCACTATAATGCCGAAAACAAATCATAGATCGCGCCCCTTAAAAACGCATTGAATTTTCCGTCCCCGGGAAAACGTGGAGACAAAAAAATTATACAATCACTCTTATATAGAAATTCAATGTTGTGTAAAAATTTTAAGTCAGTCCTTCCATTACTTTTCGAGTTTTGCGCCCATAAACATACGCCGTTTCTTTTTTATATATATGTATATATAGATAGATTATGATTTTGGCGCCCCCTGAAACTGCCGCCTGGGGCACGTGCCCCGTTTGCCTCCCCCCCACTGGATCCGGAGCTGCCGCTCAGGCGCTCTCTGCGATAATTTAATTACTTAGAAAAACCGATAAATAAACGTAGATACTTACCATAATTGCGATTTTTGCACTTATATTTTACACTGACAGATAATTATAATAACACGAACCCTGGTTAAAATATCACGAATTATTCTTACAAGGAAAGTACACGAGTTGTCAGATGCCGATTTTGACGAAATATCGACATGTTGTAGATTATAAAAAAATATTAGACACGTGTTTTTTTTTTTATCAGCCCATTTGCAGTTTCAAGGGGTGAAAAGCACCCCTAAAGTTCACCCCCTAAAAATCGTTTTTCTTAAATATCTCGCCTTCAACTCTAAATTTTATTATGCAACAAAATGGAAATTATTTCTCGTGCAAAGGACAAGTAATCCACAGTGATTCATGTAGTGGAGTTGCATACCCTATTTTCTGGGGGGTGAAAACGCCTTTTTTTGGTCATAATTACCGAGTAAAAAATTATAAAATAACATAAAAAAATGAGAAAAACATTTTTTAACACACACACAATTAAAAATACAGTTGACATGTTTCGGCATTTTCATGAATTTCATCCTTAAAGGGGGGGGGGGGGGTAAAGCATCCTCTACAAGAAATATCAATAAACACATGTATCAAGTATAATCCGATTTCGTAAAAAAATCTGTATGTAAGAGTTTTTGAGGTCGCTGATTACGATTTCCGTTATCAGGTGTTGTTAATTCAAAATAGCGGATCCAATATGGCGGACAGAAAAGGTCGAAAAGGTATTAATTTTAATGACAAATTGTATACGAGGATTATTGTGGTCGCTGATTACGAATCTGTTATCAATTTTTGAAAATTCAAATTATCCGGTGCTTTATAACCATACAGCCGGAAACCCCTAAAACCCAAATAGAAATTCAGCCTGTGTTTTTTTAAACCAACAAACCCCAAAAGACCTAAACCTCAGACAGGCCAGAGGCCTGTGCGTTATAACCATACAGCTTCAAACCTCTAAACATCAGACTGGCCGATTGCCTATGACTAAAAACCGCACAACTCCTAAAATGCAGGTAGACGAAAGGGGCCTATTCATCGTGGTATACTGGAAAACCGTTCTTATAATTTACTTATTTAAAAAATTATCCGTACGGTTCAACTTATGTATTTATTTATTTCTTTATCTATTTATTAACGGGAATCACTCTCTTCTTACGAAAATAAGAACAAAAATAAATGATGAAGTGACCAAAGTTAATTAGTAATATAATAATTTTTTTTTTTAGAATGAACCCTTACATTAGAAGAATTACATTCAATGAGTAAATCAAAACATTTACAACTAATTCTCACAATCGATAAACAGTAAACAGTATATTAATACTATTATAGATATAATTCGCACTGCTATCATGTTCAATAAATCTGTGAGAATCTGAAATATAATAATCAACATTTTTAAAAATAAACGTCTTCAACTTTTAACATTGGCTCGTCCGGGAAGGTGGTGTTCATTTTCCTCGTTATAACTTTAGTCAAAACAGTCTGTCTGGGGTTTGGGAGTTTGGAGTTTATCGGTTTAAAAACAGGGGCCTTCGGTCTGACTGGGATTTAGGTCTTTTGGGGTTTGTTGGTTTAAAAAAACACAGGCTGAATTTCTATTTGGGTTTTAGGGGTTTCTGGCTGTATGGTTATAAAGCACCGGATAATTTGAATTTTCAAAAATTGATAACAGATTCGTAATCAGCGACCACAATAATCCTCGTATACAATTTGTCATAAAAATTAATACTTTTTCGACCTTTTCTGTCCGCCATATTGGATCCGCTATTTTGAATTAACAACACCTGATAACGGAAATCGTAATCAGCGACCTCAAAAACTCTTACATACAAATTTTTTTACGAAATCGGATTATACTTGATACATGTGTTTATTGATATTTTTTGTAGGGGATGCTTTACCCCCCCCCCCTTTAAGGATGAAATTCATGAAAATGCCGAAACATGTCAACTGTATTTTTAATTGTGTGTGTGTTAAAAAATGCTTTTCTCATTTTTTTATGTTATTTTATAATTTTTTACTCGGTAATTATGACCAAAAAAAGGCGTTTTCACCCCCCCAGAAAATAGGGTATGCAACTCCACTACTTGAATCACTGTGGATTACTTGTCCTTTGCACGAGAAATAATTTCCATTTTGTTGCATAATAAAATTTAGAGTTGAAGGCGAGATATTTAGGAAAATAATCTACATGTCGAAATTTCGTCAAAATCAGCGTCTGACAACTCGTGTACTTTCCTTGTTAGATAGACATATCCCAGAAGAAACAACTGTTAACAAAATAATTACAGTTTAATATGCGATGGTTCTGTTCAAATGCGTTGAACGTTTCGCATCTTAATTCTGCTGGATACCAATAGATGGCAATATTTACGCGTACGTGTTTCATCTGAGTCTTAGAACTTTGAATGTTTTTTATCATTAAATTAAATATATTTTTATCATATATTTCGATCGGACAATTTGCCGCCCGTGTGAGATGCACGCTTTACACGCCCGCTTACGGCGGGTCTAATTACATCAAACATCGGGATCTTCCGTATTCCGGGTTAAATTAGTTCAAACAAATTTCTTTTCTTTTTTTTATGCCTCATTTCTTCCTACCTACTTCTGCGGTATTGTTTTTTACAAACCAGCCTATTAGGGTATGTAATTTTATATATTAAATATATCATCTTTTTTAGAATTACTACATTTCATATTCATTCTATATAGTATTTTAACGACGTTATTTTTAATATTTCCTTTTTACGACTTTTTTTCTACATCACTATTTACGGTGTATGTTCAATGTTGGTTATTTTTAAAATATTCCCTCCTCTCTTTAAAGTATTTCGCTTTTTCCGCACCATTTCAAATATGTCCCCGGTACTAACTGATTATCTTTCCGAGAATTTTACTTTTCACGCTATTTTTCCTATGATGTTACGTTACTTCGTCTTTTCAGGTCATATTCATTTTTGGTCGCAATTTTAGTTCGCTCATTTTCGTTGTTATTCATAGTGTGTGTTAGTTCACACATCATGAATAACAGCGAAAATGAACGAACTAAAATTACTACCAAAAATGAACTGGCGCCCTGAATATAACAGTTTACCAAAATGTTATTTCTTTTTGAGTTGTGAAAATGTCCGTGTAACAAATTGTAACATAAAGTAGTCTGTAAAAGACAGTTTACCATTTATTTATATTTTCGTAAAAATTGCTACCAGCAAAGAGATCATAAAGTATTACTTTTAATGGTTCCTTTTTATCTATCATGAGTTTTACAAATAATGTTAAATGAAAAATAAAATGAAATAAAAAACGTTAAATAATGGCTATAATGAGAAAAGTAAACGATCACAAATTGTGATGTAAAAAGTAGACATTTAAAAAATTCCCTAAATTCAGTGATATTTATGTTTGTGTTAAAGATAGGTACGGGCAAAAAGTCTGCACGAAATATTCGCATGGAGGATATTATTTCTCAAAGGTGTTTTTTTGTCGGTCTGAAATATCTCCTCTAATACTGTATCAAAATTAATGTTTGATGCGTCATTCTGAAGATTCTGAAGTTTCTGAATAGAATAGAATAGATTAGAATAAAATAAACGTATAAACAAATTAAAACAGTGCCTTAGTTATATCAGTTGCATGGACGGGCATTGCTGCCAACCTCTTACCAGGGGACGCACATCGCATCGATTTTCATACTACCTGTACCCATCTCGGACACATCGGCCTCATCGATTCGCACTCACACAAAGGATGCACAACTTCATCGTGACTCAGATCTTATTATTTGGGATGCGATTTCGGTGGTTCCCAAAGATGCGCTAAACGTTGTCGATCAACTTTTAAAGGACATTATGAATAATAATTTTCCTTGTAGAGGGAAAATAATTCTGTTTGGTGCAGATTTTCGTCAGGTGTTACCCGTTGCTAGATATGCCAATAGAACAGCCTTCGTTGAAAATATAGTTAAGCGATCGCCCTTATGGTCTCATGTTAAAATTCATAAGTTGGCTCAAAATATGAGGGCAAATGATGATCCGGTTTTCACTGAATGGTTATTTAAATTGAGTAACGGTAATAGTATTATTACCACCATATTCAATGCCACAGAATCAATGAACAAAATATTTCGTAGTTTTATTCAGCGACGATTTTTTTCCTTTCTTTTTTTTTTTTTCTAATGCAATTTTATTGTATTGGTAATATTACCGTAAATAACAGTGATTTCAAATTTAATATTAAATTAGTGTCCCCAATCAGACACTAAATTAAGATGCAATAACTCTTTAAATATGATAACTAAAGGCGCAAAAGAAAAAAAAAAAAACCGGAGAAAAAAAAAACATCGAATATAAAATATAGAAATAGATTATTAAGTATTGATAAGTAAAAAGATCGATTAAGATGTATACAGTAAATATTACACGATTTATAAGTTAAGTTAAGATGGTTAAGTGTTCACAGGATAATTCGTCGACAAGCGTTTTAGCTTGACGAAAGATTTGTATGTAAAAAATAACAAATATATATTTTTCAAAAAAAAAAACAACAAAAAAAATGCTATATGCATGCAATAACTGAAAACAAAGAATTGATATGTTGGAAAAGAGATACATCGTGTGTGAACTTTTTCAGCTGTTAGGTAATCGGGAGAGCGTCCCGGCACCACTTCCTCCTCAGTCGTCTAGACGGATTATCTGGAAGTCCAGAGGAATACATTCTGTTGACGTTGAGATTACTGCTATGTTGGAATTTATCGAATAATTTTTGATCTTGGTGAACATAAGTCTCTCGAATAAATTTTAAATCATTATGTAATGTCGCGTCGGATACGTAAAACGGTGCAGATGTAATTGTATGGTAGTATCCTCAACTGCTGCTCCTCTGAATTCTGTTAACATTACTTCTTCAAATGGAACCATATAATTCTAAACCATATCGCCAAATCGGAGCAATCATGGTTAAATAAATAGGTCTTTTCGTATTTAAGTTCAATGCCGACCCGGGTCCCAATAATGGATACAATAGCCTAGCGCGAACAGCGATGGCCCGTCGAATTTGTGCCACATGAGGGCGCCAATGTAAGCCTTCGGTCCAGGTACATTCCGAAGTACCTCGTACGAGATGAACTTGTGGAATTACTTTATTATTAATGTTTATCGTTGGACATTCATTCGGTTTGTGAATATAATGTGTCGGTACTTATCTGTATTGAAACTATTCTCCGTTGTTGTGCCCACCTGACTATTCAGTTTAAATGGTTCTGAACGGAATTATTCGCGTACGTGACATTCTTATTTGATACAATAATGGCTATATCATCAGCGAATGTTGCTAGTATTGTTTGATTACAAACTGGTAGATCGGATGTGTAGGTGGAATATAATAGGGGTTGTCCCAATAGAGACTACCTTGCGATATTGAGGATAAAACTTTATGCTATTCCGAAAAGGAATCATTGATCTTGACAAAAAATGCTCTATCGGTCAGATATGATTCAAGTAACATGTAAAAATCAGAAGGAAGAAATTGCTTCAACTTGAAAAGTAGTCCAGGGTGCCACACTTTTCCAAGCGTTTAGGCAACGTCCAAAAAAACCTTAAAACATATTTTCTTTTTCTCTAACGTTGAGGAAATTGCATCAACTAGAACCTATGACACTGCTGTGTCGTGGAATGCTCGGCGCGAAGACCGAACTGCTGGTTTGATGTTACACCATTGCTGTTTATAATCGGTTGTATGCGAGATAGTATTAATTTCTCTAAAGCCTTAAGTAACGAGCTGAGGAGACTAATAGGTGTCTGTATGAAGACACTTCGATATTTTTCCTGGCTTACGCAGTATAATTACTACAGATTTTTTCCAAGTCTTGGGGAAGTATCCGGTTCGCAATATTCCATTAAAAACGTAACATAACAGTATCGCTGACTTCCTTGGTAAGTGCGAGGTAATTTCACCAGTAATATTATCTAGACCAGGCAATTTCCACAATGGCACATTATGGATACATTAAAATACCTCTTTTGGAGTAGAGAATTTGTTAGTCTCTCTTGAGGACGACGACAAGTTTTATTTAACAAACATGACCAAAAAACGATGATTGTACAAAAATTAATGAATATATCATTTCAAAATTTGTTAATTACAGAGGAAAAGGTTTACTTCTGTTCTGATTGTGTCCAACATGAAGAAATAGGCAATGCTCAATTGTACCCTATAGAATTCTTAAACTCTTTGAATTCATCCGGTTTACAACCTCATACATTGGTTTTGAAGAAAAATGCAGTCATAATTATTAATTAGAAATCTTAACGCTAAACAGGGATTAATTAATGGTACAAGGTTAGTCGTAGCTCACTGAGGCGAGTACATTATCACTACTAAACTTATTCACTCCGATAAAACTGTGCTCGCATTTCGGGGATTAACCTTACACCTTCTGATCCTACTGTGCCTTCACAAATGGTGCGAAAACGATTGCCGATAAAAGTTGTTTTCGCTATGACCATTAATAAAGCACAAGGTCAGACGCTAATATTTAAAAATTTGAGAGTTTGGGTGCACTTGGCACCTCCTATGGAAAATTTTCGTAGTTTTACAATTTTTCCATTATTTACACAAGTCTAGACGTAAAACGATTTTAGTTGTCTGTCTCTTCAAGTTATTGCTATTGTAATTTGATGTAATAGATATATTTAAAAATTAGGCGATTTAGCCCACATAAGGCTCCGCATTAAGACGTTTTTGGGTTTCTTAGTTTTTTTGTATTTTTCAGGAATTTTATTTATTCGAAATTTCAACTTTTCACTTCAAACAGACGTTTTGCTGTGAATTTTTATTTTCAAGGTGTCATTTTAAAATTTGACAATTTCGGCCTCATTTAGCGGTCTAGATTGAAAATTTTTCATTGTTGTAATTTTTCGGTTCGTCACAAGTGGATACTTTTGTTGTGTTTAGCGAATTTTACCTTTCAACGACCAGTGTAGATGTTGCTGTGTATTACGATTAATTTAGGTGAATATGATGGCCAGTTAATTTATTGCTAATTGTAAGAGTGAAGTGTGTCCCTTTTCAAATTAATTATAGAAAGTTGAAATTTTGGTAGTTTGTAGGTCTTTTAAATTCCACGACAGATTTTAAAAATTACGATTTTAGCGACATTAGGGCTAAAGTTATACATCTCACCTTTTAAAATAAATTTTTGAGCGTTCAAATAGAATCTGGATGTATCAACGATAGTGCTAGCCATTTGACTTGGTTGCGTGCACTACTACCGTACACACATACATACTTACATCAAACATCCTCAGTGAAGACGCGACGTCATACACGCTCGACAGGAGGAAATACCTTTACTGTGTGCGATGAACTTTACGATCACGATAAAATCTGATCGACGTTCGGCGCGTGCGTATTTAATTTGTTTTTTTTTTCTTTTCATTCTCCGAGATAGTGCGACATATATACGATTTCTCGTGACAAGCAAACAATTTTAAATTTATAATAGGCTAGCCGCTGTAGTTCGTATTAATATATAAGTGCGTGGGTGGCGGAAGAGAGTGGGGTACTGGGAAGATTTCGAACCTGGTAAAGAAGTTCTTGTGCCACTCATTCGAAATGATGAAAATATTTTAATGAAACTCACTCGTTTGAAAAAGTTTGAAGTGTCGAGATTTCCGGTTTTAAATACGTATCGTTGGTTTAAAGGTAAAACTCGCTAAGTGGAACTTTAAGTGCCACTTGGTGAGTTTTACCACTAAACCGACGCAATATACAGATTAAAAGTTTTACTCTAAAAGTTGTTGTTCTGGTCGGCCGGTGTGCAATAGTGTAACGCCATTCCTCTGTTAACGGCCTTTTAGGCGAAATAATGTTGATTTAGTTTAAGCCGGTGCCTTTTTTTTCAATATACCAAACCGCTCAAAAGTGGTCACCATTGGCATTGCTGATGCTGACTCAAATCAACAGTTACGATAAAAACAAAACGAACTGCATATTAAATGCTGTTTCTTCTCTCATCAGATCGCAGACAACTAACAAAATACACTTAGTTTATGTCTTATGCGAAGATAAACAATATAGGCGAATAATAAGATGGCCCGGTAAACAATACAGGCTCCTCTTCAAAAGTAACAATAGTAATCTTAACCTATAAGTTGGAAATAAAGGATAACTTAACATAATAGAAGAAAATTTATCACGAAAAATTAGTATAAAGTTGTTTAAATAATAGCGACTGAATAAAATTCTCGTGTTCCTCCACTCCCGGTCGAACGTAAACTGATAACAGAACAATTAAGAATAATCCTTTCTTTATGATTTCGTAATAATGTACAGAATCCTAATAAGATGTGGTAGACTGATGACAAAAATATCAAGTAAAAATCAATAACTCACGAACGGCTTGACTTACGAATTTCGAATTGTGAACATAAATCACAATTAAACTTTTCTTTATAACGATCTATAACTTAAAGATTAACGATTACCATGGGTGGCAAAAAAACCCAAAAACCGTCAAGAATATATAATATGGTACATAAAATGACCTCAAAAATCAGTTAAAAAATCATAACTCACCACTCGATAAACCTATAAAGCTGAAATTCAAAATATAAACTAAAATGCAGGAGTCCTTTGATAAAATCAAAAAATTACGGTACAAAAGTTATGTTAAGTTGCCGAAAAGGTCAAAGAAGCGCAAAAAATGACGTGTCCCCCTTAGCGCCAGGAGTATTACAGCTGAAAATTTTAAACACGGTTAAAAATATGCGCTTCCACGTATGTTTCTCTAGTTTGGAACATCTGGATTTCCAGCTTTAAAATTGAACCCCCGGGGCGCCGAAAGCTCGAGATTTTGGAAAAAAATATTTTTTTTTTTCGAGCACGCGATATATTATTGAAAAGATCGCTATTTGTCGAGAACAAAACCGTATTTCATTTCCTTAAAGAAAACTTTCAAAGTTGCTATAAAGCTCAAAAAAGCGCGGAAAGTTGTCCCCTAGCGCTGCGAGTATTATAGCTAAACATTTTAAACATGGTTAAAAATTTGTGATTCCACGTATATTTCTGTAGTTTGGAACATCCAGGTTTCCAGCTTTAAAAATAGAACTCCGGGGCTCCGAAAGCTCAAAATTTTGTAAAGAAATATTTTTTTCCCGGGCATGTGATATATCGTTGGAAAGATCGTTATTTGTCGGGAACGAAACCGTATTTCATTTCCTTAAAGAAAACTTTCAAAGTTGCCGAAAAGTTCAAAAAAGCGCGAGCTCTAGTCTGTAACTCGCCCTTTGTGACGCGGTTAATAAAGCTATACATTTGGAACAATGTGTAAAATATGCGACTCCACATATATTTCTCTGGTTTGAAACATCCGGCTCTCCAGCTTTAAAATGAGACCATCGGAGCGCCGAAAGCTCGAAATTTCGGAAAATTTTTTTTCCCCCCCGGGCATGTGATATATCGTTGGAAAGATCGCTATTTGTCGGGAACGAAACCGTATTTTATTTCCGTAACGAAACTTTCAAAATTTTACGTAAAGTTCAAAAAAGCGCGAAAAATAACGTGTCCTCTTTCAGCGCCGCGAATATTATAGCTAAAAATTTTAAACGTGGTTAAAAAAAGCGCATCTCCATATATTTTTCTAGTTTGAAACATCCGGATTTCCAACTTTAAAACAGGACCTTCGGGGCGCCGAAAGCTCGAAATTTTGGAAAAAAATATTTTTTTTCCCGGGCTTGTGATATATTATTAGAAAGATCGATATTTGTCGGGAACGAAACCGTATTTCATTTTTTTAACGAAACTTTCAAAGTTGCCGAAAAGTTCAAAAAAGCGCGAGCTCTAATTTGCAGCTCCCTCTTGCGACGCGAGTATTATAGCTATATATTTGGAATAAGGTATAAAATATGCGACTCGACGTATATTTCTCTGGTTTGAAACATCCCTTTTGGCTTTATCGGAATGTGAGACTGCAGCGGTTTTTAGAATTTGGTTCAGATCGTTGTAATTTGTGTTAGTAGTGTTAGTATGAGGGCTAAAAAACGGAACGGGATCGCAGATTTCGGTTTGGTTATTTTCATTACGGCTTGTGTTAGTGTTGTTATGAACTGTAATGAAAGGAACGGACTCATCGCATCATTGTTTAGGTGGTACGTCCGCCTGATGAAAAACAGATGCGAATAGTATTTCGATTTGTTAATCAATTTAACGCACTATGCTAGTAAATAAATAAAAAAAAAAATATTTAATAATGGTCTAACGTATTGAGAGAGTCGAAAGAAAAAACCGAATTGTTCAAAAATCATCTCAGTAGAACGACAGTCTTTGTCACATTGCGGAACTATATCGACCTTTTTTAGTAAAGTAACCAGTTCGTCTCGCAACCGAAAGAAGTTTGATCCAACAAGGTGCTAGCAACCAAATCGCCTCGAAATTCGGTTCTCAGATTAGTGACATTTACAAAATTCGTAAACTGTTATAATTTTGATTACCGTGTCTCCCCCTCCTGTTCACGGAGAATCCAGGAAGTAATCACCAACGTACACCAACCTACCGGCAGAGAATACCAACATTCTAGCAGCCGCAGTAGTGTGATACGTAACATTTATATTATTTCTGATTAATCTTTTTTGCGTGTTTTCGTTTATATATTTATTAAGTGTCTTTAACGATCGGCTATTTAAGAGATAGGTGTAGAGAATAATGAAATTATACATTTTAAAAATTCGTAAAACCTTAATATTAGTATTATTAAATCTAAACCAATAATTTAAAAAAATAAATAAAAATTAAATAAAAAAAAAATGATTTAATTAAATATTTTATATATATTTGTTCTTCGTAATCATTACATTGCACTTCAAATTAGTCTAAACCTTCGATTCAAATTAGTATTTTGTTTTACTGTTTTAAATTATTAGTAGGAAAGATCTCTATAATTTATTAAGATATTAAATTAAAATAAAAAAATAAAAATTGAAGTTTATTCAAACAAATTTTCTTACATACTAAATAATTATAGTCATCGTTAACTTGCATACGGAATCCTCAGCGCATGAAACTTCATGCTTGACCGAACTTGTTTTTATTTCGTCATTGTCCCGAAAGTGGTCCTCTGTAGTTCTTTATTCATTATTAAATAAAGTAATAAGCTACTTAGCCGCCAGGCCATAAAAAAAAAAAAAAAAAAAAAAAAAAAAATAACAAGTACGTGTTCTGCGAAACGGGTCTAAAATTAGCCAGCCAACGGCTCAATTGAAAAGCGCTACTTCGAATTGCCGAACGTAGCAGAAAATCTCCGAACATCGAGGAAAACTGGAAAGACCAGAACTGAACAGAACAACGAAGATATAGAATCAAATGATTTCAGAAAAGAAAACATGGATTCGACTTCACCGTTCCGGCTATGATAACCGATAGCTTCATAAGGAGATGGTAATTGATAGATTAAACAGAACGGAAAGATAAAAATTGCAGATAATTAGGTTATAGAAAAGAGCACACTATACTAATTGGTTCGTTTATCGATAAACGGAAAAAAGGCTTTCGAGAATAACAACACGGTTGCTTGTGAGAAATATCGTTGTATACACGAATCGAGTAAATAGGAGACGGAAATACAATAGGCAGAGATTAAGGGATGATAGACGTAAAACAGCAACGGGAAAATGCACTTCAGTTCAGAGTTAAATAATTAAGCAGCGGACAGCGTTAAGTAAAGGAACGAATAATAAATATAAAAACTATCGCAATTGGCGGTGAAAATAAGGCAGCGATAGCGAGACGAAAATTACAGATAATGTTCAGACGTAGCTTAATAATCATAATAATCATAATAATCATAATAATAAGAATAATAAGAATAATGTTTATAATAATAATAATAATAATAATAAGAACTAATAACATGAAATAAAAACGAAAAAAATAGGTAGGAGTAAAACAATTATACTGACGAAACGTCATTCGCTGGCTGGCTGAATGACTCAATGAAGTTACATATTACTACTATAATCTAGAGTACTATATGACGACATTAAAGGGGAGAGGGGTTTTGGGGGTTAAAAAAAATCGTTTTATTTTCATTTCATAAAATGAATGTACGACGTCACAAGAATATTGTGTCAAAATTTCAAATAAATCGAAACAAAACTAACCAAGATATGGCATTATAACTGTGCGCTGTTCTAACTCTACTAAAAGAACGAAAACGACTACCTGGCCCTGACGCATAGCGGGATTAAAGAGCATATTTTTCTGTCCCTTTTTTATAATCTCTTAATTGCTTTTTTCGAAAAAGATTTACGCAGGTAAGTAGATGTTTATAACTATACCTTGAGATGGATTCGGTACGCGTAGCGCTATTTCTTAACGACATTTGAGTTAGAAATTAGTCTCTAGTTGTTCACCTTCGTTCTAGGTTGCATCGCTGCTTTGTCGTGTCAAGAATACTTACTCGGCCAAAACCAAAAATCCCTGTGTTCTGTTGTAAGTCCGGTTGTTTACACAGCTGCATCGGGGTAGGGACGCATTTGTGTCTGAGTGGTAGTGGTTGAGAGCTAAGACACTAACTTATGCTTGAGCGCAATACTGCGTGTCGAGTAACGCTGAGGTGAGCGAAGATTTTGTATGTCAATCAACAAAAAAGAAAGTGTAGGCCACGTCTAGAAGAGAATGGGGACCCGTTTGCGCGATTTAGTAAAAAAAAATGTAATACATACTGAAACTAAGACTGGAAAGGAAATATAAAGAAAAACACTTTCCGGTAAAGGTAAGCTCACCGCTAAATTCATTGATAAACTAACGCTTTATTATGGTCGTGCCATCCGTTACAATTTTCATTCTGTAGAAGAAATTAAGAAGGCCATTTGGGCGACTTATTATCACTACGCCTTAACTGACAAACATCCACACCACCAAAACTGTTCGAGCGGCGAAAACTCATGGTGTGAATTGCAGAGAGCCGCAGCTGCAAACGAATTGTGTTTTCTCAAACACTCTTACTCTACTCTACCAAGTGATGTTCTAGAAGGGATTAAACCAATTTATGAAGATCTGAGAAAAAGATGCCTTTCTGGAGCGATGTATTGGCGAATTCACTCAAAACAATAATGAGAGAATCAACTAACTCATTTGGAAGATTTCGCCAAAAACTGAGAGTGGTTCGACAATTATTGTTGAGTTTGCAGTTCATGTAGCTGCCTCTACCTTCAATGAAGGCTGTGTTGTTTAACTGATCTTTCTGGAAGAGATGGGAATTAGTACGGGCTCAAATTCTCATGGATGAGCGCAATCAGTGGACAGTACATGAATGAGCAGAGCAGATGAGCGAGCGGCGGAACATACTAAAAAAGAGAGAATTCGTTATAGGCAAGAGCAAAAAGATGCTTTGGACATTCTAGATCAAAGTTCTTCACTTTATGGGCCTGGCATTGATGACTCTGTGTGAGTATAGACAAAAATTACTACCGTATTAACGTTCAATTTGTGATTTTATACTATAAAAAATTTTAAACGCGTTTTTCTCGAAACAACGTTTTTAATGCCGGTGCGCTCTGTAATTCAAAATCCACTGCACCGATCGTTCTGCAATTTGATACACTGTATTTATAGGCAATTTGCAAGGTAGCAACGTCGAGCTTTTTTTTTTTTTTTTTTAATTATTGTTATTTATTTTACAATAACAAATGGCTAATTTTTATTCGAAAATCGGCATTTTCACTTCCGAGTGTTAACAGCATTTAAAAAATTAATAAAAACTCACCGTTGCTACCTACAGAAATTCATTAACTAATGAGAAAACTTTGGTATTTTCATTCCAGATAATTCAGTGTTGAGTTATGCGGTGTACCGCGAAACAACTTTTTTTCGACGCGCTTGCGAAGATTTGCTGCCATTGGCTTAATTCTTTATATTTTTCAATGAAGATTTAACACAATATTCTCCAGAAGTTACTTTATCGTGTACCAATTATGTAAATAAACTTGCATTAATCATATTCTCTAAAAAAATTATCAAAAAATCGTTTTTTTTTACCTCCAAGACCCCCCCCCCTAATATCGTTCTATATTTTCTCTTTAGTCATTCGTTGTCCAACGAATTTCTACAGCGTCTTCTTCTTAACTTTCTATGTGAACATCCCGCAAGAAATATCCAACTTGAATACTTTGCACAATGGAAGGAGATGGGACGATGGGACTTTTTTAAAGAAGAAATGAGAAGAGGCAGCAACCCGATCCAAGGAGTTTGCTGCTTCATTACCGAAGATGCTAGAATGACTGGGAACCACAGCAAATCAATTTGATTGGAATGAAGGAAAGAAAGAACGTGGATAGGTGAGCGTATGTGGAGTATGATAAAATCACAGGAATGATCAGGTAGGGGAGAACAAATGGTCTGAAGGGCGGTCATGGATTCAGACATAATCAAGAATTTAGAGGAAAGGTGATTGAAGAAAATTAAAATAATGGAACGTAAGATAGGTATTAATACGTTTATGAGTGTAGAACAGAAAGGAAGCAGGCGAAAATATTCCGAATAGCCAAAATGTGGAAGGATAAAAGAGGCACCGATACCACCTAGCCTCTTCGAACCATCTGTAAACACGGTTGCATGCGAACGAAATTGAGAATTGATAATGCTGCGGAATTCCTGTCTGATTAGAGCCTGCGGAAGAGACTTGGTGAGCGTAGGTATAGTAAACATATTTGGAGGTTAGCAGAGATCGGCGAAATTAAAAGTGAAATAAGGGAGGTTAACAAAGGACATTATGTAAGGACAAAACGAACTGAGCCGAAGGGAGATGAGAGATAGAATAGGGGTTTTCCTAGGTGCGAAACGCCAGTTCCTAGAAACGGAAAGATAGGAATGGATAAGAGTAGAGGACGTGAGTGGGAGACGCTTAGTAAGAAAACGATGGCACAAATAAGATCTGCGAATAGAAAGAGGTGGTGTATTAGATTCGGCAAGGACTGCTGGAACTGGAGAGGATTTAAGAGCACCAAGGCATAGATGAAGGCAGGAGTTTTGGATTATATCCAATTTTTAGAGAGTCGGGACTTAGAGACACTATCAGAGAGAAATGAACAGTAATCAAAATTTGAGCGGATGATGTATTTATATAGAGAAATAAAGACATAAGGATTGCCACCCCATTTGGTTGGAGATAAGGCCTTCAGCAGGTTTAGCCTTTTGGTTGCTGAAGAGGAAAGATACTTGATGTGTTCGAAGAAGGATAACCGGCTGTCAAGGAAGATATCAAGATAACAGAAACAATTAACACGAGAAAGGACTGTATTTGCTAGGGATAGATAGACAGAAGCAGGATTATAAGGTCGCAGAGTAAATACGGCATGTAGGAGAAATAGAAAGGTTAATTGAGGAGAGAGAATGATTCAACACAGAAGCAGAAGAATTAAGTGTCTCACTGGCTAATATAATACCATGAAATGAGGCATAAAGTAGGATGCCATCAGAAAAGAATAAAGACGAAGGATTTAGAGGAAGAGAAGCCACACTGATAGTGTATATGTCGAAAAGAGTAGGACTTCGGAAGGAACTTTGGGGAAGACTTCGAAAAACCATTCATGAAGTTTCCAAAGATGGAGAACGATTCTGCGTGAGACTGATAATAAGGGAAGTAAAGCGCATTGAAACGTTAATTGCTGTCATCTTATCTTTTAGAGTGTGTAAATGGACATTATCAAAGGCACAGGATACATCGATGAAGAAAGCCAAAGTATATGTATAACCTTTTTGGATAAAGGATTGGTAGATTGGGAGACAAAAAGACTAATACAGTCGGAAAGACTAATACCAGGCCGAAAGCCAAACATATTGCTAGGAAATACATTATTAAGTTATAGCCACTAAACAAGGCGCTTGTTTAATATACCTTCAAACAGTTTTCTGAACAGGATACCAAGGAAATAGGGCGTAAGGAAGAACATTTTTTAGTAATAGGAATTATGATAAAAGAATTCCAAGAGGAGAGAGTTGGGAAACAATTAAAAAGATCAAGGAGAACGGTAAGGGACTGTTCAGACAGGTTTTTAAGGACCAGAAGCGGTATACCGTCAAGACCTGGAGTGGGGCTGGAAGATTTGGAAAGGACAGATTTTAATTCATAAATATTGATTATGTGTTATTTCTTCCTGTAATCGCTTGTCTCAATAATATGATAAGTTATAAATATTATATTTTAAAAACCCTTAAATTACGTTACAAATGTTATATATTTTTATATATTGCACGGACACAGAGTACCTTTCAATTCATTAAAACATATAACTTTATTTATATTAAATTATTAATTAAATTAAAATACAAGTTTTACAAACATAATTAATTCACAAAATATATATAAAATTCGTCCTACCGGTTTCGTCTACTTGACATATTCATGGACTGAATTTTGTTGTATTATTTATTTACATGTTTGGTCATTATTAAAGATATAGATCGATATATTATAATTGTTGGTCTATGTAATATAAAATTTTAAATTTAATAAATAATAATGAATTAAATATAAAAATAAAGATAAATATATAGTTACAATTGAATAATATGGAACAATATAATTAAATGATGCGTATGAAACTATTAATATTTTATTTTTGGTTTTCATAAAGTTTTATATTATATAAAGTGTTTTGTGGTATTGTTTGTTGTATATTTAATATTTTATCTTTGTATTTATTAATGTAATATTCTTCAGCTATATTTAAGAGTTTATTATCTGTAACTATTTTTAAAATTAGCATGTCTGTTTGTACGAGAGTGGTTCAAATATAAACCGTAATTTCGTAATAAAATTTTTTATTTTATACTTACAGTGCTCCTATTTTTTACAATTTTTCGAGATAACCCCCCTCGCACGCTACGCACTTTTTCCACCTCTCCGGCAATTTTTTTATTCCTTTTTCGTAAAAATCTCGCGGCTTGTCACATAGCCATTTGCGCACGAACGATTCCACCTCATCGTTGCTGTCGAAACGTTGTCCACCAAGTGCTTCTTTCAACGGGCCAAACAAATAATAATCACAAGGCGGCGACAAATCTGGACTGTAAGGAGGATGTTCAAGTGTTTCCCAGCCCAATTCGGCCAATGTCTCCATCGTGAGCCGAGCGGTATGTGGCCTGGCGTTGTCTTGAAGCAGTATCGCACTACGGATCGGAATTTCGCGCCTTTTTGTTCGATAGGCCGGTTTGACTGTGTTTTTTAGGAGGTTACTGTAATACTGCGTCGTCACAGTACGTTGTTCAGTTAGGAAATCGACTGCGATCACTCCCTTCATGTCCCAAAACACGGTACACAACACCTTCCCAGCTGACTGTGTAACCTTCGCTTTGACTGGCGCTCCCTCTTTTTTCTTCCGCCACTCCATAGGCGAGCATTTACTCTCCGGCGTATAGTAGTGTACCCAAGTTTCGTCCGTGGTGAATATTCGCCGCAATAAATTCTCTCCTTCCTCTTCATACCGCTGCAGGAGACTCGTACAAACTTCCCAACGAGTGAATTTCTGTTCAAAATTCAGAAGTCTTGGCACCCATCTGGCTGCAATTTTGCGATAACCTAGCCGATCATGAATTATTGTCTCAATACTACCTATGCTGATGGCCAATTCGTCGGTCATATCGCGTACACGGACGCGTCGGTCAGCCAAAATGAGTTGTTCGATGGCTTTGACATGTTCATCTGTAATGCTGGTTTTCGGGCGCCGCGCATGTGCTATATTTGACACCACTTCACGTCCTTTTCGAAACGCGGAACACCACTCGTACACTTGAGTTTTGGAGAGACACTCATCCCCGAACTGTTCGTGTAATTTTCGGTAAATTTCCACGGATTTTACGTCGTCTTTGACTAAAAAACGAATAATGATGCGTTGCACAACAGACACTGGTACTTCTTTTTCACTCATGGCTCTAACTACACTAAAAAGTGAGGTTACGCGGTTCTAATTGCTTTACACGCTTCGTAACAAACCGGTCTAACTGCCAGTGCAACCACTTTTTCCACAATAAATTTTTCGCGCGTTTATTTAAAAATTCCGGTTTATATTTGAACCACCCTCGTATATTGTAAGTTATTGTATGGTTTTGTTGTATTATATGGTCAGCAAATGTTGATTTATCAAGATACTTATATTTAATTGTGTATACATGTTCTTTATATCTATGTAGTTTTGAAATTCCTTTTTGTTTGTCCTATGTAAACTTTATTACAATTATTACATCTTAATAAATATATTCCTGGTTTTTTGTATATGGTATCATTATTATTATTTTCTGAGTTTAGAGTTATCAACTTATTTAATAGTTTATTGTTTGTTTTAAATCCAATTTTATTATTTTTGAAAATGTTTGTTAATGTAAAACGATACCACAAAACACTTTATATAATATAAAACTTTATGAAAACCAAAAATAAAATATTAATAGTTTCATACGCATCATTTAATTATATTGTTCCATATTATTCAATTGTAACTATATATTTATCTTTATTTTTATATTTAATTCATTATTATTTATTAAATTTAAAATTTTATATTACATAGACCAACAATTATAATATATCGATCTATATCTTTAATAATGACCAAACATGTAAATAAATAATACAACAAAATTCAGTCCATGAATATGTCAAGTAGACGAAACCGGTAGGACGAATTTTATATATATTTTGTGAATTAATTATGTTTGTAAAACTTGTATTTTAATTTAATTAATAATTTAATATAAATAAAGTCATATGTTTTAATGAATTGAAAGGTACTCTGTGTCCGTGCAATATATAAAAATATATAACATTTGTAACGTAATTTAAGGGTTTTTAAAATATAATATTTATAACTTATCATATTACATAAATATTGAAATGGAGTTAGACATAGTTCATCAACGTTAGGAACATAAGCAGGAACAACGTAATCGATAAAGGATTCTAGGCTATCTTTAGAGAGGTTGAGATTGGAGGGGCGTTCAAAGGATGGGGATTTGAAAGCTCTAGCCATTTTCCAGATATGAGAAGGAGGGGTATTCCTAGAGAATGAAGAATACAAATTCTTCCAGGAGGACCTTTTTAAGACTTTAAGTATATACTTAGCTCTTGCGTTCGCTTACTTATGAGCAAGAAAGTTTCCAGTTGTAGGATCTAAACGAAAAGTGTTCTTAAGGTGGCACGACTACGGTGGAATGCAACCAAAGAGATGAGGCTTTATTGTAATTGTTAGATGTCTGATGATGGGTAGGTGAAGATAGAGAGAGAGCAGACTCAACGGAATTTAAAAAGGAATTATAGAGAAGTATGGGATCGGAGTCGAGTTGAATACTAGGGAGTGATGAGTCGACACATGAACGAAACATAGTCCAATTTGCTTTGAAAAGGTTCCACCGAGGAGAATGTAGAGGCCTGAAGCAAGTTGGAGAAAAAAAGTTAACAGGAGTTATTAGGATAGGAACATGGTCACTGCCGTAAAAACCTGTAACAGTTCTCCAGTTATAATTAAGACCGATAGTGGAAGAAGCAAATGTTAGATCAAGAGAACTAGAAATAGATGCATCCCTGAAATAGGTTCGGGAGTGATCATTAAGGAGAATTAAATTATCGGAAAGAATACCATTCTTAAGGATGAAACCGTTGGGATTGTAGGATGTGCAACCCCACAAGGGTGAATGGGCATTCCAGTCACCCCCGATAATAAATGGTTGCAGCATAGAGTTGAAAAAAGTGGAAAGAGGGAACTGACGAAGATCATAATTAGGGGAACGTAGACGGAGACAATGTTAATAGGATGCGGAAGGGTAGTACGAATAGAGATGTGGACTATGTTGGGTTGATTAGGAATAAGAAGAAGGTCCAGAGAAACATTGTGAAAGCTGAAAGGAACGCCATTTTTAACAAGGATTGCGGAACCACCATACCCGTCACTTCAATCACATCTAATTATTTTATAACCTCTATTAAAGTTCGTGCGTGACCGAAGCCACGTTTCTGAGATGAGAGCAACACTAACCTTATGAATATCCAATAGACCCTCTAATGAATTTTTATTGGCTCTGAGGCTACGACAATTTCAATAAAGTATATTGAACGCTGCCATTATGGTGAAACAGAGAACGTATTAGAAGTATAGGGATTGAAAAAAAGGAAGACAAAAACAGTAAGAAGGCAAAATAGTTGGTATAAGGTAAAAGGAAATGCAAAGACATTCGTATTAATGTGATTGAAATAGGTTAGAAGAGAAACGGAGGAAAGTAAATTTTAGCGATTAGAAATCCGGAGGATGTAAGTCGGGGCTAATGAATTAAAAGGGAATTCAAAGAGTAATGAAAAGAAAGAAGAAAAAGGACATTTGTGTAGGAAATCGCAAGAGACAAACAAAAAATGCCTGCTAAGAGCAAACAGGTTTTGAAACTTTTGCATAGATGAAATGATACCGGTTAGGGTTAAATTATGCTGCGCAAAGTTTCTTGCTATATGCACCAGTCAATCTCACCGCTGAACCAGTGGTGCAGCAAATGTGAGAGAAAACAGAAATAATTCGAATGCAACCGAGTTTAAGTACTGAGCGAGTTATTTTGACGTCAGTGCATTCGAAAGAGAAAAAGATGTAATAAATGTACTGAAGCCGGACGGTGCTTCTGAACACTTCAGCGACTATACGATTTATAAATAAGGAAGAAGGGAAAACATTGAATAATACAATTAAACAGTGATAAAACTGATTCAAATATCTTATTTTGTATTGTTAGCGGAGAGATTAGATAAAAAAGAAGTAAAGAGAATTTAGGGTATAAGAAGAGAGACAGAAGAGAACAAAAAAAAGAAAATTCAGCCCCGAATCTTCTTACTTTCCCTCCTATTTTCTTAATCATGGAAAGAGGAATTAATTTATCTGTTCGTTACTGGAAAAAAAACGAGATAAAGAATCAACAAAGGAAGAAGAAGAAGTTATTAGAAGAGAGTATTTCCAAGATAGTTGAAGAAATATTTTCAATTAAAGGAGAAGAAATTGGATAAGAGGAGTTAGGAGTGACCAACGAGGCAGGCTTGTCCTTAGCAGGATTTGGGAGAATACTATTAATTGAAGTATAATTAGACAGAGTAGTAGTAGATTTGTTGAAAGCCCATCCATTAGAGGGAGATGGGATACTGTTAGATGGAAGAGGGGGAAACTGCGGAGAGGATTTATAAGGTGCTTTGGAGTTATGGATTTTATGGAAGGTAGGTGATTTAGGACGCGGGAAAGAATTAGGGAGGAGGGAGAAAGGTAATGAAGGATACTTAGGAGAATTATTAGGAGAAGAGTTGGACATTAAGGCTTGGTCGGCATATAAAAAAGCACGAGATACTAAATTGTTATTTTTAAATTGAGAGGCCTTCTGGAATGAAATATTTTCAAATACCATAATGCGTTCTATATCTTTCTGCCCGATCCATTTAAGGCAAGATTGGTCAAAGGCAGAATGTATGCCTTTGCAGTTGCGAAAGATGGGCGGTTCCTGTAGGTTGCTGCATTCTGAAACTGGATGTTTAAAAGCACAGTGTAAACAGATGTTAGAAAAAATAACACAGTGCTTTACGATATGTCCAAAAAGAAAACATTTGGAAAACTGCGTAGGCGATTGGACACTAGGGGAAACAGAAAATCTCATCTTGAAAATTGAAACGAATTCCGGAAGAGTGGTACTATAAAATCTGAGTTCGACTGAACGAGTAGGGATTTTAATGCTGTTCGAAGAACGGCATATACGGCGAATAGAGGCAATGGGGATTAGCGATTCGGTTCCTTCTAAGATTTTATCTTTGGAAAAGGACGGATGCACGCCGGAGATGACGCCCATTCTGAATAGTACGGTATTGGAGATATACGCTCTGATGTTATGTTGCGCGAAAAAACTAGGATGTGCAAGAAAGGCGTTAGCGGAATGAACAGATGGAAATTTGATTGCGACATGATCCCTGCCTTGAGGGACAATGTACGAATGTAACGAGAAAATTGAGCTGATTAGCTTGGCAAGGGCCAAGGGATGTAGATGACTTCGGTTTCTTTCTATAGAGCAACTTTCAATCTAGACGGTTAAAGGCCCCGGATGATCAGGAAAAAACATTAAATTCTCTTTATTATTATTATTATTATTGTTATTTCATTTTATTCTCAGAATGATCTTTCCGGTATTTATTACAGTTTGTGACGATCGTAATCAAGTCACTGCTGCTTAATTTTATTATTCTAAACTATATTATTTCGTTCTTACTATTTTTACTGTTTTATTGGTTCAGGAATTTTCGGACTATGTTACATGTGTTCAGAATAACCGCTTTTTGTGCTTTTGTGTGTGTGTATTTTGGAATTTAAAGAATGTTTAATACTTCTGCTTCATTTGTGATGCGAATCACATTTTGCTTGAATGTCCTTCCATTTCTTCAGAACGCGCGATACTGTATTCCGATCTTTTGCGTCTTGGCCTCTCTACGCCTTACAGCGCTCACAGCATCCTTTCTTTTCCGTGTCCCTTGGTTATTCTTTTATTAGCTTTATTCATATGTTCCACTTCTATTAGTTTTCCTTTATAATCATTAATGCTGTCATACCATTGGATTGGGCAACGTCCTTAGCCGACATGTTTAAAAAAAAAAAAAAAAAAAAAGAGTTCATAGTTATTCCTGTAACTGATAGTATTAAACTTTTGGCTGCTTCCAGATCTGCTTGATTTCTGCTGCTAATGGTGTATATTTCATTATTTTTTCATTATATTTCTTCTATACGTTGTTATCATTAGGTACCACCGCGATATCTATTAAGCATGTATTTCTTGTTTGTTTGTTGATTAATATTATATCTGGTGTCTATTTTCACTTAACCGTAAGATCCGCTAATATTGCTTTTTCCCAATATATAGTTTAGTTGTTTTGTTTTCTAAAATTCTTTTTGGATTTGTATTTGTAATATGGCTGATTATCGGTTATTAAATTGTTTTTTTTTGATAATTCTTGATGAATTATCTTTGTTACATTATTGTGTCTTTCTGTATATTCTTTTGCTGCTAGCAAGCAACAACCTCCTGTTTGGGCTCTATGGTTTCCTTTGTTTGGTGGAATTTTCTACATTGATCGTTTTGCATATTCTCATCTTTAATTATATATTATTGGTAGTTTTTTGTTAATATTACTTTATCCTGTATGGCGAGTACGAAGCCTTCCGTTTCCGGGAACAATTCTTCCTTTTTTAGCCAGGTGTAAGTTAAATCTTTTTTGACTTCTTTGGTATTCATGATGTTTAGATTATTGCGGTGTATTGCTTTACTGATCCATTTTTCTTTCTATCCCTCTTATTATTATTATTATTATTATTACCACTATTTATATTATTATATCAATACAGTATCATTTTCATTTGTATAATAATAATCCCACTACTCGCGCAGCCATGCGCATTTGTGGAATTTATATTTTCTTGTATTTTTATGTTAATCTTGTAAATACCAATAAATTTGATTTGATTTGATTATTATTGTAAAATTATTAATAGTGCTATTATTACTAACACTATCAATGTGTTTGTACCATCATTATTTTTATATTATTATTATTACCACTACTACAGTTCATTCCACATTATAGTATATATGTTCAGGCGGTATATATATATATATATATATGTGTGTACATATTTGTGTGTGCGTGTGGGTGTAATTATACGAATACCGTGGGAAGTAGTTGTATGAGTGTATATATGTGAATTTGATGTGCTGATATGTGTAAGAATGAATGAATGCGTACGATTCAGTTAGGATTAAATGTACAAATTCTTTTCGAATGCTCCACACTGTCGTCTGAACGTTTCCTTCTTTACTCTCAACTTCTGAGACTTAATATTCCTGCTCCCTATAGTGCTGCATCTGTTCTCTCCTTTCCTTCGTTAACTGTTGTCGCTCCCCTTGTATCCTTCATTGATGCGATATCTGACCGCGTACGAATCTGAATAATTAATTCAGCAATACTTTCCTTTCTTGTCGAACATGGGTCAATGCTGTTTGTCAGCGAGTCCAAAGAAAAAAAAAAAAAAAAAAAAAAAAAAAAAAAAAATGTACAAATTGGTTTTAAGTACTTAAATACTATTATTATTATTGTTATATTAGCAGTTAACTTTGATTGCCACTAGTTATTTTCACATGATTATCATAGATATTATTTATTTATATTACATCTCTTAGTTTAGTCAATATTATTACCACTAAGTTGTTACATCTGGTGAACAGGAGAAGTTTTTGAAATGTTACTCTGTATTAATTTAGTCCTAAGTCCGGTTTACTTTTGTATTTCTTAAATATGCATTGTAAACATGTGCTAACAATAGAGTATATTCAAATAACAGGTAAGTTATTTTGGTCTATGACGTAGAGATGAAATATATAGAAGAAGGGTGAAAGAAAAAAAAAATGTACATACATACACTCATATGTCTAATATGTATCCGATTATTTGTAAAATATTATAACTCGCCCGTAAATTATGTTATTACTAATAGATAGTGTTTTATTTTCAGCTTACAGACCCTTATTGTATCTTATTTTACTATTATTTTGTATTAACTTTGTATTTTATACTACTGCTTCTGCGGCGAATGAGTTTCTGAACAATTCTTCATTTTTTCAGTCCAACAATATTACCGCGTATATCCCCACCAATGCTCTGTTTAGTATGGGCGTTATCTCTGGAATCTTTCCTTCCTTTTCCGAAGACGAAATTAAAGAGGGGCTTGTTTCCTCTGTCCCCGTAGTTGCAGTTCGTCGTATCTTTCGCTCTTCTGATGGAAAAAAAATTCCCACCAGGAGTGTCGAACTTAAATTCGCTAAGTCGTTCCTTCCGGAGTTTGTAACGATTTACAAACTCCGTTTTCCCGTTTTCCCCAGTGTCTGTTCTCCCACTCAGTGCTCTAAATGCTTCCTTTTTGGACATATTGCGCGCCATTGTCGTAGCTCTCATCCCGTTTGCTCACACTGTGCTTCCAGACATCCCTCTTCGGAATGTCCCAACCTCCAGGAGCCTCCTATTTGTCGCAACTGCAAAGGTTGCCATAGCTCGTCCGATCGTGTCTGCCCGGAGTGGCTTAGACAGAAGGATATTAAAAGAATCATGGCGTTCGAAAACATATCGTTTCAAGAAGCTGCCAAACATAAATCCTCTAGTGCCGTCTTCCAAGCCTTTTCCTATGCTAATCGTGCCGCAGCCCCTTCTTCCTCTCAAGCCTTTTCTAAAACTAATAAATTGTCTTCTCCTCCTCGTCCTAAATCTCCCCATAAATCTCCTAAATCGAAACCGCATTCCAAGCCTCTTCCTCACTTTCCCACCGTCCCCTCCCTCTACACCTGTTCTCCATCTGTTGGTTGGGCCTTGAATCGTGAAGATTCCCCTCTTCTGAATTCTTCGCTGCCTTCCAGCAACTTTCTAGCTCCTCGCAGCCTGCTTCCTAATTCCCCCCCTAATTACTCCCCATTTAATATCACTAATCTTTCCGCCGCAATCATGGAACTCCTCGCTTCTCATAACATAGCCGCCTCCTCTTCTTTCCTTGACAATCTTTCTTCTTTCTTATCCAATTACGTCCATTCCTCGTAAGGCATATTTTTGCCTTCTCCTTGTCTTTATCTTCCTCCCCCTTTTTCTCCCTGTTAGCCAAGGATAACGCCTTACTTACGCTTCAGGAACACTAGACATGCTTCTGTGCTCGTGTCATTTAATTTGTTCATATTCAGGTATAATTGTCCCTTTAGGGGGGGAGACCTACAAACTGGTGGTCAGCCATGTTCGTGCAGGTACTCCTCTCTGCGCTTTGAATTATACCAAATTGATACGAATAGAAAAGGTCCGGCAAATTGGCCCGCATATTGTGGTGGGCAGGACTTCTTTCGTCTTCAATTTCCTTGTTCTTCCTTTCTCCTCCTCAAGTTGGAAGTGCACCTATGTGCTCGCTTCATATTTACTAACCTTTCTTTTTTCTTTTATAGCTACTCTCGTCCCTCCCTTCATTTTCTATCCTATTCTAATTTTCTTGTATCCTAGATAGCATGTCGCGTGCTCATGCTTTGAACATCCTGCAGTGGAACTGCCGTAGCTTACAAGCTAACAAATTAGGTTTAGAGGGTTTATTAGACCTCTATAATATCCATGTGGCGTTGTTATCCGAAACTTGTCTCAAATCCTCCTCGTCTCTACATTTCAAAGGCTATTCTTTAGTTCGGTCAGATCGTGTGGATGGTTACGGTGGCGTCGCCATTCTCATTAGATACGATCTATCCTACCTATCGCACGATATCCCATGTCTTCCTCCTCCCTATCTCAATCTTCCTAACATGGTTCACATTTCTCTTTTGAATCTTCTTCCGCATCCTTTACATATTGCTTGTGTTTATAACCCTCCTAACTCCAGCCTCTCTAATCTTCCTCTTATCTCATTTCTTTCATCGTTGTCTGGTCCATTCATCATTGGAGGCGACTGGAATGCTCACTCTCCTCTTTGGGGCTGCGCTGGGAATAATCCTAATGGTTCGATTCTTGAAAATCTTATCTTGGATCATGATCTTTTTTTACTTAATGATCGGTCTCCTACCCTCTTCAAGCAAACTTCTTCCTCTAGTTCAGTTGATCTCTCCTTTTCCTCTCCTAACTTTGGTCTCTTATGCTCCTGGAGGACTCTCGACGGCACTTTTGGTAGCGATCATGTCCCCATTCTGCTCACTCTTAATGACGTGCTACCTCCCAAGTCATTCAAGCCCCTTCAATCTCCCCGTTGGCTTCTTTCTAAAACTGATTGGGCTAAATTTCGTTCCTTGGTGGATTCCTCTCTCCCTTCTTTTTCTGATGTTCCTAATCTAATCTTCCGTTACGATTTTTTCACTCAAACGCTAAATTCTGCTCTTTCCGCATCTTCTCCTCCTATTACCAGCATGCGCAGTCGCTCTTCTTCGTATGCCTCCTCACTCTGGTGGAACGAAGAGTGTAAAGCAGCGTTCCAAAAAAGTTCTGCCACCTTTAAAGCCTTCCGCTCTCATTCCTTTATGTCCAACTTCCTAGCCCACAAAGAAGCTAACGCAAAAGCTCGTTTTATCCTTAAGTCTGCCAAAAAGAATTCTTGGAAGTCTTTCTGTTCCTCCTTCTCCAGAGATACGCCCTTCTCCCAGATATGGAAAATGGCTAAGGCGTTTAGATCACCCTTTTCTGAGCGCCCTCGCCACGCCCACCCTTCCAAATCCCAGCTGGAGTCCTTCTTGGATTCTATTGCTCCCGCCTATGTTCCTTCTTTTGAAGAAACTGTTCTTCCTTCTCTTCCTGTAGACTCTGAGCTTCACTTCTTGTCTTCACTTTTCTGTTACGAGGAGCTTTTTTTTTTTTTTTTTTTTTTTTATAGTAATTGAAACATAGCCATGAGTATCTCAGTTGAATGAACACCTCATGGATTGGAAACAATAAAAAGAAAATGAAAGAGACAAAAATTAACCAATATAAAAATTAAAATAAAATTATACATTAAATGAAAAATCTTCAACATCCGAATATTTGGAAGCCATGATAAAATTCGCCGCGTGCAGGAATTTTGATAAATTATCGTTGTTTAATGGAAAACAATTTACGTCTTTAAACAAGAATTTCCATTTGGCGCACTCATTAACGATATAGGTGACAGTTTCAGGGTGTCTGCTAGATGGAAACGGTGCAGATAACTTTGAAATCTACCATGTCCAGTAAGAAATTGCGTCACATACGTATTAATATTATTAATTTTGATTGGATTGGTTTTAACCTCGGGGACGAAACTAAATGTTAATCTTCCAGTTGAGCTATTGTTCCAGCTATTTTGCATTTCAATAAATCTATTGTTTAGATCCAACTCCAAATTGAGATTATTTGACCCTTTGAAATACAAAATTTTATGCTGCAATACGGAATGCAGTGGCAATTGTCCTGCTATTGTTCGCAACGCATCACCGGAAGTAGTTCTATGCGCGCGGAGAATAAACAAAAGAAATTTCCTTTGGGATTTAACTAGTACTTCCTGAATGCTTTTACGCTTTAAAGTCTCTTCAAACATAAATACGCAGTACGTGAATAATGGAACAACTAGCATATTATAAATTATTAAACGGTGTTTAGTGCTCATCCCATACGTGCATCCAGACACGGAGTGCAATTTATTTAGAACCGTAGTAGCTTTACTGGACAAATTTTTGAAATGTTGATTAAAACTGTGGCGACAGTCTAATGTAATACCAAGATATTTCAGTGATTCGACGATATTAATTTTAAAGTTCGGTATAGAGAGATGTAGCGAATTGTGGTAGTCCCTTTTTCGTTTCCTGTGCATGATTAATAAATTAGTCTTGTTTTCGTCCAACTGTAGAAGATGTTTTTCCATATAGGTTAAAATATTGTTGATTGTAATCTTGAAGTATTTACAAATGGAGGGACGATGGTTAGAAGTGACCGCGAATGCTAGATCATCTGCATAGAAATATCTGGTTACTGCCGACGGGAACTCCATCAACGATAAGTCTGAAATATACAAATTCCAAAAAATCGGGTCCAAAATCGATCCTTGCGGGCATCCGCGAGTAACATTTCGAAAATATGTTTGATGTTCGTAAATAAATTTAATAGTTCTGGAATCTAAGTATTGTCTTAAAATTGAGATTATTCTATAATCGAGCCTGAGTGCTCTAATTTTGTGGAATAAGACTGGCCACGAACAGTTATCAGAGGCGCCTTTAATATCTAACGTCAGCAGGCCGATCGCAGTCTTTTTACTTAACGCACGCTCAATCTGCTTAGATAATTCGCCAAAAAGCGTTGACGTGGAATGGGACTTAGTAAATCCAAATTGCCGATCATCGTGAGGTAAAACCGGCAGTATACGATTCAACAAAACATATTCAAACACCTTGGCTAAAGCGCTTAACAAGACAATCGGTCTGTACGAAGATGGAAGACTAGGACTACGTCCGGGTTTTAGCACAAAAACTGTCCTTCCTGCTCGCCAGGTTTCCGGGAAGACTCTGAACCTCAACAGAGCGATGAATAAGCTCTGAAGTAAATTAGGATAGTGGAAATTCAAGATCTTCAAACATTTATTCGTCAGCTGGTCTAAGCCAGGAGCTTTATTTTTAGTCTGGCGAAGAATATCCTTAATTTCCGCTTTGGAAATAAATAGTTCGCTGTTGAAACTAAAGCCGCTAAGGTTAAATCTCTGGAATTCTTGCAACTTGTATGAGAAGGTTTCGTCCCCATTTGTGTTTGAGTTTACTTGATAAAAATGATCAAGAAGGGCCTTTATCTTTGAATCCTTATCGAAAAATTTTGATTATTCTGGTCTAAAAAATACGAAGGAATCTGTAACTGGCGTTTATTTTTGAAAATAGTCTTGTAAGGAAGGCCCCATAGTTTCGAATCGGAACAAAATTTTTTCCAATTTTTGGTTTTCGCGTTTCGCATTTCTTTATTAAAAATTTTTCGTACCAAATTCATAACCAGGCGCGCATTGTGATCATTAGTTCCCCGCTTGTGTGAGCGTTGAACCCGTTTGCGCAATTTCCTTAGAATTATTCGTAAAATCTCTAAATTAATATTCCACCATGAATTCCTATTTAATTGAATCGTTTCAGTGCTGCTACTAATAATATCATGAAGTGTGTTACGGAAATTTTCTAACATTATTTTCAGTTGGTGGGAATCGTTAGCAGTTTTAAAATCGTAGTTTAAGTGCGAATGTTCTACAACGATTTTATTAAATTTCTTATAATTTATAATGCGATGCGTTAAGCTATTAATAATATTCATTTTTACTGATAATTTAAACTGAATCGGACTGTGGTCTGAATAAATTGCTTTATTATCTACCATCCAGTCACTGATTACGTTAGGTCGACCGTGGATCAAAGTCAAGTCAATAACGCTGAAACCATTGGCGTTAGAAAAAGTAATTTCATCTCGTTCATTGGCGACAAAAAGATTATTACTAAGAATAAATTGTTCGAAAATGTTAGATCTTCTCGAGTGAAAAGCCCGACTGTCCCAGATCTTATTTCGGACATTAAAGTCACCGCATAAGATAATCGATTTCTTCTGATGGAAAGTAAAAAATTGCGATAACAAATCTAAGAAGTTAGTTAGATCTTGCGAAGGCGGAAAGTAACAGGAGATAATAAAAATTTCTTCCAATTGAACTGCCACGATATATTCGCAACGTTCGAAGAATTCTACCTCTTTAAATGGTAATGCTGAGTTAACTAAAATTGACACGAACTGCTTTGTAGTTTGAGTATAAGCATTGGTAATATCTGGGATTACCTTTTAAATAAGATACGGTTCTGAGATACACACAATATCTTTGTTATCCTTCAATAAATCGAAGTGTAGCAAATTATTACCAGCACGTGAATGATGTAGGTTTAATTGCATTACAGAGAGGAAATCGAAATTATTATTTGCATCCATTCTTAATAAATCCACCTTGTTTGCTCCTGGCCGGGACGGTTTCTCATTCCTTATTCTTAAAAATCTCTCTCCTGCTGCACTGCTTTTCCTTCTCCATATATTTAATTCTTTTCTCCTTTCTGGCTCTACTCCAAAATCCTGGAACGACTTTATTGTCGTTCCTATTCCTAAAAGAAATCAGTGTTCTTTCTGTCCCATTTCCCTGGCTTCCTGCCTGCGTAAACTCTTTGAAGGTTTGATCAACAATCGTCTCGTGTGGTGGCTGGAGCACAATAATCTATTCCCTCCTAATATGTTTGGTTTTCGCCCTGGGCTTGGGCCGGTTGACTGCATTAGTTATTTCCTTTCAGATGTCTATAAGTCTTTCCTAACAAAAAAATTCACCATTGCCTTCTTTGTGGACGTCTCTTCTGCCTTTGATAATGCGCATCTTCCCACTTTAGGTTCTAAACTTTTTTCTCTTAACCTCCCTCCCGTCATCGTCATTCTCATGCTCAACCTCTTCCAGAACAGAACTCTCTTTATTTCTTCTCCCTCCCTTTCCTCCTCCAGATGCGTTTATCGTGGGCTCCCACAGGGTTCCTGTCTGAGTCCTACACTTTTTAATATCTACTCTTTTGATATCGCTTCTCTTCCTATTTATTCTTCCTCCCTCCTCTTCGCTGACGACATTTTGGTCTATTCCACCTGTGACAATCTGTCCGTCGCTATTGATGAGTTGAATAATTCCCTGTCTATTCTTAATAATTCCCTTTCTCGTCTTCACCTCTCTCTTTCTCCTACTAAGTCGTCTTGTATCATTTTTTCTCTCAGACCCTTTAACCGAGCTCTAACTCGCATCACTGTATCTGGTATTCCTATCCCCGTTGTCAATTCCATATGCTATCTTGGCCTTTTTTTAGATAGCCGCCTCACATTCCATGAGCACATTAATTTTCTCTATAAATCCTGTCTTAAAAGACTTAATCTCCTTAAATCTCTCTCTCCCCTCGGATGGGGAGGCGATCCGTTTATCCTTCTAATTCTTTTCAAAGCCATCATCCGGTCCAAGCTCGACTATTGCTCCTTTATCTACGGTAATTCCTCCAAGTCTCTCCTCACTAAACTTGACGCGATCCAGAACTCTTGCCTCCGTTTGTGCATTGGAGCCTTGAAATCCTCCCCCATTCCCGCAGTTCTATCAGAGTCGGTTGCCCAACCACTGTTTATTCGCCGTTCTCAGCTTGGGTATCCCTTCTTAATTAAACGGCTTCCCATCTCCTCGTCCAAACTTATTTTCTCCTATCTATATATCAAAAACTGCTGGCGTTTTTCTCCTCATAAAATCCCAATCCTGTCGCTCATTGCTACCCGTCTTTCTAATTTTTCTCCTGTTGTCCTTTCCTACAACACTCTCCCGTACTTCTTTCATGACTTTAATAGCCTATGGCAGCCTATCAAATTTTCCTCTCTCCCACTTCGAGCCAATTCCTCCTCTCACGATGCAGTCAACAATGAATTTCTTCATTTGTTGAATTCCTCTTTTCCTGCTCATGTATTGATCTTTACTGATAGTTCCAAGAGCGAGGACGGCGTGGGTGGTGCGTTTACTGCTCCGTCGCTTCGACATTCTGAGTCCTTCCGGCTTCCTTCCTCCTGCTCTATTTTTTCTGCCGAGTCCTTCAGGCTATCTCTTATATTTCCTCTTTAAGCGATCTTTCCCAATACCTCATTATTTCGGACTTTAAGGGCGTCCTTCAAGCCATATCCTCTCCTCCTTCACATTCCTCTGATAATATTATTCTCTCAATTCGTTCTCTTACCTCCACTTCGCAGTCATCCCGTTCTATTCTCATTGAGTTTTTGTGGGTTCCCAGTCATTCCGGAATTGATGGCAACGATGCAGCCGATTCTTTGGCTCGTTCTGCTGGTCGCCTTGATTCATTCCTCAACCATTTCCCTTCTTCAGATATCCTTTCCTTATCTACCTCCAATCACGCCAGACTTTGGCAGGATATTTATCCTTCCCTATTTTCTAATCGTCATTCTCATTACCGTTTTATTCAGCCAATTCCTCGGTCCCTGTCTTGGTTCCATTCTATTCTTCTCAGTCGTCGTTCTTCTATTGTCTCCCTAATTCGTCTCCGGATCAATCATTCTCTCCTCCCTTCCTCACGCTTTCGATTTGCTCTATTGCTTTCTCCTGATTGTTCTCTCCACGATTGTGATCCTCCTCGTACATGTGATGCTAATCACATTTTCTTTGAGTGTCCTGATCTTCGTAACGAACGCTACCTTTTATACAGTTAGCTCCTGTTATTAGGTCTCCCTACTCCTATAACTCTTCCTTTATCCTCTCCTTTCCTTCGTCTTCTGTGGTGTCCGCACTGCTGTCCTTTGTTGCGTCCATTTCGGACCGCTTAATTATTTAATTTATTAGCTTAGTTTTCTTGTTGTTGGGTCAATGCCGCTAGCGCGCCCAAAAAAAAAAAAAAAAAAAAAAATACTAGATCTTGCTTTCGTTTTAATTAGTTTGTATATTTCTTGTTATCTATTTTATAATTTGTTTCCACTACTCGCGCTTGCAGCACATTTGTGGATATCTTTGTATTGATAATAATAATAATAATAATAATAATAAATGATTTGATTTGATTATTATTATTATCATTAATATTATTGTTATTGTTGTTGTTGTTGGCGGTAATGGTGGTGGTAATAATCTTACTCTTGTTTTTATTGTTTTTATTATTATTATTATTATTATTACTCTTATCGATATTGAAATGTTCAATAGCTTTAATAGCGCTGTTGTTAGTGTTTTTTGAACCAACGATATTAGACAGATAGGGTTACCAGAGCCGCAGATACTTGCTTGGAAAAATCGTGGACGGCAAGAGCATCCTCCGTCAAGCTCATATTGGACTCAGTAGCTTTAGAATCTTTGGAGGAGGCCGCCGGGCGACCCCCATTAGACGAACTCATCAGTTAAGGACATCGAAATGAAATGTAAAAAAGAAAAAAGTAAAGATAAATGAAACTATAATAAAAAGAAGAAGACGAAAAAAATCAAAATTAAATAAAATATTCACTGACAACGAAATGCGATCTTCTAGAGTAAACTAAGAATAAAATCGAAATAATAAAATGAAACTGAAACGGTAGATGAAATTAAGAGATAAAGGAAACAATCTTACTGGTGGTTTTATCGGCTGCGATGAAGTTCATTATATCGAAGACGCCGCAGTCGGAATACAATTGTTAACTGATAAGAAAACAACGCGAACGAACAACCGAAAACACCGTTATCAGACTAGGATAGAAATACGATCGGTTGTTATCTATTGTCGGCAGAAACATTTAAAAGGTGGAAATGGCTCTTCTGGCCGCCCAATCGTTTGACAACGATGCAGATAGAAAATAGTCGAAAAGTTTAACATTCGGTTAATATTCCTTAAAATCTACTGTTGAAAAAAAAGAAAAAAATTGACTCGATTTAAAAGAGGGGAGGGGGGATTTTAAAACCGGAACTTTGGCCATAACGATTCCTGTGCGCTTTTCCGTACATAATCGGAGGAGAATTATTAAAAGCAGAAAAAGAAGGAAAGAAATATCGGGTTTCGCACGTTTTATTCGTAATGCAAGGAAAATGTAACCAGGCAGAGCGATGCACAGAGAACGGGCCTGCGCATGTAAATTGGGACCTAACTAATCTAATGATTAATAGGGCATACATAAATATGTCAACAGGCGCGTGCGAACATGGACTGAATTTCGTTCTTTTTGATGTTACTGTCAGCAGGAAAAGCAACGCTATTAATGAAGACGGCTGCTGCTGCTATGGTTTCTTCGAATAATGGCGAACTATATGATATAATAACTGCACTGGCAAAGTTATTATTCTGAGAGGAATATTAATTTTGTGGAAGTGTGTGCGCGGCGAGGCCGCAAGAGGCAACCGTTGAAAGGAAATATAACAGACGAATGAATATATACACAGGCGCCTGTTGGTATCTCTGGAAAACGTTTTGTTTTCACGGCCGGATGTTTGTCGTCAGTTGCATTTTGGTCGCGGCACATATCGAGTAACAAGAGATTTTCTGGTCCCTGTTTCGTAATTACAGCGTTTTTATCGTAAATATTGTCCTTACTTAAAAATGCCATTGCCTAACACGCGCTGTCGTGTATAATTCTACAAAATGCATTTATTTTTTCATTCTTTAAAGCGATACGGGTATTTGCGCGTTGACACGCCTTAAACCGGGGCTCAAAAGAAGCCTCAAAACAGGAGCGCGAAAAAAAGCGAGTTGCGAAGGGAAGTCTCCGGATGGCGAGGCACGGGTGGTGTTTGAGTGAAAAAGTAATTAAGATATACTCGAGAGAATACGAAATGATAAAGTAGAGAGAGCTGCGGCGAATGTGTATTTTACGTTTCCGCGAATAACAAGCCTCGTCGCGCATATTAGGAAAGTTTGTAGAGTTTAATTTTTCGCCAGTGCATTATGGCGCAAGGGACGTTTTATTTTTAATAAATGAAGAATAATAACAAGAAATAATTTAGCTCCTTCATCGTAATCTCCTACGAGACATATACATCTGCCTTGAATAATTCATATCGAGCGGGGTAATTATTTTATTGCCGTCATTATCATCAGCGTCATTATTGTTGTTATTTTGATTTTAAACAATAATTTTTCGTTTTTTGAATTTGTAAACGATTAATAATTTTCTTTAATTTCGCAAAAAAAAAAGGTCATAAATTGTTTTATCGCGTAAGATAACTTGTTTATCGCTTTTTTTCTTCCAAATTTTATTTCAGTTCCCTACTACTTTTAACGCTTCTATTATACTATGTATTTATATACATGTATATATATATATATATATATTTAATTTTAAAAAAAAATTTAATTGTAAAACACAGTATTGCCGTTAAATTCGAAATATAAAAAATATAAATAATTATTGATTAAGAGACCGTCATTATGAAAAGGTATAAAATTATAGCGCAATTTTGCGACTTTACCGTGGCTCAGAGCGTCCTTCCAATTTTAACACTTTCGAAGACAGCCTAATAATGGTTTCAAAGAAGCACACTCTGCAGAAGGTGCTATTTATAAACTGGTAGAACGGATCAAAAACATATTGAAAGTTGGCTCATCTGCTTTTGTGGTCTCCTTTGATATCAAGGGAGCGTTCGACAATTGCAGATGGTCCTCAAATATCCTTTATCGATTCTGTCGCTTCTGCTTATGTTCCTAACGTTGATAAACTGTACTCCACTCCGCAAAATTCGATTCTTCACTTCTTAATTTCTGTTTTCAATATTTATGAATTAAAATCTGCTCTTTCCTAATCTTCTAGCCCCACTCTCCGGATATTGGCGGTATACCGCTTTTCTTCTCTTCAAAAACCTGTCCGAAAAGTCTCTTAGTTTCCTCCTTGATCTTATTAGTTCCTCCTCCCATTTCGAGTTCTTTTATCATCATTCCCATTCCTAAAAAAAGTTACGTCCAATTTCCTTGGCGAGGCATTTTGCATCTGAAAACTGTTTGAGGGTATACGTTAAACAAGCGCCTTGCTGGATGGCTGAAGTATAATAATGTATTTCCTAGCAATATATGCTCGGCTTTCGGCCTCCTGGTATTGGTCCTCCCGATTGTATTAGTCTTTTTTTGTATGATAGAAATTCTTTATCAAAAAACGTTATACTTTGGCTTCTTTCATCAATGTATCTCTACGCTTTTCCGATAACGTTCATTTATCAATTTTAAAAGATAAGGTGACAGTAATTTTGACGGATCAATTTAACCATCTCGTTATTACAATATCACGACAAATCGTTCTATCCACCTAACTTCTTCACCTTTTCATGCTTCAAGAACGGTTTTTCGAAGCTTTCTTCAAGGTTCCTCTCTCAGTGTCCTACTCTTTTCAGTGTAAGTACGGCTTCTCTTCCTTTAAGTTATTCTTCTTTATTTTTTGTCGATGATATTCTATTCTCTTCATCACCGCCCGGTATTATACAGTCATCGAAGCACTTAATTCGCTTCTTACTGTGCTGGAACATTCTTTTTCCTCTTAATTAACTATTTCTCCCTACTAAATATTGTTACATCGTATTTACGACCTTGTAACCCTGTTTTTATAAATGTATATCTAAACAATACATCTCTTTTTCGTGTTAATCGTTTTTGTAATCTTAATGCCTTTCTTGATAGTTCTCAAATATCGCCCCTCCTTTTCAATCAAAACACGGAACTTGCTGAAGAAGGCTCTATCTCTAACCAGAAGGGTTTGGTGATTCTCGTATCCTTATTTCTCTGCACAAGTTAATCATCTGTTCCAGATTTAATTACTGTCCATTTCTTTATGGTTGTGCCTCCAAATGTTTCTCTAAATTAGTTGTAATCCGAAATTTTCGGCTTCTTCTATGCCTTGATATTTTTAAATCCCCTCCAATTCCAGCAGTTCTTGCTGAATATAAAACACCACGCTTACTAGATCTTATTCAGGCTATCGCTTTCTTGCTAAACGTCTTCCGTTCACCTCCTCCGTATCCATTCCGTCTTTTCCATCTCTAGAAACTAGCGTTTCACCTATTTTTTGTACCTTACTTCTCTTCGGCTTAGTTCGTTTTACCCCTACACAATTTCCTTTGACAATCTCCCCCATTTCTCCCTTAATTTTGCCGAACTCTGTCATCCTCCTAAAATATTTACTACGAGTATATCTACGTTTTCGAAGTATTTTTCCACAAGTCCTAATTAGACACAGGAATTCCACAGTGCGATCAATTCTCAATTTCCATCTCATGTAATCGTGTTTCCTGATGGTTCGAAGAGGCCGGGCAGTGTTGGTTTTTATCTTCCCTGATTTTAATTTTTTTCGAATCATTTCGTTTGTCTCCTTTCTGTTTCATATTCATAAACACATTACCGACTATCCTAAGTTCCATTATTTTTATTTCTTCTAATCATTCTTCCTCTATATTTTTGATTATATCTGACTCTATGACCGTCCTTCAATTTATTCTCCCTTACGTGATCATTTTTCTGTGATTTTATTATTCTCTGTTCACTTATGCATACTCTTTATTCCCACCATTTCATTTATATTGATATTTACTAAGGGTTTTTAACGATTCGGGCATCTTTGGTAAAGAAGCGGCGGATTCTTCGGTACTCCGGTTGTTGCTTTTTCCCGCTTCATTTCTTAAGAAAAATCCCATCCTCTAATTTCCTTCCACTGCGTAAAAGTTTTCATCTCAGATTATGGTATCGAATATTTAGGCTTCCTCTTTTTTTAACAATTGTTCCCTTTATCTATCTGTTCAACCTAGTCATTCTACTAATCCATGATTATTTTCGTTTCCTTTACTTTGTCGTTCTGTTGTTGTCTCCATTACGTTCATCTGCGTTTCGGCCGTTCTCCGCTGACTTCTTCCTATTTTTTGGTTGGTATTTCTCTCTCCACTCAAACGAAGTGCACGTTTGCGATGCTGATCATGTGTTCTTCGAATGTTTATATTTTTTCGGTTGAACGTTCTCTACTTTGTATTTCATTTTACTGTGACTTGGTCCCCTACCCCGCATTGCGCCTATGTCTTTTCATTCTTCACACATTATTCCCACTGTTTTTCCTTCCTACTAACAATGTCTGATCGCATCGGGATATAATTTGTTTCTTCCTTTTCTAATTGTTTCCGGATAAAGTTCCCTGGTTGACAAACCTAAAAAAAATCTAAAAAAAACCAAAAAAAAAACACACTTCACCACGGCTTTAAGCTTAAATAAAATGTTTAACAAATGATCATATAGACGTTTGCCTCGGCAATCCAGCTGCGCCCGTTCAACATCACAAACTTTAAACTCAACGTAAACATCTTCGAATCAAAAACTAAATATAATTATTCTTTTACAAAAAATAGTAAGTTAATAATAACAAATATAATAAAGGATTATAACAAACTAATAAGATAAATTTTCTTACTTAGTGACGGGTTATGCCCGAAAACGTTACTAAGTAAGAAAATTTATCTTATTAGTTTGTTATAATTGTTTATTATATTTGTTATTATTAACTTAATATTTTTATATATTTAACAAACAGTATGAAAAAAGATTCTTCATTATTCTTTTACACTTAAAAAAAACATCGAGATTATTTTTGGTCTGTTTAGTTATTCTTAAATTTTTCTTTTTGTTATAGGTCTTATTGACTGTTGAAATTTTGGTTTTGCGTATATTAATAGAAAGATGCGTGGGCAATGAAGGGATCTCAAAAGAGGACTGATGGCCACAACAGGGAACTTCGAGAAAATTATTAATGATTTTTATACGAGCATTATTTTTCTCCATTTTTTTCCCTTCTATTTGTAATAAAAAAAAACCAAAATACGAGTTTTGTTACGATAAAAATATTGAGTGATCATTTTTTATCTCTGTATTGCGAAAATTTTCCGATAGAATTAATACTCGTATATAGTTTTATGCAATTCTGCCAGTTTCAACAAAATTAGTCACTATAACCCCGATATATCGTTATAACCGATTTTCAATACATACCGAACATGTTAGAACAATTATGAAAATCCAAAGAAAAAACAAGTTCAGTCCAGCATGATATTTCATGCGCTGAGGATTCGATATGTTAAGTTAACGATAACCATAATTTACATTTACGTAAAACTAAATTCAAAAAGAAGGGATTTGATCTTTCCGCTGAAAAGAGGAAGAGAAATGTAATTTTTCGCGATTTTTTGATATTATCGCTATTTCGAAAATTTCGTTAAGAAAATCAAATACGATTTCGTTCCCGACAAATAGCGATCTCTCAATTCATATATCACATGATCGAGAAAACAATTTTTTTCAAAAATTTCGAGTATTCCGCGCCCTTTGGGGCCTAATTTTGACATTGGAAACCCGGATGTTCCAAACTAGAAAAATATACGGGGATTTTCATATTTTAAACCTTGTTAAAATTTTTTAACTATGATACTCGCGTCGTCAAGAAAGAGACGTACGTCATCAAGAAAGGGACGTACGTCATCTTTCGTACTTTTTTGAACTTTTCGTCAACTTCAAAAGTTTCGTTAAGGTAACTTATAGGGTCGTTCCCGTCAAATAGCGATCTTTTCAACAAAATATCACATGCCCGAGAAAATAATAAATACAGTCGAGAGGATCAATTCTTGGCCGAAAATCAAATAGATCTGAAACAAATAGTTTACCGTGTTCGGTACCCACTAGACTCAGAGATAATTAAGCATCTTTTGAAAAGTTTTTTAACATCTGAAGTATGGGGTTTTATTTTTATTTCGGGAATAATAATAAATTAAATTTTATTTTAATGTCTTACGTGTAATAAGTTTTATAATTGACATTATATATTTTGCGTAAATTGAACGCATTTATGTTTGCACAATAATAAAAATATAACGTTTAAAACTGAATTTAACAGTTTAAAAGTTTTTTAAAATCTTATAATTTAATAATAATAAAAACAAAATATAATTTCAGGAAATCATGGTTAGCGCTTTGAATAGAAAACATTTAAAAAAATAAAGCTTTTTTACAAAAAATAAATACCGACTTCAAGGTTTATTATAAAAATTTAAAAATGCACTAAAAAGTAAAAAATAATTACTCCCGATAAAAAATATATATCAGAGTGATATAACTTAAGGTGATATCCTAATTCTTGTACAACATTAACTTTTTGGAGTTGGTATCAAATTCATATTAAAAGAATAATTAAAAGCTGTATTAAATGTTCATTAAATTATTCCTAGATATAGTAACATGAATTTAATGCCAACTCCAAAAAGTTAATGTTGTACAAGAATTACGATAATATCACCTTAAGTTATATCACTCTGATATATATTTTTTATCGGGAGTAATTATTTTTTTACTTTTTAGTGCATTTTTAAATTTTTATAATAAACCTTGATGTCGGTATTTATTTTTTGTAAAAAAGCATTTTATTTTTTACTTTTTGGTGCATTTTTATTCAATTAAATTAAAACATTATAATAAGAACAGATATTTCCATGGTAAAAACATCGAAAGCTACATTTCCATGGTAATTTGGCAAATTTATAGTATTTTAAGTCAATAAATTTAACCCGACGGTAAAAACAATCATGAATGAAAAGCATCCAAAAAGCTGAAATTTCCCGCATTATTAAGGATAACTTAAAAACTATCGGTCAGATCTTGATCAAATTTAAATGGAACCACATGAGAAACACTACCTTTCAAATAAAAGAAGAACTATCGAAATCGTTTCACCTAAAAGAAACTTCTGTGGTTAGACACATAAAAAAAAAATACAGTCGAATTGAATACCTCCTTCTTTTTTGAAGTCGGTTAAAAATTGAAATGCGTGTATGAGGGGGGAGGAAGTAGCAGGGGGTTACTGTTCAAGGGGTAGTCGGAGATTATCGTTCCATGAGCGTTGTAACGTGTGGATCCCCACAATGTGGAATGAGTATTAAAATCACCCAGTTCGGTATCCTATCTCAAACTGCATTTGAGTAATCCTTCCGGAAGGAGGAAAGTAGCAGTTACAAATATTTATACAGGAAAAGGGGAGTAATGGAATTGTAACTTGGACCGCCATCGCTTGTAATGTGGTATTTAATATTAATTGTTGAGGAGGGAAACTGTCTTTTACCAATATGGCGAATCCTCCGCTAGCCACTGAACCCTGCGTGTAGTCAGATCGATAGACAGTGTAATCTTTAAATAAGGGAGAATGTGCTGATTTTAGATGTGTTTCTTGCAAGCAAACTATGGTTGGATCATGATTGCACGTAGTAGCTTCAGTTCTTCTATATGTTTGTAGAGGCCTCTGTAGTTCCACTGCATAATGTCCTTTGAATGCGTCATGACTGAAACTATCTTCTTCGCCTCAAAAGTTGTGTACACATGCTGTTAGTCCGTGATGGCACCACTGTGGTGTCCTAATGGGTCTTCCTCTACTTCGCTTAATATTCGTATGATACGGGTGAACCTGTATTTCACTCTCTGTTCCTTCAGCAGGGGTTTTGTGGTGGCTAGCATGTATAATAGACCATCTCTGTCTTTGGTGAAGTTCCCAGCAAAGTTTATATAATCCTTAGTGGTCAAAATGTTACTGATAAAATCTTTGAATCCATTACAATCGGTTATAAACAATGATTGATGTTCATCGAACAGATGCTTGACTCGGGCTGTTACTTGGTCGATTCTCTGTAGGTTGGACAGGTTGGATTTAGGCAGCTGCTTCGCTGAAAAGTTGGATGGAGGGAAAAATAAATTTTGCGACTGGTTAGGTACAGGATTGATTTCATGGTCTTCATGATCTGGAAGGGCCAGATTAAGATTTTATTCGCTGGCTGGGGTGTAAGGCCTGCACTGATATTTTCAGATGGTTCTATCGGAGAAAGGGGATGAGGTCGTTTAACGGTTAAATTGAACGGCTCCAAAACTAAGTCTGGTTCGGTACTTTTTGGAAGAGAATTGTTCGCATCTTGCGGTATATCAATTGAAGGGTGACTGTTTGCTTGAGGGTGGAATGTTGTTGGTGGTTCCATTTCGACGGGCTGTTCTGCAGGTACCATGTTGCTGATTTTACAGCCGGTGCAGGCATGATCTTCAAGATTAAGAAATATGCGATGGTCTCGATCGTTCAAACTCAGAAGAAACGAGTCCGGTATGTCTGTGTAGCAGGTGTGTTCGATATACACCTGTCTCCTCCAGCTCACTACATGGCCGAATTCGTCGTCGGAAGGGTTTACTCGTAATATTGCGATAGGTGTTAGAAGTTTTAGTGTTAGGATGGAAGAAAGGTAGTGATTTAGTTTATCGTTGGGAATAGTTGGGGAAACGTTGGATAGCACAAGTTTATTAGAGGGATTTTTTATTCTCCGGGCCATTAATGTTCGGTCACCTAAAGAGATAGACCCTCCGTTTACAAAAATTGTATCAGAGACCTGGACGGATTTAAGGAAAATTGCGACTCTATCTTTACTGATTTTTGAACCTGCTATGATATTGGCTGAGTCGCATACTTTATCTTTTAGTGCGATAAAATAGTCGCGAGTGGAATACGCGGTTACGTAGGGAAATATGAGACCTTGCTCGTCTTTGAGGTGGTCGAAAGTGGTTAGCGGCGATATTCTTTTCGTGTGTGTAGTTCTAGCCGTTTTAGCCGATTTAACTGATTCAGAGAATGATATATTCAATGATGGTCTGTTGTCGGCGCGGTTATCAGTTGCTGCAACATTTGAAGTAGACGGAACGATTTGTCTTTATCGGAGTTATTCACGTTATTCTGATTTAGAACAGACGAAAGAGGATCTTTTATTTATTTTTTTTTTTCTGGGTGTGCCAGCGGCATTGACCCAACAACAAGAAAACTAAGCTAATAAATTAAATAATTAAGCGGTCCGAAATGGACGCAACAAAGGACAGCAGTGCGGACACCACAGAAGACGAAGGAAAGGAGAGGATAAAGGAAGAGTTATAGGGAGTAGGGAGACCTAATGACAGGAGTTGACTGTATAAACGTAAGCGTTCGTTACGAAGAGCAGGACACTCAAAGAAAATGTGATTAGCATCACATGTACGCGGAGGATCACAATCGTGGAGAGAACAATAAGGAGAAGGCGACAGAGCAAATCGAAAGTGAAAGGAGAGAAGGAGGGAATGATTGATTCGGAGACGAATTAGGAAGACAATAGAAGAGCGACGACTGAAGGGAATAGAATGGAACCAAGACAGGGAACGAGGAATTGGCTGAATGAAACGGTAATGAGAATGACGATTAGAAAATAGGGAGGAACGGAAGGGGATCTACAGCGGTCTACTGATGTTTATCAGCAGTCGCGGCGATATGATGTGACGGTGTGTTGTGTGTGTTAGTGTGGGTCTTACCTGGTTTCGGTGGTGTGTACATACTACTGGTGGTTGTTTTGCTTCCCTCCGATTTCGGTGTACCGGCCAGCGGACCCGCTGGTGGCGGTGAGTGGGGCATCTTATAAGACAACCCCACAACTTAATATCTCTTATCAAGACCAAATGAACGCGAGAAACACGATAACTTTACAATTATTGCGAGTTATCTGGCAATAAAACAGATAATGTAATATTTTTAGATTCCGCTGGACGAATCAAGAGATTTGCTGCGATTAAGTTCATATCAGATAAACGCCCAGTTGTTGACTGATTCAGGTTCAAAGGCACCTTGAGGAAGTTTCCCTTACGAGATTATTAAATAAGCTAGTTTACGACGACATCGTGTTAAGAAATAAATAGAGCTACCGTACAAAAAAAAAAAAAAATGTCGATTCTTGTTTTAAAATTCAAAATGGTCCACTAATTAAAATTGTTAACATCTCAATATAGTTATGATTAATTTTTAAATATTTTAATAAAAAAAAATTTTTCGCATATTATCGTTTTGAATATGTTATGTTATTTGCACTTCAATTAATCGAATAAGCTATTTTTATGTTGTTTCAAAGGTATAATATTGAAATAAATCGATTTTTATATTAAAAAATTAATCTTTATTTTATTTTTTTCAATATGACGTACTTTTTCAATCAATTTGCGAATTTAGAAAGTTTTTCTACATTAAAAAAGACTTTAAAAAAAATTAGTTTTAAAATTGTACGAAAACGATATCATAAGAGGAAAAAAATTTCGGAAAAAATCCTCTTTTTCTAATAGTTGTTATAAAGATTATGAACTGTTATTTTTAGAAGTATAGTCTATAATGTGTCCAAATTTCGTTCAAATCAGTTAAGTCGTTTTTGAAAAAAAAATTATTTTCGAATTTTTCGTTTTTTCGATTTATTCAAAAGCCAAAATAGGTACAGGTCTGAAACTTGCGGAGCCAACGTATCTTATTAGTACCAACATGCTCTTAAAAGGTGATCCAGATATCCCTTTAGGGCCGATTCACTATGCTTATCGTTCTATGTTTTTTCTTTTCGCCGCGAAGCACATGGACTTTCTCTTGCTGCGACTAATGTAAAGCTCTCATTTTCTGCGAAAATGCCGTCTTTAGATATAGTTTTATCGTTCAAAAAGCTCTGTGTTTATGTTGTTTTTTGTATTGTTGAAATAGGTTGTCGACGGGCTTCAGCTAATAAATCACGCTGTCGCGAGTGATACCTTTCATCGGTTACAGTTGTTGACGTTTCTTGGGGATAAAATCCTTCACTAATGAAATGTGACGAGGATAACTTTCGAGTGTGGTCGTTGTCGCACCAAGAGACTCTATCGGTGTGTGATATTGTTTTTATTTTTAGCAATGAACAAGAAAGATTTTCCATATTTTTTGCATACGCTGTCTTTTCGATTTTAAACCTTTTTCCAACAACAGTAAGAGAATATTTATGGGTACTCTAGTCTGCATACCAATAGTTTCTATGTTGATGGAAATTAGACTCCCACAAAATACATCGCAGAAAAATATTGCGTCCGAATTACAAAGATTTCGTAGGATTTTAATAAATCAATACCGATATGACATATTTTGTGTTTTAATGCGTACTGGAAGAATAAAACTAGATACATTAATAGAATAATTCTACTAACCTGTGTGCTAGAATTATAAAGTATTAAATATAATTATATAAATAGCAAAGAAACGTAAACGATATACAATAATAGGGTTATATATCGGAACATTTTCGGGCCTAGTTCGTAATCAGCTAAAATTTGAAACCTACTGAGGTATATTGAAAGCAACAAGTTTAACATATATATATTATAAAACTAGATTTTGGTGGGCAGAAATTCTTAGCGTACGATAATAAATGGAATTTAAACGGGGGAAAAATAGTTTTAAAAAAGACGATTTAGAAAGGTGGGAATTTGGGAATTAGTAATTGAGGTTTTAAACCAGGAAATTTAACCAGAAATAATCCTATTTTTATTTGTTTTTATTAGTTTTTATTTATTTATCACTACTTTTAATTTCTCCGCTTGCATTTCAGTTTTATTATTTAAGAACTTTATTTCTGTCTTTTTATTGTTTATTCATTCAGCAATAGCCCTGTCATTAAGCTTATTTTTTATTTTAAATCTATTTTTTTATTATTTATTTGAACATCAATATACGCATTATGTGTTTGCGAGAAATAGCGGAGAAATAGCAAGTGTCCCTTGTGCAGCCAGATAACCGTACCGACAGTTCCTCACTACCTGCCAAAAGTTTCGCCTGCGTTTTGGGCATAGTTTGCTCCCTTCCTCATTGTTCCGTTATTCTCTCGTGCCTCCTCCTTATTGTCCATTGCACCCTCCTAGCAATCAATGTATTTGTGACCCCGATCATATAATGTTCAGTTCTTCGTCGCTTTCAACTGAACAAGCTTCTTTTTATTCTTTCCTCTTACAAATCGGTATTCCCGCTCCATACTGTACTTCATTCATTCTCCCCCTTCCTTCTCTTTCGGTTATTCTAGCTCTTGATTCCTTTTTGTCGGCTATCTCTGATCGTGTAAGGATATGAGTCTCTCTTTCCCCTCTGTTCTACTGTTCTTGGGCCAATGTCCATGTTGACGAACCCATTGGAAAAAAAAAAAAGTTTACTGTATTACGAATGAACAGCTTAACACAGCATATTTAAATGCCCCCCCGTCCCTGTGTGTGCTGTAATGACCATAAGCACATACAATTTAGGGGGGGGGGGGAATAAGCACATTTGTTCCTGAAGATAAGTAATTATTACATATCATTTCTGTATTTCTGCAGTTCCATTTATTTTTAATAGTTCATAATTCTAACAAATAAATCAATAGAATTCTCTATAATTACAACTGTTTATGCCAGTATGGCAATTTATTGGAAGTTATAATCTTAAATTCAAACAAAATAAAACGATTAATAACTTCTATTTGAATGAAACGGTTAAGCCGCTTATCTACCAAACCGGAAGTCACATCAGGATCGAAATTTTTCCCAGGTTTACCCACCCTGAAATAATTGAGTACCAGAGAAATCTGGGAATGTAAAGGCGGCCTAGAGAAAGGAACTGGACCCCCTACTCTCATTCGTGCCGTTGGGCTTTATACATTGTGAAACTTAACTTCATAATCCCTGACGCCCTTTCAAGGGTATGGGACTTACTTTACTTTACTTATGCTTTTAATGGTGTTTAAATGAACGATAAATAATTAATTTGTTAAATAATGTAACTAAAATACAAGCGGAAAAATTAAAAGTAATATGATAAATAAATAAAAACTGATAAAAACGAATAAAAAATAAAAATGAGATTATTGTTAGGTAAACCACTCGTCTTAAAGCCTTAATTAAAAATTCTCACCTTTCTAAACTGTATTGTCTTTACTCGTAAAACCGTCTTTGCCCCTTAATTATCATTTATTATTACATGTTAGGAATTCCTATACCCAAATCCGCTTTCACTATATATATTCCTACTTTATGCAATTACCCGGTTAATTGCGCTTTTAAAATTAATAGTAACAAATTTATTCCACATACTTTAATAAACAATAGTTATATAAACGAAATTATGTTAAATGATAAAGTGGAAAAATATGATTGGCAAAGCATACATGAGAATGCAAGTACGGAACAAATTACAATAAACCTGGTAAACGTTTTCAAAAATTGCTATGAGGAATGTAGGTACACAAAACAAACAACTGCGAAAAGAAAAAATGTTCCCAAGAATGAATGGATGAATAGGAAAATATTAAATTATATTCATATAAGAGACTTGTATTATAAAAGATGTAAAGGAAATCGCTCAAACAGACGGTACAAAGAATTATATAAGAGATATAGAAATCTAGTCAAATACGAAATAAGACAGGCAAAAGAGAAATATTATATACAGGAATTACAAAAAACAGACAACGATATGAAAAAAACCTGGAAAATAATAAACAAAATAGTCTGAAAAAGAAAAAAGTAATGCTAGATGAGGATTTACTCAAGAACTTTGGTAGCTACGATAATGCAGTCAACGTATTCCTAAATTACTACCTGTCCACAACAGGCAATATGAAACATTTCTGTGATAATAAACTCTTGAATATCGAATCAGAGAATGAAATTAATATATCCTTGTACATTCCAAGAGCTACAGAGGACATAATTGAAACAATAATAAAAAAACTTAATCCGGATAAAGCTCAAGGATACGACGGAATAAGGGTAAAGGATATCAAGAAACACTCAAAATTACTAACTCCATTACTAACAAAAATGATTAACCTTTCTATAAAAGAAGGAATATTTCCTAGTGAGTTAAAAACCGGTATGGTGCGGCCAATTTATAAAAGTGGAGATAAAAAAAAGTGCGAAAACTATAGACCGATCACATTAATTTCAGTCATAGCAAAAATAATTGAGCAGTACGTGGGAAAATATTTGAAAAATTATTTGGAGGAGAATAAGTTGATAGATAGCAATCAGTTTGGTTTCAGAGAGGGAAAGTCAACGATATTATTACTTAGAACATTAATTTCAGATATAAATAAAGGATTAGCAGTGGGTAAGCAATTTCTGATAGTTTTTTTAGACCTTACTAAGGCTTTTGATCTAGTGGACCAAGAAATACTGATTGAGGACTTAAGAAAAATGGGAGTAAAAGGGAGGTTTCTAAAATGGTTTCAAAGTTATATAAGAGGAAGAGAATTTTTGGTAAAGATTGGGAATGAACACAGTAAAAAAGAAATAATGAACCACGGAGTTGGACAAGGGACAATACTGGCACCAATACTTTTCTTGATATATACGAATTCGCTGTATCGATATATAAAGAATTCTAAAGTGTATGTTTACGCAGACGATATCGCTCTAGTCATTGAACACTCCGACATAGGAAGTGCTGAAAAAATGTTACAAGAAGATCTCAATAATTTATGCAAATGGGCGCATGACAAAAAATTATTAATTAACCCTAAAAAAACAAAAGTGATACACATAAGAACACCAAGCCGGTTTAGAACGTTCATCCCCAAATTAATTTTACATGATACAAAGTGTCTACACAGTAAGGAAAAATGTAGCTGTGGAAAGTTGGAAAATGTGAATGAATTTAAATATCTTGGGGTAATATTAGATAAAGGACTAACATGGAAAAATCATATAGACAAAATCGCAGGAAAAGTTAGACAAACTATCCCAGCATTATATAAATTAAAACAATGTATGTCATACAAAAGCCTAAGATTATATTTCGAAGCTGTAATAATGTCCAGAATTAAATACGGAATCGGAATTTGGGGTGAGGCGAAAATTACAGAAATGAGGAAAATCAATAAATTGCAAAAAAAATGTTTAAAACTGGTCCTACACAACAAGAATAATTCAGACGCATCAGATAATATCACTTGGTGGAACAAAAATAATGAAATGTCGGCAAAAATGTTATATTATTACAGCAAATTACTTAGTGCTAAACTTGAAAATAGGCAGTTATCAACTAAAACGAGAACGTACATAACTAGAAATAGCGACCGACCTTATTATGTACGACTCAGGGGAATTAACAATAAAATAGATAATGTGGATGAAGAAGTATTAATAAAATTAATGGAGAAGATACCAAAGGAAATCCAAAATGAGGAAAAACTGGAGATATGGAAAAACAAAATTAAAATTTGGCTGATAGCATGGTATAAAGAACAATAGAAATAATAGTAATAATAATAATAACAATAATAATAACAATAATAATAATAATAACAATAATAATAGCAATAAAAATAATAATAACAATAATAATAACAATAATAATAATAATAACAATAATAATAACAATAATAATAATAATAAAAATTTTGATACACGATTGGCTACGATCCTCAGTTTTAAGCTGCTATTCAGAGTGTGGTAACTATATAAAAATTTTATTATACCATTGTAATATATAAGCTAATATATTAAGATATCTAAATAGCAAATAATATATAAGATAAATGTATAATTGAGAGTGTGAATTTTGTTGTATAGTATTGCATAAGATAATTAACTTTGTAATGTAACTTAAGTTGATGTTATATTGTATAAATAAACGATATAATTATGTTGGGAACCCACAGACGGGCTAGTGCCTTGTGGGACCCGCAAATTATTTAAAAAAAAAAAAAAAAAAAAAAAAAATAACAGCTGTTTTTCTTTTATACATATTTTTAATAGTTTCGATAACTTTTAAAAAATGAAATATTTCTTACAGTGCTCAGTAAGTGTACTTTAGTCAGCCAGTTCAAGTTGACTTTTTAGTTCATATTAATAGGTACAACGTTGTTACATTTTAGTTCACTTCCACTTTAGCCAATGAACGAATAACTATTGATCATAATAAATAAATTGCGGACACAACTGTGTTAAAAATAATTATATTCGCTTAACGTTTCGGCCAGCTTACACTGACCATCATCAGAAGTTTGCTTCTGATGATGGCCAGTTTAAGTTGGCCGAAACGTTAAGCGAATATAATTCTTTTTAACACAGTTGTGTCCGCAATTTATTTATTATGAGTATTCACTGTGCAAGCTTTAAACATTTATTAATTATTGATCATTTTAATTTATAATAAAAGCATAAAATCGTAATTTAATATCTATCTATATCGATCCATCTTCTTCTTCTTCTTCGTTAACCATTATCAGTTCACGGCTAGATGAAAGCCTCCTCCAATTTTTTCTAAACGCTGCGATCTTGCACTTCTTCGTGCCAGTTTGCTCTAAATTTTCTAAATTTCATCTCTCCATCGCATTCTCGGTCGTCCTAAGGGCCGTTCGCCATCAGGTTTTCATGATGTTGCTACACTTATCCAGCAGTCTTCGTTTCTAGCCACATGTCCGCACCATCTCCATTTACTATTTTTAATAATATATACTGCATCTGTCACTTTCGTTGTTTTTCGGATACGTCTCTTCGTCCATTTGTCCTTCAGAGTAATCCCTAACATAGACCTTTTCATTTATATATATATATATATATATACATAAAAATGAATGTTTGTATGTTCGTCCCGTATGCGTTTCTGTATCGCTGGACGGATCATGCTAAAACTTTCAGGGTGCATTCATGCGGCTGAATTTTGTACCCATTCTCATTCACGAAATATGAGGTTTTAGGTAGTCGAGATGAGTCCAGCGGTACAGAAATGAATACGGAACGAGTAAAAAAAAAAAAAATTAATTTTTATAAAATTTTAAATAAAATGATTACCATGGTAAATATAAATTAAACGTAAAAATTTAAATAAAATGATTACTATTGTAAATAATAAATTCTAAATGACACTTTATTCATTTCTGGCGTAAGTGAATGCACCGCCATTCCGTTACTTCACTTTTTGCGTTACTGAAATCATCAAACCTCCATGTCATGATCTAAACATACAAGTTGTGTTTTAGTGGAGTTCGTTTTGTTAATTATGAAATAAACTTCATTTATTTATTTATTCAATTTTTTGCAAATATTTCGGTATGCAATTTAGTAACTATTCAGGATATTGGTAATGTTCTGTAAAAAAGTACATTAAAGTTACGGAGAAATGAACAAAGAATCCGGTAACGGGAGTTTTAATATTTTTAATATCGGAAATATTATTTACTTCCAGATTTTAAATCTTTACCTGCTACCGCGGATTGCTATTTGTAGCAGGCCTGGATTTAGGGGGATCTAGGGGACTGCAGCCCCTGACCCCGTTTTATAAAGGAGCCACCAAGAGACATCCACTTCCGACATGTAATAAAAAATTAATTTATCATTTGTCATATACATCAACTTTTTTTTTAAATAAACAGAATTAACTTTACAGGAGCAAATGCATTTTTTAATACATTTATTTGTTAATAATATTGTATCCATTTTTATTTCTTTCTAGGGGAAGAAACTTTGTAATAGTAAAATTTCGAGTTTGGTAAAAACGTACCAAAAATTTGTTTTAAGGTATAATGAGTTGGAATCTACGTTTTTAGGAAATGTCTGTACGAATGTGTGTGCGTGTGTACACGCGCAACGCACGCGCAACACACTATCCTTTTATGCAAATCTTTGGTTAAAATTTGCTGAAAAATTCATTGTTTAAAATTATATATACATATTTTTGAAAATTCTACCCATTGTATATATGATATTTAGTTTTGTTTACATTAATAATTATATGTTAATTCGTAAATTTAAAATAATATAATTAAATTAAATTAAAGAAAATTTGGTTATTTTATAAAACTGATAATTTTGTCACTTCTGAAAAGGGCCCCTAATATTTCTGTAGCCCCGGAGCACCTATCGTACACTTAATCCGGACCTGTTTTGTAGAATGTATTAAAGGTTTGATTTAATTATTATATTAATAATATTCGCAAAAGAAAGAAAAATTGAATGGAAGAAACAAATCTTTAATAAAAATACAGAATTCACCGCAAAAAAAAAGAGAAAAAATGAAAGACTTATATTAATTCGTCGGTGAAGTTGCGGAAAACAGTCATCGGGTACGTAAATAGACCGTTTGTAAAATAAATGAATGATGTGATCAAAATGGCGAATAAGGAATAATATATAAATATATGTATATATAGAATTTTTTTTTTTTTTTTATTAATTTCCCAGTACAGATTTAAACGCGTATTAATACACCGGCGAAGGCGTAGGTAACAGCTAGTTTTTTATAATTAGTTAATATATTAAGTAATTTTAAATGGTTTTACAATTTAAATGCGCAATTTTAAATGCTTCATTGTTCTCAGTTTAAAATTAACTTAAGGTTAAAATTTCATCGCAAAAATTAAAGAAAAATACGGAATTGTAGTTAAAAATTTAAAAATCGTAGATTTGGTTTTTGTTTAGTTTCTTTTTTTCATTTTTAGTGGAAATCACATATAGTAGTGGTTTTTTGTTGATTTTTTTTGCTTTCTACTTAAAATTGCATAATTATTTAAATTGGATGTTTGTATAAACGTTTTGATGGGCCAACACTATTTTTAACATTTTCTCTTTCCGCTACTTAATCTTTTCTTTGCGCGTTTTTTTTTTTTTTTAGTACATTAAGGTCAAAATTTTAGTTTGCTCATATTATAATCGTAGTTTGCGTTATTTCACAGACTATGGATAACGACAAAAAAGGAACAAAATAAACGTCCAGCGGCCAAAAATGAATTAAAGTGACTAATGTCGCTTATCTAGCGCCGCTCAATCTAGATTGTACGTTTTTTTTTTTTTTAAATTTTGAGCATGTCAGCTTAGGACGTTACTCAATTCAACGGTATGATAGTATCAATGATTATAAAGGAAAAATATTAGAAATGGAACGTACGAAAGAAGCTAACAAAGGAATAACCAAGGGAGACGGAAACGAAAGGATGATGTGAGCGCTGTAGGGCGTAGGATAAGACGCAAAAGACTGGAATGTAATATCGCGCGTTCCGAAAAAATGGAAGGACATTCAAGCAAAATGTGGTTTGCATCACAAACGAAGTTTGCTTCTGCCGGATCAAACGGACAAAGAGGAGACTGAGTAATGGAGAAACGGAAAAGCGTAAGCAGGAAGAAAGTTGTGGTTTAACCGAAGTCTAATTATGGATGAAATAGTTGACCGCCTCATGTTGGGGAAATTAACAAACTAAGGAAAAAGAGGAGGAATGGGTTGTATGGATAAGTAAACGTTCATTTTGCAACTGTTCCAAGTTATTATTGTGCTGCGCGACTCTTGGTTATCGATTATATTTAAAACCTCAAAAAAATACTTTTTTTTTTTTGGCAATATGATAAGAAATTAAATAATGCCGCTAAACCAAATAAATATTTTAAAAAAAATTGATATTTTATCATTCGTGATTTTCAAATAGATGGTTCGCGCAGATCTGCATGATTTTCGCGGTAGCAATTAAGGATTAAGCACACTGTTGCAATGGAATATTTACTTCCAAGTTTGTCCGTTTCAATTGTTTTTTAGAGGGCTTAAATTTTTTACATTCTGTGAAATTGGAAACAAAACTCGCCAACATATAGGACGTTTAATAGTAACTAAAAAAGAAGTTGGACACTATGGTGGTTTCTTTTTTTTCTTTTGATATAACCGCGGTGAACTACAAGAATTGGCGGCATTGTCACCGATGTGCTCTTGATATCTAATACAAAGGCCACATCTTTCGCGTGGAAACTTCTTCAGATGTTCAGTTTGTCAGCGTTGAGAGCTTTTGTCGATTACCGTATTTGTATGGTTTTTGTTTTTTTTTATTATAATTTTATTTCGGTTTTGACCCAACAACCAGAAAAGTTAAAATAACGGGTTAAGTCGAGAGAGACGATTAGAAATAGAGCATAGGAAAGATTGAAGTACCGATTTTATAGCTGGAGATGGGACGGAAAGGATAAAGCATTATAAGGAGCAGGAAGACCCAGTGCTACGATCTTGGAGTACAAGGCAGAGCGTTCAGAAGCAAGAGCGGGGCATTCAAAGAAGATGTGGTTTGCATCACATATGGGAGTGGAAGCGCTGAGTATTTTTTTCGATGATAATATGTATCTAGTACTTGGGCGCGGAAGTGATTCGAGTGTTAGACGGAAACAAAACACGAACGTGGTAATGAAAATTCGGCTCGCGACAATCTCGTCCACTGAAGAACGGGAATGGAAATAAATTACCATGACATTTTTTTGTATCTGAAGTTTCTTTTGACGGCTTTCGCAGCGACAGATAGTTGAAACTTTAAAATTAAGTGTGCCTCGAATTGTTTAAAGGCGGTAATTTTACTTTTTTTCTAAATTACTGCAAGAGTTAAACTTTCGTAGCGGCGAAATAAATGGAAGAAAATGAATTAAAAAAAAATTTAAATATACACAATTGCCAATTCTTCTAGCGGAAATTTCCTTTGATAAATGAGGTTCGTTCGGCGCGCATAGCGGTACGTTTTGTTGTTTTTTCCTTAAATTTTATTAATTGTGTTTTAAAAGTGTTATCTTTTTTCCCTTCTCTTTAAGATTTAACTTCAAATTCAAAGTGAAGTAGTTGTGTACTTTTTGAGAAGAGGATGCAAATAAGAAATTAAATTTGGTGCGGAATGCGACCCCGGTTGAAAAGAGACGAGGAGAATGCGATGACGCGTTTAATTATCGTTATTACACTTCTATTCATGATACATGTCTTCTGACTCTTGTAATAAATAGTAGCCGACATAGAGCAGCGTTCGTGTGAAATGAATCACTCCGTTATCATTTAAAGATTCTCGTGATAATTCATCTACTCGCTCGCTACCTTCATCCTAGACTAATGCCTAACGATTAATTAACACAGCTTTCTAGCATCTCTTTTGACGCACGCGCTATTCGCCCAGAACATTTTTTTCTGTCACAAAAATCGCTCGGTACTATTGTTTTTATTAAAAAATTCATTTTTTAAAATTCTCTAAAGCTATTTAAGATTAACGCTTGTTGTAGATTCCGAAACGAAACTCCAGTTACGCTCGAAATAAGCGATTCAAGTAGTCGATACGGCTTTTTAGTCGTTCGTTTCTTCACAAATCATACCCATCATGAAAGTGATTCGAAACATTAGTACTTTTTCACAGAATGGAAACGAACGAAAAATAGTATCGGAAACTATTTACGGAGTGATGGCATTTTAATGTAGTGTAAAACTTACGAAGAGAATGCGCAATTTAAATAAACTTTAACAATTTTATAATGAAAATTAAAATCAATTTTGGCAGAAATTTCACAGCCGGATGATACCGATATGACTCTGGATGCAGATCATCTTTTTTTTTTCAACTGTTCCTTATACAGGACGGAACAATCGCGTTTATTTTATAGACTTATTTCGTTAGGCCAGTAGCTTCCGTATGTTTTACGTTCGTTATTTTCTTCGGCTGAAATGTATATTATGGTTTATTTAATTTTATTGTAGAATGTAGTGAATTAGGTTATAATATTTCCTTGCACTGCGCATGGACTGATTGGTTCTTTCTAAAGTTCAATAAATAAAATAATTAAAATTAATTAAAATCAATTTGGTTCTTTAGGAAATAAATTTTCGTAAGAAATGAAATTATATAAATGTAAACTGTACATACGCATTTGTTGATCGCTTGATACATATTACGAAAGTGTTCGAAGGGTTAAACTTGAAAAAATTCATGTCAAACTTTCATGTCGACTGGGCTTTGATAATAATTTAGTAAAATAAGTTAACTTTTTGAAAAATATAAAATTGTAAAATCCTAAGGATTTGGAATGTTATCTTTTCAAGACTAGGTCGATGGTAAAAAAAAAAAAAAACATGCGAAATAGAATGATATCCTTTTTTTTATTTATTAAAAATAATTCGATGATTGATTTTGAAGTGTATTTTATAATATATATGTAGAGAAGGAGTTATAGTATCAAACGCTGAAACATCAAATATCATTTACATTTAAAACTGACAAAGTCAGTAATATAGTGGAATAACTTTTTTGCCCCTAGAAATTCTTATTTCCTTTTGAAGTAAGAAATATGTTTTATTCGATTTAGATTTAATATCGGGTTACGTCTTGATTGTAGTCTCCACCAAAAATGTTCTCAAGTGCGATCGTATTCAACGGAAAATATGGAACTTTCTACCCGAATAAAATTTCTAATTGTAATCGAAGTTGTTTCTTTTTTGCTTGAAGAGGGGGTCTCGTCAATCAGGGACCTTTACCCGAAACAATTAGGAAATCTGATCAGATATGGTTAATAAAAATGAGCAGTTACCGTCCCCGATAAGCGTGTTGGGCACCCGCGGACGGGCAGTATGCTTGTGGGACCCACAGCTTATTTTTAATGAATAAAAAAATAAAAAAAAATAACGCGTTAGGAAAGAAAAATCAGGATATAAGGAGCCGTAAGAAGCATAAAGCTGAAGCTACAGCAAACTGAAATACAAAGCAGAATGCTTACACACTCAAAGAATACATGATAGGAAGAGACCGATGAAAAGCGAAAACGTGAGAAGGGCAGTAGGGAATGGTCAACACCCAAGCGAATAATGGAGACAACAACAGAACGGTGAAGTGAGAGAAACAAAAGGAACCATGGATTAGCAGGAAGACCAAATTGAACTGACGGATGAAATGAATAATTATTAGAAAAAGAGGAAGAGTAAATGTCTGATCAAAATCTGAGATGAAAACTTTTACGTAGCGGAAGAAAATTAGAGAATGGATTTTTTAGAAAAAGAAACGGAAGGAAGAGCAGCGAGCTAAAGAATCAGCCGGTTTATCGGCAGAAATGCCCGAGCGGTTAGGAACTCGCATCGAATATCAGTACGAATCGAATGGAGGGAAGAAAGAATATGTATGAGTGTATACGGATGGTCAGGAAGGGAAGAACATATGATGAAAGGTGTTCAAAAAGTCGAAGATAATCAAATAATGGGAAGGAGGCCATTAGGGGCAATGGAAATGGTGGACCGTAGAATAGTTATTAACTTGGCTGCGAATGTAAAATAAGAACTTTAGAAGGATGTAAAAGAAATCGTATATTGAACTAAGGCGAAGAGAAATAATATATAAGATAGAAATTTTTCTAGGGGTAAAACGTCGGTTTTTGTAAATCGAAGGGTAGGAACGTATAAGAGTAGAGAACGTGAACGGAAGACGTTTCGCGAGTAAACGATAGCCTAAATAAGATCTGCGAATAGAAAGGAATGATTTATTAGATTCAGAATTAACAGAATTCGAGAAAATTTAAGCGCACCGAAACACAATCAAAGAAAACAATTTTGGATCAAATCTAATTTAGAGAGTCGGTACTTGGAGGCAATGTCGTAGATAAAAAAAAAAAAACAATATTCAAATTTAGAATGAATAATGAACTTTTGCAAAGAAATAAGAATGTGGAGACCTTCCACCCCGGAAACAGTGTTTTCAGTATGTTTAGCCTTTTGATAGAAGAGGAATGATATTTGATGTATTCTGTGGAGGATAAACGAATATCAAAGAAGGTACCAAGATATGAAGATAATTAACACGAGAAAGGAACATATTATTTAAGGATTTATTGCCAGAAACAAGATTATGAGGTCGAAGGCTAAATACAGTAAAAAAATAAGTCTTAAAAGGAGAACCCGAAAGATTAACTGAGGAAAGCGAATGTTCCAACGCAGTGAGAGGTGCTTAAGTAATTGATTGGCTATTACGATATTGTAAAAAAAAGCAAAAAACAGGATTTCATTAGCAAAGAATAAAGAGAAAAACCTCAAAGAAAGAGAAGCGACACTACTCCAGCCCAATGGAAATTTTCCCAAATTATTATGATTCTGAAGCCTGGAAAAGATGGTACTCATCTGGCATCCTACCGTCCAATATCACTGTTATCTACTCTTGCTAAATTACTTGAAAAGTTAATATCTGTCAGGCTAACCAAAATAATGGAAGAAAGAAAAATTATTCCACAACATCAGTTTGGCTTCAGGAGCGCTCACTCCACTGAACAACAGATACATAGAATTGCAGAAATAATTGAAGAAGGTATTCAGAACAAAAAATATACCGAAGCCTTGTTTATAGATTTCACAAAAGCATTCGACAAAATATGGCATAAAGGATTACTATATAAACTTAAAGCAGCATTCCCTATACAGTATTATCAACTCATCAAGTCGTACATAACGAACAGAAAATTTCGCGTCAAATGTAGTGATGACTACTCTCAGCTGCATCCAATCACGTCTGGCGTTCCGCAGGGTAGTGTATTAGGGCCGATTCTGTATAATATCTACGCAGCAGACCTTCCCACCGAAGGAAATATTGAAGTGGCTACATTTGCCGATGACACAATGCTAATTTCGCAAGACAAGAGGGCTGATATTGCAGTTGCTGAGCTACAGAGAAGCGCGAATACGGTTCTACAGTGGGCTCAAACGTGGAAACTCGAAGTGAACCTGGAAAAGTGTAGTCATGTATCATTTACCAAGAGAGCTGAGCACCAGCTCCACCTAACGCTGGGTGGTAACACTATACCAAGAAGCAATAGTGACAGATACCTAGGAGTTCACTTAGACCGTACCTTAAGCTGGAGGACACACGTACAGAAATTAAGGAATAAGCTTGATATTAAATTAAGATCGCTATATTGGCTAATAGGATATCATTCGAACCTCTCCTTAGCTAATAGGGTCTTAATATACAATGCTATCCTTAAACCTACGTGGACTTATGCAGCACCAATTTGGGGCTGTGCAAAGAAGTCAAACAGAAATGTGATACAGCGATTCCAGAATAAAACGCTACGGTTGATATACAGAATGCCGTGGTATGTTACCAATGAGGCTATTCATCGAGACCTAAGAGTCTGTACTGTCGATGAGGCTATAAAGCAACGCGCTCGTAGTCATGCGTTACACCTCTGTGGACATAGTAACGAGCTAGTAGCTGCCCTTCCGGACAATGCAATAACAAGAAGACTGGAAAGAACTAGGATCCGTGATCTAGTATAAGTGATGGGCTGAATACATCAATGGATGTATTCTCCACTCAACTGAATACATTGAGTCCATTCGCAGATAGCCAAATAGGCTAGGCACGAATCGGCAGAAGTAGTAAAAAAAAAAAAAAAAAAAAAAAAAAACTAGTATAGATATTGAAAAAAGTAAGATTGAGGAGAAACCTTGAGGAATATCGCAAAAAATCTTTCTTGAAGCACGGATAAATTGAGAAAAAGGTGGACCGAAAGATTCGTCGTGAGATTAATATAATGGGACAAATTAACTGAATTGCTATGTGATTGCTGTCGTTTTATTTCTTGAGATTAGTAGATGAACGTTATCAAAAGGCGTAGGAAATATCAGTGAATAAAGCGAAGGTGTTATTGGTGTGAATAAAACAGATTCATGTATGCAAGAAACAAAAAGACTAATTTAGTCATGAGGGTCAATATCAGACTGAAAACCAAACATTATTGTATTTTGACCACTTAGCATACCTTCAAATAAGGAAATAGGCCGAAAGGAAGAATTTTGTTTAAGAATGGTAACAGTAATAAGAGAATTTAAAAAAGGAAGTAATTATCTCCCAAGAAAGAAAAGGATTAAAAAGACTGAGAAGAAAATTAGATTTTAATTAAATAGTGCTAAAGGCAGAAGTTAATGGAAAGGCGAATTTTATGAAAATGCAATAGAATACAATTTATTAGACTATCAAGAGGAATACTAAAGTTAGAAGAACGTTCAGAGGATAGGAATTTGAAAGCTCTAGTCATTTTCCAAACACGTGGAAGAGGAATAGTTCTAGAAAAGGAAGAAAGAAATTTTTCCAAGAGGACTTATTTGAAGTTTTTGAAGTTTTGAATATAAATCTGACTTCTGCATTAGCCTGGCCAAAAAGTTTTCTATCGTGGGATTAGAACTAAAATTTTTAAAGGCAGCGCGACTTAGATGGAATGAGGCGTTACATTCCTCATTTTATCAAAGAGCTGAGGCTGAGCCTTGATGATTAGATGGTGAAACATGAAAATCGGTATAAGATGAAGAAAAAGCAGATGGGATGAAGAGTAGAAAGGAATTATAAAAAAGTGTGGGATCAGAGTCAAGTTGCGTATTAAGGAGTGATGAGTCAATAAAGGAACGAAACAGAGACTAATTTATCTTGCAAAGATTTCATTAAAGAGAATAAAGGGGCCAGAAATAAGTCAGCAAAGAAAAAGCTAACAGGAGTTATTAATATAGGAACAACGTCACTACCGTAGAACCTCGAAAAGAAAAGGTCAAATCAAGGGTTGGAGAGAAAAATCATTAAAGAGTACCAAATTGTCAGAAGGAATAGCATTTTTAAGGATGGAACCGTTGGTATTATAGCGTGTGAAGTCCCATCAGGGAGATTATAGTTAGGGGAACATCAAAGCAAAGTTAATAGGACGCACAGAAGGAAAATGAATGGAGGGTGGACAATGTTGCGTAAATTACGACTAGCGGGTTGGTTGATAGATTTCGTGAGATTGGACGTGATGCCATGTCTAACAAGAATTACTGAACTACCATAATGGTCATGAGCAAAAATAACGTGAAAATCTAATAAACCCACAGGGTTCACTGGATATATCAACAAAAGCTGTTAAAGTGTACTTTTTTCGGATGATAAAAATCCGGTAGAAATAGGATAGGAAGAGGGCAATACAAACCGAAGAGGTCCGGCTGCAGCGGAAATTGAGCATATCATTGAATAGAATACTGTTACTTTCGGGTCACGAAAAAACTAAGCGTTTATTTAACACGGACCGAAACAGTTTTCTAAAACAGATGTCTGAAGATGCAACGGAAGGACCAGACATTTTTAGGAATGGGCGCGATAATGAAGGAATTCTATGAAGGTGGAGAAGAACCAGAAAGAAGAATGCAGTTAAACATATTCTAGAGTGTCTCATAATAGCGATTAGAAAGATTTTCGATTATAGTGCAAGATATACCGTTTGGGCCTGGAGATAAATTAAGATTAACAGCAAAAGAGGCAAGAAGTTCAAAGTAAAGGAATATTCAGAAGAATTAGGGGTACAATAGGAGAGATCTAATTCATCGGCGTTAAGAGCATAGGAAGGAGCTACGGAATCAACAAAAGAGGAGTTTTTTTTTTTTTATTCCCCGTTTGGACACGGCAGCTAAGGACCTACACCCAGAAACAACAAGAATAAAAAGAGCCGTCAGTTAAACTTTGATTCAGTCAGATATGGACAATATAAAAGAATTGATGGATGAAATAATGGATGGCAAGGGGAAGGACAAAATATAAGATGCATAATAAGGAGTCCAGCTTGAGTTTCAGCAGACAAGAATATAGAATACAACGTTCGACAGAAAGGAATGGGCATTCAAAAAAGATGTGATTGGCGTCGTAAACCACCGCTTCGTTGAAGTAGAGAGGACAATTTGGAGAGGAAATAAGGGAATAGCGAAAACGAGAGAAAGGGAGAGCAGAATGGTCAAAACGCAAGCGAATCCTAGAAATAACAGCAGAACGGGGAAGTAAAGGAAACTCCAGGGATCAAAAGGAAAATCAGATTGTACAGGTAGAAAAAAAGGATTGATCGTTAAGAAAAGGAGGAGGGGTAAATATCTGACCTAAGTTTAAGGTGAAATTTTGTACATAGGGAATTCAGGTTAGGGGATGAAATTTTTCTTAAGAAAAGGAACGAGAAGAAGTAGCAACCCACGCCAAAAAATCATTCGTTCCCTTACCTTTAATACCCATGGGGCTGGGTCCACAGCATATCAACACGGGTGGAGTAGCGAGAAGAAAGAAAACGGATAAGACAGCGTGTATGCAAAGAATGATGAAACTGGAAGAATGATCAGGAAAAGGGGAGCTGATCGCATGAAGAGTACTCATGGAGTCTGAAATAACCAAATAATTAGAAAACAGACAACGGAGGAAATGAAGATAATAGAGCGTAGGCTAGTCATTAATTCGTTTATAAAGGTAGAACAGAAAGGAAGGAGACGAAATGATTCGGATAAATTGAAATCCAGAAGGAAGATAGTTACATGAGATGGAAATTGGAAATTGATAATGCTGATGTATTCCTGTTGGATTATTGCTTGAGGAAGGGATTTGGAAAGTGAAGGTAAAAAAAAAAAAAAAACATTGGGAGAAAGGCAGAGATCGGAAAACTAAAGGAAAAAGAAGGAGATTATTACCTGAGATTGTGTAAAGCCAAAAGGAACTAAGGCGAAGGGAAATGAAAGCTAAAACAGGTATTTTCCTAGAGGCGTAAAACGCCAGTTCTTATAAATCGAAAGATAGGAATGAATAAGAGTACAGGACGTGAGTGGAAGATGTTTAGTGAGGAAACGATAGTCTAAATAAGATCTGCGAAGCGACAGCAGGGGTGGTGCGTTAGACTCTACGAGAATTACCGGAATTTGAGTGAATTTAAGAGCACCAAGAGAAAGCTGAAGACACGTATTTTGGATAATGTTTAATTTAGAAAGACGGGATTTAGAGGCACAACCATAGATAAAAGAACAGTAATTAAATTTGGAATGGATAATAGTTTTAAACAAGGAGATCAGAATGTACATATATCACCACCCCATTTCATTGAGGACAGAGTTTTCAGCAGGTTTAGCCTTTTGATAGTAGCAGAGGAAAGATAATCAATATGTTTAAAGAATGTCAACTATTGAGAAAGACTCTGAGATAACAGAAACAGATAACGTGAGGAAAAGATATATTGTTTACAGATAGATTAATCAAAGCAGAATTGTAAGAACGAAGTGAAAAAACAATAGACGAAGACTTAGAAGGAGAAATAGATATGTGAATTGAGGATAGGGAATGATCCAGTACAGTAAGAGACGAACTAAGAGCACCATTAGCGGTTACAAAATCGGAAGCGGAAAAAAACAACAGGATATCATCGGCAAAAAACAAAGAGGAAGAATTCAAAGGGAGAGAGGCAACACTAATAGTATAGATGTTGAAAAGAATAGAACTGGGGGAAGAACTTTGGGGGAGACCGCGAAAAACTTTTCATTTATGGTAGAGAGGTGGAGAAGAAATATGGATAGAGCGATTCATCATGGGATTAATAATAAGAAAAGAAAGCTTAACTGGAATGTTAATTGCTGACATTTTTTCTCTTAGAGTTGGCAGAGGCACATTATCAAAAGCATAAGAAGTGTGATGAAAGAAGCTAAAAGGTATATACTGTTTTTGGATGAAGGATTTTTATATACTGAAAAAAAAAAAGGACTAATATAATCAGGAGGGCCAATTTCAGGCCGAAAGCCAAACATGTTGCCGGGTAAAGAGGAAAATTTATTTGCTGAATGATGAACATTTTTCGGATAGAGGATTTTGGAAGTTCTTACGGCCAACTTCCAAATGTGAGACAGGGGAGTAGATCTAAAAAGGAAAAGACAGAAAGTAGCTCAGGATACTTTTTTTTCATTTTTCCGAATAAATATTGCTTTAGCATTAACCTGTTTGTAAGTTTAAAAAATCAATAATAACGGATTAGTATAGAAAGTTTTGTAAAAGTAAGTAGGGCTTTACACGCCACTGAACAGTTGGCTTTTCACCACAAGGAAGAAGCATAAATGATTACACTCCTACCTGGAACGGTCTGAGAAGGGGAAGATGAAGATAATGCAGAGGATATTTCTCTGATAAAATCTTCGCATTGATCATTAAAGTCGAAGAAAGAATTGAAATTAAAGGATGCTGAGGCGAAGAAGGACCGGAAATTCGGCCAATTAATTTTTGAAAGATTCCGCTTAGAAGATTGATTATAGGAGTTCCAAGAATGGATCTGACAATGGCAACATGGTCATTAACCGAAGTGTCATTAAGGATTCTCAAGAACACATCAAGCTAAGTTACGGGAAGAAAAAGTTAGATCAATAGCACTGGAACGTTGAAGTACTTACGTTGAGAATTCCACACATTGGGAGCTGAAATGGAGTGACGAGAACGGGAGTTAGTTTTTGGTATTGTAACGGTATACTCGGATTAACTTTAGTTTCCTCACTGTTATCCCGAATTGGGGATATCACATTAGATTGATCAGATTACTTGTGTTCTTATACTACCTTTAGCTTTCTTCCGAATCAACAGGAAAGTTGATCTTAACTAAGTTTCTGTGTGATTGATAGAAACTGAAAGGAGCTGATGTGAGAGTTCAAGAAAAAAAAAAACAACATAAAAGATAGCCTTTGTAATAAAATAAGACTAATTAATTACAAATTAATTAATTAATATGCGAATAATAATGCGGGTTTAAATTGTAGCGTGAGTTAAGAGCTGAAAGGATTTAGATTTCCGTCTGCACACCAGCTAATTAGCCAGTGCGGTAGCCTAGCAGTTACGGCGCTTGTCTACCAAAAGCGAAGGTCGCAAATGCAAAATTTGGGTCTTGGTCGAAAAACAAGGAGACAAAAATAAAGGGCCATTTCGCTTGGGCTGTCAGCTTGAAACTGAACTGAATACCAGATATTTCTAATCTTTATAAATGATATACATACATTAATTAAAATAAATAGTGAGGGACTATTATTTGCAGATGGCAATAAAATTTATCGTGAAATTACTAATTGTAAGGATTTCGAGTTATTGCGGGATCATCAGGCCTGAATTTAAGGGGAGGGGGAGCTAGGAGGGGCTGGAGCCCCGAGCCCCGCCCTGTAAAGGGTCCTCCAAGAGGCTCCCACCACCGACATGGATGGTTAAACGCGCAATATTAGATGTTTTTCCAAACATTTATATTGCATACAGAATATTTGTGACTATACCGATTACAAATTGTGAGGCGGAAAGATGTTTTTCGATATTAAACAGATTAAAAAATAGGTAATAGGTACAGATCAACCATGCTAGATGATAGATTATTGGCATTACCAAGATTAATGATCGGAACAGATTTTCTCCGTTTAGTAGATTTTAACGATATTAAACAAGAATTTGCAGAAAAAAAACAAGAAAAAAATTCATTGTTTCAAATGATATATATATATATACATTTTTTGGCATCGAAAATTCTACCCATTGTCTATATGATATTTAGTTTTGTTTACATTAATAATTATATGTTAATTCGTGAATTCAAAATAATATAATTAAATTAAGTTAAAGAAAATTTAGTTATTCTATAAAAATGATAATTTTGTCACTTCCGAAATGAGCCCCTAATATTTCCGTACTCCAGGCCTATCATACACTTAATCCGGGCCTGGGGCTCATATAAACAAATTATCGATACGGTCCTCGGAAAACTATCTTTTAATTTAGATCGATGCTCAATTACAACATTTACAAAAAAATCGAATAAAATCCTATTCAACTATACGGTCAATAAAGCAGTTTGAAGTAGTAAAGGATTTCAGTGTACATTTTGCCGGTCTCGGATATCTTTGAATTATCAAATTATAATCATGTACGTAATAATGCTTATCGTTCATTGGGTCTTTTGTAGTTAGAAATAGTAAGAATTCTAGAGATATGCGAACGTTAAAACGCCCCCACTTGGAATATGCTTCAATTATTTGGAAGCCGTAATACTTCACGGTTGACAAATTTACTTGATACATGCTAGGAAAGGATTTTTATAATATCATTTAAATGAATGAAAATGAAGAATAAAGAATAAAATGAACCACAATGAAATAAAATCTCAAGTGTCAGTAGTTTCGAAATACCGAGAGTGTGCGTGTGGGTGTGGTATACATTCAAATAGGAAAACTCTAAATAGGATTTTAATAGAATACCACTCTTTCGTCGTTTTCGTCATTGCGGTTCTAAACCGGGAGCGGGCTTTGAATGATAGATCCGGTTTTTTTTGTAGGGATCTGCGGATGAGTTTCGAATTTCAAACGTCGGCGCACTGATCCTGTCCAGTGTTTTCAAAGTGGGGTCGCTTCCAGCGGTAACCGTTCCCATTGTCCTGCCGGTTTTGTTTTTTTCGTTAATATTTTCCAGCCAGCAGACATTGCGAGCAGCGTATTCCGTATGCAAATTCGTAGATATTTGTCGGGGAGTAATTATTTACATTTTAATTTAGCGGAATAAATTTAAGAAAGCGTAAATTTTTTGGTTTCATCAATGGAACTGATTACACTAGCCTATTTGTTCGGCTTCGTGAATTCGTCGAAAAATCGTTAACTTTCTTCATACGGAATTCTCAGCGCATGAAACCTCATGCTTGACTGAACTTGTTTTAACGCGGACGATGCGGTCCGTGGCAAATCAAACGCCATCAAGCGACTCTAAATCCGAACCCCCATAGGGGGAAGGATTTATTAAGCGCCGACTGATCTAAATTCGGATTTGCGTGATTTTTCGAGGGGGAAAAAAATAAAAATAAATAAATGAAAATGACTGGTTTTGACGAAGAGGCGCTTTCGAAGGTCGTAATTAAATAGCGGCCGAACGAGAGCGGTGATTTAAATGCTGTCCGTACACACATGTGAAAAGTTAAAAAAAACACGTGACACTAAATTATATAAACATCCACATCTAGCGTATGCATATTTATGTGTCAGATAGATAAAATAGATCAGCGCGACCACAAGCGCGCACGTGGGTACATGTATCACGTTTATTTCGTTAAAAATTCAGTTACGAGACGAACAGCAGCCTGAAGCGGGGAACGGGGGGGGGGGGGGATCGTGCAAAAAACAAATGCGAAAATATAACAAGGGACAACGTGTTTAAGTTTATTGCCGGCGAATGGCACAGCAAGATATGAGATGACTAATAGATGGTCTTCTGTCGGCAACTAGTGTGATTGTTGTAATTCGTTCGTCGTCTATGACGTCACTCAAAGAATCGTGTATTCGACGTAATTGTTTTTGCCGCATAATTTCTGGTTTACGTTTTGGTGTCGGCTGTGTCCGGGGTGAAATCAGAAATGCGCGTTTTTTTATCGCTTTATTGTTGCCCGCCTTCTACGACGCTAAATAGTACGGTGACCAGTGATAATTCAACGACAAGAGCTCGTCGCCCGGTTAAATTCACCACCCTTTTCAACGGACAGCTCTCGGTGATGGTCAAAGACCGCATTCCGGCGCGGAATAGCCGTGTTCGTCGGGAAGATTTTTAAGTAAGTTTAGTTGTTTTTCGTTTATTTTTTTCAGTGACCGTTTAGTGAAGCCACCGATAAGAATGAACAATAGACCGTTTGAATGAAGCTCAGGCGAAAATTTAATATAACGCGAATTAGGTCCTGAAAAAAAGGATACACAGCTACCCTCCTAGAAGGCGAAGAGGCTAAGAGAATTGGATTAAACTGTTACAAATTCGGAATAGTCGGGGTTCATTTTTTAACAATTATGATCGAATACTAACTCCAGAACATTAGAAAGTAAAAACGGTGTATCGTTGCAAGCCTTTAGCTAAATTTTTTTCTTTTCTTTCTTTTTCTTTTTTGGTTTTTTTTTGGATTTTTTGCCTCGCTTCAAGTTCTTTGCCACTTTTTCAGTGATGCCTACATTCTTTTAGAGAGATTTCGAGCATAAATTATTTAAAGTTACGTACAAAAAAAAGTTGGCATAATCTAATGCATATAAATACATAGATGTATACATATATGGTACATATCAGTGGTGGATCCACACGGAAGGTGGTAGGGTACACTACCATCCCTCCGAAGAACAAAAACCTCGATGAAAAAATTTGTTACAATAGAGAAATTTAATTTATACTATATAAAAGTTTTGTATAAAACATATGGATTTAATTATAACACTAACATTTAATACTGTTTTCTATTAAAACTATTAATGTTACGTTTTTATATTATTTTAAACTTAACTGTCATCTCTATCTTTTGTCTTCATTTATTTTTAATATTTATTTTGCAACGTAAATGAAAATATGGAGAAATATATACGTTTTTTTTGTTGTTTTTTTTCACTTTCTCCCACGGAAAAAGAATTCGGATCGGGTTACTAATGAAAATAAAAAAAAATTAAAATCTAATAAAAATACTACGTTATTCTATCCTTCATAGTAATTTACTGTTTAAATTCGATACTCTACCATTTCTTACTTACTATAATTTCATTTTTCACCTAAAATATAAAATAAAATTTAAATTATAATAATTATCTATTTTTGAAATATTTTTAAATTTCTAAAGAGGTCGCTATTTGTTTTTCTTCATGAAACAAATGGTATTTCTGAAATCTACTGCTTACTTTTTTTATTATTATTTTAACTCCGCTGTTCCTTACTGTTTCTCAGCCGGAGTTTCTAGTTGTTACTGCTATTATTTATTGTTAATTAATGTGTTTTGTTTTATTATTCATTACGTGGTCAACGAAATTAATCAAATCGAAAAAGTTTTATGTATTTCGGTTATTGTTTTTTTTTTTTTATTATTTTCCGTTTTTCTCTTTCGTTTTTAAACTTTTTGCATTTAAAAATCGAATGTTAACCATCTGATTTCTCTTCACAGTCTCTTTACACAGATATCACCGATTTAGCAATTTTAAAACGTTTCAAATATACTCCCCATTATTATTTCCATGTCCGGTTAAAAATTGAGTGAAGTTATAATCGGTATAAAAATGTTTCATTTATAGTCTTTCTTCGATGATCGCGACTACTATTTCCTCGCGTGTTACTTTGCCAGTTTTTGATTTATCATATCCATTTTATTGATCTGTTTTCGTAACCTTTTTTTTGTCAAAATTTTTTTACTTCTTCTTTCGATGTTTTGATTTGGTTTACCGTTTTTAAGTCTATAGGTATTATGATGTTGACTAAAGTATATGATATTGTGCGATAACCAGAAATTATTAATATTTTTCTTTGTAATTTTAGCATCTTATTCTTGTCTTTTTTTTTTTTTTTTTGCAAAACTGGAAATTATACTGTGGAGCAGGATTACAATTTGTAGATCCAAAAATAGCCTTGTCACTATTCTATCTTTATATCTGAAACCGAACATACATATGTATTGGAATATAGTGATTTTAATTTGAAATAAATTTTCTTAACCTTTTCTATTATGTATTCGACGTGTTTACTAAAATTTAAATTACTATCGATAAAATATTATCACATAATTATATAATTTCCCTCCCCAAGGACTTCGGCGTAAAAGTTACATAGTTATTAATATATACCGAGAGTGACGTAAAAGACAGTTTCCATTTTTTTTTCTTTTTGAGAAATGATGTAGGTTCTCACTTTGTTGTCATAATTCGTCTTCTGTAATGCACGGAAAAACAAAAAATAATAAAATTCATACTTTATTAAATTTTTTTTTTTTCGACATGAATATGTCTTATGGCTGGGAGTCATTCCAAATATTTGTCCATCCCGCAAAATGTCACACGCAGTGTCCCACGATATTTTACAATAAAATGTTACCATGGAAACGCAAAAAAAGTATTATTTATACATATATCGAATCCATTGTAGCCGCTGTCTTCCGCATCAGGAACTCGTAAAAGGGCCTCCAAGTGGAAGCATTGAACGCGTTTCGCACAACGTTCACGAATGTTCACATCGTTTTCGTCGACGAGTGCAGTGTGATCAGATCCGCTCTCCTCGGGTAGACATTTTTGACTTCCAACACATTATGCATGATCATGGGGCGTCCCTTCGGTGGTATGGACATGGTGTTTACGCCTTTTATTTTGCATCGTAGACGTCGATCAGTTTAACATAGATTCCCCGTACAAGGAGCTAAAATGGTCGAAGTTCTCGGTGGTGATCTTAACAATTTGGATTTACGAGGGTCGCACGGTCCCACATTCATGGAATGTATATGCGCAGAATTCGGATTTGAACTGAAGAATGAACCAATCATTTCCACGTCGTCGGCAGATTGTGTGTGCTCGGGAACGGTATCATAGACATGCTAACGTCTATAGTAGATGTGCGGCGGTATCCTCGCCACTATATAACGACAATGTACACTGCACATCGTCATGTTTGGCTTCGTCCCGTGTGTGTTTAAGCCTCCTAGATATAAAATAACCGATTCAGAAACTATCGATGTCATCACTGTGCAGCACTCTCGTAGGTCTTAACATTTTTGCTTTTATATGTTGCAGACAGTGATGGATTATTTGACATCATTACCCACAGAGATGTTGTTGTACTTGGCTAAGTACCTGACGGGCTATGATATAGTGAAGGTAACAAACGCCCGTACAAAATATTGAAGAATGAAATACCGAAGAGTGTATTAGTAGTGAGGTTAGACGGTATATGTCCGGTAGATGGAGCAGATACAATATTTTCATTGCACGATTAGTTCCCACAATCCATAATAGATCCAGCCTACAGGCTAGTCATAACACTTCATATCGACATGGCATGTTTTAATTGTGAGTACCTGGAGAACCATCTGAAACAGTTCTCATGTGAGTTGGGGATGGAAATGAAAAAAGCTAGCTATTGTAAAAGCCCGGTGGGATCCTGTCTCGCAACAACTGTATTACAGAAATAAAGTTCGAGTGTTTGTACTGTTTGGACCCGGTTCATAAAGGCGTTACTGTGGATGTATTAAAGTAGATGATGACATACATATTCAGGTAACACCGTCGCAGGGTTAGAGAGCTATGTGTGAGCAGTACGCCCGAGTCCGTCGTGTTTGTTCTTCTCACTTTCATATTATTTTGTTTTTTCATTTCTTCGTTGTTTTTATGTATTTTTATGATTTTTCATGTTGTTACTCATAGCATCTTGTTACATTTTAACGCTTCATAACTTTTTATTCCATAAATTAAGAGACGCAAGCTCGGCTCCTAACCAATACATTTTGTTATCATTACTGGTAGATTTCAACACTTTCATGATCGCTGTCTAGCAGAGTCGCCTGGAGACACGGACTCGTAGCCGGCTCCTGATATTAACGACAATCCTCTTTTAGCACCGGACGCACGCAGGTAAATGATCAATTATCGGGATAAGAGTAATTATGATGTTTGAGACACGGCATATGATCTTGTATTTCTTTGGACACTTGAATCTCAGCAGGTAAGTAATGGTATACATCGTATACTCGCCTTCCAAATTCCGCAGCCATCGTTGTAGCACTTACATGTTCCAATATGGTTTTGTCCGGCAGTGAAAGATCATCGATAGTACATTACTTTCTAGCTATTTGCTCATCAGCACAACGTTACGGAGGATGCACGCGCCGCTTCTCTTGGACACAATAGTGTGAGCCGTGCATTGAACTGCTTGTGATAGGCCTCTGTATATACTTTCATTTAACATGCGTAGGCTCAGACATTTATAACTAGTCTCCAAATCGTATGGGTGCGGTTCATGGCGGTAACATCGGCTGTTAAATTTCTTTTAGCATTTCCCGATTTTCCGCTCCTTTAACGTATATCCGTCTAGGTTATAATTGTTTTATACATGCCGTTATGTCGGTATATGGGAAGCCGTGCCATCTGTGTCCAGATTTCCAAGGAATATGATGGTAGTTGTTCTGAGTTCACGTATTAACGTCCACAATTTTTTCCAATAACGTTTCCCGCAGGTACGGTGGGGAATAGATGACGTGAAATAAAAAGTGGTGTATGCTGTCCATTCCGTTTCGCGTCCATGTATAGACTCTAGATTAATAACGGCAGCCTCATTACATTTTGGCATGTCCGGTAGATTATCTCTATCGAAGACTCCTCGGAAATAGGACACGTGCAAACGTCGGGCGTACTTTTCAATGTCCACGTTACTTAGTGGTCGATTCGTAGGAACTTGGCTAATGAAGAAAAAACTCCCCCTCCCCCCCCCCCCCCCGCGACTGAGGTGTTATGTAAAGCCATATTCGGATATTTAGCTTATTAACACATCTGAACGGACTATAATATTCTGTGTGTATCGAAAGGCTTTGTATCAGCCGAAATACGTTCTATTGGAACAGCTATTCCGCGATATACCCAAAATTGGTTACTTCACATTTAGCAATGAGAAGGACGTGTCTTTACCAGATGACATTAAACCTAACTCGGTGTTAGTATTTGACGATGTAGCTCTGGATGGTGATCAGGTGATAATTAAACGTTACTATTCAATGGGAAGACATAAAAATATCGATTGCTTCTCTCTGTGCCAGACGTATATGAAAATTCTGAAGCACTTAATCAGGGATAATGCTAACGTTATTTTTTGCTCAGGACAACTTCAATACGCAACACGTTCACCACGAGCATGAGAACGGTGCATGTTCGCCCAAGACTTTTCAAGATATGTGTCGGCTATGTTGGAAAGATCGGTACTTAATGCTCGATAAGGAAATACATATAAATAGCGGACGTCTCCGGTGTAGGTTTGACAGATTTCTCGTTGCGGACTAAGTCGTGATAGATCGAATTAACCGCGAAATACAATTCAAGACCGAACTGGATAGATTGCGATCGGATATCTAGAATAAGTATCAACAGTTTAAGAATGAGCGTGAGGCTCTTAGCCAGACTTCCGAGTTTAGCGCTAGAACCGCTGGCTAAGCCCCTAACAGACATCCGCGCGTTTACACAGCAGCACAAGCAGCAGCAGCAGCCATAGCAGAAGCCGAGTATAAAGAGAGAAAAGGTAGGCTTCCCTGAGCAGTTAACATCTAGCTTGAAGGTAAAGGCTGAGCTTGATGATGATGCTGCTGACGCGTCGTGGCCCGTTGTGAGTTGGAAGGAAAATTACAAAAAGGTTCTCACGGAGAAAGATAAGTATCAAAAGGAACAGAATACTCTTCCCGCCGTACAGAAATGGGTGGAAGCTGTGTCTACTTCCTTTCAAAAGAAGTATTTAACAAAGGACACATTCCAACGATGGAAGGATATGGATTTAAACGACTAGAAGAAGAACGTATACAATATACTTAAAGCTCTGAACGATAGTGTGGTGCTTTTGGGTGGAAAAGGGGTTGCTTGTTTTCCAATATTGTTAGAATCAAAAGTTCCAGTGGATGGCGGAAATTTCTTACGACCTCCCCAACTCTCGATTTTGAGAAGCAACACTTATTAAATTTTAAGTGTCCTTTAATTCGGGGCGGTTGAAAGCTGGGCTAGAGGTCTGGGATCGAACATCAACTTCGACAGCATAATTTTGATCGCAAAATTGGAATTGAGAAATAGGCTAATTGAGACAGACGGTAACTTAGAGCTGCAAGGCAGAAAGAGGGAGGTGAAATGAAAAATGTCAGTAAAAGTGCGAATTAGTTGATGCGTAAAAATGAATAAAGCTCTTTTACAAGTTTGGCGAAAACACGATGAAAAAATATGATCAAATAATAAGTAATCAATAAACATTAAATAAACGTCTTAACCGATAAACATCAAAGTGAAATATATCGCGCTGGTAACGTCTTTTTTCGCCACGAGGCATCCTGTATCTTTAGTAAAAAGAAAAAATATTAAAGTAAAATGTACAGTAAAAGTACAAAGGGCACATACTGGTATATACAGACAAATTTGTGTAATCAGAATCTGAGGGAAACTTCAGTTTACAAATCTCCTTTAGATCCAGACACTGCGTATAATTATCTCGTTTGTCTTTACACTAAGATGTATTTTTACTTTCTCTTTTTAAGTACTAAAAATATGGAACATATTCCTTCAAAAAGATGTTACTAGCGCGCATATTTTATTTAATGCTCATTCTTATACCGTTTATTTATATTTGTAATACGATCGCGTAGACTATAATGTATTCATAGAAAAATAAATTCCAGTATAATCAGGTTCGGGTTTCTATTTGGGCGCTGTTAAAATCCCTGAAATCCTAAGAAAGTATCATCTATGTAAGGATATAATGGAAACTGAAACAGTGAGTTGAAACAGAGTTTTTGTGTAACTCAGAAAATAACTTAATTAAAAATTTTTCCCTCTTAGTTACCTATTTCAACTACCGTTATGCATGGTTTCTAGATCGAGAGTTGTAAAGGGTGCGTTGATTTACAGTATACCCTGATGACCAACTCGATCAAATGATTCATTTCTGTTCATTTATTAATGAAGTATATTAATCGACTGAATAGGCCGATGTTATCAATAACGCAGTTCGATTTATTCCGTGCAAATTCGCTTTTGTTTGTTTTTTTACGTTTTCTTTTGGAAGTGCGCAATTTGCTTGCGAACATTTTGTTATGATAACTCGGAAATGTTTTCAATGTCTACGACCACGTTGCTAACCGATGCAAAAGCGGAGCAAGATGAGCTAAATGTGGGAATATCGACCACAGTGTGTCGAAGAACATCGTAACGGTCTCCTGTCCGGAGAAGAAAAAACAAACACATCGATCAATGAATCGATGGCCAATATCACAGTTTAGGTTTTTAAGAAGCGTTATTACAGACTTTCCTGAAATCCATCTGCAGAAACATTTATGTTCGAACGTTGACAGATTTTAACGATTGTCCGCCCTTAAAATTTTCTACGAAGAAACTAGTATTTTAAACCAAAACCAATCTTAAAGAAGAAGAAAGGTGTCACCGATTGGAAACAGTGAATATGATATAAAGATGAACCCTCAAAAAGATCTGTTTCGTTTTTTGTTTTCAACCAATAAAGAACATCTTGTAAACCAGCTTCGAAAACAAAAAAAAAAAAAAAAAAAAAAACCAAAAAAAAAAAACGAAAACCGACGCAGTACCTGAACAACATTTGATAACTCTACTAATTAATAGTGCTCCATAGCATTCTTAACAAATTTGCATAAATATAAAGCCCTAGCCGAAATACATTATGTTAAAAAAGAGATTAGATCTCAAAACAAAGAATTCAGGACAAAAAGTTCCGAAGACTAATCCTAATATTAAGAAGTAAACATCTCTCGATAGAATTATCCTTATTTATTTTGTTTTTTTTTTTAAAGGTGTGTATGAGGGTTTTCATGTGCCATGTTTAACTGCTGGGGCTATTACAGCACATGGAGCCTACTTCAGGGGGATTAAACGCGATAATACAGACCGCTGCTCCGCATGAAAGCTAATACAGCTGCGTCCGTGGACGGTGAATTTAACAGTATTTTAGAACTAGAGGAGGTGGTAAAGTGAATGGATCGTGATATTGCAAATGAGGAACATTCGAGAAGTAGGTGAGAGGTGGATAAGGCGCTCGATTGACTACAAAGTGGGCATACATTTGGGCGCACCTAGCTCGTGAATATGTAGCTGTGCGAGAGGGTTGTATGTCCTATTCGGAGACAATTCGGGACAGAAAAATCTTTGCGGGAAACTCCGTCTGTGGGCCACCAAGGCGGTTGTTTTTATGCTTCGGAGAAACGTACTTGAAGATCTCCATTCCGGTTGCCATTCTTCTCCAGTTTGCTGCATAAACAAATTAGCTAATGTACGGGGAAGAGGGGGATTATGTGACATTTATTAAATATTACTTTGCTGATAAAATTATTTGATTTCTTTTTTTTCTTTTCGATTTCTTTTGTATTATTTTCTATTTAGTTTGCTTTTCACAGTTATTCTCGCGCTTTAATCTTTCTTTTTTCTTCTCTATTTAAATACTTAGAATGCTTCATCATTCCTGACATATACGGTCTAGGTGTTTTTGTACGCATCAAGGAGGGAATTTAATTCAGTTTAAGCAATTATAGCCTATCCCGTTTATAATAAAACTAACAACATCGCGGATATTTAAAGATAATCAACTAACTAGGTCTATTTGTAAGGAAGCGTCCGATAATTTTATCAGATAAATCATTAACAATCGCTATTTTTCACAAGACTTTTCGATTTACAGGGTAATATATATATATATAAGTATAAATAGGAAGAATATAAGCATTAAACCCCGCGTTAAATATGTAGGCTTATATTTGAATGCTAGGCTTACTCCGCGACTAACCGTCATACAAATTCTATTTAACCATGTTATTAAAATTCTTAACTCACTTAAATCCGTTTCTGATAGCACTTGGGAAAGTGATGCAACAGTCTCAGAACTTTCTTTTAATTTTTTTTTTTTTTTCGTTTCAAATTGAATTATGGATCAATATTTCATAGTTTGGTATTTAAAATGGAGATGGTAGCCTGGTACGAAAGTCCTTGGTTACCAAACCGGAAGTATCATAGGTTTTCGTGAGTTTTAAAGTCGCTCCTACGTTTACTCAGACTGAAATAGTTGCATACCAGAGAAATCTGAAAAGTAAAGGTAGCCGGAAGAGAATGGAACTGGCCCCAATGTTTTTTTTTTCAGATCCGTTAGACTCAGTACCATTATGAAAAGTTTAAATTCGTAATCCGCGATACCTTATCAGGGAAATGGGACTTATTTTACTTTATTTTACCACATCTAAAATAGACCTTAAGAAGCTTGTAACACTATAAAATATTGCGGCAAAACCAGTCAGAGTAATGCTCGGTTGTCGCTTGTATCCGCAGGCATAGACTAAGAGAATTATCCTTTCGGATTTAAGAAGAAATCTTTCGCCCGAAGTTAACTACGCCCGGATTTATTCGATGCGTTGACGGAGATTCGTTAAGTCCAAAATATCACCGTTGGTCAAAAAAACACTCTTGTATGTCGGCTCTTTTACACAACCGTCTCCTTATTTTTTTATTAATTTAACATTAAATATCAATACAGAGTTGAATAGTCAATTAAAGAACATTCAGCTTGTTTCGTTAGTCGCCAACTGATGGTTCGTGGATGTAGTTAAAAGACGATAGCCGGATTTTACTTCATACAATATTCTTTTCCGTTTTTAAAAACTAATTCAGAGTAGTTCCTATGAAAGAAAATCATTCTTTTTTTTCTCGTCATCTTGGTCCTCCTCGTCCCCATATAACCCATAGGAAAAAGTAAACACTCATCTATTGGTGAATTTAAGATTTACGAAAAGATTTCGTAACGTACTTTGCGAAATATTAAAGAGGTTTATTGTACTTTGATTATCAAGTAGAAGTGTTCTTCGAGCCGAAAAAAAGGCAAAGCGATTATCTAGCGCGGGAAACACGTAAGCTACTGCAAACGTCGTTTAAAATGACGAGAGATTTCAGCTTTCTTCTACGGTAACTGCGTTGTCCCGGCCAAGCTGATTACTTTCAGCGGGCTCATTCTTCGCCCCCTTAAGATGAAATTTAGGACACAATATAATTCATGGTAATTAAGTACAATTTGCGTAAATTATATACACTTGTAAATAGCTTTGCTTTCTTGCTATAATGAAATCAAGGTTGATCCGCAGCCTGAGATGAAATTTACGAAAAAAGTGTAGCATCATTTAATAGCATTTTATGTAAGTTGTTTAATACGTGTACACTCCCCTCTGCCACCATACAAAAAAAAAAAAAATTCGCAAAAAACTACCGTTGCTTTATGATTACATACAGCATGGACTTGTGCGTTAAAACTCAGGAACTTGTTACCGTTTTTACCACTGCAACAAAAATAACTTTCGCATTGCATAAATTCCAAAAATTTGAAAAATCTTGCGGTACTATCTCTATTCTTGGTTTGGTACTTCAAAAATTAGCTCAATATTTAATTGTTTACTCATTCGTTATGTTTCTTATTTTTTCGGTTTTTAGGATTCCATACACAATAAGATGGTTCAGAAACGGCAAAAAAAAATATCGCATAAAAATCAGTAACTCACGAACAGTTCGACTTATAAACTTCAAATTTGGCACGTGAATTACAATTAAAAGTCTCTATAAAACAATCTATAACTTCAAGATAACCGATTACCCTGGGCGGCGAAAACCCCCAAAAACCGTCAAGAATATATAATATGGTACGTAAAACGACCTCAAAAATCCCTTTAAAAAATCATAACTCATCACCCGACAAACCTATAAAGTTGAAATTCAGAATATAAACTAAAATGCAGGAGTCCTTTTATAAAATCAAAAAATTACGGTACAAAAATTATGTAAAATCACCCGAAAGTTCAAAAAAGCGCGAAAAACGTCCTCTACTAGCGCCGCGAGTATTACGGTTAAAAATTTTGAACGCGGTTAAAAATATGCGCATCCCCGTATATACATATCTCTAGTTCGGAACATCCGGATTTCCAGCTTTAAAATTAGACCCTTGGGACGCCGAAAGCACGAAATTTTAGAAAAAAATATTTTTTTTTCCCGGGCTTCTGACATATTGATTAGAACGGTTGCTCTATTTGTCACGAACGAAACCGTATTTCATTTTCTTGGAAACATTCAAAGTTGCCGAACAGTTGAAAAAGACACGAGAACTGATTGTATCCCTCTTTTTGTGACGTGAGTATTATAGCTATAAATTTGGAACAAAGTGGAAAATATGCGCATTGCCATATATTTTTCGATGTTCTTGCCAGTCAACCGTCTGAGCACAGGACATACGTCTCTTTCCCACGACTTTCCCCACCGGCAAGCCCCGAAGCCAAGTACCTGCTTACTTTGCTCTTCCGATAAATACCCATCAGTCTGGCACGTCTTGCTTAAATACACGCTTCTTGATCGGCTACGACATGGCTACATCACTGACAGACATCCTCTCAAATACTTCTGCCGCTGAGATCAGGTTCATGACTTTCGTTCTACCGGGGCGAGTGGTTTAATTGAAAATTCGGGCTGCATGTATTGGGATAGCCTAGTTAGTTACAGGAAGTGCGTGGAGTAACCTCCTAACACTTGAAAAAAATTTAAAAAAAAGTATTTGATGTGTAGCGCTCCAAGATTTTCCTTAATTATATTATTGAAATTTTAAGTTAAAATTTCGATGAAACTGTTTTTAAATCTGCATTACTTTTTAACCATTCACGAAAAGTACGCTAATTACATATGTATATATATATATTAATGATACTTCCATTTTTACGCCAAATCTGGGTGGCTACTCAAATATAAATTTTAAATTCCCGCTTTTCCCAGTCCAAATCCTCCCGATTTCCTAATTACTAGAATTGTAGAGAAAGGAGAATAGGATTTTTTTGCTACTGTTGATAATATTAGAATTAGCAAAAAATTAATTTACGGTTTGCGTACGAAGTTTTAGCGCTGCTTGTTTATTCTATATTATAAGCGCGCAGTTGATACGATAAATGAATAAATAACGTGATTTCGGCAACTCAGAAAAGTAACGTGATTTCTAAACAACGCAAAAACGTATTGCCCATCATTAGTCATGACGCTGTACTCTACAGACTTAAGTATACTATTATTGTATTCATTTTCTATTTTATAATTGTGGCAGATAGAATGATAGATTCGTCTATAGTAGGATTTTCATATTACCCCCGATGCAAGAATGGCACAGGCATTATACATCTATAGTCGGTTCTCAAAATAACAGACTAGCTAGTGACTAGGTACCAAATGCGACCCGTAATTGAAACTAGCAGCAAATCCAGCAATTTTATGAACATTTTAGGCGATCAAAGAACTTATAATTATTAATAGACAATACAAATCTGGTACTCAGTTAAAAGTTGGAAAATTTTTCCGGCCAGTTGTACGTTAGTAAGAAATTATATAAGTTTTCTTTCTTCAAGTTTTCGATGAACATTTTATAGCGTATTCAATTCGTGTAAATATAGTTCTTGCAACTTTCTAGATTGAAGTGTAAAAATTAAAGTTTAAAATTTTGAAGTGTGGCGCCAATTCACACGCAATGGATCCTATTTTATTGTTGCTAACAAATGCATATACAAGGCTGGTGATAACAACTAGAAATTCAAACTGCTTTAAACCCACCTTAATTAGGATAAAATAAATACCGATTTTATTTACCTTTCTTGCAGATTCTAAAGCAGCTAGAACTTTATTAACTTTTTGAAAATTATTCCCATAAAAACAGAGCAGCTGACAGCCACGTTCCCCGTTAGTTCTAGTGCTAGTGGTTTTTCTTCTATTATCCGTTTATAAAAACTTCTACTCGCGTAAGAGCTTTCAAAAAACCGGTACTAACAACCTTGCCAGCTTTCTGGCATGTTTAGCTGCAGTAAATGGTCGTCTCATAGGCAGATTCCCCTCCCAAAGTCTTTGCTCTCTCTCTCTCTCTCTCTTATCGTTCTCATCGTGACTTTTGGACTGATCTCTATCCGTCTCTTTTCTACAACCCTAACCTCTTCTACCTTCCCCTGCGATCCTTTCCAACCCCTCCTTCCTGGTTTAATAATTTTCTCTGCATCAGCCATTTTGCTAGTTCTTCCATAGTTCGCTTCGTCTTTGCTTTAATCATAGTCTGCTATCTGCTTCTTTCTTTCGTTTTGATATTGTTCAGTTTCCTTTGTGTCCCCTTCATCCTCTTATCTTAAATTTGACCTGTAATGCAAATTACGTTCTATTCGAATGCTCTTGTATTTCCTTGGAACGCGCAGTCCTTTATTCCAATTTGCTTGGCCTTGGCCTCCCGATTCTTTACTGTGCTCACAATATTCTTATTTTTCATCTCCTTTTATTGTTCCTGTGTTGTCTGCCTTCATTTCTTCTATCTCTAACCGCTTCTTGATATAACCTACCACTTCTTACGTTTTATCATTCTGTTAGTCCTTTCCGTTGGGTACCTGTGTTAACGCGCTTCCCTCCCAAAAAAATAGCTTTCAAAAACATGTTTTCCCCACGATTTACTAATTTACATTTCGAAACATATCTTGTATTCGTTTTATAATTCGATTCAGGCCATGTGGGCTGCACCTTTAATATGACCCAAATTAGGATAAAATAATCGTAAATTTTTTCCAACTTTAATCATATACGGGGGCAGTATCTGTTGTTGAAATTCTTTCTTGAAATAATTCGTTTTCAAAAAATTTCAAATTCTCATTAACAAATCGACCGGTTGTTTCATGATTTGTTTTTTGTAATAGTTGCTTATAGGCCATTAAAAAATTTCTGGGGGCAGTCCTTTTCTAACCGGCCAGTTAATAAATTTGCTATATGAAATTTTCTCGAGTCTGTAATTCCATCTAACAACATATATATTAATGGCTATGCCATTTTTACGCCAGTGGTGAAAAGTATCCTGTCACGAAATTTGTTCCAATAAATGTCACAATCTTATGTATTGAAATATGTAACGAAAATGTACCGAAAAAATGTTGTCGAACAGCGTAGCCAATGAAAAAGTTTACTCTTCTATAAGAATTATAGAAGAACTAAACCTGTGGGGGGGGGGCTTGTCTCCTGCCGAGTACCGAAGGGCCGAGTTTATATATATATATATATATATATATATTATTATTATTATTATTATTATTCGTCAGCCGATCAATCAATATTTCATGGTTAGTCTCTCCTTGAATTGAATTCCAGATTAGGTGATCCGTTGTCCCTTCCATCCTCCTATCTTAAATTTGACCTGTGATGTAAATCACCTCCTATTCGAATGCTCATCTATCTCCTCAGAACGCGCAGTCCTTTATTCTAATTTGCTTGGCCTTACCCCTTACTGTGCCCACTACATTCTTGCTTTTCCTTCTCTTTCTGTTGTTTTATTTCTTCTGTTTCTAATCGCTTCCAGATTTAACTTTAAAGTCCCTACGTTTCATTATATGTTAATTCTTTGTGCTGGGTAAATGTCCTGAGTTGACGTGCCCAATGGAAAAAAAAAAAAAAAAATTGTTCATCCACTATTTTTCGCCATTTCTGCCAGTCTTGGACAATTCTGGTCCAGGTGACCCCCAGTCTTCGTCTACATTCATAGTACCACCCCAAGTGCGGTCGTTTCCGGGGTCTTTTTATTCCTCTTGAGCACCAATTTAAAATTCTTGTTGTCTATCTTTGGTCTATTCTTCTCGCTGTACTCATATGTCTAGCCTATTGTCATTTTATTTTATTTATTTTTTCTATTATATCTGTTACTCCTGTTTTATCACGAATCCACTCTACCGTTTTTCGGTCTTTTTTAGTAATTGATAGCGTACATCTCCCCATCAACCTTTGAGCTACTTGTAACCTGTATTTAAAATTCTTGGTTAGTATCCATGTTTCGTATATATGTATATATATATATATATATATAATATATGTATTCATACACACATGTTTATTTTTGATGGTCTCTCTAATTTTTCCGGAATCTTTTAGGAACCTTGGTATATAATTTTTTCTTAGTGTACTTTCAGAGATGGGTATAGTGTATTTTGAGTGTATTGCCCTAAAAAATTATTAAATGGTTTGGATGACAGTATATATTTAATGGAATATCTGAAGCTACCAATGCATAGCAAAATTTTTTAAGGAAACTACTTTTTTTTTTCGTTATGTTACAAGACGTTAATAGACACCTTGTTTCTTCTTTTTCTTATCTATTTTTAGAGCGTAGAATCTCATATGAAAAGCTAAAAAAAATTAATTTAAAATTAATATTAATATTGGTTAAATGATTTTTTAGTATTTTAAATTTTATCGTAATCAAATATTTGTTTGATTTTTTCCCCCGATGTACCCGCTATTTTTGTAATAAAAATAATTTTAACTGTAAAAATAAAGGCTTGTTTTAAAAAATGTCAAAACTTACATCTAATATGTACGTCTAATTGTGATTATTTTCTAGTATAACTGATGTTGTTGCAGCGAAAACAATAAATTAATCTACAAAGAAATTTTGGAGCACACAAATTGCGTACCTTTTCCGACATTTTGAAATACAGAAATGCAAAAAAACGTCTGACAAGCGTAAATTTTGTTTATAAAAAGCGAGCAACAGCGGAAATAGGACAAATTAACTGTAGTTTGGATAAAAGAGAAAAATCGTGTTTAGGCTAGCGTTTTGTTCTGTTTAAAGTTTCCGAATGTAAAAAACGACCATTAGATAGATTATGTTTTTTCGAACGTGCAAAATCGTGCAATATGAAAGCAACTTTTATATTATTATCCAGATGACAAAGAACGCGTGAAGATATTGAATCAGATTTATTTAGAAATGAAGCAAAAAAAATGTGCCGTATCACAGAACTCTAATAATAATAAACGTTTGCAGTAATTCTGGAAATAATAACCTTCTTATTAATTTTAAATAGTTTTTTAGGTACTTTATTGTGAGGAAAATAAACGGGCTATATATACTAACAGAGAAGCTATTAACTGCACAGTATAGTTACAGAATTTTTTAAAATGATGGATAAATTGTGTATAGTATGTTTTAATAAATTGGGCACTAATATATGTAGTCACTCCACCGCCTCTATTGTTTTTGTCTTTTCTATGTACTTGAAATCCAGCGCAATTGATGATTTAATTTTACTTAAACGTATAATTTAATATCTCTTTCATACACAAAATTATTTAATTCAGTTTTCTATTCGTAATGGGGAGAATTCGCATTTCATGCAGTTTTTTTTTTAAAGTTAAGCGAATTAATTAGCAGAGAAGTATTTAATAATTGTGTCGATTATTATTGCTATGTTCGCACAGGAGTCATTAGAGCTTGTTAGCTTTCTGAATATGTCATAAATAAATTACGGACACAACTGTGTTAGAAGGAAATTATACATATTTGCTTAAAGTTTCCGACAGCTTACACTGACCTTCATCAGAAGGTGTTAAGTAATTTATCTACATTTAAACGTTTTATATATGAAGGTGTAGTATTTCAAAAAAATTAAACACGGTATCTGTTTTTGCTGCAATATTAGTCTGATTTAACGGAACACTAGTACACAGGAACTTTAAAACTGATTGATTTAACTTGATTAATATTTACATTACTTGGATTATCTTTAATTTAGGATTGAAACTGAAGTTTATTATTTAAATTGTTTACAAAAAATGGAACAATATTTAGAATTCATCGAGTGTACTCGTCACATAAAAAAAAACAAAAAAAAACATACGCGACGAACGTATATAACCTCTTTTTTTTCCCAAGTCGGTAAAAATTAAAATATAACAAATATTACATAAAATTAGGACATTTTTTGGGACACTTTTTGGGAATTTTTTGGGACATTTTTTTTTTATAGAGGCCGACCTAAGAGTTAACTTGTAATTAATATAAACTCGGCCATTCGTGCCTCGCAAGGGAATCCGACCTTTGACCTCGCTTGGGGACACCGCCAGATCTTCAGCTTTATAAATTTTATACTTTGCACAGAACGGAGAAAGTTGACGGCGTCATTTCCGACTGCGCGACAAAATAAAAAGAAAAGACTATATAATATCACATTTTGGGACAAATTTTTGTGCAAAAACAAATAGTGGTGGTCCGGCTAATAATAACGCTGTCATTAAAAAAGTAAGTCCCATAGGTCGTCGGGGATTGTGAAGTTAAGGTTCACAGTGTACTAAGCCCAACGCCACTAATGCGAGTAGGGGGCTAGTTTCCCTTTCTTTCGGCCGCCTTTAATTTCCCAGATTTTCATGGTACCTAGTTATTTCAGGCTGGGTAAACCTGGGAGCGACTTGGATCCGGAACGAGACAAGTCTCGAACCTGTGACTACTGATTTGGTACCCAAGCACCTTAACCACTAGGTTACCGTGCTACCCTATGTATATATTAATTACAACGTAATTCTTAGGCTACGCGCCATTAGACAAAATGTCCTAATTGTATGTAACGTTTGTTATATTTTATAGGGTTATTTAAAAATGTCACAATTTTGTGTAACGAAATATGTAACGAAAAATGTAACGAAAAATGTAACGAAAAAATGTTTTAATTTCATATAATGAAAGTTAAATGTTAGGATAGGACTTTTGTGATTATGTTATTTTTTTTGTGTTGATGCCAGTAAGAATTACGTTGTAAATTTTGATAATTTTATACAAAGTATAGAAGAGGAAGAGACACAAATGTAAGCAAGAGGGGTCAAGAGGCACAGACCCTTGGGAGGCTAAAATGGCCGAGTATATATGTATAGTATATATATAGTATATATAGTGTATATATATATATATATATATATATATATATATATAATGTACATATATATACGTATATATATATAATCCATATTTAGGAAGTTTACTACTATAAATTTTTGATCTTAATAAAATCGTTCTTTTTCCGCATATTTAACATCGATGAAGTATATGTAAAAATCTATATAATAATATTAATAACTAATCGAGTAGGACTGAAATCATTAAAAAAGAATACGTTATCATTGTGATTGAACGGTTCAAAATTACGTATATTATACAATTGAGATTTGCGGTTTTAAATTTTTTACAGACATTCTTTAATCCCATAAATCAAAAATGATGGAACGAGAAATGAAGTATAAAAATCTGTTACTGTTAAATTTGTTTCGTATTGGCAAAAAATGATTTATTTGTCTTTATATTTTATTTTAAAATGTCACTTTTAAAAACTACAGCCCTTTATCGTTTAATAGAAAACAATCAGCGAATGGAACATTTCGTAGTGCGTTATTACATTTATTTAATTAATTAAATAATCGGTAAACGTTCTATCGGGTCAAAGAGCATAGTGTAATCCGTGGTTGAAATTTAGGTTGATTTTCGTACAAATTCGCAATTTTCCGGAATGAATTTGGAATAAGCTAGGATTTTGTTTTCAGTTTTGTTTGCGCTTTTGTTTTTTGCGCCTCTGCACGCCTACATGAATCCTTAGTCGGACAGCAAACAGGCTGATTTTCGAAAGAATTAGGATGAAGAAGGCCTTTTGCAATTACCGTAATGAGCTATTTGCCTTACGGAAGAGTAGAGCACGCTGCGTGCCATCAAGAGTCAAATGTAATCGAATGAAGAAATATAGCGAACCTGCCGCTAGCAGGACGGGGTCCAGCCGAAACGTTTTCTCTTTCTCTTTCCGCAGAAATTGGCCAAGCCGGGGCATCTTTAATTTTGAAGGATTTCCATTTGCCTTCGTAATGATTTCCGATACGGCGTCGTAGGTCGGCGTCATTGCGTTGGCGTGTAAGCGTGTATTAGCGTGTTCGCGTGTAAGCGTGTATTAGCGGGTTCGCGTGTAAGCGTGCATTAGCGTGTCAGCGTGTGTACGTGCCGGCAAAACCGCTGATATTCGAAAGGCCGTCGTAGAACCGGACTATTTCGCTATTTCACTCGACAGGCCGCTAGATCGATTAATCCAGCGAGCCGCGAGCGTGGCGCGGATAGTTGGCCTGTTAAAATATTTATCCTTCCGATTGTAGAACAGTTAACGATTGTTCGCTATTTAATATTATTAACAACGCGCTTCCGTACACGACTGGCTCGTTTGTTATTTCGGCATTAGTACGGCAAGTCTGGCCGCGCTTGTGAAATCGGCGACGCGACTACGGTTTATCGGGAGACAGTGCGGGACCGCTCCGGTTATTTCGGTGCGTACCGTTTGCGAAGAACTAGCTGAGAACTAGTCCGACTGCGCACAGTCCTATTCTAGAGTTCGGAAAAGGGTTTAGTTGTAATATGTGTACTATTATAGTATATTGATTGCGGCAAGCGATTGTCGTTCCAGCGACCAACGTCAGTCCAACCCCCGAACGCCGTTCGCCGTTCGCGCGCCCGTTCTAAAATTCTCTCGAAGCGCTCCATTCCGACTCAGTACTCCGGCGGTTCTCAAATGGTTTGGACGGTTCGGATGTGCCCTGCGTCGTCGCGACCATTCCGATTTGATTTATCGTTATCGCTAAATGTTAGTGGTGACGCGATCAAGTTGATGCCGATAGGAAGATCGTCGTTGCTCGTTCTTATCGATAGTTTCCCAACCGATAAATTGTCGAGCCTCGATATTAACGTTGCACCCTAAATATTGCTCGAATTTGATAAGATTCACGATAGAACGAGAGAAAATATCGTTATTATTGAACGTTTCCGCTGCGATCAGTCGACTGTCAATCAGTCAACGGTTTCCAACTGGATAATCCGGTGAGTACAGTTAAGTTTTCCTCTTCCCGCTTTTCCTTTTATATTATTTTCGTTTCAGTTAAATGTATTTTCTCGTAAGTCTGACGACGAAATAGTCAGTGGATCGGTTTCGGTCATGATCTCCGATTTCTCTATTTTGTCCGATAGGCGTACGTAAATGTTCAGAAACTAAAAAATCGTCTTTGTTTTTTTTTTTTTTTATTTATTTCTTTGTCTTATTTGGCCTTTTTTAAGGAAAGAAAAAAGCTCAACGAAATAAACGGGAAAGAACAAAAAACCATCTTTACGGTTTGATAGGAAAACGGTTTTGTTGATATCTTACGGAACAGCGGTGCCGGAACGATAATAATATTAAACTAGATACGGTCCTTAACCGGGTAAAGTAAAATAACCGGCAGACCATTATATACAACCGGTTGTTTAAACTTGCGGACGGTCCGTTGCCGATGAACACAGAAAGAATCCAGTTTTTCATTATCAGCTCCAAAACCAGTTACGAAAGAATTCGTCTGAAGTTCGCTGGACACAACAAACTGCGTACATCCGTTAAGTAGTAGATAATTAAAACTGCTCGAAATTTATTGACGAAAAGGAAATCGTGCCTTAAAAGGTCGATTTATACCAACTGTTTAAAAGCATTAAAAATAAACAGATTTATGTAGTTATTATGAGGGTCACTTTTTAACAATACTAGTAAAAACTAATAGCAAACGTAAATAAAATCCATTATTAATGTAGCAAACGAATTTTTTTCGAGTTTACCCAATTATTAATCCAAGAGGGGCTTAAGTTCTCTGCCGTATTCACATGTCCTTTGACTGATAATCGGCTAGTACCAACATAAGCGAGTTGCCGGTATTAAATTCTAATAAAAATTCCTTACTTACATTTGTTATAAGTTTATAATAATAGTATTTAAACAAGAGTTTTATATTTAGCCAATAGAGCGTTATTTTTTGTTTATTTTTTTTTTTTTTTTTTTTTTTTTGGAACTCTAACCTTCGCTATTTCTAGTCTAGCAGTCATTATACATATACATATATTAATTACAATGTAATTCTTAGGCCGGCCTCCATTAGAAAAAGTGTTCCAGTTTTATGTAACGAAAAATGTCCCAATTTTATGTAACGTTTGTTATATTTTAATTTTTACTGACTTCACAAAAAAAAGAGGTTATAATATACGTTCGTCGCGTATGTTTTTTTGTTTTTTTTGTTTTTTTTTATGTTTGTTCGGGCATAACTCATATTTATATAGACCAATTTTATTGATTCTTTGCCCATTAGAAAGGATATCATTCAACTTAGGTAATAATGATGAACATTGGTGAACATAAATTGACTGTTCGTCAAAAAACGTGAAAAAATGTGATCGCTTTGGATAACTTTTTTTCTTCTTACTATTGTTCATTGGTATAACAGCGATCGTTGACACTTAGAATGCTATCAAACGCTTCAAACGTTTCTACATCTGTCGTTTTCGAACTAAAAGGCGTATCGTACCATGTATAAATGTGGAAAATTCTTCGCTATTGCACAGTTCGTCATCCCGTTTTCGTTTCCCACAATTCACGTTTGCGTTCGGTGGTGGTTTTCGTTTTTGGAAACACATAATGAATATATTTCTTATTACTGTGCAGGTTGATGAATAGGAAGTCCCACCATAATATGGAGAAGCATGTAGATACAATACTGCTAATTTAGTAATAACATGGAAACGTCAAAAAAGTATACTTTATACGTGTTGTAGTATGTTATGTTGTTTCGGTAGATTAATAAAATTTGTGGTATAAATTATTGGTTTTTTTTTGGGGTTTTGTTTTATCATATAAAATTTGTACATTTTTTCGTTATATAATCTAATGGGGACCGGAATAAGAATTACTTTGTAAATTTTAATCATTTTATACAAAGTATAGAAGAGAAAGAGGCAGAATTGTAATCAAGAGGGGTCAAGGTCAAAATGACCGAGTTTTTATATATATATGTATATATATAATATATATATTAATAACTACGTTATTGTTAGCCCGAGGTATTCCACATTTTTTGTCCTATGATTATGTTCCATTACCTTATAAAAGGTAACAAATGTTGAATGCTGTGATTACTACGATTTTAAATAAATAAAAAACAGGAAGAATAACGTAGTCGAAAACAATTTTTCTAAAAAAATTTAAAAGAAAAAAGATTAGTAATCAAGGGGCTTGCCTCCTATCGATACCCGAAGGCTGAGTTATATATTTTGTATATATTAACCCTATCCGACACCTTTCTGAATCTCAGATAATGTGGTCTTTTGTAATTCTTATGAAGATTTAGTTTTAATTTATTGCATCATTTTTACCGAATTAAGAAAAGAAGGTTATGTGTTCGTCGCTTGAGTTTTTTTTAATGTTTGTTTACGTATAACTTTTACTCGTGTGGACCGATTTTAATAATTCTTAGTTAATTTGAAAGTATACCATTCAGCGGTGGTATCATCGAGAATATCGGTGATTATAGGTTAAGTTACTCAAAAGTGATGAAAAAAAGTGAAGAAATGTGTGGTCCCCTTAGATTTTTTTATTATTTATTAATATAACAAACACGATCGATTATAAAAATATTTTCGCCCCCCTTCCCTAAATTTTGGTCTAGATACGGCCTAGGGTAAAAATATATATTCGAATAAAGAAAATGAATTTGAAACCTCCATAAAGTGTCACTTTTAAAAAAGGTTGATTTTTAGCGAGATAAAAAATTTAAGTATTATGTTTGAAATTGTAGAATAAAATTTAAAAAAAAAATATACTGACTTAAATATTTACTACAAAAATTTAATAAAAATGCGCTAAAAAGTAAAAAATAATTGCCCGATAAAAAGTAATCTATTTTAAGGTGATATTATGGTAATTCGTAAACAACATTAATACTTATTACAGTTTCGATACGCCAGATTCACATTGCAATAATAATTAAAAACCGCATTAAATATTCATTATTTATTTATATATTAGCTAACCCGGCGAACTTCGTACTGCCCTAGAAAGGAAATGTTGTGTTAACTTATTAGCTGAATTGAATTCAGTTTTTTATTAAGATAAAATGAATACTCAGAATGAATTAAGTTCAATAAATATACAAAAATCAAAATGAAAAGTATTTTAATTACATTAAAATGAATGTAATTCACATGGAAGCGAGGCATTATTCGCCTTAATAACAAAGATCAGTATAACCCAATAAGATAGTTCTTCTTCTTCTTGTATACGCTTCTTCATTACTGAAGGTTAGCGATCCATCTGGCAGTTTGTTCCCATAATATAGCCCCTCGAAATAGATCCACCGTCCTGCTTCCAAGCTATCTTCGCAAGTCTTTTATTCATGAATTATATGGATCTTCCTACCAATCTTTTTCCATCAATTCTTCCTTCTAAAAAAAGGTGGTTCACAAACAACAAAAATATTCAAAATTATACAATAGCTCGGAAACGGTTTGACTTATCAGAATTGGATCATAAATTACAATTAAACTTCTATCCAGGAAATTTACAACTTTTGGGCGATTACCCTGGATGGCAAGAAGCCGTCTAGAATATATAATATGGAATTTAGAACGACCTGAAAAATCACCCTTAAAAATTCATAACTCATCATCAGATAACACTTTAAAAGCGAAATTCAAAATATAAAACAAAACAAAGAAACCCCAACATAAAATCTAAAAATTACCGTTAAAAAATTGTATGAACCCCAGTTTTGGGCCAAAAAGAGCAAAAAACAAAATGAATTTTCCTTAATAAATTTTGTTTTAAATTTCGTATTCTGCTATTTGGAGCGAAAAGAAATCCAACAAATCGAAGATCGTAAAAATCGGTCCAGCCATTCTTGAGTTATAAGTGGTGTGGATTTTCTTTTACATACGACAGTGGTTCAAATATGAATGCGAATTCTTCTCCAGAAGGGGAAGGAATGCGTTTTGAAGGTCGCGGCTAGAACTGGTGATACGAGTACTAGACTGGACTATCGACAGTTTGGCACAAATTTCGTCGCGATCGGTCTATTCATGCGCGTGCAGTGCGGTGAGCAAGAAAGAGGTTCCGGTTTTGATTGCGCAGCGCATTGTGATTCGTTTTTTGGCCAAAGAAAATATTAAAACCGCGAAAATTGCGGTCCGTTTGAAAAAACAGTTCAAGTGTTTCGATGGGCGAAAGCCTTCGCGGAGGGAAGCGGTCGAGAACGAAGCGCATGATCGTCGACCGCGAACCAGCATCACCCTAGAAAACATTCGGCGCGTCGAACAGATGATTTTGGAGGACAGACAGGTGACTGTTCTGGATATGTCGGAAGAAATAGGCATCAGTGTAGGTAGTGTCGAGTCCATAATCCACGAACACCTTCAATATCGAAAAATAACCGCGCGATGGGTTCCCAAACTGCCGAATTTTGAACAGAAGTTTGCGCACCAAGAGGTTTGCCAGCGCTTGCTCGCTCGTTATGAGGCCATAGGCGACGGTTTTTAAACTCGAATCTTCACCACGGACGAGATATGGGTACACTACTACACGCCCGAGAGCCATATCACGTCTATGGAGTGACGGAAGAAGGATGAGCGCACGCTAGTGAAAGCGAAAACTACGAGGTCTGTGGCGAAGATGATGTGTACAGTGTTCTTCGAAAGGCGGGTAGTGCTGTACAGCGACTTCCTTCGTACCCAGAGTACTATCAACGCCGCTTATTACTCTAACCTCCTGAAAACGCACGTGAAACCGGCATATCGCTCGAAAAAACGAGACATTCTGGCGCAAACTGCGATTCTTCTTCAAGACAACGCCCGCCACCATACCGCGCGGCTGACGCTCGACAGCTCGGCCGAACTTGGCTGGGAACCACTTGAACACCCCCCTACAGCCCAGATTTATCACCTTGTGAATTTCACATGTTTGAGCCCCTCGAAGAGGCACTTGGAGGGCAACGTTCTGAGAGCAACGATGACGTTGAAGCTTTCGTGCCCAATTTGTATCGAGAGCGGCCAGGGGAATTCTACGAAATGGGCATAAAAAAGCTTCCGGAGAGGCGGTCGAAGTGTGTAGCATGTGAAGAGGACTATCTAGAAAAGCTGTAAATTTTTGTAAGTTTTTCCGATAATAAAAAAATATTTTATGAACAAATTCGCATTTATATTTGAACCACCTTCGTATTTATAGATTTATATATTTTCTGAGGCGCGCCAACTACTGGGCCATTGTAAAATATTAGAAATTTCAATGTACGGCAGCGGAATATTCTACACAAATGAAATACAATTAACTAATCAACTACGCCGCGATAGCTGACTAATATTTCCAGTGCCCGAATTAACTCAGTTTTGTTATATTCATTAAATTGTTTATAAATATTATTGTAATCTTAATTTGGTGCCTACGGAGAAAAGGTAACGTATAAGAATTGTCACAATGTCACCATAAAATGTAATATTTTGAAATAGATTATGTTTTATCAGATAATTTTATTTTTTTTACTTTTTATTGAAATTTATTAGATTTTTATAGTGGATCTTGAAGTATCCACTTCCACTGAAATATGCAAAAGATTTCCTCCGCAGATTTTTTAATCTACTTTTTTTACGAGAAGCAACTAAAAACCTTTTTAAACAGTTATTAGGAACTTAATACACGAAAGTGTTGCGATCGTTCATTAATAATAAATCTGTATTGCTACTTTTTTTTATGAGTAATGTTTTTTCGGATGATATTGCGGTTGATTCTTTAACAAAAATTATCCTTTCAGTTGTTTCGCGACTCTGAATGATTTCTTGAACTATAATGCTCGGTTGCAAATTGGTCGCTTCGGAAATTTCGCTATACCAGTTTTCTTTCACGAAATACTCGATAGTTGATGATTTTTTTGTAAAGCGAGAGTTATTAGAAAAATTTAATAAGATAAAATAATGAGAAAATGATAAGCTATAAAATAAGCTATGTGCCAGAAACATTTTTTTCATGGGAAACAAATGTGTCGCGTATACCTTTAAAGAGCATATATTGTAGCACAGAGATTAACGCAGTATACATATTATTTGAGAATATTTAGAGAAGGCATGAATTGTTATCTATTTCATAATTAAGGAAAGAAAAAACAATAGAGTAAAACGCAATATACCAACAGAATTTTTAACTCCAATTATATATATATATATATATATATACACGTATATATGTATATAATGGTAGCGCGGTAGCCTAGTGGTTAAAGTGCTCAGCTACCAGATCAGAGGTCACGGGTTCGTTGCCTCGTTCCGGATCAGCGAATACACATATCAAAAGGAAAGCCCGTTTATTTCCTGCTCCTTTGAACGCCTTTTATGTTCTTTCTCCACCTATTCTCTCAGTTGTTCCTGTTCTAGGGATGTTCCTTGATTCCATTGTCGACAAAATAAAAATATCATTTCTATTCTATTCCATGCATTTATTCCATTTTGCTAGGCTAATGCTCTCTGGTAGCAAACCCAAGGGGGGTAAAAAAAAAAAAAAGACGTTGATGAAAAACAAGAAGAAATAACAGTCTACATAATTTAACGTTTTCCAAGTGTTTAGTCTACTGAACATATTTTTCTTTGCGGTCAGTGAAAGTATTAGACACCTAATTATTAACTGCTTTTTTTTCTTTGTTTACAATGTACGCCGGTAGTATATACGTATGTGTCTGATATATTTTTACTACCGAATATTTTTTACGGTAAAATACTCCGGTAATTTTTTGTTTCTTCGGCAGTCGTTGCTTTCAGGCGTTATATTTGGTTTGACGACAAATCCGTGTTTATTTCAATTACTAAGGAGCGATTGAAAATTTATAATACAAAAAAAAAATAATACTTATTCGAAGGTGTGTGAAAGAAAAATTTCCGAGTTGGTTTTATTTATTTATTTATTAATAGTTTCACTTAAGAAAAAAGGTAGGGAAGAAATCGGAAAAAAAGAATATTGAAAAAGAAGTAACTGGTATCGTAATTTTTAACAAGGCACGACTTGCCAGGGTTCCGTAGGGTTCCGTGAGATAATAAAGAAAACAGCGGCGATGATATTATAATCATTACGATAGTAATGATAATAACGATTATACTTTAATGACTAATTTGTATTCAGAGGCAATATTTGTGGAAAAATAGAAGAAAAAAATCGATATTATTCGAAAAAAAAAACAGTTTTCCGAATAAAGGAAATAAACTTCAAAACTTCTCTTTATTTGACCTTCCGACTCGCTCGCTATTTTGTTTTCGTCTTATTTACTTTTTTTTTTTTTTGATAATCTTATTCATGGCGCCTATTCTCATTTCACACGGTCCGATCGATAATAAATGAATGAATAAATGATGTACTTAATAAAGTAATAAAAATAATGAACATATATGGGGCCTTTTATATGGGGCCTTTTATATGGGGCCTTTATGGACGATCGATCAAAAATAAACATATAGCCGTTTAGGAAGATACATATTGCAGTAGAGGAAAACACCAGTACAAAAACAAGTCTGCGGTCCAACTGATCTTGCTCGCGTGACCCAACAGAAGCACTATCAGTTCGGTTTGTTCAAAGACTTCAGTCCTCGATTCCGCTCACGAAATCCATCTTTTCTCCGTGGAGTTCCGGATATGTACGTTTCCTCTTTTTCTAACAATTGTTCTTTCTATCTGTCTGTTCAACCTAGTCTTCCTGTCAATAATCCATGATTCTCTTTGTTTTCTTTATTTCGTCGTTCTCTTGTTGTCTCCATTATTCGTCTGCGTTCTTAAGCCATACTCTATTATAATCTTCCTTTCGTTTTCGTTGATTTCTTCTCCATATTGTCCTCCCAAGCGAAGAGCATGTTTGCGATGCTGATCATGTGTTTATTCACAATGTTTATCTCTTCCTGTCGAGCATTTCGCTTTCTATTTTAATTTTCTGCGAATTGACATTTCTACTTCGTATTTTGCCTCCTATATCCTGTTTCTTTTCCTTCTCCACACATAGTTCCCACTGTTTGTTCCTTCTTACTAACAATGTCTGACCGCATCAAAATATAACTGATTCATTTCCTTTTTGTAATTGTTTCTGGGGGAAGGTCCCTGGTTAACGAACCCAATAAAATAAAAATAAAAATAAAAATAAAAATAAAAATAAAAATAAAAAATAAAATAGAAAAAGAGTTTCAGTTTTCTTTCTTCTTTCACTACGTCTCTTTTCTTTTTAACACTTTATTCGGCACCTCACACTTACCTGACATGTACTGTTTTCGTAATTTTCGTCATCTCCCGTTCGGCTATGGTGCATTATAATTTTACTTAGGGTTGAAGCTCGGCAAGCAGAACTCCCGCCATCGATACGTGACTTTAGAAAGCCAGCTGTACTCCTACAGGTATAGACATCTTATAACGTACAGAGAGATATCTGCGCATTATTCGATTTCTCATAAGACTGCCCCCTGCAACTATCCAGTAGTAGTCCATTTGTTTCTAAAAAGTCGTGTAGAATATTAAATAAATGCAAGCCAGTATGACTACTAATTGTAAAGAACGATACAAGTCTTTCATACACTTATCCCCGAAAACAGTATCGTAATACAATAGCAAGTTGATCATTGTGAGACAAATCTGGGGTTGAATCCATCACAATTGAATAATACTTTGTGTCGTCGTTATTTATTTGAGTTATAATTTGTTTAATTATCAGTTTGCCCATAATCTCAATTACTTTCTCATATACTGTTTTTGGTAAGTACGATATTATCGGTTTTGGTCGCAACTCTCGTTGTTCAATATGTTCACGAATGAATGGGTCGAACTCTGCCAATAGCTTCAGAGCACTCATAAAATTACCATTATGTGGAGAACCAAATAGTTCCTCGGAACCGCTAAATGCTAAGCCCCTTGTACTCAAAAATTTTACCACTGCAATAAGCCGTTTTAGGACATTGTGACAATATTCTGTTTCTTTCCTTAATTGCTCTTGAAGCTGCTTGTCTAAAACATACTTATTTTCTTTTCGTGTCAACCACTAACATTGAATTCTTATGTGTTCATTAGAATTTTCGTGATTTTTTAAACAAGTTCCTATGTGTTTCCAATCAGAAAATCTGGTTGCGTATTGGGAAGGGGTTTTAGAAAAAAGTTTGCAAGCCAAACAAAAAACAGTACCAACCCTGGCTGAAAAACATAACCAAGATCTATCCAGTAATTGACCATTTTTCATTTTCTTAATGAAATAACTATTTGAAAATGATCTGTTTTGTTCTTTATATTTTTTTATTGAAGCTGAATATCTATTTTTCGGATCTTTATTTTGAAAGTCAGTCATTTCATGTGAGAGGATGTCATTAATAAAATCACTATTTAGCAATACTGGCCACAAGACCGCGTCAACATATTTCTCAAACTCAAACTTAATATTTTCTAAATTTCTTTCCGCCTCGGTCTTACTGTCTTCTTGCTGTACATCAATATCGTTCACAGAGGGGGTTGCTGGTAGTCAAGATCTTGTATATTTTCATCACTTGTAATTTTTTGCTGGTTTTACGATTTTCTGCTCCCTTCGGTTAGATTCTATTTGGATTAGATACCTTCCTTTTCGCTTGTTAATGGATTTGTAACTATTTCATTCTCGTTTTCATGTTCCAATTTTAAAAAAGCTTCAGTTTTTGCACATTTCGTTCTCTCTTTTTCTCGATCTAACTGTAATTTTCATTTTTTAGCTTCACTTTACTATTTTCTAGCAGACATATTGTAAAATTAGATTTTGATATTTTTCTGAAAATAGAACAAGAAAACGATTAAAGAGTTCATTTAGTATTGAAAAATAAAATAAAAACAAAATAATCATAATTTATAATTCTTTTTACTTACCTAGTATACGTGTATATATGTAATACGTACTATATTGATTTTGAAAAATATTTTATCACAGTTAGGTTAAATGTCGATCCTTTAAAGTAAATTCTGAAGTAGGATGATATTGTATTACGTAAAAATAATTTTGAAAAATTAGTTAAATATATCTCTGAATTTTAATTTTAGATATTATTTTTTTTATTTCGCAATATCGATCGTCTATTGTTTTCAATGGAGGCTGGGGACCCTTTGTATCCACGGGGCCCTGGGCTGCAGCCCAAAAAGCCCCTAAGTAGATCCGCCCCTGCTTACAGCAAGAACCTCAGCAGTCCGCCTACAATGCGCTAGACACTGCCTCCAACATATCGACGCAATTCTGAACGTCAAACTTTCATTGTTTTTCTACTGGCGTCTTCGACGTTCGAACGAGTGCGTACATTTCGATATGGAATATAGAACCTCTACCTCTCCCTAAACATTCTTTTCCTTTTTCATTATCAACCGTTGAAATTCGGATTTTCTTGTTTGTTTTCCACGTTGACAGCCTAAGGTGTGTGTAACATATTTCAATAATTTATGAATACATCAGGAAGTGATTCAAATTTCAACTGGAAAATTTGACTGATTTAAATGTGAACAGCGGAGGCGAATAACATCGTTTAATAATAAAAAGTATAGGCGTCAAATTCTGAATTACTAGGCAATTTAGCTTATGGCGAAGTCCTCGGTGTAATAAAGTTCATTTTAATAATATACTCTCTGCGAAAGGAAGCCAAGTTAAAATACTTTAATTATTGAAATTCAACCGGATTCACTCACAAAGGCTATCTTCTTCGATTTTTATATGGCGCATATCTCAAAAGGGGATGCTTCTCCGAAAACCTGTTTATCAGTGCATTATTTTTGAAAATTGAAGAGCTTGGTTATTATTATATAACAGTGTGCCTTCCACTTGCGCATGATCATATTGCTCAGAGAAAATAGTTGTTTTTGTGTGTGTGTGTGTGTGTGTGTGTGTGTGTGTGCATGTGTGTATGGGTATGCGTGTGCGGGGTCACTATAAGATTTCTTTAATCATTTTCAAGTATATTTATCTTTAATATTTTTTGTTACTCATTTAGAGTCGTTTATTATGTATGTATTTCGCGTTAAAAAAAAAAGTTCATAAAATTTCGGGATTGGGTAATAACGACCAACAGCTCCGAGCCAAAACCCGATTTCATTTTATCTATCTGATCTTTAATAATGCGTAATTATCTGTAAAAATATGTTTGATTAAAGAAAGTTGAAAAGTTATTATTAGTGCTAAAGGGGCTGGTCTGGTCAATGTAGGCGATAGAGGAAATGCCTGATTGAGCAGCGTACTGATAGCGTTTTAACGCCGTATTTTCTATAACTGTTCTGGCGTGTTCTGTATTTCACGTTCTCGCATAACGTTAAATCTATTTTTTGCGAAAATTCTAAAAATGAATTACTAAAAAAAAGAAGTTTTGCGAAATTACAATTCAAAATTGTAATTATATACGTTTGGAGTATAAATTTATCCAGTATTTTGAAGTCTTTAAATGCTCAGAGGACGTAAAGAACAGAGCGGACGAGAGAGACATTGCGGACGGTCGAATGTTTTAAAGATTGTAGCTGGATAAATAGTAGCGAAGAGCTCGGACGGAACTGTGGAATGAGTTTAAGAAATAGGAAGGCTATTTTCAATATTGACTCTAGTGAAATGTAAAAATACACCCAGTAAAAAGCAGTTTGCTTTCAGCCAATATGAACGATTACCTCCATTACTGCGGTCATGTCGGATAATCAGATAAGCGAGACTATCTGTCTAAATGTTTTATGTAATAATCAAATTTATCACGAAAAAAAAAAATTCATTTCTATACGTCAGTTCGTGAGAGTTGAACAATAGCTGATATTTTAAATTAATTTCTGATAATTTTAAGAAATAATTAGCGAGAAAATTTTCGGTATGCAATTCACTCTAGAAATGCCGTTATTAAACAGTCGCACTGATTTTTTAGTAGCTACACTTAACTGCATTCGCTTATTGCATATTTTCTGGGTAACTTGATTAAATATTTTCAAAAAACCGAAGTAAAGATACTTTTTTGACCACGCGCATATTACATAAAAACAAATTCATTATGTGGAATCGCATTGCGAAAACATGAAAAAATCTTTTCAATCGTTTTCTTCTTTTTGTATAAATAAGGTATGCTGTTGGTAAATTGTATCATATCGTATAACCCGCATGCGGATACTTTATATAACACTAAAAAGTTTTACGAAATGCGTGAAAGATATCAATGACTCTTTTTCGATTTGCATTCACGGCTATGTAATATTAAAAACTACGTATTTCTTACAGTGACAGTTACAAGAAAATCTTGTAATGAAAAAATTCTGCAATGAAATCTGTAACGTTTTCCCATCACGCATTTTTTTTTTTGTTTTTCGCATACATAATATATATATATATATATAACTCTGCCATTGTGGTCTCGTAAGGGGCTGCGCTCCTTGACCCCTCTTGCTTTCATTTCTGTCTCTTTCTCTTCTATACTTTGTATAAAATGATCAAAATTTACAACGTAATTCTTACTGGCATCAACACAAAAAAAATAACATAATCACAAAAATCCTATCCTAACATTTAACTTTCATTATATAAAATTAAGACATTGTTTCGTTACACAAAATTAGGACATTTTTTCTAATGGGAGTAGCCTAAGAATTACGTTGTAATTAATATATTATATATATATATATATATATATATTGCAACACTAATAGTGGTCGAGTTGATTGATGTGTGTAAAAAAGAAAGAGAAATTTATTAATATAGGGTTTTTCAATAATGACGCTCGACTTTCAATTGTAAATAAAATAAGTAGTGTGCGACATATCTGCTTCCCTTTTTTTTTTCTTTTTTTTTTTACTTTTTTAATGGGCTTGTCAGCTACGGACAATTACCCATCAAGAAGGAAGAACGTAGGACAAAAGGAAACTGAGGACACTAAGAAAGTTATTTGGGGAAGAAGGAGACTGCCAAAACTATTACGGATAGATAGCAAGGGGGTCAAGAAAGATCGGTACTAGAATCCGTGCAATTAGCAGTCTGAAGGGAAATAAATATGTAGACGAAAAAATATAAAGGATACCTTAAAGGAAAGGAAAGCTCTCATGTCTTGTTAGCCGTTATACCTGATTATAATATGTTATATCTATTTAAATTAAATGCGCGATCTTATGTCATTAGGTAGGAAATATCTTCTTCTTCTCGTGCCATCCGATACGAGTATTGCTTAATCATCATGTATGGATTGGATTATCTGCTGAAATTGATTACGATCTTTTGCTATTCTGACTAGATCTTCTGTTTTCTTAATTCCGGTCCATTTTTTTATATTATCTGTCCAAGCGGTCTTTCTTCTTCCTGGATTTCTTCTTCTTTCTATCATGCCCATTATTATTGTCTGTAGTAATTTGTATTTTTCAATTCTCATGAAGTGTCCAAAAAATTTTATCTTCCTTCTTTCTATTATTGTCGTAGGAAATATTGGTACGTATTCAGGAGGTCAAATTTCCGATCATTTTGTGGCATGAGCTTTCGTGATGTGTTGACTTTTGAGGGTATCAATTGTTTGCAGTTTACGCGCATAGACCTGCGATTTAAGATAGCTACAAAAGAAGAAGTTTGAAGACATTAAATCGAACGATGTCAGTGACCAGTTTACGTTGTCCTCATCGCGTGAGATAACCATATTCTAACATCGCTCGTACAGAATATCTCCATCGTGGCATGCGCTACCTGTCCTCTTGGGACCACGTGTTATTGGTGTCCATATCATCCGGTTTAGGCCAGATGAAGTTTCCTATTATTTATGGCAATGCGGGTTTCGTTTTGTAAGAAATATAATGGTTCCGCCAGACCAAAATCTGTACCAAATGACGATTTTCTCGGAATACATTTGGTGCTAGTGTGTCTCGTGTAGACTGGTATCGCCCCAGATCTGACAATTTTGTTTATTCGTGCATCTGTTCATCCAAAAATGGACTCGTCACTAAAAACGATTTTTTTAGCGAAATTTGGTTCAACTTCCAACTGCTCCAAGACTCAATCAGCGGAAACACACAGCGTTGTCTGTGGTTATTTTCCTTAAGCTCTTCGGTCAGTTGGATTTTATACCGGTGCAAATCCGAGTCTCGATGCAAAATTCGCCAAGTAGAAGTCGTAGAAAGGCCAAGTTTTTGTAAACGGCGAGGAACTGACCGTCCCTCGAGTTTTCCTGTACACTCTGGTACACAGCAGCGATGTTTTTAGTAAAGACCTTGCGTTTCGGCGACGTACGCGTATTGGTTAATTATTTATCAAACCGGTCGAATGGAGTACTGATTTTGAAAATAAAATTTGTTGAACAACCTTCCATGATGGTGATTTGTCATACATTACGGAACAATTCACAATGAATTTGACAGATGTTTTTTTAACAACATGGCTGCTATAACATAACGAATTTCGAGCGTCCTTATTAAACGACCCTACATAATCAATTGAAACTGATTTTTTATAATAATAACAGAAGACCAACATTTGCTTATCACCGAGTGGAGTGGGCTCGGTTAAAGGCTGTTGCTCTTTATCAGAGCTAAATATTAAATTTAAGAATGTTTTCGTATTATAATGTATACTTGCATATTGTTTACGGCTAATAATAATAATAATAATAATAATTGGAAGTCTAGGCTCCGTGATATTAATTATAATATATGCATATTACGAGGGTTGCCTTTTATATTTTGGGATTAGAGAACAAAAACAAATATTAATCATCGAAAATCACTTTATTGTTTTTCAAAATATTCCCCGTTGCCAAATCCCGAAATATAAAAGGCAACCCTCGTACTTAGTCAAACTGAATCAAAGTTATTAATTAAGTTATAAATTAAAATTTTATTATTTCTATGGATTGTGTAATGTATATATATATATACTATATATGGACCAGTTGTTTCTAGCAGCTTCACCTACATATTGAGACGAATTTAAATATTTAACTTTTCCCCCTTTTTATATACTACATATTTCCACCAAAAGATTCTTTTTTTCTTCACACAATTTCTCTTTCTTTTAGCTGTATTGCGGTATAACTAAGTACAGTCTGCGACATCAAATTGCAATAGTTGACGAGGATTTGAAAGTAAATATTTACGACGTAGAAAATATTGGAACTCTCGCTATAGGATTCTTTAGTGATTTCTCTTTATTTTAAATTTTTAAAATATTTTCATGAATTTTCATGGACTAATACGCGACTCAATTACTTATTCGCCTATCTAAATGTTAAAAAAAAAAAAAAAATATATATATATATTGATAATACTTTTGCGAAACTCGTTACGTCGGTGTCCCCTAAAACGCAACTCTAATATTCTACGTGATGTTTAGTATTTCGGCATAGACGAGATTATACCAAATGCGTAACCATCTATACCTCGGTTTCACACTCCCCACCTCTGTACGTGTATAAATCCTTTTTTCCAACTCTCATTTAAACTTAATCCTAACTTTAACGACCGGCGTTTAAATTAACCCAATAACAGGATTCGCCCACCTCGCATTTTAGTCGTTTCCTTTTGTTTTCTATGGTGTAACTACTTTTAGAATTTCATTTAATATTTCGTCAGACTTTTTATTAAGGAATAAAAGGAAATAATACCCTAAAGGTGGCAATCGATATCGGGCAACTTTTACAAATTCACTCGAATTTATCAGTTCTAGCCCGATCTTTGGCCCTTGGGTTTGATTATTTCACTCCGATCTTTATCAACCCGGCTGAATTTAATCCGATCTTTGTTCGTTGTTCCTCTAATTACGTTTCCTTCGCTTCATCAAGTTCCGTAATTAAATACCGTTTCCTCTTCAACCTGCCGAGAAACTCGGTATTTCTTGCGTGTGTTGCGTGATAGAGTAAAAGGTTCTTTTGAAAATTTCTGGTTAATGTTAGAAGTGTTCAGATTACCGGGTAATTTGTAAAAGGCGAGCATGTGTACAAAGGTAATCTTCGCATAAGAAGAAATACAAACGCGCCAACGGATTTCTCTTCCATTAATTGGCTTTTTTTCCCTGTCACAGTTTAATATTTCGATATGTATGTGTACGGAAGTTATAGAACGACGCTCTCATCATGTGGAAATGCGTTTACGCGATGCTACGCAAAGGCAGATTTAAAAGACATTTTACTTTTTAAAAAAACGAAGAAAAAAAAAAGGTACCAGCATTATAAAAAGCTCTTTTAACAGATAATGTAAACTTTTCCGAAACTTTAGAACATACCGGGACAAAAGCTCGACTGGCACTAACGTAAACGTTTATAAAGCCGAAATTGTCTCTTTGGCAAAATTTTAACAAATGTTACGTTTGCTTTTTTTGTTGTTTTTTTATTTATGTTTATTTTATTTTTCACGATCGGCTTGAACGAATTAAGGTCGACATATCCGCCTTAAGTAAATACCCGTTATGGCCGCTTCTATCACTCGACGAAATGGCGCTGACAGGTTATACTTCACGAAAGTACTGTTCGTCTTCTCATTGTCGTAGTCTTACAAGCTTTTCGCTAAATCTGCGCGCTCAAATGGAAAAGCAAAACTCCATGACGACTCGCTAGCTAACAAAAATTCACTTCATCGCTTCTAAACTCGCCGTAATTATTTTAGTTCTTTTTTTTTTTTTTGTACAAAAGTGTATTTTTAAAGAATAAAAATGACCGCCTTGGGTGGCTTAATGTCGCTTTGGAAACCGACTTTACAAAAAAGTTTATATCCCCCCCTTCCCTTCGAACATTGCATAGCATTTTATTATTTAGACAGACTGTAATAATTCTTTGTCTACTTGAAAGTTTATCGACGGGTGGTATGTACCGATGAACATTATCACTCAGTAATCATTAAAATAAAAGTTAAAAAAAAACAGGTCTTTTTAGAGAAATTTTTATTTGTATAACGAACCAAAATATTATTAATGTTATTTACCATGGAAACGGTTATTGGGGGAGAAAACGTAATTTTTAACATATAGACAGACAGACAAATAGCTTAAAATATTACCAATATACCACGTACGGATAAATATAGATTTGAATAAATTGAAATTCCCTTGACCCCGTTTACAAGCTAATTTGTACCGGTGTCGCTGCTGGCCCCAGATGCGTAGTCGTTAAAATATTAAAAAGAAAAGTTTGAAATATTTTTTTCATTTTATAGTGTCGAATGAAGAAATTAAAAAAAATTAAAACAATGATGGTGACTTAAAGTATAGTAGTGTCAGTGTTAGTTTATAAAACAATGTGAATTCGAATAAAGGGGTAATTGAAACCATGGTTATTTACAAGCTCATCGATTTACGGAATTGGAATATTATACCCTTTAGCTAATACCCAGATTCGTTATAGAGTTCAGAAAGTAATATAGTGCTTTATTCGTATTATCACTGAATTATATTTATTGCGAAATAAAATTGATTTAATTTACTCTAAAAGTTAATTAGAAGTGCAGCGAAAAGTAAAAAATAATTACTAAAATTTAAAGGGGATATTATAATTATCGCTTAAACAATATTTCTTAATTGGAGTGTCTCGGTACGCTAAATTCAAATTGCAACAATTAAAAACTCCAAATTAAATGAGTGTAACACAAGTTCTCTATAAGCCGAATATAGCAAACATCAGACAAATATTTAATGCGAGTTTTTAATTATTGCAATTTGGATTTTTAATGCGGAGATTCTTAGTAATAATTCTTGATGTTCAAAAATAATTGTAACATTCCCCGTTGACTGTAGTGTAACTATTTTTATCGAATAATCATTTTTTTATGTTTCAGTAAATTTTTAAGTCGGTTTTTTTTTTTTTTTATTAATGGAATAATTTTATTATTTCTACTCAATTACAAGGAGGATCTTTTTTATAACGTTTCTTAGGCTCAAATCTTGGTATACTGATATTATGAAACGGAAAACATAAAGTACTCAGCGACTATTCCTTATATTACTTAGACTATATTTTTTAGCGGCTGCAAGTTAAATGGGGTACACATAAAATGCAAACCGTTTTGGGAGACTTTTTAAAAAACAGTTTTTCAATTTTAGTTAAATACTTTTTTTTAAAAAATTTTATTCATTTTTTTTATGGTCTTATTATCAGGCCAACCTGTTAATATCTGCGACATTAAAAGTTACTCGGGAAGAAACTCTATCGGCTTGTATACACATATCAAGTATGATATCGGTTTATACGATGTTGAGTGTATTTCCGGCGGTGTAGGTTAGGACGATAATTCGAGTATGCCTAAGGTATACATAATCTACGGGTATTTTTATTTTCCGTTAAGCAAACTTTACGATCCGGACTGTGGCTGTTCCTTCTTAATATTTCTGCGCAATACTTGGCTCGATGTGAAATGATCGACTTCACGAATTGAAGTCTGGGCATAAATACCGCGTACAATATGATCCCATCAGTAAATTTATGTTGGCCATCGCACACTGAACATCGCGGTAATGAATTATTTCTTCTTTATCATACTGTTATTATTTTTTTTTTTTCCTTTTAAAGATAGTTCTCATGCGCCCAACCACCGATTGCTTTTGTATGTGATTTATACAGAGCAGTGGGGAAAAAACGGAAAAATTTCTTATTTTAATAGACTCTTAAATAATACCGATAATAATGCTGCTAAAACTGGAGAAAGAGTTGATTTTGTAAAAATTTTCATTACGAAGATTAGGATTACAGGATTAAAAGAACGGAATACATTTGTCAAAGTGCACATGTAGGAATTCTCGGAGACGGTTGATGACTTAAGCAGATCTGACTCTACAATATCAAGGCGCACTAAATTGGAAAGAATCTTAATTAAAAACAATTTAACGTTAGGTGCAGATCTCAAAAAAGAAAAAAAAAAAAAATAACGAACAAAAAGGAAGATCATTGAAAAAAATCTATTAGTCAACTTGTTTACGGAGAGGGAAATAACTAGTATTAAGGCCGGGCCACTATCGAGAAATGTGGTTTGCAAGGAACTGTCGAATGCGATGTGTGACAGTGCGACAGTTAAGAGAGTGGAGAGAAAATTTTTATTGATAAAATTTTACCATTAGTGGATATGCTCTACCGATTGTAATCGGTCAATTAGTAGATACCCTTTCCGGTGGAGCTAAATGTTTATACGATTACTTAAAATCTCGTTAAATGCCAAGCTGTAATTAATAAAGGAAAGGCGCGGTAGTACATTATGAGACTGATGAAATGACGGGGGCGAGTGGATGCTCTCTATACTTGTTTAACTTAGTGCACCCGAGTATCCGCTGATGTTGTCGTCGGGCTAATATACAGGCCGTGCTGGCATTGTTTGGGTATTGCAGGATGGACGCGTTACACGAAAGTATGTTCGGTAGTGTCTAGGCTTGATACCATTTCTAGCGGGATCTGTGTTTGATTCAATTCCATTTCAGCCGAAATTATCAAAGTTGATTGAACTTTTCAAAAAGCATGCTTGACGAAACTTAGATAGCACGGACTGTTGATAACCGGGGGATCGGGTTGTTTCGGCAGTAGATCAAACGCATCCGATTAGGATTAAGTTTTACTAATCGTTTAAACCGGCTTCTGCGCCGACTTTTGCTATTTGCGACTACTTTCGCCTAGTCTGCATTATTTGCAGAAATTTTCTTTCAAGATTTTTTTCCCGAAAATTTTCTTTTTGTTCCGAAATAAAATCGGAGATGGTCACCTCGAATTCTTGATTCGAAAATAATTTGATGATATATTTTCATTTCTGACTTACACGAGCAGGATTTTATTTTTTTATTTTTTCCTAAATAATATCGATTAGCTTAGGGGACATTCATTAATTACGTGAGCTTTTTTTTTTAATCCCCCTCCCACCTCGCTTTGATCAGATTTAATGAGATTTAATTTATGCTATAGTTGTTAAAGGACTAAATTTATTTTTTCGTAAAGAAGAAAAATATTGCAACGTTAAGGTGGACTATAACGAATTTATTTAAACATTACTTTTTCTAATTTTTCACTCACTCCATGGGCATTCGTGTACTATACCGGTTTTTTGTTCTTTTAAAAACTTCGAAGGTTTCTTTTTAGCCTTTTTTATTCCCGAAAGAAAAGTTTTTAATAGCCATGAGACTTTTTCAGCGGACAATACGAGACACTCCAAAATAAGTAAAAGAAAAATTTAACAACTTTTTTTTCATTATCTATATAATAACGTATATTCTTTAAAAGCTGATGCGAACGTTTCAATTATCCTCCGTAAATGAGATTTGATAAGATTTCGCTGGACCCCCCCCCCCTCAATTTTAGCTCACGTAGTTAATGGATGTCCTTTTAATTTTTTTAGTAATATTGCAGTAATAACCGAACGTATACAATTCCAAACATTAACAACAATAGTAAAACAAAGTACAAGTGCTCCGGTTTATCTCGCGAGCGTGAGTTACACTTTATTATCATCTTTTAAAGCTTGGTCTTCCTGCTCCTTTCAACGCCTCTTATGTTCTTTCTCTAGCTATTCTCTCTGTTGTTCCTGTCCTAGGGGTGTTCTTTGATTCCATTGTCGACAGAATAAAAATATAATTTCTATTCTATTCCATGTATCTATTCCTTTTTGCTGGGCTAATGCTCTTTGGTAGCAAACCCAAGGGGGGTAAAAAAAACAACAAAAAAGATAACACCTTAGAAAATTTAAAATAACCTTATAGTACAGTTACACAGTCACGTATTTTATTACTCGAAACAAAGTATTCACAATTACATAAAATACAGAGCGTTATTTATATTGAATTTTCGTTAAAACATAAATAATAAAATAAAATTAATTCACAAATATATACATATATAAAGTAGTCCGACCGGTTTCGTCTGTTTTAGACATGATCATGGACTCCTCCTAAAGTGTACATTTAAATTAAGCGGTTACGGAGGAAACCACGCATAATGGTAAAACAAAGTAAAAGACAACTTGTTTCAGTTATTCGTGTGTTTAACTGTTAAATTACCTTAAATGAAAGAAACGCTGCTTTACCGGTAATGTATTAATATTTATTTGTATAATTCGACATGTATATTCGTGTAACTACGATACTGATACATTTCGAACTATAGAAATAAATAACATATTTCCGGTTGCTTTATTATGATTTAACGTTTATTGCATGGTTTACGGAAATGTAGTTAACAAATGATATTTGTATGCCATTTTTGAAATGTGTTGCGACTCGTCACGAATTCCGTTTGTTGCCGTGAAATCTCAGTTACGACTATACATTTTCGGCCTTTTAATTTTAAGCAGAGTTTTGTTCGCGTAAGCCAATGTCGAATACCTCTCTTCGATGTTATATCCTTCTATGTCGATATGTGTATAGGTGACGCGTACTAAATTACCGAGTTAAATCAGCACTACAGAAAAAAAACAAAAAACAACATCGGACAAACGGGAAAATGATTTTGTGAACTACAATGTATTACAAACTTACTTCAGTTACTTTAAATTAACTAATAATTTTTATAATTGCGGCTAATTAAACAGTAAGTCTGCGCTAACAGAAAAATAAAAAAAATCATTTTCTTTGGTTTTATCGATTTGCCATATTAATATTTTTCTTGATTAAATTTTATTCTAAAATTATGCGAGGCACCGGCTCGAATTTTTTTTTCTTTTTTGGAGGAGGAAGATTGAAAAAGATAAAATATTCCATTACTCTATGAAGATTAGGAGTTTTTTAATTAATTTTTGAATTTAATTTTTAAACAATTTCCAGCGTAAAATCTATGATACAAATATGAAAATTACGATAATAGCGCTAAGCGAAGTTAATTACGAACAATTTTATTCCCGCCAAAAATCTATGCACGCTCTTTTATTTTATTTTACAAAGAAATTCCAAAAAAAAACAAAAAAAAAAAAAAAATCACAAGGTAGCTTTTCTTTAAATTTTTTTACTGCACAGGTTTTATTATTAAATGGAATCAAATTTATTTTACACAAGTTTTCCACTTTGCTTATTTTTCTTTTACAGATTTCCAGGAAAAACGAGATGGCCATTAGCCCGCAATAGCCCCTCTTTGCGGGCGCCTATAAAATTTTGCGCTGAAATCCCTTCGCCGAAAAAAAACCCAAACTGAATAGAATAGAAAAATGGAAAATTTTGTATGAAAAGAATGTTTTCTTCTTTGTCGTTGTCTCACATCGGTTGTGGTAACTATGCTGCAGCCTTTATTGTAGTTCTTTCGCCATTGATGGTAATTAAACAGTTTTGAATAAATACATTTTTCTTTTAGGCAAACGTTTTTTTAAAAAGAAATGAAAAAAAACCATTAGTTTTGGTATTGTTTGCTGCAATTCTGCACGTTTCCACTAAACAGTGTGCAGTAATCTTTTTTTTAACGGATCAGCCTAAAAAAAAACCAAAAAAAAAAAACAGGATATTGGATCAGTCCTTTACTAAAGAGAAGAATTAATCAGGGTACCGAAGAACAATTAACTAATTTAAAAGAACTACCGATAATGGATTGCAATTGAAAGATTTTCATTTCATATTTTTACTATAACATTAGTCAGAAATATCCATTTTTTATTGTTCGGTCGATTTCTGAAAACTATCAGTAATCTCCTTCAGTCCATCAAGAGAATCTTTTCATTTTATTTTAAGTGCAAATATTTTTAGGTGTCCGGGAGAAAAAAAATTTTCATCGGTATTCTTTTGTTTGCTGCTTTTTGGAACTTATATGGGAACAACAGTCGTACTAATTGAAATTACTCGGTTATAAAAATAAAATGTAAGAAAGGTGAAGAGCCTAGCGCAAATTTTAAAAACGCACAAAAATCGTACAGGTATCTTATTTTGAACTCGAACAACGCAACAAGTTCAACAAAATAAGTGTGGTACTTAAATGCAGTAAGTAAAATATGGAAGGGAAACCGGTATATAGTCAACTGATAGTCCAGTGCGGACGATGTATTAAACATATTTCTTGAAAGAAGCACGAACAAACCTTGCTTTCTTTTGATCTGTGATAAAAATGTGTTTTGTTTTTGTTTTTTAAATATAGTTTTTTGTGACAAAAATGTTTACAAAACCATTTGCATTTTTCAAAACATGCTCGTTTTTGTCTCTCAAAAAACTGTTTTTGTTTGTGTTTCTATTGCATCGTTTCACCGGAAACCCGATGAAACGCGCGTTGGGAAATTCTGGTATGTTATCATGGATCTCCCAACTTCTTATAGGGCGTCCTTCATCTACTCCTTTGTTTCTCCTTCTGTTACGATGGTTCTTCTATCCTTTCCGTATGCTACCCCTTTGATATCATGCAAAGATCTAATTACACTTTCCTTCCTTTTCCAGTTCTTGGGCTAATATCAGTGTCGACGCCTTTCTCAGGAAAAAATGTATCAAGCCCGTCTGAATCTAACAAGAATTCTTTCATTCCGTCTGAAGGCCTAACAGAAATCCAAGTAGAGCTTAACTGCACGTAACCTCCCAAAAAATCTGCCGTTATCGAAATTTGAAGTTCGAAAGTTCCTTTTAGGAATTGAAATACGGTTTTGTCACCTCGCATAGGAAGTTTTCAGCAACAAAAAGAAAAAACTGGAAAAAAATTGTTTTTCTGAACTTTGAAGTTCTCCTTTTTTTGGGCTCGCGAACAAAGGACATTAACCCATACTCGAAGAAAAGAAACATAAAAACAACAAAAACACAGATTATTCATATAAATTCGTACGCGGCCTGCTATAGCGATTATGAAGTAGTCAAGAGAAGGAACAACAGAAGGAAATGGAAATGAAAGAATTGATGCAGCGCTATAAAGGGAGTAGGGATGTTAAGTTTTTAAGGTATTACGAGTAAAGTGGCTCAGAGTGCGCCGAGTGGAATATTCGAAGAGGATATGTTCAGAATTTTATTCTTGGTTACCGTTGGGGCTTTACAATGGATAATAGTGGGAGTCTGTAAGAGAAGAACAATAGCGAGATGAGGGAAGGAGGCTGCGATTGAAACACAACCGACATGAAGAAGAAATAATGTAGCGTCGCAAGGAAGGAACGAAACCAAGGATAAGATGGAGGAACGAGTTGAACAGATGAAGGGGAACTTGATTAGAAAAGGAAGAATGATATGAGTGACCAAAAATTTTAAATATTATTTCTTAGACATTAGAAGTATGTTATTGGCAGTGTATTTGCCGACGAACAGTCCATTAACAGCTGCATCACGAGGCAACTGGTGAAGTTTCTAGTACCTAAATTTAACGTCAAAATGCCGGCTTTTATATAGTAGTGTACTTGAGATTTTCTTTTTTTTTTTTTAATCCTACAACGAAACCGGATTTACGAGAATCACATTTTTTTGCAGTTTTTCTCTTGGAATAGGAATGCTCAATTTTTATATTGAGAAGTTGATGTTACATATTTGTAAAATTACGGTTTTATTTGTTTGTTTTTTTTTGGTTTTCTTCTTCCGTAGGTTTGTTGACGTGCCCAATAACTGAGGGAGGAAAGGAAAGTGTACTTAGTAATTTACGCGATTAAAAAAACAGCAGACAGAAAGGATACAAGAGCCGATGATATAACAGAAGGAGAAGGAAAGAAGAGAACGAAAGACGCGCTATTAGGAACAGGTCTGGAGATAATGCAGGAAAATCGCTGGACATTATCTTGACGTGTTGCATGTTGAGGGACTGTGTGATGTCCTTGGCTTGATGATATAACATATATTGTGCATATGACGATGAAATTTTGGTATTTGTTTGTACAGGGCCTGGTAAATTTGGAACTGACTGTAAATGCGTGTGGAACTTCATGAGAATATATTTCCAGTGGAAGCTTAATGGCCATATTAACGCTTCACAGTGTAAGTTCTGTACTGGCGAAGTCCGTAATGAGAAGAATTATATATTTAGTAGAATGAAACGGAAGAGAAGGTGTAGGACACTTTAGGAATTTGATATAATAAACACATTCTGAGAGATTAGAAAGAGATAAATGTAGGTTATAGTCGGCTGATTAATTTTAAATTCCGTTGTCCGTATGGTATTTTTTTTTTTTTTTTGTCGGCAAAGTCAATCTTGGGTGTGACCCGAGCATTATGCATTTTCTAAAAGAGCGTTTTAATTTAAGTGTACAATTTCGGGTGCAATTATTTTACTTCTCACAATTTTTCTTCATGAAAAGAAATCGTAAATTACCGTACTTACAGATTACCAATCCGGAGTTACACTTAAATTACTGAAACCGTATTTCATTAATCGTAAAAAATAAACGAACAATTTTAAAATGTCTTTCGTAGGATTTTCGCAAAAAGTATTTGAATATTTTAGAAACATTAATTCTAGCTCTTTTACAGTAAATAGAAAATTTTCAACACTGATACAGTTTACGATAATAATAAATAATATAACGCAGAATTAATGTTGAAAAGTACACGAAATATTTTACTTGTAAAGAATAACTTGTAAATAAAACGAAATATTTCAGTCGTCGCAAAAATTAATCAGATCAAAAGATGGCACGTAAAGTTAGCGCGGTAAATAAACGGCGGGTGAGTTTATTTTAAAAAAAAAAAACAGAAACAAATTCAGGTAAGTCCCTTATTGTGAAAGTACATGTTAATGAGAAATAAAATTTAAAATGTTTAAACAATTTTAGGTTTGTATTCGTAAATAAGCTACTCTTTTCGGAAAGATATTCTTGTTATAAATTGCATCGTTTTTTGCGTACTACATATCAAAAGTACTTAAACTACGAAATTATAAACGCATTTTCTTCTTGTCGCTGGACATTTAAAAATTTGCTGTAATGGAGCGTCCATCAACAGTTTTAGAAAGTGCCAAACGACCGGTCGCCGTTTTCATTGTTGTTGTATTTTTAAATTTTATATCTGTAAAGCGATTTCATTGCGTAATTAAGACTTGTAGAGCTTAGCCCTCGGCCCAGGTAAACAAAGGTGCATAATTAAGGGTCGTTTTTCCTTGTTACGTTACGTTGCTTTCCTAAGCCGCTCTCGTTGCCTAACGATGTCCAAAGTATATTTTGATTAAAATTCCCGGTGCTAACCACCGCTCCGCCATATTCGATTTGTCCAAAATGAATTTGTTCGTTATTTTATACTCTATTGCCATCCTACATTCTCCATACTGCGATGGCCATTTTTTCGAATATTCTGCTGAATGATCGGCATGTTTATTAAAGCTCGGGCCTTCTATTCCCTACAGTATTTCTTACCTTCTGTGCCCTTTCCTTCGTAGTAATTCCTTCCATATCAATTTTTGTCTTTTTTTATGCTAGAAATATACAGTACTCCGCCTTTTCCTCGTTTTTAGATGAGATAAAGAACGAAAAAAAAAACAAAAAAAACACAGTCCATGCGGAGCAACTCCAAACTGTCCGGCATTAGGCAACAATTATTCCCCCGCGAAATGCAACAAGGAACGCAAAAAATTTTTCGCTGTTTTTTCGTGACCGTTCTATAAAGGTAAGTACGTCGCAAGTTGGCAAGCAATCGCGCTGTTTCTCTTGTTTTTTCCTCATTACCGCGCAATGTAATTATATGTTTTGACTATTATCTCGTACGCTTAGGTTATTTATTTCGTGAATAGCTTCTAAAAATCAAAAATTCAGTCAATATCGACCGGGCCAATTAGCTATTTAAAAAAGTAACGAAGGATATGTTTGTAACGTCTGTCAATTAAAAAATTATTGAATCGAAAAAATAATTCGAACTAATATATATATATATATATATATATATGCGTACCGGGTACTAATAAACCAATACAATTTCGTGGGTTAGTGGTACAGTTGGTTCTATCTTCTATGACCCTGATAAACGGCCGACACTGGTGGCATCCATCTTTACCGCAGCTGTCGACAAAGCACTTGAATATATCTCAAACGATTTTCATGGTAATTATATATTTTCGGATAGCTAGAGCGCTTTAATAATTGCAGACAGTTCGACTACAGCTTTTATGATTTAAACTGATCTCGGGACAAGATGGAGTGCCTCATGTCGGGATTCCAGGATACTGTGGTCTCCCTTTTGTAGTTGATGCTGCGTTTAATGGAGTTATATATTTTCTAACTTACTGTGAAGCGGAATAAAAATAGGACTAGTTAACGATACGAGTATATTTATGGATGTCTTCATTATTACAAATGGTAGTTTTGAGTGCGCAGTCTGTCTTTCTACCTTTCGGGTTTCTATGCCTTTGCAGAGTTTAATACGTTATTTTGTTACGACTATCTGATTCGTCTGGGTCCGGGAATTCTGGACTCAATTTTCTTGATCGTAGCTTGTCCTGCTATATTTTCGGTAGTACGCTTCAATTACTCCTGTAACAATTTTAGAAAGAGGATATTAACCGTTTTTAACATATTTAATCGCTGTAACAACCCTCAGAATGGAACTGATATCTACTTAATATATATTTCCACCCTGTCCTATGCTTTACTCTGCTCAGGTAATAATCGTTAATTCGATTTTCCACGAGTTAAGAAGATTGTGTTATATTTAATAAAATATCGGGGTGTCTTATTTTTCTTTTAATTTTTTACTCTTCGCCGAGGGTCATTTTCTCTCTTTTACCTAGAGGAAAAAGAAGTTTTGAAGTACACTGGAATATTTTTAACGTATACGACATGGATCATTTCTTTCCGGGCCAAAAAAAAAAAAGACACATTTTTTGTTAGCTAATACCCTTGTTTAAAAGGCGTGTTCGAAGGCTTCGCGTTTCCGCTTCTCCATGGTATCCACTTTGTTCTCTATGTTTCTCATTGTCCTCTAAATGCAATTCCGATTACATTTTTTTCGAATCTTCTGTCCTTTCTCCTCACAGTGATAAATTTTACTCAGTTGGCCTCCTTCCTCCTTTTAATGCTGCATTTATACTCTCAATTCCGTCTCTTTCAGTTATCGATATTTTCTCTAATTTCTTATTATCAGTTTTACCTCACATTAAGAACTCCTCCGCCTTTCTTTTATTTGACACTAATACTATCATTAATAATGAATGATGTCGTACCTTGAATATTTTCTACCCTGTTCGGCTTTACTACTTTCCAAAGTTTGTAGTCCAAATTTACTAGATAAATTCCTATATATTGCGATTCCTTGCTCGTTTTTTCCTTATTTTTATTAACGCCTGCCTCGAACACTTTGTCTTGGACACGCGCTTAGTTTATTGCGTAATCCTGTAAACACAATTGGATTCTAGAGCAGTGAGGCCGTATTTGTCTGTATTCGGAGGCCATGTTCCTTTAGAGTGATCAAATGGCTAGTGTTTCTGGATTAGTATGCTGAAGTAAAGCGGGTTCCACTTACTATTAGTTGTGGACGTGGCCATATTGCTTCAGCATAATTTTTAATGGTCTAAAGCTATTTGGAATCTATTTTCATGTCGCTATTGCTCTTTTTAGTTGTCTATTAAAACCAGAGCGCTGTGGGCACTGCTTAATTGCAGATATGGCCATGCTGTTCCGGTATTAGATTTACACCGTGAATATAATTCGAAGGTAGAGTTGGCTCTATCCAAGCGCATTTGAGACCGTAATAGTTGGCTATTATTGCGCTTATGTAATTTTCACGAGGCCTTTTGGAATCACAGGCATCTTGTATTTCCTATTTTGCTGGGTATTTTTGTTCGTATTTCCGGTTGTTGGCGTGTCATTAGTACATCGGTAATTATTCCATTTCATTCTGACAATTGACAATTTCAATATTAGCCACCCTTTCCCCTTAGTTTAATGAGTATTATTTTCTGCTTTTTTCTCATACATAAACTGTTGATGATTTAATAACTTCGGTTTCCTTGATTCTCTTATTAGTCCATTAACTCTGTATTTATGGGCCAGCCCTTAAAGGAGGGGAGGGAAAAAAATAAAAAAAAAATATTTTACGAAAAATAATAATGGTAATAAAAAAAAAAAATGCGACCGCGCCCCACCAAAAATTCTATTACCCGGGAAAGCGATTTCGGTATAATAATAATTCGAATGTTATGGTCTTCAATCGAGACTGCTATAACCGGATTCTATCAGAATCATATTGTTAAATGTAGTACAAAAGTTTCCGTTCGAATTGGTTCTTTTTTTTATTTATTTAATTTTTTTTTCAGTTTCAATTTTTTCCTCCATTTTTGTAATATTTAAATTTTAAATTTTATTAGGTAAATGAACGTATACGTAACGTGTATAATAATTATGTAGAGTTGCGTATTAATTAGCATGCTGATATATTTCTTATTTTTCGCTTACCTTATATTTTTAAATATAATATTTGTAGTTGCTTTGAATGTGAATAATATTGTTTTTAATAAAATTTTCCGCAAAAGCGTTATTTTCGTCATTCGAAAATTAAGAAAAAATACAGCCGACTCTAAACGAATTACGAACACAGCAAATGGTAATTAAAATATAATAATAATTAAGCAGCGTTGAGAAACGGGCTTTAATAAATTTACACAGAATCATCGGCAACTCGACAGTGGAGTTCACGATTTGACTTAAATGCTGCCCCGAAAACGATAATGGTTACTTAATGTACACATTTGCGCGGGTTCTAATTTGTGATAATAAGCGTAATGATGTCGCGGTCGGAATGAATCGTTCGGCTGAAATAAGCGAATTGTGACAGTCCTCCTGGCCTGCTTCGGTAAGACGAAAATAATGCGAATCGCGTTTACTCTTGTTAATACAACTGAAAGTCGCTTCTATTCTGAATTACGAACAAAGAGCGGCAGCGCGCCTTTTCGCGAACCGCCCGCCAGTGACCTACATAGCGGGTTTTTCCGAAACGATTTTATAGTTGCAAATCGTTTAAATTTCGTACACCATTTCTATCTGGCCTGTTTTATGGCGAGCGGCTCCCCGAATGCCACCGCTGTCTTTATCTTGTAAAAATCTTGCAAACCACTATACATCTGAAGCATTTCTTACGAATAACCTGACGTTTCGAACTGTCGTATTTTAGAAAATTATCGCGCGTTTCGCACTCGTAACAACAAATATAATAATAATAATAATAATAATAATAATAATAATAATAATATAATAATATAATAAAAATAATAATAATAATAATACCTTTTGTGGCTAAAGTTTTTCCGAAGAAAATTTAATACGTACAGTTGTATAGGAGACAGTTAGATTGTGACCGAACAGTTGAAGATCACATTGGACGAAAATTTTACCATTTTATCTATTAATATTTTTTTATCTTTTTGTTTTACCCAAATCTAGAGTCCGTAGAACTACTACTTCCTGAAGATGACTTAAGGCGCCTTAAGTGCACAAAGCCTTATGAGCTAATTTATTCTATATACATATACTTGTGAGTATGTGCATATACCTGGTGTGCGTGCGTGTGGATATTTATATGCACATATGATTATTTATATATCTATACATCAGAAGTTATGTAATTGTACATAGTTTCTACTCTGTTCATGTTACAAATTAGTTTTTTTTTTTTTTAAATAATTTGCGGGTCCCATAAGGCACTAGCCCGTCTGTGGGTTCCCAACATAATTATATAATTTATTTGTACAATATAACATCAACCTAACTTAAGTATTACTTTCTGTTACAGCATAAAAAGTGTTAACTTATATATTACTATACTATAAAATCCACACTCTCATTATTTATCATTTATATTACAATTATACCATCGTCTAAAATAATATTTCCTATTAGTTAGGTTAAGTTGTAACACCGTTTCAAAAGCGGGGTTAATTTATTTACTTTAACGATCGAAATAAATGGAAGGAAACGGTAAAAGGAATATGATGCCACCACGTCCTTGTGTAGGACAATGGACTTGATGATGATGATGAACAAAACTGTACTAAAAAAAAAACGAAAAAATTTGTTTTAGTTTAACTGGAAATTTTTCATCCAGAAACAATGTAGGGAAAAGAAAGAAACAGATTTCCGATAATGATGACGGTGTGCTGATGATGGGAAAATACTGAAAAAATAAGGTGTACAAAGTGTAAAATTTGTAGCTAACGCCTACATAGGACACAGAACATTCGGCCAACAAATTTTCAGATAATTGGAATTTTGTTGATATGGAGAATAATGACGAAACAAGGGTGTCTCCTCTGATGTGGTAACCAGTGAAAGAAACTCGAGGTTAATTAGATCGGATTGACAGCAAAAGGTAGCTGTTATTAGAAAAGATGTAGGGCTCGGAATAAATTTTACTTGAGGTTGCGGGAATTACGGCTTTTTTTTTTTTTTTTTTTTCGTAATTACGCTGCGGTTATATAAACTATAAGTGTTTTGATATTTTTACTTTGCAATTGGTTGCTCTTTTAGGGTTCGATATAATAGTAGTATAAGCGCATAGTTGATACGATATAAATTAGACTGTAAAAGGGCACCAATTCTACCCTAGTAAAAAAAAAAAAAAAATCATTACTTCGCAACCTTCGATATCGGATAGGATAATATAGGAATGTATGGGTGAAGGTCCCCGGAAGAACAGATGGTACTGTGTTTAAGAGCGCTTATGAGGCGGAAATAAAGAACCAATTTAAAAAAAAAAAAAAGACGTCTGAACGGGAAGCGTAGAATAGCCAATGGCCATAGAGTGGGGAAAACGAAAAGATTCTAAAGGCAATGGAAACTTTGTGAAAACTAGGTCGGAGGGTCGTTACTACTGTGTGGGTTGTCACGCGAGAAAAAAGTGACGGTGCTACGGAATTCCTGTTTTGGTTATAATTTTTGCAATTTGAAAAGTTGAGAATAAAAGTTTTTTTTTTGTTTTTTTCCAGGCGCGTTAACTATGGACGTTAACCAGCGCAAGTGAAATCCGTTTTGGAAGTTATGTGCGGCAGCAGGCTATTCTCCTCGAACGAAACATCACTGCCTAACCTATTGCTCAAAAAGGAAAACGTGAGGAGGGCGGAAGACCCATGGTTAAGGCGCAAGCGAACAATAGACACGATAACGGAACAACGAAGTGAAGGGGAAATTATAAAATCAGGGCTGGATAGGGAAATGCGGCTGGATGGCTAGGTGGGGAGAAAGATTGTTAGAAACAAAATAAAAACACAGATATCTAACGGGAATCAAAATGGAAATTTTTACACAACGGGGAAGCAGGTTAGAAGCAAGAATTTTATAAAAATCGGGTAGCAGCCTAAGCCAAAAAAATCTGCCATTTCAGTACCTTCTATTCTCTTGTGGCTAGGGATGCAAAACCGATTTGATTTGCGAGGAGATTATGAACAAGGGGAATTGTATGTGAAGAGTGACCAAGTCGTAAGAGTAAGCAGGAAAATAAGGAGATAGTCGAATAATTGGAAATGGAACATTGTAAGGAAATGTAAACAACGGAGTGCCGGATAGAGTTCAGTAAAGAAGGATGGAAGACGGAAAGATTCTGAAATGTTAATGTCCGAAAGAATAAAGAAGGCTACGACTTAAAATTGGACACTGTCGACGTTAGTTTATACAAATGTGTATAAAAATTGTCTAAACACGTCAAAGATTTACAAGCTTATTGACCAACGGAATTGGAACATTGTATCCTTTAATATCTAGTTTTGTTAGATTGTTTAGTTGAGTGACTTATTATTCCCTGAAATTCATATTGGTCGTGTAATAAAATCGATTTAATTGACTCTAAAAGTTGACTAAGAATGCAGTAAAAAGTAAAAAATAATAATTACTCACGATAAGAAAATAGTATATATTATAATTGTAAGTAAAATATATCCTAAAAGAAGGGAATATGCATAACTGATGAATCTCTGTGAAATGTTCAGGATATTAATCTGCTAATGACGGTAATGAATTTTGTTAAAATAACGCGGGATAAATTTTGCTATCCGAATTAAAATATCGTATGAACTAATTAAAGTACATTTTTACAATTCAACCGTAGTACATTACTGCGCAGTGATTTAGTTTTTGCTAAGCAGTTACAGTTTTTATGATTTCGTGCTATTTCGATATAATTTATGGCGCTCCTGTTACGAGCAAAATTAAACTTTTATAATGATTTTTTTTCTTTTTTTTTTTTGTTAGAAAAACGCGTGTATCACGCCGCTTTTGTTTTTATTCGCCAAACTATATCGTCGTACGGTACTATTAAAAAATTTCCTTTTTTTTTTCTTTTTTTTTCTCTGGGCTCCGCAGCAAGGGGCATTGACCTGACGGCACTAGTTAAGGAATTACTAGATAGAAATTCTATTGCAGATAGAAATTATGAAGGTGGCAAGGATAGGCACTATATTCGACGATAGAAGAGAAAGTATGAAAGGAGTACTATAAGGGAAGTGGGGAGATTGAGTTGCAATAAATCGTGGTGAAAAAGAAAGTGATCAAGAAAGAGAGGCGGACACTCGAAGAAGACGTGGTTAGCATCGCAGATGGAAGGCTCATCCGGATGAAGGGGGCAAAGAGGTGAGGAAGAAGTTTTTTTTTTTATTTATTTATTTTATATTGGGTTTGTCAAAAAAGACATTGGCCCAAGAAGAAAAGGGAAAAGGATGAGAAGCGGAATCGGATGTTTATGCGACCAAATATGGAGGATAAGAAAGACTCAAGTGCTAAAATGGCCGAGGGTGATGGCAAGGAGAGAACAAGCACAATATGGAGTTGGAAGTCCAATTAATAGAAGAGAAAAGAGTAGAAGGAAGAACGTTCGCAAGCGATACACGTGCATTCAACCCAAATGTGATTAGCGTCACCTATAAAGTTGTGAAAGGAAGGGTCAAGGGGTCAGAGAGGAGAGGGGACTACAGAGAAGCAAAATAAGGAAGCAGGAAGCAAACTGTGCCCTAAGTGCAGGCGACAGATTGCAGAGAGAGTTGAACACCGCATGGAGGGAAAATTGAAAAACCAGAGGGATAAGACGTTAGATTAGGCTGGATAAAGAGACAAAAGGAATCCGGATTTGAGAATGAGAAGGAATATAGTTTAGAATGAGCTGAAGTGGAGAGGAGATTAATATTGTGAGATGAAAAGCGCTGAGAAATGCACCGCTAAAAGAGGATGAACGAGCTAGTGTATCGGCCGAGACCTTCGATTCCAGAGTGCCCAGGAGTCTACCGTAGGTAAATTTGGATGGAGTGAGAAAGGAAAATGTTACGGATAAAAGATAGTACGGGAAGGGTTACGTAATCAGTAGAGGGAGAAGAGAAAGAAGAGGAGATGGACACTGTGGGAATCTGATATAATAAGGACTTCATGAGAAACTAGGGAGGAAACAACAAAAAGGACGGCACGCAGAATAGCAGTGCAGACTCGGCATAGAAAATTGAGCAGAAGAAAGGAAGTTTAAAGGTTTCAGAATGATTTAAGGAAGGACAGAAGAAGGCTGAGCCAACTCCATTGGGTTCTTTGAAGTGATTAGGGAAAAATAAAGAGTTGAGAAACAGATTATGAAAAGAGCGGCAAAAACGTAAGCGGTAGATAGAAGAAATAGCGACATGACGGTGAGTGGGAAGGAATGTAAACCAAGCGCGAGATTGTGGAGAGGAATATCACAAGATCTTCCTTCGCTGTCGTTTATCGATTTATGTTTTTCTTTTCTTTTTTTTTTTTTTTTTTGTATAAATAACTTATGGACTCTACAGTGCATTTAGATTCCCAACGCTTTTATTGCCACTTATTTGTACATAAGGCGCAACAAATTTCAAAACGTAATTTTAAATTACAATGTAGTCGTTATCACTATTTGTGCTCCGCCTCAAAGCAAGCAATCTACATTGGTACTTTTTCCACTCATCTCTATCTTGAGCTGTCGATTTCGATTCCGCTAACACCTCCGCTCTTTAAGTCGTCTAACATTTTTAACCTTTTTCTGCTTTCTCTTTTGTTACCCTTCCGCACTTCCTCGCCAAATACTATTTTCAGTAATGGTACGGTATACAGAAAAGTTCGGAAAAAAAATACACGTTTTATTTCGGTGAATAGCACAATTCAATGATGTTTTAGCGAATCGTACATTGGCAGATAACATATTTCTAATGCTACATCTTTGGGGACATTTATTTTTTTTTTCTTTTTTTTTACCCCCCTTGGGTTTGCTACCAAAGAGCATTAGCCCAGCAAAAAGGAATAGATGCATGAAATAGAATAGAAATTATATTTTTATTCTGTTGACAATGGAATCAAGGAACACCCCTAGGACAGGAACAACAGAAAGAATAGGTAGAGAAAGAACATAAGAAGCGTTGAAAGGAGCAGGAAGACCAAGCTTTAAAAGATGATAATAAAGTAACTCACGCTAGCGAGATAAACCGGAGCACTCGAAGAGCACGTGATTCGTATCACAAACATACTGGGAACCTTCAGGATCTAATGGACAAAACGGAGATGCAGCCAAAGAAAAGCGATTTAGAGAAGAAGGAAGGAGACTATGCGAGAAACAGAGGCGAGATAATTTAGTAATTATGGACTGACGCAAACTGGGGAACTCATAGAACCAAAGACGAGGAGGAGGAACAGGATTAGCGAAAAGAGAAACATAAACAAAATGCCAAAGTCTGAGATGGCAGGATTTAGTTGGAAGAAGAATATTGTGTGCTGGAACCCTACTAATAAAATTCCCATTGGAAACAGCAGCTTTAGCAAGGAGGTCGACGGCTACATTTCTATCAATGCCTGCATGTCCTGGAATCCAAAGAAAGTCAATCTGGGTACACGTCGATGAGGATAGATCATGAAGAAGAGAACGAATAGAAAGGATAATAAGCATCAGTGGAAGGAGAAAGGGAAGGTGGAGATAGCGCTAGAAGAACACTTAAAGAATCAGAAACAATAAGGAATTTGGAAGAACTTGCAGAAGAGGAAATATAAATAATGGCTTGTAGAATGGCAACAGATTCTGCAGTAAAGACAGAACGAAAGGACGTAAGTCTAAAAGACCGAGAATGAAAGAACTGAGGGCACAAGAATGCCGCCCCAACTCCGATCGGGCTCTTCGATCCGTCAGTAAAAATTAAAGAGTGATCACGGAATAGAGAGTTTATTGTATTATTAAATTCCATACACGCGTTCTCAAACCGAATCGAGTGTGCTATCTATTGTTTGTTCGCGTTCGCGTCTTCCTTATCAGCGCATTGTAATCGATAAACCGGTGAGACCGTTCTTTTATTATCTATTTATAAGATTACGATTTCGCAGCCTACTAACTATTCGTTAATTTCCACCAGCTGTACTTTCGTTTACTGTTAGAACTCTTACTTTTATTTATTTATTTAATTTTCTCTATTCTGTCCTTTTTTTTTTTTTTTTTTTTTTCGTTATTTTAGTAGTTTTCTTCACTTAAGTCGCTTAGTCGGATAGATGAGCTCGTCTAAGGGGGGCCGCTCGGCGGCCTCCTCCATTTCCAACAAACCGTCTCGTGATGGTTTGTCTCTCAGTTTGACGGAGGTGGATTCCTCTAACAAACGGAAACTTCCAAGTCCTTCTTCGCCTAAAGCATTCTTGCCCCCTAAGGAATTTCGATTTTCGCATACCGATTTAAGCGCTTCCGAAAACAATAATAATAATAGTAATAATAATAATAATAATAATTATATTAAGAGTAGTAATAATAATAATAATAATAATTATAATAACAGTAATAATAATAATAATAATTATAATAACAGTAATAATAATAATAATAATTATAATAACAGTAATAATAATAATAATAATAATAATAATAATAATAATGATGATATTTGCAATAATAATGATAATTACAGCGAGAGGAGTAATAATGTTACTACTTCCACTGATTCTACTGTTACTCCTCCTACTAATACTTCTACTATTACTACCACCAATAATAATATTAACAATAGTAACAATAATAATTGCAACAACAACAACAATAATAATAATAATAATACGAATAATACGAATAATAACAATAATACGAATAATAATAGTAATAACAATAATAATAATAATAGCATCACTAAAGAAAATTTGTTGTTTGCCTCTGATCATCCAGGGCCTTACACCGTTTACTTCGAAGGTTGTTCTTCAGAGGAGAACCTCGGCAATCTTCATCCTTTGGCCCTTGCCAGGCTAATTTACTCTGTATCCTCCTCCCTTACGAGCATTGTCCCTCAAGGTAGGGGCCGTGTCTCAGTTAAATTTCCATCGGTCTCTTCCGCAAATTCTTTTCTGGCGCAGCCTAATTTCTTCGCATCGCACAATATTAAAGCGTACATCCCCAACGGTGTTCTTTTTAGAATGGGCATCATTTCAGGCGTTCATCCGTCCTTCTCCGAGGAAGAAATTGCTGAAGGAATTGAGTCCTCAATCCCTATTGCCTCAATTCGCCGAATTTACCGTTCTTCCGAAGATTCTAAAATTCCTACCCGCTCAGTCGAGATCAAATTCCATAAAACTACCCTTCCCGAATTTGTCTCAATTTACAGATTACGTTTTCCCGTTTCCCCCAGTGTCCGTTCACCTACGCAGTGTTCAAAATGTTTTCTTTTTGGTCACATTTCAAAACACTGCCGTAGTTCTTCGTATATCTGTTCGCACTGTGCTTCCAAGCACCCAGCCTCAGAATGTAGTTGCCTACAAGTTCCTCCCACCTGCCGAAATTGCAAAGGCTCTCACCGTGCCTATGATCGGTCTTGCCCTGAGTGGATTAGGCAGAAAGAAATAAAACGTATTATGGCTTTCGAGAATATCTCTTTTCAAGAAGCCACACTTATCAAAAAGAACAGCTTAGCTACTCATGCCTTTTCGTTTGCTGACCGAGCCTCCTTGCCTTCCTCTTCCCACAATAATATTACTAAATCTCCACCATCACTCCCCTCTCTTCTTTCTAACTCTATTCCTCGTCCCAAATCACCTACATTCCACAAAAAACGGTTCTCTAAACCTATCTACGATTCCTCTCCCCAATTCCCCCCTCTTCCATCTAATCGTATTCCTTCTCCCTCCAATGGATGGGCTCTCAATAAATCCGTTCCTTCTTTTCCTAACTCTACTTCAGAAAGTTGTCTTCCCGCAAATCTTACTAATATCAATCCTGTATCCTCAGCCCCTCTAAACTCTTCCTCTTCGGATCTTTCTCCCTTAATTAATAATATTTCAACAGCGGTTCTAGAGCTTCTTTCTTTAAACAACATTGCTTCCTCCTCATCCTTTGCTGATTCTCTTTCTCGTTTCCTCTCTAATAATATACGTTCTTAATAATTATTCTCCTAATAACAAGGAAAAATCAAATAGGACTAAAAAGGAGTAGAAGTGATAAGATTCAGGGCAGAATTTTCTCTATTTTCTTCTTTTGTCCTTCCCCCTTCCCCCTCTCCTTTCCCGTATCCTCTTGCTTAATCTCTTTCCAATTGCGCAGTATGATTCATCCAAGTCAGTTGGCCATTGACTCAGGTTTAAGCACGGCTTTCTCCTGTTTTACATTTCCTTTTATTATTAAAAGGGCCGTTGCTGTAGTGGCCATACCCACTATTGAGCACTGGTACCTTTTATCTTCTTATTATTTTCTCGAATGGGCTCATGTCGAGTTGACGTACTCAATCTTTGGGCTGAGTTTCATTCGAAGTTGCTTTTTTTCTCACTTTTACTGTTACATTTATACAGTTGTGAGACTAGCTGGCGTGTATAGCTATGGCTTCGTAACACCCAGCTCCAGTTTTAAGTGCAATGGTCTAACTACAACTGACTTTACTTTATTTATTTGGATGTTTTCATACCTATTTCCTGTTTCTCTAAAATCTTCATATATCTCCTTCATTTCTGCTCCCAATTGTGTTTTATCATCTCCCTTTCTACTACGCTCCGTTTCCCTCTATAATCTAGCTGCCCTGACTCACTTCCTCCTGTATTCTAATTATTATAGTCGATTGTTCCTTTCTTCTCTATCCACCTATCCTTGCTATTTTAGTATAAATGCTTTGCATTTATACCCTCCTCTGTGCTCTCCTATTGCTTCCTACTCCATTCTCTTACCTCTTTTTTTCCTAATCCCTCTTTAGCTCTACAATGCCGGCTGCGTTTAATCTGCTACAATGGAATTGTCGTAGTCTCAGAGCCAACAAAAATTCATTGGAGGGTTTGTTGGATCTTCATAATATCCAAGTTGCTCTCATCTCGGAAACGTGGCTTCGGTCAGGCGTGGATTTTAACATTAGAGGCTTCAAGGTAATCAGAAGCGATCGCGATGATGGCTATGCTGGTTCTGCGATCCTCGTTAGAAATGGCATTCCATTCCGTTCTCACGAGATTTCTCTCAACCTTCCTTCTACTCCTAATATTCCTAATATCGTTCATATCTCCATCAATCCTCCTTCTATGCGTCCTATTAACGTTGTTTCGATTTATGTTCCTCCTACTTACGATCTTCGTCACTTCCCCCTTTCTACATTTTTCTCATCTATCCCGCAACCATTTATTATCGGCGGCGATTGGAATGCTCATTCCCCTATGTGGGGCTGCACATCCTACAATAGCAATGGTTCCATCCTTGAGAATACTATCCTTTCTGATAACTTGGTGCTCCTTAATGATCTTTCCCCAACCTATTTTAGGAATGCTTTTGTCTCCAGTTCTCTTGATCTAACTCTTTCTTCCCCTTCAATTGGTCTTAACTTTACCTGGAGAACCCTTTCGGGTTCTTTCGGCAGTGACCATGTTCCCATAATAATTACTACTGATATTTTTCCTTCTCCAACTTATCCCAGGCATCTCCATTCTCCTCGATGGAATCTCAGCAAAACTAATTGGACTCTTTTCCGCTCTTCTGTTGATTCATCACTTCCTGATCCACAGATTAATTGTGATCCCATTTCTCTCTATAATTTCTTTTCCCATTCTATCAGGTCTGCTCTTTCTCTATCTTCTCCCCCTCGTCGTTCTCCTGCAACCACTCATCGTTGTGCGGCCTCATCTCTTTGGTGGAATGAGGAGTGTAACGCTGCATTTAACCATTGTCGTTCGACCTACAGATCCTATCGCTCTAATCCTACAACCCAAAACTTTCTGGCTCATAAACAAGCCAACGCCAGGGCTAGGTTTATTCTTAAAGCCGTGAAAAAGGCCTCTTGAAAAAAATTCTGTTCTTCCTTTTCTAGAAATACCTCTCTCTCACATATTTGGAGGTTGGCTAGAGCTTTTAAATCTCCATCCTCTGAACGTCCTTCTCTTTCTAATGTATCTGAGGATAGCCTAATATCCTTCATTGATTCTGTCGCTCCTGCCTACGTTCCTTCCTTTGACGAACTGTATTCCAACACCTCTCCGCAAATCTCGTCCCCTCCTTCTCACTTCCTCACTTCGGCTTTCAATCTTAATGAATTATTAGCTGTTTTATCTAAATCTTCCAGCCCTACTCCAGGCCTTGATGGTATACCTTATCTTGCTCTTAAAAATCTGTCTGAACTATCCCTTAACTTTCTTCTCAATCTTTTCAATTCTTTCCTTTCCAGGGGTTCAATCCCCCCCTCTTGGAATTCTTTCATTATTGTCCCTATTCCTAAGAAAAGTTCTTCCTTACGCCCCATCTCCTTGGCATCCTGCATCAGAAAATTGTTTGAGGGTATGCTAAACAAGCGTCTTGTCTGGTGGTTGGAACACCATAATGTGCTTCCTAACAATATGTTCGGCTTTCGGCCTGGTATCGGCCCTCCTGATTGTATCAGTCTTTTTGTGTCTCATTTATATAAGTCCTTTATCCAAAAACATTATACTCTGGCTTCCTTCATAGATGTTTCCTGTGCTTTCGACAATGTTCATCTCCCAACTTTAAGAGATAAAATGACAGCAATTAACATTCCAGTGAATTTCACTTCCCTTGTTATTAAGCTCATGTCCAATCGTTCTATCCACCTCTCTCCTCCATTATTTGACACTTCTAGAAAGGTTTTCTGCGGTCTTCCTCAAGGTTCCTCCCTCAGTCCTACGCTTTTTAACATTTATACTGCTAGTATCGCTTCTCTTCCTTTAAATTCCCACTCTTTATTCTTTGCCGATGATATTTTGATTTTTTCCTCTTCCCACGATATTGACGCAGCTAATGATGCTCTCAAATCGTCCCTCAATTTCCTTGAAAGTGCTCTTGCCTCAATTAACCTTTCGATTTCTCCTTCTAAGTCCTCCTGCGTTGTATTTACCCTTCGCCCTTATAACCCTGCTTCTGTTAATTTATCCTTAAATAGCACAGATATTGCTCGTGTTAATTGCTTTCGTTATCTCGGTATCTTTCTCGATAGTCGTTTGACTTTTTCCGAACATATTAAATATCTTTCCTCCTCCTCTACTAAACGGTTGAACCTGCTAAAGGCCCTGTCTCCGACTAAATGGGGTGGTGACCCTTTCATTCTTATTCTTCTATATAAATCCATCGTCCGCTCCAAGCTTGATTACTGTTCGTTCATTTATGCCTGCGCTTCCAAATCCCGTCTCTCTAAACTTGATGTGATCCAAAATTCTTGTCTTAGACTCTGTCTCGGTGCTCTTAAATCCTTTCCTATTCCAGCATTGCTTGCTGAATGGAATGTTCCTCCCCTGTCTATTCGCAGATCTTATTTGGGCTATCGCTTCCTTGCTAAACGTCTTTCTCTCTCATCTTCTTCTTTCATTTTTTCCTACCTTTCAATTTCTCGGAATTGGCGCTTTGTGCCTAGGAAAATTCCTATCCTGTCCCTTATTTCTCTCCGTCTTAGTTCATTTTGGCCGTATACAATTTCCTTTAATAGTCTGCCTTATTTTTCCTTTAACTTCAGCGATCTCTGCCATCCTCCCAGAGTATTTATTTCCCCTACACTTGCAAAATCTCTCCCTCCAGCTGTAATTAAACAGGAATTCCACAGTATTGTCAATTCTCTCTTCCCTTCTCATGTTACCATTTTCACTGATGGTTCTAAGGGGCCTGATGGGGTTGGTGCTTCTTTTATTCTTCCAGACTATAACTTCTCTGAATCCTTCTGTCTTCCTTCTTTCTGTTCCATATTTACAGCCGAGCTAATGGCTATTTTACGTTCCATTATTTTTATCTCCTCCAATCGTCTTTCTTCCCAGTTTCTGATCATATCCGACTCCATGAGTGCTCTTCAAGCCATCTCTTCTCCTCTTCCTAATCATTCCTGTGATTTTTCTATTCTCCGCATACGTTCTCTCATTTGGACTCTCTCTTCTCTCCATGGAATCCATGTTGACTTGCTGTGGGTTCCTGGTCATTCTGGCATCTCAGGTAATGAGAAGGCTGATTCTTTGGCTCGGGTTGCTGCTTCTTCTTCTACATTCTTCTTCAAAAAAATCCCATCCTCTAATCTCTTGCCTTTGTGTAAACATTTTCATCTCAGATTTTGGTCGAATATGTACCCTTCCTCCTTTTCTAATTGTCGCTCCTTTTATCTGTCAGTTCAGCCTAATCTTCCTTCAAATCCTTGGTTCCTTCTGTTTCCTTCACTTCCTCGCTCTGTTGTTGTCTCCATTGTGCGTTTGCGCTTAAACCATTCCTTGCTACCTTCCTCACGCTTTCGCCTCTCGTTGACCTCTTCCCCATGTTGTCCTCTCCATTCAAACGATGCGGTTGTTTGTGACACCGATCACGTGTTCTTTGAGTGCTCTGCTCTTTCGGTGGAGCGCTCGGCTCTATATTCCCACTTGCTTGGGCTGGGGCTTCCTGCTCCTTTTTGTGCTCGTTATATCCTGTCTTTTCCTTCTACACTTATTATCCCCTCCATTGTTTCCTTCTTATTAGCGATAGCTGATCGCCTCACTGTATAACTTTCGTTTTCCCTTAATTGTTTCTGGGTGAAGGTCCTCGGTTGACGAGCCCAATTAAAAAAAAAAAAAAAAAAATTCCATACTGACGATATGAGAGGGAGAGGATTTAAGGAAGCATGGCATGAAGATGATATTTGGTGGCTTTAACAATTTGAAATAGACGTAAGAAAAAAATGGAAGCTTGTGATGAGGAATGACAAAAGGGGAAAATTTAGAAAGGCGAAACGATATATTAGATAGTATAGGAATTTTATTGGAGGAAAAATGCCAGTGACGAAGGATAAAAGAATTTCATTGTGTTTTCTTTCCATCAACTAGGCTTGATGATTTTTATTGTTTTTTTTTTTTTTTTTATTGTTTCAAACTGAAAACTAAAAGAAATAAAAAAGAGCACCACAGTTGTGACAGCGCGAAGGAAATATAATTATACGGTTAATAAAGGTGTCTAGATCAGAGACCTGTTTAATCTGTCGAAGTGAAGATTACTTCTACAATTTCAACCGTAAGAAAACGAACTGATAATAACCGGAAGACTTTTTAACTTTATCGCGAGAATTGTTGATCATTGCACCTCTAATCGAACATGTCGAAAAAAAAAAAAAAAAAAAAAAAAATTTTACGTTCACTATTTTAAGTGAAAATATTCTCATTGCTTTCAAATTACCGCTCCATTATTATTTTAGGCGAGAACGGAAGTTTTTTAAAAATCAGAAATTTCTTCGATCAAGAACCAGTAGTGTCGCTTCGGATCTTTGTTAATTTCGTTAGTACTATGGCCGAACTATTTGAGTAACTGCACTTTTTGAAAAGAGACTAGCACTACCGTAATTTTAGTTAGAAACCAGAAACGTGTACGTAGAAGTACCATGACACAAAAATGTATTTTGCGTAAGTAAAAATTTTATCCCAAACCGCAAACATTTTGGACTGGAAAATTTTACTAATGCCAAGGGCGACATGGAATTCACCCTTATTTATAGTTTATAAAAGTATGTACCCTCGTAATGTGGCACTTTTGAGATTCTATCTCCTTCATGAAAGCGACCATTATTACGACGATTCAACAACTACTTGTTTGCAGAAAACCAAAAAAAAACAAAAACAAAACAAAAAAAACATAGCTGATAATAAAAGTGTCTTTTTTATGCTTGTATGTCCGCCTTGTCAAATAGATAAAATTAAATCTGGCCCGAGACCGGCTTAGTACGAATCCGTTTCGGAATTGTGCCACGTCGAACGTTTTCCCATTTTGCTGCGAGGAAGCCGTAAACCGAGTCCTCTGTCGGTTCTTTTTAATTTTTAATGCTGAAAACAGTTCTACGAGAAGATTTCCATGTAAGTTTGTAATGTAACAGCTGCAGAGGAGCAGCTTTGAAATGCGGTTTTAAAAAGGCGCGCACTTCTTAAATTATTCAAAAGGTAAAAATGTATTTTAACCTATCCATCCGTTCGGTATGTTGTAATAGCGGTTGCCGTATTCCTGAAAAATTCTCTCTTATCATAAAATGATCTTTTTAGACACTTTTTTCCCCAAATGAAATTATTAAAATTGTTCGCCTCAAAGGTCGCGCTGTAACGTACATATTGGTAAAAAAAAGTAATTTCTAACCAACATCTGATGGATGAAAATTTTAAAAAGCCTCGTCGGCAATCTTTTTGATGCGACAACGATTTTCAAAATTTTTCCAATTACGCCCCTTTTGGCTTAGCATGAGTCCTACGCATTTCTCCCTTTTAAAATTTAGTTCACTGTTTTTATATTTCATTTACTTAATTTATTTTCACTATAACCAAGTGTTAATGCAGCAGAAGTGATATATATATATATATATATATATATATATGTATAGAGAGAGAGAGAGAGAGAGAGAGAGTTGAAATGAAATAAACTGAAAATAAAAACTAATATGTAAAGAAATAAGATAAATTATTTTAAAGTTATCTTTAATCATTTTTGTGTTCTGATTACTAAATATAGTTTAATTTATTTCTGCACAAGTATATTCTTTATTATTATTTTCAGAGTAATTATATATATATTTAGTAATTGATTAAATAGATTATTGTTTGTTTTATAAAATATGTTAGTTTTAGTGTTGTTAAATAATTTTGTTATTGTATATATTTTGGAGTTTATATAAGTAAATTTGACCCACTTATTGTTAATGTTTTCTTTATTTACCTTTTTGTATTTTTTTTCCCTTTTATATTGAAGATTTAATTTATCTTAATATGTTACTTTTCCAAAAGGGTTAATGTCGGAATATAAATTAAAATTAAATAATGTCCAATAATTAATCTAAACGGAAAGTGTTGGGTCTACCGTACTTTCACAGCTAACATCTGTTGATCGTATAAAGTTACTGTTTTACAGTAGAGCTATTTTCGCTGTCTAGTAGTATTTTTTTTTCTTTTTTTTTTTATTATTAAATAACATATGGAGAACCCATAAGGCAACCGCCCGTCTGTAGGTTCTCATCACAGTTACAACGTTTATTTGTGATAAAGTTACAATCGATCATATACAATTAACCACTTAACTAACAAATGTGTCACAAAACAAAGTAAAAACCAACGTAATATAAATTTCCACTAAAAATAACAGCATAACGCATAATTCAAAATCCAAACAAAATAAGGCAAAACATAATAGCAATTCGTATAGAAACCCAATGCAAGAAAAATGTAAAATAAAAAAATATATATATATATATATATATATAAATAACTGGGAAAAAATAAAAAAAAAAAAGAAAAAATCACTTATCACATACTCCTTCCACCTCTTTTAGTTGCAATCATTGTAGTTGCTCAACATCCAATTTTTAATTTCTAAGAGGCAATTTTTTTTATTCTTTATTTCTATAATATCCGCCGGAATTTTCCCTAACAAGTCAATCAGTACAGCGTCCTTTGTTTTATCAATGTAATTATTTATACCTTTAGGCTTAATATATGTATGTAATTTTTGACGAAGCTCTAGTTATCTTCACTATATTCCTAGTCTTAAGGTCGGGAGGATTCAACTTATAATCATATAAAATAAATAAATAATACCTTAGTTTAGCCGGTAATTCTTCCATTTCCTTCCACCAATTAAGGTTACCCCTTCTTTGACATAAATCCTTTCTTACTATGAGTTTTAAGCTTTTTTTATGAATAGCATTTATTTTTTTATGTTCAGAGTTCTTTGTTCCTCCCCATGCTTGTATAGCGTAAGATATCCTTGATGTTATCAGAGCATTATAGTATTGTTTTAGAATTTTTGGCCGTAACAATGGCCTAAGTATATAAATCGCCGGCAGGGATTGCCTGATCTTTTTTATTAGTTCCAATATATGCTGTTTCCAACTTACCGTATTATCAATCGTTACCCCTAAGTATTTGATTTTTTGCACATTTTGTAACATCATACAATCATCACTACAATAATTAGAGTTATTCGCATGACTACAATTGTGACATTTGATTAGCACTTTTGGAATGAAAGTCCTGTAACGTTTAAAATACCGACCCTGTATTCTTACTGCGGAGGTGGTGGCTACGTATGAAATTTTATTAGCATAAAGGTAAAACCCAAAAACCGAAAAAAATTATTTTCTTGTCGGATTTTTTTCCGGTTTAAAGAAAATTAATATTAAAACTGATAAATGGGGTAAGCTACGGTAAATAATATTGTTCGGAATATAGTTAATATTTATGAAAAATTAAAGGATTAACGTTACGGTTGTAACTTGATGAATAGACAGTGAACACGAGTGAGACTGGCTAGGTGATTCAAACTACATATGTATGCGCTTGCATACTAAGAGTTCAGCTCCTGTACATAAGCGGAAAACCTCGTGTGTCTCTCATTAAATTCGGATCCTGGCGATGTTGCTCTTGTTAGAAACATTGAAATTTTAAATTTAGCCAGAAAAATTGAAATTTTGTTCATTGCTTATCATTATTATTACGATTATTTCGTTCGTAGTGTTGGCTCTTCTATCGCTTTTTCTTTTTTTCCTAATTAAATCTGCGAACAAAAGAAGAAAAAAAAAGGTTATAAATTGCACAGGTGTCGCAAGATTTATGTTCTATTCCGTCATCGAGAAGAAAGCGACATTAAAACGATGTTGGCGATCTTCGTTTAAGTTTGTTCGGTTTCACCTTGACTTTCAATAAAGCGTCAAATTACGCCGACTTCTATCTTATGATATGAACAAAAATTGTACATAAGCACATACATACCTGTATACGTTGTAAAGTTTTCTCAAGTTTTCCGGGATACGATCCCTTTTCACAGGACGAGTATAACGAATTCTGTTTCCCTCGAATTTTGCGACGCTTTACCTTCAGGTTCAATTTGGGTTCGGGTGTCACGCATCACCTTGTGCTGCGGGTATTATGATCCTCTTTGCGGATACTTTTTTTATTTACGAAAAGAAGCGAAAAAAAAAAAAAACTTCTTAAACTTTCCCCACTCCAAGAATGTCTTCCTTACGAATTTAATAAAAAATTCAACGATTACTCCAAAAGGCTTTCACGGTAAATAAAAGTAAAAAAATTAATTGTGCTAGCCTATTTTTTTACAAGCCGGAAAGCGGTTATATCGGCTTAAAATTCTGCTGAGACAAGAGAAAAAAAAAATATATATATATATATTTCGGAAAAAGACGAACAGGTTTATAACTTTTTGCAACAGACTAGATCCTTTGCAGCTAGTTCACGATGGACAATAATTATATACGCTCATATGGCAACCCGGATAATGGCTGCTACTATCAGCTGCCAGATAAAGAACTATTTCTTAAAAGAATCAATTGAATAAATTAATCTTCCGAACGATTCACACAGAATTCTACTTTCGCTACTCAACACTGCTCAGTGTCAGTAACGGTACAATCGGCGCGAACCCGTAGTGAATAAAAGTTCGTTTCTTACATCGTACAAAGACACATGTGCGACCTCTACCCAGAATTTGATGTCCGATCGAACGGCAAGGTCTTCGCTACGCTTTTGCCGGTTCCAGCTTCAACAAAAGACGATACCCGAGATTACTAAACCCTGATTTGAATCTAATATTATTGATAGATTTCACCCAAATATACCGAATTCGTATCAATATAAATGCATTTATATATATGTATATATAATATTAATTACAACTTAATTCTTAGGCTACCCCCCATTCGAAAAAATGTCCCAATTTTATGTAACGTTTGTTATATTTTATAGGATTTTTGTTATTGTTATTTAAAAATGTCACAATTTTATGTAATGAAATATGTAACGAAAAATATAACGAAAAAATGTCTTAATTTAATATAATGAAAGTTAAATGTTAGAATTGGATTTTTGTGGTTATGTTATTTTTTTTTGTGTTGATGCCAGTAAGAATTACGTTGTAAATTTTGATCATTTTATATATAGTATAGTATAGAAGAGAAAGAGATAGAAATGAAAGCAAGAGGGGTCAAGGGGCCCAGCCCCTTGCTAGGCCAAAATGGCCGAGTTTATATATATATATGTATACAGGGTGCAGCAGAATAACTTCCTTTTTTAAAATTCGCCACTTTTTTTCTACTGAATTTTTTAAAGAAATAATAACAGAAAATCGAAATAATATACTCTAGATCCCATTGGCAATATGTATGCTCCTTCCCTTGCAATTTTATTTCGATTTTCTGTTATTATTTCTTTAAAAAATTCAGTAAAAAAAATTGGCGCATTTTAAAAAAGGAAGTTATGCTGCCGTACGTTTTTTTCCTTCTTCGATGTTTGCGTAAATTATAATGAAAAAAAAATAAACCTACGGCGTGTTACAACCGGAATAACTCTGCCTGGTAGAGTATGAGACGTTCCGTAAAATAAATAATAAAAAAAAGTATGCGGAAGGGGAAATTATCGTACATAAAAAATAATATAGAATACAAAAAAAACTCAAAAAAACCCGTCGTGCGAAGGCGGTAGCGTTTTTGAAATGGTGATGTCACGAGGACCTACCACGTGTCCAATAACGTAACTTTCCTTATAAAATCGCCTATATTTCAAAGAAAAAAACGTACCGGCTACGTAACAATTCGGTGTAGAGACTAGGGGGAAAAAAAATGGTAAAAGAAATTAATTGGTTAATTAAAATATGAAAACGTGCGGTATATACAATTCACGGACGGTAACGTGACGACTAGATGAAGACAATGCTGCCACGACAATGTGCAGAAACGGAATAAATTGGAATAATTCACACATGATGTGTGCCTATCTAGACTAGCTTTAACTTGGCGATATTACCGAACGATTAATAAAGATCAAAAGTGCCGCCGAATCGACATTTCTAGAATATTCGTAATACTATTCAAAGCGGTAATTGCCGAGTCTGCCTTTTTCACGGGATTTTATAAAACTTCCCTCGGTGCAGCTTCTAAACGACGCGCACACTCGCCTCGAACTCATATAGTGATCTCCGCTAACCAACAATACACACGCACACAGTCTCACTCTGACGCAACTGTCCGATCGATCGCGTACGGGAGTTTTAATCGATAAGCATCTTCGATACCTACAAGTCGCAATTGCGCTGAATAAAACGCGGTGTTCGATAAATCATGAATTAATGATTTAACCAAAGAAAATATTTTATAATTCGAACACCGCTAAATGGTCACGCTGTAGGTACCGTATCCGACTTAACATGTATATGTATATTAGGTGTGTAAATATGAAATCGAAATTTGCTTATAGTCGGCGCTAGTTACCAATGCAATTACTTTAGAACCTAGTGAGTGGTATCTTTCATTGTTTGGACATCTGCCAAAGATTTCCGACATTAAACAAAACAAGTTTCTTATCGCAACATAACGTTAATAACGTCGTCTTTTGTGCTTACAAATTGCTTGAAAAATTCAAAAATGAAGATTTTGACGTGAGAAACCGAAAATGCTGAAGACTACCGAGAAAGTTTGAAGACGACGAACTACAAGGATTGCTGGATCAGGATGACACTCAAACGCAAAGACAACTTACAGATTAATTAAATGTGTCTCGAGAAGCCGTTACTAATCGTTTGAAAACCATGGGAAAGATCAAGAAGGTGGGAAAATTGATTCCACATGAACTGAATGAAAGACAGTAGGAAAATCGGAAAAGGACTTGCGAAATACTTCTTTCCAGGTGCAAAAAAAAAATAATTTCTTCGTCAAATTGTGACGAGCGATGAAAAATGGATGTATATCGAAAATCCTAAGCGTAAAAAAATTTAGGTAAATGTAGTAGAACCAGCGTCATAGTCTGTAAGACTGAATCGCTATGGACGGAAAGCAATGCTCTGTGTTTGGTGCGATCAGAGGGGTGTCATTTACTATGAGCTACTTAAACCTGGCGAAATTGTTGATAATGAACGCTTTTTAGCGTGGGATTCACGGATTACCAAAGAGGTGAAAAAATGTGTAACTTTTCTTACATAAACTGGTAGTTCCGTTTTATATTCGCAGTTTTCCGTATTCGCGGCATCTTCGCGGTCTCCAATCCCTTCGAATACGGTGATTTTACTGTATATGTATATATATATATATTAGATTCTCGGAAATGGTTCGAATGATTTTGATAAAGTTCACAAATTAAGGATTTTCAAGAGTTTAGATAAATTGATTGGTCGAGGTCTTATTGTCGAGAAAATACTACTAAATGGGCTATTGTAAAGCGAAAGTGACTAATATATTCAAGTGATCATCGTATTTTTAGGCTTATTAAAAAGTAAATAATTTGCTTATTTACGCGGCATGGTGTAAAACATAATCAATTGATTTCTATAATAATTAAAAATAGATGAAGCGATAGTATCTTTGTTTCGAAATGAAATATATTTTATTTATTTACGCTTTTCACAACAGATTTAAATATTATATCAATTGCCAAATATACAAGACGTCCTGTTAAAGAGTTTTACAGATGATAATTTTTGAAAATATTTCTGCTTTATGAATATTTGTTTTTAATTTTTTATAACGCGAAAATACTTCAACATAAAAACGAATAATGCATGCGTATAAAACAGTGCAGTTTTCATGCCATGTGCATGTTACTGCTATGTGTTTGACTGCTTGTAATTAATCCGGTGATAGATCTGCAAGCTCAAAGTAGATCCGAGCAGAGCTCGGTTCATATGTATATTATTAAATGAATATTCTCGTATGCACGTACATAACTGGGTTCTCGGAAATACCAAAGGATCCGGATTCGGTTCCGCACCGCATCAGGCAGTATTCCGTGGATATGCGGTCGACACAGCGATATGTACCATTTATATTATATTGTGTTATTTTTTCGTCATTTATTGTGATATATGCAGGCTATTGTATTTTTTTTTTTACAGTCGTCCAATCCAGAAAGATAGGTATGGCATGTAATTAGTATAATATTGAATTGGTTTTATTCATAGATATAAAATTAATAGAAATGGTAAAAAATATTTATTTGACGTAAATTTAGAATAATTAAAAGAATTTAAAAGAATAACTTAAATAATAATAAACAAATAAATCCCGCATAATCAAACGATATCGTGTCTGAGGCGTCCTGAGGAGTTAAAAAGATAGCTAATATTATTACAATACATATATATATATATATATATATATATATATAGTACAGATATCAGCATCCTGGGAAATTAACTAGTCAGGAGCCGTAATCACGTCTTTTACAACTCAACCAATCGGGGCTGGTTTGTAGATCATAATCATTTAACTGTAACTTGCGCATGAAAAATGCAACCTGGAATATCGGTCTCCATCATTTGTTTCTGTATTTACACATAGCTTTAGTGGGTATGATGCTCATCTATTCATTAGAGATCTAGCATATGATGAGCAAGACATTCAGGTAATCACTGTTATATGTCATTTTCAAAGAAAATATCAAAAAACATGATACAATTTATTGGTATAATTTGTTTTATAGCTAATTCATTGATATAACTCGTTTTATAGATAATTTATTGATATCATTTATTTTAGAGCTAATTTATTGATATAATTTGTTTTAGAGCTAATTTATTGATATAATTCGTTTTATAGCTAATTTATTGATACAATTTGTTTTAGAGTTAATTTATTGATACAGTTCGTTTTAGAGCTAATTTATTGATATAATTCGTTTTAGAGCTAGCAGTCTAGAGAAGCTAGCGAACAGTTAACCAAACAAGTCTTTTCAACCTGCAAAGAGTAACATTCCATCACTGAATTTATTTCTTTATAAATGTTTTTAATTAATAACCTTAATTACAATTACACAGTTATGTATTCAAAACATTTATAAAGTGTACAATCACAGTTACGGAGGAAATTAAACATAATGCATTTATTTCTTCTGTTGCATTGAAAGGGTGTTTTCCCATGTTCATATATACCTTCGCAAAGAAAAATTGGAAGAGGCAAGATTGCGAGAAAAGAGGTGTTTCTGCAATTCGTTAACGAAATCAAAGATTTTAAATGCTAATAATCTATATAGTTCGGTTATGAGTAAGCTATTTCCTATGAGTGGTTTTCTATGTCTCAGTCAGAAAGAGATATTAAAATTAAACATTGCGAGTGTACCTTATGATAGTTCTTTAGTTATGTTCTTGACGTTAATTTGGAACATCCTTCTACTTAAGGGTTTATTGCAGAAAAAGGTACAGGCTTTTGACTAAATATTAGCTTTCGATTAGCTGAGTAGAACGGTACGTGATCAGGCAACTAAATACTGGATCTTGATTAGTCAGTGTACCAAAATATAGGTATTTATACTACTTTTATATATATATATATATATATATATATATATATATAGGCCTGGAGAACATTTTGTAGTTCGTCCAGGGCCTGGGGTAAACCTTATAAAATTTTAACGAATTCTGAACCATTTAAATTTCCAGATTTAAAAATTAATGGTAATAATGACACTTGTTCCTCTATTACTAGCAATAAAGACAAAATGAGTTTACTAATGAATTCATTTTTTAATTTTAAAGAAACTGGTTCTATTTCATTAGATAAAATCACAGATATAAATAAACAACTGTAGTTTGAGGTAACATATTTTGAACTAAAACAAATTATACAAAATCTTACTAATAGAAAAGCACCGTCCTCGGATGGTATAACTGACAAGGTTATTAACAATTATATTTTTTTACTTTCCAAATTTATTGTTAACACACTTTACAATAAACTATTACAATTTAATATATGTTTCCGTCCGCTTGCAAATGTGCTACTTTAATTATGTTAAACAAACCAAACAGGGATTTTTTTTTTTTTTTTTTTTTTTTTTTGTGAAAGCAACATCCTGTACCGTGTTTAACTGCTGTGGCTATTACAGTACGAAGATGCGCAGTTTTTTTTTATAGATATCTGATTATTCCGCTAGTTCTGATAAATTGTGTTATGGATAAAATTGCATCGGGGGAATTCTCAAGAATGTTGGTGACTGTTTTGTTATTAATTGAAAGGGGCCGGTGAGGTGATAATGCTGGACAGTCGCATAGTATATGAGGAGTTGAGGGAGCAACAGCTTGGCCACAGAAAGGACAATTCGTAGGAGAGGGGGTTCTTTGCAAAATAAAATTATGCGACATGGCCGTATGGCCTATGCGCAAGCGGCTAAGTGCACAGAAATCTCTGCGGGAGATGCTTTTTTCTGGCCACCATGGTTTCGTTGAGGGTTTAATTAACCTCGAGAAAGTCTGACACGAGGACCAATGGGTTTTCCATAAGGACGTGAGATTATTCAAGATTATGTTCGAGAGATAAGGTGGAGGTGGGCTGTTACTAGGCGAGGGGCAATATATTTCTGCTCGGGCGGATGTATCGACGCGTTCATTTCCAGGAATCCCTGTATGGCTGGGCGCCCACAGAAAGGATACGGAGCACTGTCTCTTAATAAGTTCGTATAATACCTGCTGGGTTCGAATTGCTACAGGATGTTTGGTGAGGGGATTAGAAATTGTCAATAAGGCCGCGGATGAATCAGATACCAGCAGAGCTTTCTGTGATGTAGGCTCTGTAAAAAGAAAATATTCCAAACAGAAAAATACTGCGTATATTTCAGCATCCAGTACCGAGCAATTGTCATTCAGTCGAATGCTTCGAATCACGTCGCAGACTTCAAAGGAACAGGCGGTTGGGGAAGAAGTAGCCTCTGGGGTAGCCTTGGCAGCATCCGTGTAGAAAAAGAGGTGGTCGGGGTATTTTTGCATTGTTGCTGTTGTCAGCTGAACGATATTCGGATGCAGGGGTTTATTACACTTCGTCAGGGAAAAGTTAACATCAATGTTTAAAGGGGCCCACGGCGGAATCATGATGTTAGGGGCTAGGTTAGGGAAAGGGATTACGCTCACGTTGTGCTGTGATAGGAGAGCCAGGATTTCTGGGAGAGGGTCATTAGGGAACTCTGGGGTGTTGGGGAGGTCATTTGTGTCAATAGGACAGGCGCGTTTACTAGAGAAAAGAGCGAGGGTCTCACGGTGGTAATAATAGGTTCGGAAATACTTTAGTGGGGGAGTGCCTAACAAGGCACACAAACTTACAGACGGGGAAGTTCTATGTGCGCCAAGTATCGTGCGGAGCGCCGTGTGGTGTATTGAATCAAGGGATTTAAGTAAAGAGGGACTGGCTGACGCATACGCCTGGAACCCGTAGTTTATTCTGGAAATGACTAAGGATTTGTATATGGAGAGGAGAGTTTTCGGAGATACATTATACTTTGTGCTTGATACATATTTAAGAATAGATAGGAATTTATGACATTTAACTTTAAGATTTGATATGTGGGATCGCCAAGTTAGCTTTTGATCGAACAGTAGTCCAAGGAAAGTAGCAGTAGGGTGGAAATGAAGTGAGGAATTTTCTAGATTGAGGCGAATGCTGGAAGAGTTTTGACGTCCCCTATAGAAATCAACACAGATAGACTTAGATGGAGAAAACACAAGACCATTATTTTTACACCAGGATTGTAGTTTTGTAATAGTTTTTTGTAGGATTTTTTGAGCATTTGCTGGAAAACTGGGAGACAGGGAAATGTTTAAGTCGTCAAAGTAGAGCCGGGCGTTTAGAGGCGGAGCAATACAATCATTTATATCATTGATATAAAAAATAAACAAGGTTGCACTAAGGGCAGATCCTTGTGGTAAGCCATTCTCAGTTTGAATGGTGCTCGATGTTGACGAACCAATCTTAACATGGAACGTTCTGTTTGTTAAAAAATTATTCAGATACTTGGCCATGTTTCCACTTATACCAGCTGTTGTCAGCTTGGATAGGAGGCCGTATCGCCATACTCTGTCGAACGCCTTTTCTATATCGAAAAAGACGGAGTATACATGTTGGCGTCTGTGAAATGCTGTTAATATTTGCCTTTGTAGGCTCAGCAGATGATTAACTGTAGTACGCTTCTTACGCCCTCCGGCTTGTGACGAGGATAGGAGATTATTCTGTTCAAGGAAGAAAAGGAGACGCCGGTTAACCATTTTTTCCAGCGTTTTTGCGAGGACACTTATGAGGGATATAGGCCTGTAGTTTTGTGGAAAAAGAGGATCTTTATTTTGCTTCACAATAGGAATAACAACTGCTAATTTCCATGGCTCAGGGATCGATCCGGAGAACCGTATTTGGTTATAGATATGTAAGAGGAAGTTTTTCGCTGACGGAGGTAAGTGTTTTAACATATAAGGATGGATGGAATCGGGCCCAGGCGCGCTGTTTGCAGTATGGTACTGGAGTTGATAGTCTAGTTCAGAAATGGTGAAATGGCAATTGTAGGAAAGTGAGGAGTCAGAGATGATAGTTATTGGTTGTTGTTCCGTGGAATATTTCTTTAAAGAGAAAGCAGACGAATATGACGATGAGGATGACTCCATTGCAAAATGATTCGCAAAAGCATTTGCGACTTCCAATGGGTCAGATAACATGGAACCATTCTGGTTTATCGAAAAGGAAGGGGTCGCACGATTAATACCGTTCAGTGCCTTAATTTTGTGCCAAATATTGTGACTAGAAGTATTTACGGAGATTGAATGCATAAATTGCTGCCAAGATTCCTGTTTTTTGCGCCTAATGAGGCTCCTCGCAGCTGCGCGGCGTTTTTTAAATTCGATCAAATCAGGATATAAGCCTGTTGATTTAAACTTCCTAAGGGCATGTTTACGTTGGCGTATGGCTGTTCCTATTTCGGGGCACCACCATGGGACCCGTCGGAATCTGTTTGTTGGGACAGACCTAGGAATGGATGCTAGAGCAGCATTCGTAATAGCGTCGATAAAGGAGTTGATGTTCTCTGATAAAGATTCGGATGGCTCGCTGGGAACGTTTACTTTAACTGAAAACATATCCCAATCCGCCTTGTGGAATAGAAATTGAGGCTTAGGTGGGGGTGGGGGGTAGGGTGGGCTTTGGACGGGCATATGAGTATAGGAAAATGGTCGCTAGAGCATAAGTCCTGTAGCACAAAAGTGCTCAGGTGAGGAAGGATGGAAGTGGAAACAAGTTGTAGGTCGATTGTTGAGAAAGTATTATGGGACAGATTGAAATGGATGTAACACGGGGAGGGAAGCAGTGTCAGATCGTTATCTAGGACCAGTTTATTTATGACAGAGCCATGTCTGTTTTCCAGTGTTGCTTCCCACAAAGGTGAGTGGGCATTAAAATCACCGAGTAATATTAGTGGCGGGCTGACCTGTGATAGTACTGACTGAAACATATCTGCAGTGATTATATAATTCGGAGGCACATAGCAGTTACATAGAGTTATCGGGGTGGCAGATATCTGAGGAAGATGGACGACCACTGCAATCATTTGTAAGGGGGTACTAAAATTCAACTGTGTTGCTGGGATAGAGGAGTGGACCATAATGGTAACCCCTCCGTTTGCTCTAAACCCTTGATCATTGCTGAAAGTGAAAAGGGAGTAGTTTTGTAGGGCTGGGTTATCTGTGGGCTTCAAATGAGTTTCCTGTAGACATACCACAGTAGGAGAGTGATTTGAAATAAGTAGCTTTAATTCAGCAAGTTGAGGGTAGAATCCTCGACAGTTCCACTGCAGGATAATGTTACGAACCATGACCACTATTAGCTTTCAAATATGTTTAGTCTGCTGTTTGATCTGAATCCGACTGTCTAGCAAGTTTGTTGATTAGCTTAGTGAAACGTGTCTTCATTGATCGGTTTTGAAGTAAGGAGTAATTATCTGAGAGCATGTGAATGAATCCATCTATGTCTTCAGTGAAGTTGGCTACTATACTCGCCGGGTCGTGTTGTCCTTGAATCGTTTCCATTAAGGCTACGAAGTCATTAAAAGACAATGGATAGTCTTTATTGTTGATGTTGCTTTCTGCGGGCTTTAGGAGCTCAACAGTAGGCAATTTTTGTTTTTTTCAGTTTTGATGGTGGAGGTTTGAAATCCACGTTTGCTCCATTGTCTCTGGTTTCTATCGCATTTGGATGCTCTCTGTTTTCTGGTTCGTTTGTCTGCATTTGTAGAGGGAAAAAAATAGCTCTCGTGCTATTTGTAAAGTCGGGCTCCGTAGTCTTCTGAGAAGCATCAGGGGTTTGTGGGTGGGGTCGCTTTGTTGCTGCTGGGGTTTCCTCGGTGCTGACTGTTGTATTTGAGTACAATAAATGGCCACATAGAACAATATGCCTATTAAATTCCTTAAGTAAAGTATATGAAAAAATTATTCTTAAATTTTTAAACAATGAAATTAGCAGCACATCCGTGCTTAATGCATACCAATACACGGTTTTAGTCTTTTCTACAGAACTTGCTATTGCAGATGTAACTGATAATTTATTACAAAACAAACAACGGAATAATCCGTCTATTATTATTTCATTTGATATAGAGGGAGCATTTAATAATTGTGATCGTCAAGTGATAATTGATACATTAATTGTAAATGGTTTTAGCTTTAACGTAATAACCCTAATACACGATTATTTAACTAACAGGAGAATAAAGTGGGCCTATCAAAATGACATTGTTGATGTTAAAAATAATTTCGGCGTTCCACAAGGTTCAGTTCTTCGACCGGTCTTGTGGAATATTTTATATTCTAATATCCATTCAAAATTAAGTAATATATACGCAGGCCTACGTTTATACAGCTATGCTGATGATTTACTTTTGGTCTACAACGTACATATATCTAGTAACTCGACTCTGTCGTCCCACATTGCTAATTGTAATGAAGTTATTTGTAAACTTAAAACAATAGTAAATGCTTTAAACCTCAAATTTGAGATTACCAAATCTCAAATCATGGTGATACCTGGTCGAGACAAAAACCTTGACCAAATTTGTTACAATAATATTAAAATTAATAATCATACGTTCAGTTCTACTGACCATATTAAATATTTAGGATTAATTTTAGACGATAGATTAAAGTACAATAAGCATATACAGTACATAAATAATAAGGTTAATAAATATTATTACATTTTTAAATCCCTTGGCGGTTAATTATGGGGACTAAATTATAAATCTAAGATAATACTCTATGAAGGTACTAAAGTCATTATACTCATATTATGCTGGTGTCTACTATAACCGATTAACTAAACAACAAATACATAACGTAAACTCCAACTGTCGGAAATTTCTAATTGATTTAACTTCTTCATATGTAACTGCTTCAAATATTGCAATTCAGACCATAGCACGGGTCTTACCTATCGATCTTTACATAAAAAAAGAGATCTCTAATTTTTAATGTTAAAAAAGAAAATAATGGTATTATAAGTAAAGAACTTCTCAAGCAAGTTGATTTACAAATTTTTAATGAATTTAAAACAAGATACGATACTCTATCAAATGGTAAATTAATAAATAAGTTCTTTCCTAACGTAATAAAACGCTTTAAAAATAAAAACATTACAGTAAATTATTATATGACTCAAATACTCACTGGTCATGGTTCCATTGGATACTTTTTAAATAAATTAAACATTATTTCAGACAGTAAATGTTGTAATTGTGAAAGTAATGAAGTAGAAAATGTTCAGCATATAATATACACGTGTAGCAAGTATAACCACCTGCGACAATTGTATATGATTGACTGTGCACTTCAACTAAATGAAATTATTCTACTAGAACAATTTCCTGTATTCATTTCTGAATTATTTAAAATTAAACATATATACAAATAATCGCTACTGGTAGCCATAAGCTAATTCGCAGGCTACTCTAGTTTGTTATATTTCTTTATTAAAGTAATAATAAAAAAAAAAAAAAAAAAAAAATATATATATATATATATGTATTGTGTATGTATTCTGGATTAGGCTCCTGAACACACAAAAACAATGCAGATTACAACTATAATGCCATTCATGTCTTAATGGGTCTTGTGCTATTGGGAATATTATTATCGCCAGATATTTTAATGGGGGTAAATCGAATTTGTTTTATTTTCTATTTATTTTACATGCATTATTAAATTAATATAGTTTCATTTATTATATCAAAATTTGAAGAAAAGCAAAGCCCAGTGGGCGAATTTAGGAAACATCCATTTTATCAAAGTATCAGTCAGGCTACATTTTCCTCGCTGTTAAATGCGTATAGAACGTAGGTTGCTGCAAAATTTTTAACTACTTGCACCGTCAAATAGCTCCTTTGTTTGAACACGTTTCTAACTTCTCGCAAACTTGCAAACTGTTTAAGAAATACGCTTACGTTCAAGTAACGAACCCCTTCCATCGAGAATACGGCGGGGAGAAAAATTATTTTTAATTCCGGAACTCTGTCCCAGAGGTGCAAAATTTGAATTTGCCTAACTTTTTTCATTCTGTTTACGAATTACTTAAAAGTTTTTATCCAGAATAACCGGCCCACAAAAGGCGGAGGGAATATTATTTTCTCAGCTTTTTTGAAAATTTCGAAAAAAAGCTATGAAAGTTCCTTAAGAGATCGAAATATGGTTGGGTTTACGAATAGCGAACATGCGCAACACGCTCGTTCGAAGAAATGGCATTTTCTATACGTGAAAGAAGTCCTCGGAGCTGCGAAAGTCCGAATTTGAGATGTCGTAATAAAAACTTTATTTTACTCTCTTGAAGTTCTCCTCTATCTATAGGTACGTTTAAGATGTGTTCGTTGTGTGCCATTTTTAGGTCGGGATAATATAAAATTATGTTACGATTTTGATTTACAAACCATGTAACGTTTTTGTCGTACAGTGTTGCGTCATGGAAATGCGTAACGTATGTTGTAATAGAAATTTCTAAGCAAACCGCAAATCAAGTTTATCGCTTCTAAACGTTTTTTTTTTTTTTTTTTTTTGCATTATTACGAGAAACGAAAAAACTTTATCGAATAAGTCAATTAAAACCGCCACTTCTATGACAATTATAAAGAACTATCTCACCTGAATATCGCCATAGCGAGGTTCGAAGGAACGGATTTTTTTAATATGCGCATATCCAGAACGAGTTTGTTTTTTTGAAAGCGGATCGTGTGATTATGCTTAAGGTGTAATTAAATTCCAGGCGTCAACCACAATCCCGATACTCGGCTTATCACTTTAATTCAGCACTCAGAATTCTCTTAGACATTCGACCTTTATGTAATACATGAACATCACTGTACGCGTTTTTGTACCAATAATGCACTCTTACAAACAGTTTTAGACTACATATCCGGACAATTTTATGCATAATATTTGATTTAAGAATATACGCATATGTTATATTATACAATGCCTGCGTGCGTATGCCAACTATGTTGATTGTGCTTAAAAAATTCGTCATTATCGATAATATATTATACGAGCGAAATTACTTTTACGTAATTTTCACCGTAATAATGCATGTATATAGCCTTTTTAATTCGAAATAAATTCTATGCCACGTACACCTTACTGATTAGCCGCTTAAAGCGGTGGTCAGTAAGGTCTTTGAGTGTGTGTGTGTGTGTGTGTGTATATGCCAGGTAATTTATTGACATTTAAACGTAATAGGATTAAGATCAGCTACCTGATCTCGCGTTTTCTATCACTCTGGACGTTAGGAAATCGGCGGAAGGGGAAACAACGCATATAAATCGCAAAAGTTTCGAAGCGAAGTTTGCAGTTTTATACATGCTTTGAATTTTGAGTGCTTATTAATAAAATAAATCGTGGTAATTACCCCGATATTTTTATTTTTTCTCAATTATTCAGCATAAATACGAACACATACGGACAATTGTAGTCATCCTTTCATGCACCTTATTCTTGGTTTCATAACTTTCATTTCTTACACTTTTATTTCCTTATACCGGGGTTGCATTCTTAACCTCTTTCATCACCTCGCTATTGGTTTTGACTTACAGACTCTCCCGTTTGTCCTCAGCATCCTCCTCCCAGTGCTACTCAGGAATGTATAATTCCGATCACGTCCTTTTCTAATGTGCCACTTTGTCGTCGGAGCCCTCTTTTCACTACCCGTAATTCCTTAAATAGTCCTACTTCTTACGATGCTGCATCCGCTCTTTTACTTCCGTCCCTGTCACCATTGCTGATTACATAGGAATTTAAATAAATATCCTACACTTTTGGTCGCATACGATTCAAGGAGCCAATGAAGAAAAAGAAAAAAATTAGGAAGGAATGGTATAAGTGTTATTTGAAATATATTAAAAAAAAAAAAAAATGAAGTAGAAAAATTTACTTATATTCTACTACGAATATTACCGATTATATAAATCCATGGTAATCAATTAAAATCATCTACTTTTAGGCGTAGTAGTGTGCCGTTAGAACGCGGTTCGAATTCTACTGCTGCAGAAAATGGAAAAGTCGTCATTGTGCCAGGTTAATGTGTCCGCAGTTGACGAGCCTAAACAAAAAACAAAGTAAAATTACACATATTTATCCGTATCAAAAAGAAAAAGCGAGAAAAAAAGAAAAAAACCCTCCTTCTCAGTTGTTTTACTAAATTTTTAAAGAACAGAAGTGTCTTAAAGAAACACGAAGGAATACATACGAAAAAACAACAAAGTATTACGCAAAGTATACTACTTAATGGGGGCACTGTTGCTCTTTACCTTCCGTATCTCGCCTGAAAAATTTCATTTGACATTATTTTTAATGAAACGAATACACTTTTTAGGATTATTGCACTGTGTACGTTTCTAACATTTAGCAACTCGTTAAAATATTGCTAATGTATAAATTGCAAATTAGCGCTATTATTATAAAAAAGAGTTGCAGGCGTTTTGTTTTTTTATATTTGTGTTGATTTAGACGAAACAAAAAAATCTATATTTTTGAAAGTTACATGAAGAGTCTTAAAGGTGAGCTAACCGTTGATTTACAGATTTTGTTCCTGCTCCACTCGCCCAGTATCTAATTCGACATTTTTTTCGTTTTCGACTCTAAAATCCTCTTGCAGCTTGTCGAATCTAATACAGATCTTATTTAGGCTTACGTTTCAAAGCTTCTTCCGCTTACGCCTTCCATATCGATTTCAACACCTAAGAAAGTAATGCTCACCTCATACCTTATTTTTCTTTGTCTTACTTCGTTTTGACCTTGTGCAATCGCCTTTAAATATCCTCCTAAAGTATTTAACTTTTCCTTGCAACATTTCATCTACGAAAGCCGTAAATGATAAACGGAAAGTCTGCACTACTGTTAGTTCCTACCAAATTTGTATTAAACTGTCGGAGTCTATTTAATATTTCCCCATTTTATCCTTTTTTTTTTTTTTTTAATCGGTTCGTCAACGAGAACATTAGCTCAAAAGTGCTTGACAAATCCGTTAAAAAAAAAAAAAAAGGAATAAAACGGGGAAATAAAAGTAAAAGAAAATAAACTTGTATTCTTAAACGTTTACGAATATAATAGAGAATATATATATATATATATATATATATATATATATATAAAAGAAAGTCGTGTTAGTTACACCACTTATAACTCAAGAACGGCTGGACCGATTTTCATGATCTTTGATTTGGTGTATTTGTCTCCACCCCAAATATCAAAATAAGAAATTTAAAACTAACTTTATTATGATATTTCGTTTTTTTTTTTGCTGCTTTTGGCCTCAAAGTGGGTTTACACAATTATTTTATGAAAGGGCTTCTGTGTTTTGTTTTATATTTCGAATTTCGCTTTTAAAGGGTTATCTGGTGGTGAGTTATGAATTTTTTAAAGGTGATTTTTGAAGTCGTTCTTAATTCCATATTATATATTCGAGACGGTTTCTTGCCGCCCAGGGTAATCGCTCTGCTTAAAGTTGTAGATTATCAGAGATGAAAGTTTAATTTTTATGATCCAGTTCTGATAAGTCAAACCGTTCCCGAGCTATTGTATAATTGAATATTTTTGTCGTTTGTGGACCATCTTACTGGGTTATACTGATCTTTGTTATTAAGGCGAATAACGCGTTGCTGCCACGTGAATTACATTCATTTTAATGTAATTAAAATACTTTTCATTTTGATTTTTGTACATTTACGGAACTTAATTGATTTTGAGCATTAATTTTATCTTAATAAAAAAATGAATTTAATTCAGCTAATAAGTTATCACAACATTTACTTTCTAAGGCGGTACGAAGTTCGCGTCGGGTCAGCTAGTAGAGAATAAAAATAACTCGCACGAACGGCAGAAGGAAACGAATGAATATAAGAAGCACCGATAAGTGGAGTGGGGATACCGAGTTTTAGTAGAATAGAATGACGGTAGTTCAGCAACAGAAAAGTTAAGTCGAACATTCAAATAAAACATGATATTAATGTCACAAAGTAATTAGAATAGGATTGATGAGGATAGAGTAAATGAAGTTGAAAACCGAGAAAATGATGTAGGAGACTTAATAGGAAGGTGATCAATAGCCGCGATTGTAGAGCGTTTACATACATCTGGAAAGCCACAGGCACAGAGAAAAAGACAGCTAAATATAGAGGTTAAATATAGCCGCAACTGGAAAATGAAGAAGAATAGCAGTTGAGCCACAGTTTTCTATGAGTCGTTTAACGAAAAAATTTGCCGGAATCTTTTGGTTTCTTTGCATTTACAAATGAAAATTAATAACCATCTGAGGTGGTATTGTGTTCATTTGATCAGCTTCCCTTCGATCGTTCAATTATTTCCGAATTTGTTCTCCTCTCTACTCTTCTTGATTGACGCTTTATTATTTTCGTTCTCTCTTGCTTCCATTCGTAATGCTTGTGGATTCCTAGCCAGCCAGGCATCTTCGGTTATAAAGCGGATGATTCATATGGGTGCTGTCAGCTTCGTTTCTTAAAAAAAATCCTTGTTTCAATTTATATGAAAGTCTTTTCATTTCAGTTTTTGGTATCGACCACATTTCCGCTTCTCATTAAGTTTTAACCACATCTGATTAGCCTTTTTTCCGTTCTCGATTTCCTTAATTTCGTTTTCTAAATCATCTTCTTCAATCGAATGACGCAGATGCTTAGTGTCTAACTGTTTCTTCTGTATCCTCATTCGTTGAAATTCTCCATTGCGTACTTCTTATATGTCCCTCTTCACACATTATTCTTGCTATTTCTTATTATCTAATCGTATTTTCAGGAAAAAGTTGGTCTATGAGCCCCGACAAAAAAAAAAAAAAACAAAACAAAAAAAACGCCCGGTATTATAAAGTAAGTCCCACACCCTCCACAGAGCACCGGGGATTGTGAAGTTACGGTTCACAATGTACAAAGCCCTATGGTACTAATGAGAGTAGGAGGGCCAGTTCTTTTCTCTCGGCCGCCTTTACCTTCCCAGATTTCTCTGGTATAACCAATTCAATTTCAGATTGGATATATACCTGGGAACGACTTGGATCCGGAACGAGACAAGTCTCGAACCCGTGACCTCTGGTTTGGTAGCCAAGCGCCTTAACTATTAGGCTACCGTCATTGCGTGATTTTTTTTCCATGTTAACATCTATTTAATCTCAGGACACCGTATGTTATCAGCTGCTCTTTGGGTTATGCTGGTAAAGGTAAATGTCCCGCTCCGCGGAATCTCTCATGTGTATTTAAACCCCTGAGATTTAATTATAATTTATACCATTTATAAACTTTATCAATAGACTTTCGTTCTGAAGCGATGTTTTTTTTTGTCGCAAAAATCTTAGGGCTAAAATGTTCATTAATAAAGGTAAGGTTAGGTTTTTTTCAATCGCGTCTAATATCGTTATTTAATACTAACTTGGTGAGAATTAATAGTAGCCAGTTCACCAATTATAATTTCTATTTTTAGTATAAACGATAACGCCATCTGAGCGCGAATACATTTTTTCTTTTTTTTCACCACGCGGCAATTAACAGCTCCATTCATTGAGCGCCATTTATCCTGGAATTATATCGGCAACAATCAGAGTCGGACAGGACATTAGCGGAAGGAATCAAATTCCCCTCGTTTACTAACCAACTTGAAATTGTATGTTACTTTGTTTTATCGCTAACTTATTTCCTCTTTTATCGTGTTTTTTCCATTTTCGTCTACGGATCCTATTTCGCTTTCGATTCATTTGCATTATTCGACCGGCTATTAATCCGGCCGACCTCTGAGTTGAAACTGCTTGTTAACATTAGCTCTTTCAGCCGCTACTTTCGTAGTAATTTATATTCTCGGTCGTCGCTTCCTCTTTTTACAATCGAATTTAACTATCATTATTTCTACGGTAGCCTTTTCCTTAGTGGTCCGCATTTTACGCTCCCACGTCCCGAGGCGTTAACTATCTTTTCTAATACGGTAGAATTTTATTTTTAAAACGACTAAATCGTTTTGTTAAAATTACCGAACTATCCTCTATACAGGATATGTAAAATTACATCCACTAAGTATACCTCTACGGAAATCATCCGGAGCTGAGTTGTTGTGGATCTCTCTCATGGACAAAATGTTGTTGTACTTTTACCGACTTCGAAAAAAAAACAGATTATATGTGTTTTTTCTGTTTGTTTGCGCATGTATTTATGTGGACCGCCGATTTTAATGATTCTTTTTTCCTTCGAAAGTAGTATCGTATAAGGTGTGTAGATGAGTGGAGATGCTTCAGTAGTCGTTAAAATCAACGTTCAAAAATGGAAGTTTGTCTCTGTGGAGAAACTTTTTTAGTAATATAACAAACGTGATTAATTTAAAATATTATCAATTTACCACGGAAAAGGGGTCAAGGTGGGGGGGGGGCGTAATCTTTGATATATAGCCAGACAAAAAACTTGAATGATCCGAATAAAATGAAGTCGCTTTAGCGCCATTTACAAGCTTATCGCTGACGCAAATACCCAAGTGTAACTTTCGAGTACTCCGACGATATCTATCCTTTGTTTATTAGTAATTGTGGTCCGGTATAAGTATATCGAAAAGTATCGGCGATTATTTACTGTGTAGTCGTTAAAGTATTGAAAAAAAAGGAGTGCTCCCTTAAGAGAAAAATATACGTTCGCAGTCTTACAACTAATTTGAAATTGAATTGTGTACCAGAGAAGTCTGAGAATTGTTCTGACGAGAAGAGATAATTTTTGTCGGTAAAATATATTAGACAAAAAAAACAAAAATACGGATCGCCACAGTTGCCGAGAATTTCGAGTTCCTCTGTTGAAAACCTGGTCATCGTAGGAAACCTTTAATCCGGTCACTTTGACCATGTTCGTAGCCGCTTAAGGGGGAACAAAAAGCGTGTAACATTGACGATAGACCGCTTCTCCATCTTGTATTAATGGGGATCATCCCTTTGGAGCACTTCTGGAAAAACGCGTTAGAAGGACAGCTACGGCGAAAATGACTAATATCAAAATGACACATCGCTTGAACAGTTGTGTGTTAACATTGTATAGAGTAATTCGAATTATACGGAAATAATACAGTATCGGCAAACATTGCTTAACGTTACGTGAGAAACATACAAACGGCTATTTCGAAAATCCATAAAATGAACAAGGATTAGACGGAATTTACGAAACGCTAGATTGGATAACGAAACAAACGGCTAAAGGAGGTCGAGGATAAATGTCACGTGAGAATACCGGAAAAACCGAAAGAAAAACTGACTACATACAAAAAAATGTCGCTAAAAGCGATAAAAGTAAAAACCGAAAGAATACGAAACCGGTCGAAGTTATTTTCTCGAATTAATTAATAAATAGTAAAAATATTTCCAATTCGTACCGGCGGCTGTGGATATTTTTGTTGCTTCTAGCAGCTCCGTTTACAGCTAGAAGTAGAGAAAATAATCAGAAAACGTACAACACTACGATAGAGCGAGTATCGAACTAACGAGCGCAGGAAACGGAAACATTTCATTTTCCCAATATTTATTACGCTCGTGATAATTCGTTTTATTTTATGTCACCGTCTTTTGCAATTCGGAAATTCCAGGTAAAATAAAACGAATTAATTCAGACGCGCTTACATTGCGGATGCTATTTCACTGCAGAATTAATGTTTAATAGTTCGCCGGAAATTTGCACTTTGTCCGAACCGAATTAATACTAGCCTTCGAACTGATTTTTGGATTCGCGAACAGGCGAAATGCGAATTTCGCTGAAGCATTTTTCGATAAAAAACATAGCCCTTATTAATAATGCTAACTGGCGGACTTGTTGACTCGGCAATTGAAATTCTAATTTGCATAATATTCATTCGTGGGAAACTGGAACCGCTTGCAGCCCCGGCGATATTATAAAACGCATAGAAGAGCGGCGGCGTTTGACGCTTTACAAAATAAAATTCGAATTTTAACCAGCTCGACATTTACGAACCGAACGAAGCGATTTCAAAAACAATCAATCGTCCGTTGAAGTTTTAAAAATGTACACACTTCTCCGGCAAATCGCTTTTATTACTTGCGACTGCCGTTTCGTATTTCTTGCGCACCCCAATTAAGCTTTTAATAAATAAATTAACAAAACTTAGCTTTTCCTCTCCTTTTTAACAAACTATTACGGCATTTTCCTCGATGTTTTCCCGGTAGTTTTCTCCTTTCGTCAGTAATAACCCTTGCCAATCACAGTGACTTTTGTAATGCAGACGGCACTGATTTTTTTTTTTTTTTTTAATGGAAGCGCTTCAAAGGACTCCTTCCTTTGGAATACATTTGTTATCGAACTAATTATTAATACAAAGAAAATTCGCCTTTTTTCGCTAAATTTCACGACAGACACTCGGTATTTTAAAAAAAAACCGCAATTACTCAGACACTCGTTGCATTCCGGACTCAAATTTCTCGCGAGTCTACGCGATCTAAAATGTACTAGAAAGAAAGCCCTGGTATTAACACTGTCAGTATCGCTTCTCTTCCATTAAATTCCTACTCTTTATTCTTTTCTGATGACATTCCGCTTTTTCCCACTTCTCGCGGTACTGTTGTAGCCAATGGAGGTCTTAATTCGTCCCTCAATTTGATAGAAAGTGCTCTTGCTTCAATTAACTTTTCGAGTTCCCCTTCTAAGTCTTCCTACGTTATATTTACCCTTCGACCTTATAATCCTGCTTCTGTTAATTTATCCTTAAACAGTACAGCTCTTGCTCATGTTAATTGCTTCCGTTATTTTGGTATCTTCCTCGATAGTCGTTTGACCTTTTCCGAACATATCAAATATCTTTCTTTCTCCTCTATTAAAAGGTTAAAGATATTGAAGGTCCTCTCTCCTTCTATTTACCTTTTTATTTCTCTGTATAAGTCCATCATCCGTTCCAAGTTTGACTACTGTTCGTTCATTTGTACCTGCCCGACTTCAAGTCCCGACTCTGTAAACTAGATATGATCCAAAATTCTTATTTTCGATTCTGTTTTGGTGCTCTTAAATCCTTTTCTATTCTAGCACTGCCAGCGGAATCAAATACATCACCTTTGTCTATCCGCAGATCTTATTTAGGCTATCGCTTTCTTTCTGAACGTCTTTTACTCTTATCCTCTACTTTCATTTTCTCCTACCCTTCAGTTTCCAGGAAAATTCCTATCTTCTCTCTTATTTCTCTCTGTCCTAGTTAATTTTAGCCGTACACAATTTCCTTTAATAGTCTCCCCTATTTCTCCTTTAACTTCAGTAATCTCTGCCATCCTCCTAGAGTATTTATTTTGCCTGCACATTCAAAATCTCTCCCTCCAGTAGTAATTAAACAGGAATTCAACAACAATGTCAATTCCCTCTTTCCTTCTCATGTAACCATTTTCACTGATGGTTCTAAGGGGCCTGATGGTCTTGCTTTTATTCTTCCAGATTTATAACCACTCTAAAGCTTTTTGTCTTCCTTCTGTCTGTCCCATATTTACGGCCGAGCTGCCGGATATTTTGCGTTCCCGTATTTTTATCTCCTCTAATGTCTTTTCTTCCCAATTTCTGATCATTTACAGCTCCATGAGTGTTCTCCAGGCCATCTCCTCTCCTCTTCCTGATCATTCTTGTGACTTTATTGTTCTCCGTATACGTTCTCTCATTCGGAGGGATCCATATTGACTTAGTGTGGGTTCCTCGCTATTTTGGTATCTCTGATAATGAGACGGCTCGGGTTGCTGCTTCTTCTTTAAAAAAATCCCATCTTCTGATCTCTTGCCACTGCATAAAAATTTTCATCTCAAATTTTGGTTGCATGTGTTTTCTAATAGTCTATATTTTTATCTGTCTGTTCAACCTAGGGCTGTTTCCAATCTATGGTTCCTTTTGTTTTCTACACTTCCTCACTCTTTGTTGTTGTCTCCATTATGCGTTTTAATCATTCCTGGCTGCCTTTCTCCTGCTTTTGATTCCCATTAACCTCTTCTCCATGTTGTCAACTCCATTCAAATAATGCGGTTGTTTGTGACGCTGATCACGTGTTTTTTTGAGTGTCCAGCTCTTTCGGTAGAGCGTTCAGTTCTGTACCCCCGTTTACACTTAGGCCTTTCTGCTCCTTTTTGTGCTCGTTATATTTTGTCTTTTCCTTCTACACGTATTATCCCTCTCATTGTTACCTTCCCATTAGCGATATCTGATCGTCTCATTATATAATTTTCCTTTTTCATTTCTAATTGTTTTTAGGTGAAGGTCCTTGGTTGACGAGCACAATTTTTTTCTTTTCTTTTTTTTTGTTTTACTTAAAAAAGAAAAAAAAGAAGAAAGGTGCATATCGTGTACGTAACATGCCGTGCAGTCGAGATATTAATCGACGTTGATACGTTACATTGGGGTCGTTTCATTGTCAGATATATGCACACGTATGTATTAGTCGCGGAATACAGGGTTATACAGTAACTTGAAGAAAAAAAAAAGTATATATATATATATATATATATAAATTATATATAGGAAAGAAACTACTTTTATCTCCCGTAAAATGCCAAGTCCCTACCAAAACTCAATCGAGAAAAGCATTCAAAGAATTCGACGTAAGAGAAAATCTAGTCTGATAAAAGGCAACCTCAGTAAAAAAAATAAAAAAAAAAAATACAAAAAAAGGTAGTGATAAGCGAAGGAAGAAATAAAAATTTCTGGAAAGCGAAAGTTGTTAAGAAAAGCGCGCGCTTTGGGAAAACAAAGGAAATAAAAGTGAAATAAATAAAAAACAAAAAAAAAAAGGAAATAAAAAATCCGATTACGGAAGGAAATTCGAACGACGGTAGCGGTAGGAAGATGCAGTATACATTTTTTGGTACTTACTGCACCATTTTCCAGCAGAGCAGTCAAGAAAAATAGATGTAAGCAAACAGCGTCTCGAATGTGTGATTGTTAAACTGTGGTGAATGCGACAATTCGGAATGGCCAATAAAACATTTTAAATTTCTTTTATAATTTAAGGTAATCACCTATTTCCGCGAGTATACTTAAAATGCAGACTTGTTACAAAATTATTCTACTTTTTTTAATATTTTTTCCGCATTCTGTAAATCACTAGGCACGTTTATTAATAAACTCAGCGGATTATTCGATTTTTTCAAATGTTACATTAAATGTAACTGTGAAAACTGAAGTAGCAAGTTGAAGAGAATTAACAAAATTCACACACACATACACACACACACACACACACTTGGTACAGGTTGAAAAATTGAAATAAACAAAACCGATTCAGTTAAAAACCGTGATTAGGCTAATAAAGCTCTGGATTATATTTTTAAGTGGAAAATCCGTTTTCGGATTTTCAAGTGCGGTTAACTAAGAAAACAGAATTAGGTTAATATTTTTAAAATGCTTGCAGAGTGTGATCTGAAAAGGTAGAGAACTAATAACGATTTGCATGAAGCTCGTATAATTTATTTTTTATTTGCGTGTATACTGTTTAGTTTTTGAAGTAACTGACAAATGATTTCGTAAGATAGCTACCAACTTTGACTTAAAATCAATGAAATGTCCTATATTTCATAAATTTGATATTATTACACAATACATATCTTCGTAGATATACGCTCGCGACCATATTGAAACCGTATCTGCAGTGCTATTTATTTAAATTCTAAATAATTACTTTTATCTCCTTTATTTTTTAAACGATTTCATTTTTAGGGCCGATCGTAAAGTAAAGCCACTTCAAATCTCGCTAATTAAGCAACATGTGTCGAATTATACATCGGCCAGTGTTCTCGTTATTTTCTGTTTAACTCGGGAAAATATATTTATTTATTCGTAGTTCGATCTACCATATTTTATGTGCATGCCTCGTTTCGTCATACTCGCCACTTGTCGATTCGCATATCGGGAAGTTCATTATAAGAAACGATCCGGGGACGAAATTTATTCGCGTATAGGTGAGCCATCGTAGGTATTGTATGACAAGACATTCGAACTTAGAGTAAACCAATGTACTTGGCATACGGTTCCGTATTTTGCGAGGACCCGTAAGTAAGGAATTTTGTGAAACTGTCCATCGGTGAATTCGGCTGATTTTAAAGATATTAGTGTGTTTGTGCAGTAGTATTTTTTATCGTTGTCGTTACGACCGCGGGTCGTTTGTACATTCTGTTTTGCTAGTCAAACGGCTGTACGTTCACTATTTAGCCCGGTCATGCCATTCTATTGAGGTATTTTATTTTATTGGATCTTCATGATATCAGTGTTGTTGTTCTTCTCTCCGAAACGTGGCTCCGGTCGGGCATAAATTTTAATGTTAGAGGCTTCAAGGCAGTATGGTGATTCTACAATCCTGATTAGAAATGACATTCCATTCTACACTTATGATGTCTCCCTTAATCTTTCTCCCGGTCCTAATCTACCTAACATTGTTCACATCTTCATTTAATCTTTTCAAAACTAGAGCTGGCTTCTATTCCGATCCCCGGTCGACTCGTCTCTTCCTCTCATACATCCGGACGATGTTCCGATACCTCTCTATAATTCCTTTTTACATTACTTAACTTCTGCTCGTTACTTATTTTCTCCTTTCCGCCATCCGTCATCAGCTATTCACCGCTGTAAGACCGCTTTTAATCACAGTCGCGCCATCCTACGGTTGAAAATTTTCCGGCTCACAAATAAGCTAACGCGAGAGCTAGGTTTATACTAAAATCTGCGAAGATCTCTTGGAAAAATTTCTTTGATGAGTCCTCTAGAACTACTCCTGTCGCGCAGATTTGGAAAATGTCCAGTTTAAATTCCCATCCTTTCCTCGCCCTTCCAACTTCAGTATTCCCGACGGCAGTCTTTTTCCTTTTGTTGATTCTGTCGCTTCAGCTTATGTTCCTTCTTCCGATGAATTGTACACTTCTCCATTTCCGCAAAAAAATTCTCCTTCCCACTTTCTAACTTCGACTTTCAATGTTAATGAATTCAAATTGGCCAACCCTCATACCAGGACTTGATGGTATACCCGGTTTCGCTCTCTTAAAAATTGTTCTGAATAATCCCCCCACAAGTTTTCTTCTTAGTCTTTTCAATTATTTCCTCTCGAAGGGTATAACTCCTTCTTCCTGGAAATCTTTTATACATAACTCAGCTCCCCGGGCATTGCAAGGGGTAAGCCCCTTTGATTCTCAACCTTTTTTTTCTTCCTAAAATTCTTTTAGAAAAAAGCGTTTTCAATTAACTACGTCATTCTTACCGATTTTTGATAAAAAAAAAAAAAAAAAAAAAAAGGTTATATTTCAATTGTAACACGCACGGCTATATAATAAATACTGTACAATTATAGTTTACACTCTACCACGTAATACACATATACCAGTAGAAGTTGTAGGAGGGCAATTTGAACCAGACGCTGCATTCTTTATCAATTTTACTACACACCGTTCAACCTTTGTTATCTTATAAAACGGGGCATAATTACGGGACAAAAACTATATTATACTCCGAGCTAAGAATGACGCAGTCATCAATATGTATTCTGTATTTCTTCGTAATATTAAGTTTTAGAACGTGAAGATTTCTTTTGACATGGCATACGACTGGGGATCATTTCGCGAAATTTGTACGTCACGCAAAAGTGTTATTCTCATTTATGCACTAAGGAAAACATTTTATTCAATTTATCATCAACAGTTTCATCTTTTTACTAAAACGAAATAGTCGTATCGGTCTTTACGCATCAACTAAAAGACGTATCCGTGTCACAATGTACAACTTCTGCACAAAAGGCACAACGGTTTAAATGTTTTTTTTATACTTTTACTCGGTATTTTTATGAAATACGGAATAGTCTTACCGTTTGATATTTTTACATTTCATCTTAACATGATCGAAACAACGTGTGTATAAATCAATTATTACAGCATACGAAATGGAATATAATTATTAGTCAACTGCGGTAGCCTAGTTTATTAGGCTGCGCTGTTTCGTTCGGGTAGAGAACCTGGTTTTAATGGCACTTATTGAAACTTACAAAAATTATGTCCATAGTCGATGCGCTTAAAAAATTAAACAGAAAAAAATAGAATAATTATTTGACCAGCGGTATATAACTTATCCGTATTTCTGCTCAATACGAGTATCATGTTCTCTAAGCATAGCGCCGTGTTAACTTGTTTAATGTGTTCCTTCATATGATATAATAGAAACGGACTGATAATGATGATAAATCGAACACTAACGCATTTTGTTTGTTATTTTTAAACTACATATAAGACATTGCACACATATGTATGTTATATACGAATGCATGTTGTAATGAAGTTACCAGTCTTAGCACAAATAATACGCTGACCTAACGGTCATATTTAATAAACGTGACTGGAAATTTCCAGCTTATTATTTTATGAATGTGTAGAGTTTCCCTCGCTTCCGGATAAACATTACTCCTCGGAAAAATTACTTTTATTAAGATATATGTTGAGTGTATTTTATATGAAAACGCGATGTGCACGGAAAACACGATTGGTTCGATAATAAGTCGCCAGTGCAGTTCGACCTTTTTTGTTTCGGGGGGGGGGGCTCGTTTTTGACTCCCTCATGCGTAAAACAAATCTTACCACCCCTTTTGCGAACATCGTCCTGTTTTGCGGGTTCTTTACTTGTCTTCACCCCTCTCCGCAGTACATTTAACAACGTTTGGGCGCTGCCTACCAACACAAGCAGCGCCGACGAACATTTGTAAAATTTTTATTACACTCTCAGTTGCGAGTATGTGTTTTTCATTGGCTCTAGCTAAAATTTATCGTCCGATACTTATTCCATATCCCTTTCCCGTTATAATTTGAATTATTTATACATAAATTTCGCGCATTCACTTTTTACTGCATCTAGCACTGCTGTGCGCATAATTCTCGCACACTTTTTCCCGTCGCTATTATTATTTATGGCCGACTTTCGCCATTTTTAATCTCGCCTCCCTATCGGGTCACTCGAGGGACACGAAAAAAGCGAATATTTCTCTAAAGTCTAATATTTACTTTGCGCTAATAATAAATTTATTCCTATCTAGTTCATAAATTGAAACCTGCAAACTGCATTTCGATTTTAACGGACTACAGACGGTCCTTTAAAAGTATCCGCTTCTTCATTGTTCGTTCCGCTCTGTAATGAACATATACTCGTAATTCGTTGAAACGCGACGGACCAACTCTCGTGTACTAACGGAAAATTTTCGACCAAAGTGAACCTACTCGTAGTAGGATTTGTTGCCATCGATTGCGTAACAATCGCTTAAAATGTTTAATTTGCGTACTTCCATTGAAGATTTTTATTACTTCCTCCATTCGCTTTTTTCCGTTCATATTGCTAATATAATAATTATAAGAAGAGAAAAAAAGTAAAAAATAAAAACATACATATATGTATAAAAGAAATTGTTAGGTTGTTAGCGCTTGTAAATAACTGTCGTAAACGGGCGCACCGGTTTTGCGAGCCAAATTCCTTATTTTAACATGATTGATGACTTTAAATGACGAAAATGATTTTACGAACAAGAAGTAAATTTTTCTCTGGCAACAATGCATCCTATCGCGGTATAGCGAATTGTGGATGAAATAGGAAACTGGCGAGCAATTTTAGGAAATGATTATTCACAGCATATTGCAAATCGAAAAGAGTTCGAGTTTCGCCCCGAACAAACGGCATACCACACACAAACATAATACTTTCGCACATCGATATTCACTCATCTATCCGACTTGGAGCAAAATTACTATCGCTTCGTAAATACGTATATACTTTTTTTTAAATTCACGGCGAAATCTCTCGCGATATCCAGATAAAGATCTATTTATTCCATTTAGTGTTGTACAGATGCGTTGATAACTTCACCATGCACTTTTTACACTGTTAATGTTATCGGTTAATATTAGATTAATTAAATAAGTTAAATGAATTTAAATATTATTTCAAGCAGTAGGGGGAATATGAATTTAGTACATAGTGTAATTACAAATAAAAAAATCGTGATAACAAAAATAACGTAATAGTTAAGAATAAAAGATGTACCGCGAGCAATTGTGGTGCGAGTTTGGAAACAAACGTAGAGGCAACCGACATATTTTTTTGTTTTTGTTATTCATTTCATTTATTTCATCTTCTTTATCTTATTTCCAATACTTGATATGTATAGTATATTGGTGCATAGTACCATTCATTTTGCTCGTTTCAATATTCATTTCTTTTTTGTTAATTTTACTTACATTTTTTAATTATTTCTTTTCTATTATATAATTTTTTTAAATTTAGTTTCGTTTTAATTTTTTTGTCACCTTCACGATTTCCTGATCAGCTGAACTTTTTGTTACAAACCACTCTTTTCAGGGCTACTTTTGTGTTACTTTACTGAAATACTTTTCGTTGTATTTTATTAAATACTTTGTTCCGCTCGTGGTACAAATATACCCATTAAAAGCATACGCAAAAAAGTAAACACACTTAACATTAATTTTTTGCAGTCATCATCGAATTCAAATTGCAACAGTAATTAAAAACTTAATGAGTACATATAATAATATAATCATTCACTTTCTATAAACTGAATAATGAACATTTACTCCACTTTGACCTGTTGTCGGTTTTGAAAAATTAATGTTGTTGAAGAATAATCATAAGATTGTTAAGTGTATATTACTCTGAAATGTATTACCAAAAGGTTATTTTTTTTTTTAACTTTTACAACAAACTTTGAGGTCGGTCACGCTTTGGTCAGGGAATATGCGCGAGGAATTCGGACGAGTTTCGTGTCAAGAGTTAAGTAATACTCTCTGAAGTTTTTTTCCAGATGTCCGGGCAGTGGGTCATCCCACGACAATTCCTCCCGCCACAAATCTTGTAGTAAGATTTTACCACGGATTAGGACCGGGCCAACGAATCCGAGCGGGTCGTATACGCTTGCTATCAATGACGATACGACGCGTTTCGTGAGCTTTTTAGCTGTGATGTCGGCTGTTTTGACGTTGATTCTGAACGAATCTTCATCCGGGTGCCAACTTAGGCCGAGAATTTTTGCTGCTCCAGTGGACGAAAATGCAACAGCCCGCAATTGTTCGATTAAACTCGGATCTTTCGCGCTGAGGAATTCGTCTGAGTTCGAGACGTATTTTCGTAGCGGGAATTTCGCTTTTGCGAGTTCTTCGTGTATCTTTCGAGACTTTTCGAGCGCGTTTTCTACTGTATCCGCTCCGGATAGTAGATCGTCCATATAGAACTCATTCGCGATTGCGTTTGCTATTTCTGGACGAGTTTCCGCGATTTGTCGAGCGATAACTTGCAAGCATTCTGTTGCAATAAATGCTGCGGGACCGGTTCCGTATGTGAGCGTTGTCAGTTCGAAAATTCTGACGTTATCCGTAGGTTTTTCACGCCACAGGATTGATTGGAACGGACGGTCTTCGGGATGTATATCTATGCAACGATACATCTTCGTCACGTCGGCTGAGAACGCGATTGCGTATGTTCTGAAGTTCACCAGAAGATCGAAGAGGTCTGGTTGATGTATCGGGCCAGCCAACAGTGCTTTGTTGAGCGATATTCCGTTTTTTGATTCGGCGGAAGCGTTGAAGACGACGCGTAATTTTGTTGTCGAGCTATCTTCTCGGAGTACGGGTAGATGTGGAATATAATACCGCATCGAGCGAGATTTCGGGTCGGCCACTTGCATGTGTCCGAGCGCTTTGTATTCTTCCATGAATTCTATATATCGGGAACGAAGGTCAGGACTCGACCTCTCGTATCGCAAGAGAGCAGCGTACGCTTGCTGGTATGTGTTTGACAATTTATCGGTGGATGTCTTGAACGGCAGTCGAACCTGAAATCGACCGTCGGGTAGTCGGGTATGCGTTTTTTGAAAATGACTAACGCATAATTCGTGTTCATGGGGAGAAGTTTTGGGCGAGGTGACTTCTTCTATTTGCCAAAATTTGTGAAGCATGTCTTGGACGACGACACTTAAGCAGCAATATCGGGTATCGATAGGCTTTATTCCAGGCAATGGGCCGATTGTAAGCCAACCGAAAATTGAGCTTGCGAGGCACAAATCGCCGTAAAATTTCTTCTGACCGGTGACGATTTTGCCATAGAATTCTGCGCCGAGCAAAATATCGACACTTCTGGTTTGCGAACCGTTGTCCGCAAGTTCGAGATGGGGATCGAGTGAATTGACGTACTTGATCGTACTTGGATTTATTTCGTATGGTAATGATCCGATTACATCCGCGCACACGCGAAGTTGACTAGTATTAAATCGGGATTCGATTAGCATCGACACTGCGTAGCCTGTTCTAACACTAGATGACGTTACACCTTGGATGTTGGATGCGGACGGGCGCTTTGCGAGACGATTGCGAGTCGCGAACGACTCTGTTACGAGGTTGACTTGCGAGCAGGAATCGATAAGTGCTCGAGCGAGGACGCACTTTTTTCCGATACGGACTTTCACTACCGCACTTGGCAGCAGTACTGTACCAGTTTCCCGCTTAGTCGCAGCCATTACGACTTTTTCTTCGGGCGATGTGCTCTTTTGAGCAGCTTCTTGATGAGCGGGAGTTTCGCGATGCAGCAAAGTGTTATGATCGATGTCACACTTACATTTCGAGGATCGGCAAGCATTGCGCAGATGTCCGACACGAAGACAATTCGAGCAGAGGCTTTTGCTCCTGACGAAGTCCATTCGATCGGCAACAGGTTTTGCGACAAACGACGGGCATTGAGACAGGTAATGTCCTTGATTACACAGTGTACACTTCGGGTTATGATAACCGCTGGAATTCCGCGGCGGAATCGTGACAGTGAGAGCTGACTTTTCTCTCGATCTGTTTGCGTTCGAGATCGATGCTGACGAGTTTTTCGGGGTTGAAACTGCTTTCGGCGTCGTCTCGTATGCGAAGCATCGATTGCTTAAAAACGTTGACAACGGCTCAAAGGACGGATAGGTCGAATAATGCTTATTCGTAGTTTCCCACTCCGTTCTTAACCGATCGGGTAATTTCCTGACGACGAGGAACGTGAAGATTGGTGACATTTTTTGCGTTTCAATGCCACAAACCTTTAATCCGCGAATAATGGCGTTGACTTTATCCAGGGATTCGCGAATTGTCGAGTACGTGATAGTAGGTAGGTCTACTATTTCTGCGAAATGGGTCGAGATGATTATTCGTTTGTTGAAGAATCTTTCTTCTACGTGTTTGTATGCTTCGGGATACACTTCTTCACTCACCGGATAATCTTTGAGCACTTCCGAGGCTCGACCGATCATGGCTTGGCGAAGAAAATAAAGCTTCTGTATGTCGCTGAGTTTCGGGTTATTGTGAATCGTCGCGTTGAACATGGCGAACCATTCCGTGAAGCCTGTTAGTTGACCGTCGAATTTCGGCACAGGAATGTCCGGTAACTTTGCACCGGTTTGATAGTTCGCATCCACTGTGGTGATCGATGTGTTTAACGATTGCCGGAGTACACCCGATTGATTTAGTCGCTCCTTCATGGCATACATGCTTCCACGAGCTTGCGAGTACGATCTTTCTATTTCGAGCTTATCTTTTGAGATATCTTGCTCAAGTTTTAATACTTGTTCGGGTGTTAGATCGTCTTTCCGGTCTAACAGATCGAGAAGCTTTTGGTCGATCTCGTCCAGTTTCGTCATATATTCCTTCCATGCTTCGAGATAGGATTGGATTCGCTGAACGAGCTCGGACGACGGGTTTTCCTCTAATGCCTCTTTGACATCGGCCTGAATTTGGGTCAAAGATCGGATCGCGAGTCGCTTGCTCCGATGTAACTTTGACTCCACTGATTCGAGAGATGGCTGCACTTGCGTAGACATCTTGCGAGATTTCGGGTACAATGTTTACAGTAGACGTAAACAGCAACAATCCAAATCGGATTACGGGAATGAAATAACACGACGATAACGTGATAACTCCGAGCTTCGAGAGTATCGAGAATAGAGTGCGCGAAAGGTTGCGAGAACGTAGCTATCGGCTGTAATGACCGAACGGAAGCTAGTCGAGCGAGATAACGGGAATGTACTTACGATTTGAGACGGTGAAATCCATAAGGTATACGAGAGAACACTTTCACGCACTGACGAGAAAATTAACGAGAAATCGCGAAAAAACTAGGTTACCGGAATCTACATCAGAATCCGGCCCGGAGGACCAAAACTGTTAGTGAGAGTTATTTAAGTGGACTGTATTTAAAAGAATTAACAAACGAGAAGTATAAAATGTACTTTATTAAATCGTTAACATAACTTGGAAGAACCACAACGAACAACGTACAAACAGAAACTAAAACGTTAATGCATTCCGAGATCTGAATACAACAATACATCGCGATAAGATAAAACTATTTCGAGCGGTAACCGGTTTTTTATGCTAGTTACGGCATCGGGTTTTTACACTATTTACAAATCGGGCGATAATCGGGTTTTTCCGCTGTTTATAGCTTAGGCGGTATCGGGTTTTTACGCAGCTCCTCTAATAAGAGCCTAACAGTCGGTATCACTTTTTTACCAGTGGTACACTTCTGCATGAACGAAAAATCATTGAAATCAGTCTGCATAGTTATATGTAACCAAATACAAAATAAATAAAACAAGTTCAGTCAAGCATGATGTTTCATGCGCTCAGGGTTACTCAGTATGTTAATTTATAGATAACTGTAATATTTATGTTTTTGCATAGTGCTAAATTCGAAGGAATTTGATTTTTCCGCTGCAAAGAGGAAGAGGAACACGTAGTTTTTTGCGATTTTTTGAAATTATCGCCATCTTGAAAATTTCGTTAAAGAAATGAAATACGGTTTTGTTTCTGACAAAAAGCGATCTTTTCAACATTATATCATATGGCGGGGAAAAAAAAATATTTTTTTCAAACTTTTTGATCTTCCGGCGCCCCAACAGTCTGAATATAAAGTTGGAAGCTTAGCTATATTTTTCCTATGAAGCGGTCCTGTATGCATATGTATAAAATACGTTTTGATTTCTCCAACGTTTTTATTCGGGCTAATATTTACGTGAACTTCCTTTTTTTTTGCTGTTTTTGGCCCAAAAGAAGAGGTTTAATTAATTTTTTTACTGTACTTTTTTGATTTTATGAAAGGACTCCTGCATTTTATTTTATGTTTCGAATTTGACCTTTAAAGGTTTATCTAGTGAATGAGTTATGATTTTTTAAGTGATTTTTGAGGTAGTTTTAAATACCGTATTATTTATTCTTGACGGTTTTCTTGATTTTTTGCCGCCCAGGGTAATCGGTCATGTTGAAATTATAGATCGTTTTAATGGGAATTTTAATTGTAATTTATGTTCTAAATTTCGAAATTAATAAGTCTAATCGTTCGTGGGTTATTGCATATTTTAATTGAATAGTTTTGTCGTTTCTGAACCATCTTATTAGGATTTCGAACATTATATGTAAACGGAATGCTAAAAAGCTTATGTGCACGTATATTCTTTATAAATGAGACCGAATTGTGGAAATGTTAAAAATCATCGCCGAAATGGAATGTCGATCGTTGTGTTCGTAAAACGCGTCTCGCTCGGTTGCCGATGTGAACATATCATTTTACTTGGCTCGCAAAACCGGACCGCCGGTTGTAAACCAATATTTTTCTATTCTCTTTTATATCTATTTGTTTCCACACCTTCTATGTCATAAAAGTACATATTCGAGTTATTTTTCTAGAAGTACTGTTACAATTTTGATTTTGCTTTTCAGTTTGTGATTTACCTTATTTAAACTTAATTCGTTTATATACGTAGTTTATTATTACTTCTGTTGTTTTGTTTATTTATTTGATCTCTCCTGTTTTTGTATTACCACAGATGATTTTATTTATATTTCATTTATTTATATGATTTTTTGATTTTTTTACTTTCTAAGAAGCGCATCTGTGGACTTTTATATGAATAATACCAGTGCTTGTGTGTTCATAGTAGCAAAGTAGAAAAAACGTACCATCGTGTACCGTTTTTCGTTCTAGGTTTAACTATGACCTTCTGAAGAGGTTTTTCATGTCAAGAATGGCACGCCTCACCTACTCCGATTTCGGATCTCCTGCTTTATATCGCAGCATTTCCCGACCGCGGTGCCAAGCTATCTAGGGGAAGACATTTTTCTACCGTTTCATTCTTAATCTCGATGTTGTACCGTAGTTTTTATTTTGGCGCATTTCAGTCCGTCTTATCTGCTGCAGTTCCACCCGGCTGAAACAACAGTATCGTCTACATACATTGTTAATGGGATGTGCATGCAGTTTAACATGAAAATATAGCGTATGGCATATTTCTGTTACGACTTACAAAAAAGCTTGCTAGAGGATCGTAATAATTATCCTACCGTTTCTCTAATACTATATGTCAATAAAAAAGTAATTGGAATTTTATGCGAAAAACGTCAGGTTTTTACGCGAAAACGGATAGCGTAAGAATAGAAGGCCGAGTTTGAAAAAAAAATACTTACCTGGGAACAGATGTTAAACTGAAGAATCCTCTAGTAAACCGTTCCGATTACCTCATGCTTCACAGAAAGCCTTTCGATGCATTCAATGTGCGGAAAAATTTAGAAAATATTTCAGTTGAACTTGAAGCGTTTAAATGTTCAATAATAGGGAATTTAGCAGACAAAAGTGCGAATATTAATACACCAATACATTCGAGCGCTTTCCAGCCAGCTCGTAGAAGCTGAAGGATTTTAATTTTGGCTCCCTCTGTCGTTTTAAGGAGAATTATGATACAAAAAACTTTAGTAATCAATGATTCAACTGGTAAACTCCGTTATATAAAAAGAAAAACAGACATTTAATGGTTTCGTGATATGTGCTGCATTGCCTTGATGAAGTAAACAGTGAACAAGGACTTTCATACGATTAAGAGAATGAAAAAATTAGTTATCGTCAATTGTCCAGATAAGGACCTGCAAGAAGTACGAGAGTATGACAGATTTAAAGGGAAACATATCGCGATACCTTGGCTCAATTAGTACGAATGTGAATAGGTGTGCCGCCTTATCAGAAATTAGACACAGATTGCCAGTTAATAAGGAATACTATAGCACGTTTTAGGATAATATAAAGCAATTTTCCAGTTGGAAACAATTTAAGCTCACTGGCTTTTTCCGTATTTTTATACTGTGCAGAAACTTGTCTAGTCTCTATAAATCAGATTGGAAAAGAATAGACGCATTGAAGTCGTACTCTGCTAATCGATAGAAGGTTGCGTTTTTGTATACTCTGATATTTTAGTCATACCATTCGTGCCGACAGACTGAAGGCGATAAAGGTCAACAAAAAAGAGGAAAAGGTCGTGTTTTTGAACGAATAGTATCCGGAAACGTACTACATGAACTCTTTATTATAAGTGCATTATAGCGGAGCATAACTCATGGTCACGATGCTTCACTGTATAAAGGAGTCATTGATGGTGATCATGATATGGTGATGAGATATATTTATAGATGCGGTTTTAAATGAAGGACTGTGAGATTTTAATAATCTGACATGTATGAATGTTTGTAACTTTTTTTACAAAAAAATAAATAAATAAACCAATAAATTCACGATGATGCTACTAAATAACCGGTGTGAGTAACACATGACTTCTTTGTAAAACTATTAAACATTAAAACGAGTGAGTAGTAAATAAATGTTTTATAATAATCCCGAGTTCAAAACTTACGACTTTCTACGGTTTTTTTGAGTTACGAGAAAAATTCCACGAAACCCTCCCCAACAGAAGTGCTCCTTTGGCCCAACCGATGGTAACCAAAATCAGAGGTATACAATTAGATGTTATAATAATATCGAGCACAAAATTTCGATTTCCTGCGTTTACCCGTTTTTGAATTATACGAAAAATTCTACAAAACTCTCCAAGAGGAGTGCAGGCTTTGGCTCAATCGGTTGTAACTAAAAGAAGGGAGGCGCACAACTAGATGTCAAAAGAGTTATAAATTCAAAATTTTAACGCTTTCTGCAACTAGCCGTTTCTGAATTGCGCATGATACATGCATACCTACATACACACACGTCACGAAAAACGACTTAAAAATGGATCTAGGCAAAATAGATATTTCCGTTGAAATGCGAGATTCAAAATACTCCGCGAATACAGAGTACTTCGTTCTATCATAATCCGTATAAGTCGAAGTAATCAGGGATGATCGAAATATCCGCTGGAATGTGGCGTTATACATTTTTCATAATTACTTGTACTTCCTTTACTACGTACATACAAGGAAGTAAAAAAAGGTAAAAAGAAACATCCGAAATAACAAATGCGAAATATACGTATCGCAGATGAGAAATCCTTAAAATACATGTATAAAACCGACGTATAATCGTAGAAAAATCTTATCAATTTAAGGACTTTACAGGTATACTTCAAAAAATCCCAAACAGTACAAAAACTTTAATGATAGAATAATATTCGATATCAGCTCCGTAAATAAATCGGATTTACATGTCAAGACAAAAGTATTTACGGCATTTTAAACGTGAAACACAGAAAGGTCGCGCCAGACTGAACCGTACGAGATAATCGTTTAGTTGGTGAAATTTGTAGAAAAAATTCGTAATTTCGTATTAGTTAGGAAATGTAGCTCAGCGTCAAGAGGATTAAAAAAGAAAAAAAAAAAATACTTTTTTGTGTTCTTTACGTTATTATTATACTTGTCGGTTGGTGAGAGATTTTATCTCATTAATAGAAGAGAATTAAATGGGAAATCCATTAAGTAATTAAAATTTTATAAAATACGATTGAAAATTATTCGGCGAAAACAATTACGACTGAAAGATAATTTGAAAAATTGGTTTTTCTCGTTTTTAAATGAACACCTCGATACTTTAGAAGAAATTAAAAAGAAATCAATAAACCGCGTAGGTGGAATTTCATCCGCGCTCGAACTGATCAGATGATTGGTTTCAATTCGTAAAATTATTTTATAAATTTTCCACTTGTTTTCCTTAATTAATATTTTATTACCTAATTAAAAATTAATAAAAACCCCAACATACTCGCAATTCTTCTACTTAAAACGATTTTTTTTTTTTCATCGTTTAAACGCGATTTGTTCAGGCCCGTTAGATTATTATAAATTCCGATATTTCTGTATTATATCCTTACATAACATACTTCATTCTAAATTTATTTTAAACGGTAATTGAAAATTATTTGAAACATTGATTTTCGATTTTTTTCCGAATTAGTGTTTAATTACGTACTTGAAAATTAATAAAATTAATGACAATATCGCCGACACGTGTCATGTGTTGCTTTTAACTTTGCTGATTAAACAAAAATCAGGGTATTCGATGTTCTCTCTTTCGTTCCAGATTTCATTAATAGTTGCACAAACTCTCGTATTTTCCGTACCACCTTAAAACCTCGTTTTACGTTATTTTTAATATAGGCGCAGGAGACATTTCACCCGGTTTTTGTTGATGTTCTCTCTTATTTTCCGTTTATCGAAAATGTGGTTTACCAAAAGCCGCGTCTGCATGAAGTAATGTTTATCCGATGTATTTCTTAGATCTTCTCTTGCGTACATATATTCTTTCTCAAGACCGATCAGCCGGTTTGCGTGATCCTCATTAGGAGTTACACTATCGCCGACAAAGCTTTTAATTTCCAAGAAACACGCAAGTCCTTCCAGCAGGGCAACCCTCGGAGAGGCTAGACGCTAATGGGATAGTTAAAATTAATTTTCTGCTGATCTGTAATGCACAAAATCAACTTTTAATAAAAATTCCCTTGTTGTTTATGAAGAATGCGGGAAGTTTCGTTGAAAAATGTTCATTTTGCTTTTAGTTCGTTTCCTTGTACTCGTATTTTTCGATACACAAGAATATGATGAACTGAAAATTTTTAACACCAATAATTTTTATTCTCTGCAAAGGTCCAGGAGCAATTCTAAAAAAATTCAACGTAATTAAGAAGCTATTCCGGTCTAGAGGCATACATTTTGGGTGCTTTGTCGAGCTCGATAAAAAAAAAAAAAAAAAAATTATCATTCATTTATTTACACAAGATATATTTTAGAAATATGTAGAAAAATTTTCGCGAAAAAAAAATTAAGTTAATACAGTTATAATAAGTTGGCAAAGTTTGGGGGGGGGGGTAAAAGAAGAGGGGGCGCGTTCTGGTTGGCACGATTACAGCCTCTCTGGTCACTGAAACAAAAAGAAAATATTCTTACTTAGTAAGAATGTCGTTATAGCCCCATTTTTCCCCCGCAAAATGGAGGATGTCTGAAAAAAGGGTTATTCTTAATTATTTAAAATTTAAAAAAAAATAATTTTGATACAAAAGTGGTAGGAGTGATAAAAGGTTGATTATATATTGAAGGTTGGTGCAAAATGCGAAGTAAATTGGTTAAATAGAACTTGAGATATCACATCAACCATGTTGAAAAAAGTGGTTTTGAGATAAACGCGTTTAGAGTAGTCAGGCAGCCGCAGCAGCCCAAGTCATAGAATGATATACGTTGTACTTAGATTTTGTTAATCGGTGATTCCATAGAGTGCGCCTTCTTCTTCGACTTCAAAATATTTTTTAAACGTTTGGCGTATTCAGACATCTATATAATGTATTCATACCAAAAGTGGTCGGGGAGTCGGGCATTATACACCGTCTATTGTCTGATTTGCTTCGACAAGACGGGTTTAGTTGTTACCCCGCTAAAACCGTTATAACTCCGTAAACTACTGGAATTTTAGGGAATATATTTTTAAAGGTCTAAAAACTTTAAGAATATGCAAATAAAAAAATTGATTTTTTTCAAAATTCTAGACCAGAATACTTTCCCATTCGGTTTGCTTACTCGTATTAGCGAAATCTGTTGATTGCGATAAATGGCAATCAGTCCAGAAGCGGTCGTGGAGCGAATCAACGAAATCAGATCGACGGTTTAGATAAGTTTGTTCATTTGGGCGGGAGTATTGATTATTGATTTCAAATATATTTCTTAATGTGGTTGTAATTTTCCCTTAAATGTGTTTCAATTCTTCATTCTTGTACGGAATCCTAATAAAATGGTTAGAAACGGCAAAAATACGGAATTAAAATATGCAATAATACAGGAATGATTTCACTTATAAACTGCAACATCGTAAATCAAAATTAAATTTCTGTAAAACAATCGATTACGTTAGACGGTAAAAAACCCAAACAACCGCTAAGAATATATAATATGGAATTTTTAGAACGTCCTTAAAAATCGCCTTAAAATATTTATAGCTCAACACAACCATTTACCGGTGAAATTCGAAATATAAAACAAAACGCGGAAACTCTCTCATGAAATAAAAAAAAAAAAGAAAGACAACTACTAGCATAAAACGATTTGAACGGCCTCTTTTGAGTGAAAATAGAATAAAAAAATTATGTTTACGTAATAGCTCAAGTGAAAAAGTTGAAGAAAAAAAAATATATATTTCGAACAGGTGCATAAAGCGAGTTTTAGAAGAAAAATATAGGCGAACCGGCCCCTTCATATTTAGACTCTTAAGCTGTCAAAAGCTCTAAATTTCGGAGAAAAGTACTTTTTTTTTCGCGGGCGTATGATATATCGATAGTCGACGGTGATCCGCACTCTCCTATTTCTCATCTATGAAAAATGGCTAAGGCCTTTAAATCCTCTAAAAAAGATATCCTTTCTCTCCTAACGTATTGTGCTAATCATACTAATACCGTTTATTGATTCTACGTTCTTAGCTCCCAGGACTCCTGCCCTATCTTGTTAACTCTCTACTTTATCGTTCATCTTTAATCATTTCTTTTAATTCCTTTCCGGACACTTAGATGGGATCACTTTTTATGTTCTCAAAATTTTTTCTGATTTTTGTCTTCGGCCACTTTTAAATATATTTTAAACTTCTTTCTCGGTATCGGTTGTACACCTCCTTCCCGGAACATTTTTATGGTTTTCGTCATGGACGTGGTCCACCGCCAGATTGTATCAGCGTGTTTCTGTCAGACATTTATATGTCATTTAACAATAAAAAATTCTTAATTGCTGTTTTCGTCGACATATTAAATGCTTCTGATAACGTTCACCTTTCCAGACTCTTTGACATAGTACTCTTAATTAGAAATTTCTATCCACTTTGCTTCTCTTATTATTACTCTCTTTCAATGCAGAACTGTTTTTCTTTTCTCTCCTTTTTTTTTTTTTACTATACTACAAGGTTAATATATATCGAGTTATCTCCTATTTAGGTTATCACTTTCTGATTAAGCGCCTGCCTAATTATTCTTCTTCACTTGTTTCTTCTTACTCCTCTATCATTCATAAATGGGACGATTTATTAAGAAAACCCCAATTTTATTCCTTATTTCTGTTTGCCTTCTTTAATTATATTTATAGTCATAATAAACTTCACCTTTTTTTTCAGTTTTTTAAATGCCTTTCTTTACCGATCTGGTCTAAATTTGTTCCTCAACAAGTCACTAAACTTGAATTTTCAACGCTTTAAGTTCCCCACCCCCACCCCACCCCATCTTACACACACTACTATTTATACTGATGGTTCTAAGAGGTAAAATGGATTTAATTTTGTCTTTTTTATCCTATTCCTCTCCTTTTGTTCAATTTTCTATGCGGAATCTGTTGCTATTCTACGCGCTGTTCTCTTTGTTTCCTAATCACTGTGCTTTTCCATAAAGTACTCATAATCTCGTATTCTGAAAGTGTTTTACGGGTTATTACATTCTACATATTCCGATTATGTAATATTTCTCGTATTTTCTTTTATCCGTGTTTCCTCCTTCACTCGATCGAGATCGATTTTCTGTGGATTCCTGGTGTTATTCAGGCATTGAGTGTAATAAATTAGTGTGATATTCATTAATGTCCCCATTCTTCCGTTTCCAGGGGCAGATGTTTCGGCATCTTTTCAGCTCATAATATTTTTCTTCTTTCCTTAAATAACTCATTTTAAACTATGGCTCTTAACTCCTATTCTTCTTCATTTTCTAATCCTGTCGCCTTTTGCCTCTCTATTCAGCCACCTCTTCCTTCTTACGCATGGTTTTCTAGATACTTGCCCGTTCATAAATGTTGCGCAATCTCTCGGCTATTTGTCGCCTTCGTTTTAAGTCTCTTTCCCGCGTCACTTTTTTGCTTTTCATCTATTTTTATTCCATTTGGTCCTTTTCATCTCCACATACATCCGTTGTGACTTTTGCTATATTTCATTTCAATGTTTGACTCTTTCTACCGAGCAATCGTCCTTATACTCTTCTCTATTAAAATTTGGTATCCCTACTAGTGCTTCTTGTATTCTCTCATTTCCCCTTACATTTCTGTTATTTATCCTCTATCCTTAAACGTTTAAGAATCTAACTTCGTGTCTATAATGTCCTCGTTGACGAACCCATTAAAAAAAAAAAAAATTAATTTCCTAAACAAAACTTTTGAAGTTGCCGAAAAGTTCAAAAAATGACGTGTCTTTCCTTCTCTGAGGCGCAACTATTGTAGTTAAAGTTATTAATGCGCGCATTCCCGAACATTTCCCCAATTTGAAGCATCCGTGTTTTCAACTCTCGGGGCACAAAAACCCTAAATTTTGGAAATAAATATTCTTTCTTACGGAGCGTTATCGATAAAAAGAACCTTTTTTTGTCGAGTACGAAACTATATTTCATTTCCTTAACGAAACTTCCGAAGATATCGAAGAGTTCAATAAATTATGAAAAATGACGTATATTCCCTTTTTGCGGCGCGTATACATTATAGTTAAACATTTCGAACAAGGTCATAAGTACGCACATTCACTCGGATATTTCCTTATTCTAGAGCAATCGAATGTGTCTAACTTCAAAATTAGGCCCTTCGTGCGCCGGAAATTCCAAATCTTAGCATTTTTTCTGGACTTATAATGTACTTATCGAACGATCGCTAATTGATCAGAACTAAACTTCATTATTCGTCTTTTTTATCGTAATTATTCATCAGTACTGACGCAAGTTAATAAGAATAGATTTTTTAAATCATTATTATCGTGTGTTTTGTTGTTTTTTTTGTAGAAGCGAAAATCAAAATAAAACGGCAGTGGCGGTTAAGTAATTCGAAACAGGATTATTAAAAATCAAAATAAAATACTCGCATGCATTATCGCGAAGATTTCTTTAAAATTATCGTTTTAAGATAATTCGAGATTCAATATATTCAATCGAAATTACGACAATACAAAAAAAAAAAAGTTATAAACTAAAGCTGTGCGTCATTTAAAAGGAAACATGAGTTGAATTTGGTTTTAATACAAACTCGTTATTCTATCTTCCTTTTTCTAGTCGTATGTAAGCGAGTTTATTCGGTGACATATCCTTTTAAGGTTTTTTTTTTATTATCTGTAGTAATCGCATTCGTTCTTTATATACACACATATACATATATGTGTATATGTTTTAAATTTGTTACTGCTAGAAAGAAGTTATGAGATAAAGTATTTAGGTATTTATCTGGACTGTAAACTTCTATAGAACACGCAACTACTGCAATAACAGCTAAGCTGAGAAGGTTGAATTATTTGTTTTATTATCTGGGGCAGTTTTTTAACCGTGCGCAAATACAAACCTTATATTTGGCGTTGTATCAACCTATTCTAGCTAATGGGATAATCCATTGTGGCAAAGTAGCCTCCTATCATCTAATTCCTATTATTTATTTGCAAAAGTCGTCATTTAAAAGCATAATATATGATCAAGGAGGTAAAAATACTACGAAATTATTAAGTGTTAGTAATCTATATTATTTACAATTAATACTTTACGTTATGAAAAAATAAACATAAATTTGGAATAAAAGTTTACGCGTAAGTTACTAGGATGGCGAATAAAGAGAAAGCTTACGTACCGTTTTTTAATAAATATCATGTACGAAATCAAGCTAGGTATATATGTATATATGGGTTCAATTATGTTTAATTCACTGTCAGAAACAGTAAAAACACACTTGAAACATAGTAGAAACAATCGCAAACTTTTAATTGATTACATCTCAAATGAAAGCATAAAATTTCCAAAAAAAAATTAGTATTTATTTCGCACATTAGTTATTGGAAAGAAATTTATCTTGTAGATAATTCGAAACACTACTTTAAGCATTCTATATTGCGCAGTATTCTAAAAAACATTACAGTAGTGAGCAAAAAACTGTTAAAGCAAAGTAACGGCACATAAAATTAATGCTCGGATAAATCAAACGTTACGTTACGCTGAAAAACGCAACTACTTGCAAAGAAAAATTTAATAAAATTTCTGAAATACATAAAATCAATTTCGAGTTAAATTTACATCATCAATTAATTCCGTTCACTGCATTGTATATGTATATATACAAGCTGACCCGGCGAACTTCGTACCACCTTAGAAAGTAAATGTTCTGATAACTTATTAGCTGAATTAAATTCATTTTTTTATTAAGATAAAATTAATACTCAAAATCAATTAAGTTCCATAAACCTACAAAAATCAAAATGAAAAGTATTTTAATTACATTAAAATGAATGTAATTCACGTGGCAGCAACGCATTATTCGCTTTAATAACAAAGATCAGTATAATAGAATAAGATGGTTCACAAAAGACAAAAATATTCAATTATATAATAGCTCGGAAACGGTTTGACTTATCAGAACTGGATCATAAATTACAATTAAACTTCCATCTATGACAATTTACAACTTTAAGCTGAGCGATTACCGTGAACGGCAAATAGCTGCGCCTACAATACATAATATGGAATTTAGAACGACCTGAAAAATCACCTTAAAAAAATTCATAACTCATCACCAGATAACCCTCTTAAAGCGAAATTCAAAATATGAAACCAAAAAAAAAAACCCTTTCATAAAATCCAAAAATTAAGGTTAAATAATTGTGTGAACCCCCTTTGGGGCCAAAATCAGCAAAAAAAAGAATGAAATTTCTTAAGAAAGTTAGTTCTAAATTTCTTATTCTGCTACTCGGATTGAAGACAAATCCAACAAATCTAAGATCATAAAAATCAGTCCAACCGTTCTTGAGTTATAAATGGTGCAACACACCAGACTTTGGTTCTTTCACATAGAAAAAAAAAAAAATTATCGAAATTTTTATTTTAAATTACGTATTCTGCTATTCGGGGTGGAGACAAATACAACAAATCAAAGATCATGAAAATCGGTCCAGCGTTCTTGAGTTATAAGTGATGTAACTAACATGACTTTCTTTTATATATATCTTCTTCTTGTTGGTGCTGTATCTGCATTAGATGTTAGCGACTATTCTTCTGGCGTTTTCTCTGTCGGCCATGCTGTGTAGCAATTCCGGTATCCGAATTCCCGTCCATTCTCTCGCATCCTCCATCCAGGTTCTTCTTCTTCTTCCTCGAGCTCTTTTTCCTTCTATTTTTCCTTCAATGGCCAATTTTAAAATTTCATATTTTTGGTTTCTCACAATGTGTCCTAGATATGCAATCTTTCTTCTTTTTACAGTCTTAACTAATTCCATCTCTTTATTCAATCTGTTTAGTATTTCTTGATTTCTAATTTTATCTATCCATGATATCTTCAACATTCTCCGATACAACCACATTTCAAACCCTGCTAGTTTTTTCTCTATGGATTTATTTACGGTCCACGCTTCCATTCCGTACAGTAATATTGACCAGACATATATATAAAAACTTCACTGCGGTGCATTTTATATTTCATATTTTATTTCATGTGTTCTTATTTTTAATTTCTGCAAAAATCAGGACGGTAAATAAGTTATTAAAAATTATAAAATATAAAACTAATAATTTCGTAGTAACTTTGTAGTTTATATACGGTGGCTTTAAAACACCAAAAACTGAATGCATGTAGGATAAGTTCCATTGTAAGCATAAGCCAATGTTCTCACTTACATTTCGCTTGCGTATTCATATTTCAAAATTGGTTTACAGTGAACTAGTTTATGTTTATATATATATATATTTCTAAGCTTAACCGTTTAACGTGCGTTCATAAATTACAGTATATTTATTGTGAAATAGCGAAATACTCATATTGCAATTATAATTAAGCATACTATTGTTATGATTATTTTTATATAATTATTCATTTTATTTTTAGTTTATATATATGTATATGGGGTTTAGCTGGGCTAAATGTAACAGTGTTGGTAGCATAGTACTCTCAGCCGCTTCAAGTAATTGTTTATAGTTTAAGATATTGTTATATCTCTGTAAATAGTATGAGTTGGTATAAGAGTGTGAATGGTAGAGTGCCTGCTGGATTGTAAGCATATTTGAATGTAAATGTGTAATTGAGTGCATTTGTGCGATAAATTTAAGATTACAAATTGTTACAGAGTTGTAAATATTGTTGTAGTTTATGAGGAAAAGCATGCTTTCCATTTGTTTTATTTGATTTGTTATTAATTTTAAAATTAAGATAGTTATTTCAGTTATATTAAATAAACTTATACGACCATATAACGGCCACTTTAAATAAAAGAATTTTTATTTATTTATTTTTTTTTTAACGTTAATTTCCACAGCTCGCACAGTTGTATGTGGTGTAAATTGTGTTATATTTTATGAAAATTGTAGATATTTTTTAAGTAAATAAAAAATTGAAATTGAATTGAAAATTGAAAAAAAGAAGTCAGACTGATCGCATTACAATATCAGGTATTATAATGTAATAATTAATTTGATGTTTATTGTAAAAGCATCTTTCGACCAAGCCTGCTGAGTTGTGTTAAAATTCGAAAAAAGAGCAACAAAATTACAAAAATTTTTAAACACATATATACATGTACGAGAGTACTCGTCACTTACAGAAATGCTAGATGGAAAATATATACGGGATATTAAAAATTTTAAATTGAATTTCAAATTTAGCAGTATATAAATGTAAATATTGAAGTTATTTTTAACTTAATATACGGAATCCGCGACGCATGGAACATCATGCTTGACCGAACGCGTTTTTTATTATAAGATGAAAACGCCGCGTATTATATTTCACTCTGTAGTTTAAAAATTACGTTATTTAATGATCTTTTTTATTTACTTATTTACTTTTTTTCTTCAAATTCATTTTGCATTATTTCTTCTTATTGTCTCCGAAAATATTTTATGGTCTGCAATTTAAATATCACTTTTTTCTTAGATAAATTTAATATTTATTTTCTGAAGTCTAAAAAAAAAAATGTAGCTTTTTAATTTATTTTTGTCTGTATAGTAGTGCACGCGATTGTATGGTGGATTTAATTTCATTACAACATATTTCTCTTCGAGAGAAGTAACAGGAAAAAAATTCACAGTTACTTGTATTCGATTAAAAAATATTACTATAACAAGCCGTTCCTTAAAAGATTTTTGTTTCGATTTCACTGGTGCAAAAAAACATGTTTAAATCTGATTTGGCGGAAACATTTTCAGTAAAGGACGGAAATAACAATTTCGGCTTTTTGAATGAAGTATCTTTTCTTTTCTTTAATTTTTTAAAATTTATTCCGCGTACTTAATAATTTCCACATAAAGCTTGATTTAAAAATATTGTATTCAAACTGGATCGTAGTTATCGCGCTTTATGTGGACATGAGTTGCTTTGATTCAAGTTCCTTTCTAGTTTCCTCTTCGATCTTTTTTACTTTATTTCCTCTAAGTTGTCTACGACTTGATTGTAATATTTTCCTTTCTCTCCATTATCGTACGCGTCTTTTTTAATACTTGGGTCAACTCTGTCGTTTTCCAAATGGTTAGACGTTGTAACCGTTATTTTTTCGGTACTCTATAATTTGGTTTTGTAATAATGCTCTTTAAATCGGTAGTCAATTAAAACCGATTCTTCTATAAAATTTGTCGAAGATTATCATTTGGATGTTTTTTAAGCTTACCCCATGGTGTGATCAGAAGAATATACATACATATATAATATATATATATATATATATATATATATGTGTGTATACGCGTGTGTATTGTAATTTTTCTAAATCTTCTGCACTTTAAAGCCTTCCTTAATCTTATTTCTCGTTTTTGTCTTTAATTTTCAACAATTTTTAATATACTGTTTTTTAAAGTAATCAAACATTGCAATTGTGTACTGGCAATTCGGCCTTCGAAACTTTCAAGAATATGATGCTCACGTTTATCGTTAGATTTTTAAATTTGTAGTCATTTAAATAATTCGGTTGTTAATCTAAGTCATTATTTTTTAGAAAAGCTCATAAACTATCACAAATCAAGAAATAAGTATTTCTGCGGCACTATTTAATCAATTCGGAAAATATTTTTTCTGAAACACTCTTACTGCTAAAATCCATTGTTGTTTCTTTTTCTTTTAGCACAGTAGACTAAAAATATTTCTAAACAAAAAAAAAAATAAACAGACAAATCTGTAAAAATCGCATATCTTTCAATATGTTACTGTTTTCAAAATTAGTCTGAAAAGATTGACAAGTAGACACGCAATTGTAACAATTTCTTTTATATTCAGTTTTTAGTAGGGCTTTTTAGTCTTATCGTTTAAGTGAAATTTTTGATTCAAATTGTTGAGCTTATTTTAGAATATTCTTCTTGAAATGAGTTACTAAGTATTTTGTTTTATTATTGGCTGCTAAAATGCGTAATTGACTTACACGAAATAATCTCTCGTGAAAAATCTCAAACTACCGATTACAAAATAGAGCATGCTGAAGCCGTAGCATTTTTTTGTTTTTTCATCATTGGATTCACTGATAGGTATTAGAAAACGATTCGACCCCGCAAGTCTCTTAGACTGAAATGGAACATCCGAAAAAATGATACAGCTTTCTGAGAAATTTTCGTCTTTTTATCTCTTAATCTATCTATCCAACAATTCCTCTCTGGCCATTACAATTTTCAGCAACTAACACCGATGATGTACACACTAAATAAAAGACTTCTCGGATTAAAATCGCGTTAGCTATTATTGATATTGTAAGCCTATCTTTTGTAATATTATTAAGTATAAGTCTTCTGTAATTTCGATTATTATATTTTCTTTTCGCTGCTGCGGCATGTATTTATTTATTAATATCGAAAAGTTTTTATATGGTTATTGCAATGTAGTTAGATTCGAGCAAGTTAGAATTTTATATACTGTGTAACTATGTGAATAAAGTCTCTTTTACATATATATATATATATATATACGAGTATATTTGTATATATAAACTTTGTCTTTCAGATCTCGCCAAAGGGGAAGTCCCTTGAATGACCCCCGAGTACCGGTTTTTCTAAATAGGAGAGCTGTTCTAGTTGACCACGAGTCATTTCTGTCTTCTTAAAATTCGGTATAACGAAATATTTTCTTTAATCGGTAATAGCCGCGGTAATTATTACTATAGAAATGTAAAATATAGCTTTTTTACACAAATCTTCGACAAAAACAAATTAAGCGCAAAGAATCCGAATGATGAAAAAGTCCTGTTTGAGTCGTTTCGAAAAAAAAAGTAAGCAATAAAAAGAGGAAGGAACAATTTTGAAGTCGAAAACGATTGTAATAAACGCGCCGTCATCCGTTACGGGGAAGTGGACTTTGTAATTTAGCTGACTGCAAATGGTTTAGTGTTCGCCAGATGAAATTGAGGACGAACAAGTGTGGGTGATGTTGTGAAGATTATAAACATTTCGAAAATGTTATCAAAGAGAGGATTTCATGTGCCCGTGTGCAAACCATAAATGTATATTGGGAGGAACAAAGGATGGTAGGTGGGACCGAATGTTTACGATTATTATATTCACTAAACGAGTTCCATGATTTTGTGTAGCACATTCGCAATGTTCGTACGAGCGAAGGCAAATTCGCTATGATGCACTCAAGATGGGGCTTGTGCACAAAATTGCACAATTTTCCATACGCATTAATTTCGCATTGTACTTAATTCGAATGAGATACTCTTAATTTTCCGCTGTTCAGAAATTATCGCTTTTAAAAATACAAACTATCTAATAATTCTCATTTTGGAAAATATTTCAAGAGATATTGTTACATTTGGAACTTCGTTAAAGAAAATTATTAATTTAAATTTGGAAAAAAAAAATGCTATTAATAATTGTGGATCAGCAGTAACAACGAAGCACATTTTTTCAATTTTTCCAAGTAACCATTAATTCATCTCCCGAGGGAAATGTTTACTTTTAGACGTTAGGTCGTGTCAAATAATTGAGTAGAATTATTAAGGCACATTATTTTGTCTCGCTATTAATGTTTTATGCTACATGAATATATCATTATTACGTGCATTTTAATAATGCATTTAGAAGACCTACAGTAAAATTTTGATTTTAGGGTTATCACTGTTTCATTTTTCAGTGCGTTTGTTTAAGCGGTACCTCAGCTAGACGTCAGCTTTAACACCTTATATAAATTAATTAGTTGGCGTAGTTTGTTAGGTAACGGTGTTTCATTCACATTGAATTTAGTTCCAATCATTAAAAAGATAAACAATTACCATTACTTGTGCTAGTATTAATAAGATTTTCATCTCTTTTTTCTTTCATTGCGGTATTATATACTTCTTTTATAAACCTCCGGAAAACGGATACTTTATTTAGCGCCGGTTATTTGAATATGAAAACCTAGGGAAATTTTATGGCTGACTAAGACAATAGTTGTTTCTGTTACGAAACGAACAAAAAATAAATAAATAAATAAATAAATAAATAATAAAAAAGCATTGTTAATTTTGGTTGAACATAAAAAAAGCAACTTAATAAGTAAAAAATTGTAAACAGAAATGAAGTTTTTTTTGCTTCAGTGTGTTTGTATTATATGAATTTCAAAAAAACAAAATATATATGAATAGAGATCTTTTAGTAACATATATATTTGGATTAAAAACGAAGAATAGCGAAATACCGTTTTTTTTTTTTTTTTTTACTAGAGGCTCCGGGGTGGCAAATTTCGAGTCGAGAAAGATTCGTAAAAAAATATAAAAATAACACGTAAACTATTTGATTTTGCTGGCTTTTCTCACGCTTAGGCTAAAACTTAAATCAAACTGGCCGACCTGATCTGGAAATACAATTATTATTCTAGAAATATATTGTAGCGGCGCTTTGTAAACTTACATTTGACTCCGGCGAATGTGAAATGGTAAACCGAAGACGATTTCTAAAATACTTATTTGTGTATTGATCCGATGGAAAATTTGTTCTGTTAACCGAGCTTCAAAAGGACCGCTGTGGGTAATCAAAATAGGAGAGCGGTACTCTGTGTTTTTATACGTGCCCAACAATTACTTTCCTAGCAGGCTGAAAGGAAATGGAATTTCTAGTTATGTTTTTCTGAAATCGTTGTTGTAACGGTCAACGCAACGTTGGTTGTGAGCGATGAAAATTGGTTTAGCAGTTTTTTAGCAACAAATGCTGAGCGAATGGTAACTTTTTTGGAAAACTGGGTGTGCAGTGTATTTTCTTATTTCGCTGAACGTGTTTATTTTTTTCGTCCGATATCAGATAATTTTCGAGTCGAAAAAGAAATTTTTTCTAAAATCGGTTAAGTCGATCCGCAATAACTGTAATAATAAAAAAAAATGATAATACAAATAATAATAATAACAGTAGTAGTAGTAATAATAATAATAATAACAGTAGTAGTAGTAATAATAATAATAATAACGATACCCGCAAAACTGGATCAATAAAAAGCATTTGTAAACTGGCTTGTTAGAAAGGAATGTTCGTGGAAATGGAAGGCTACTAAGACTGATGAAAAATTTGCACTAAAAAATAGAAACATAATCTAAATTTATGCCGTGGATATTAATCGGGAGACAAAAAATCATATAATACCTGAATGTGCAAACCTCCGAAACATACGGAGTGACATAATCTAGTTGTAAATATTATATCCTGATAAAAAAAAAATGTTATGCAAAAAAGAAAAAAAATTATCTACGTTTTCTTTTACTTTTTTAATCTTGGTGATGTTAGTACATCTGGCAAAAAAATTGTGACTCACTTTTTTAAAGAATTCTTTTTTTTTTTTTTTTAAATGGGCTCGGCGTTAACACTGACCCAACTACATGGACTTAGATCACTTACTCAGATTCAAAGGCGATCGGAGATAGAAAGTATAAAGGAAAGAAGGAGGGGAATAACGGCTGGAGATGGGAAGGAAATGATAAAGGAAGCATTGAAAGGGGTAGGAAGATCCAATGCCAAAAGTTCGCCGTATAGATGAGGCCGCTCAGGAAAAAGAGCAGGGCTTCAAAAAGGATATGGTTGAGGTCGCATATAAAGGGAGGATCAGTAGAGTGGAGAGGGCAAAAGGGAGAAGGTGAATGGAAAAAGAAAAACGAGAAAAGGGAAGGAGGGAATGACCAAGTCTCAGAAACAATAGCCAAGCGCTGAGAAAAGGGAAGAAATTGGTACTAAGGCTGTGAATCGGGAGTAGGCTGTAGGAGGAGGTAGAAGGAGGCGCAATTGGCAAAAAAGGAAGGGTAGATGTCAACCCATAGTCTGGTATAGAGACTTGCGGAGAGGAAAAGGATGTTTGAGGCAGGAAAATGCGGAAGGAATGGACCATTGGGAGACGCCGAGCGAGCTAGGAAGTCGGCTGCTTCGTTGCCCTCAATGCCAGAGTGGCCAGGAACCCATAAAAAGTCAATATGGATAGAACGTGCTAAGCGCAAGTTGGAGATAGAGGCACGAACAGAAAGAATGATATCATTAGTCGAGTGGGAAGGAGGGGAATCAGTAATAATGAGAAATTTACAGATCCCTCTTGAAGAGGAAATAAAGGAGACAGCACGGAGACTGCTTCAGCAGAAAAAGTGGAACAAAAGGAAGGAAGTTTGAAGGTTTCCGAGTGATTAAGCGAGGGGGCCGTAAAAGCACCGCCCACCCTGCAATCATTTTTGGAACCATCAGTGAAAATTTTCACATGACGGAGAAATGAAGAATTTAATATGTGGACATATTCACTGACTACTGTGCTCTGAGGAGTGGAGTTAGCACGAAGAGGAAGAGAGGAGAATGAGATGGGAAGACATGTACTATTGAAATCAAAAGAAAAAGGAAGCTTATTGCGGGAAAAGACATAAGGAGAAAACTTAGAAACCCGAGCAGCTATGTGCTCAAGAACCGGGATTTTGTGAGGAACGAAACGCCAGTGGTCATTGATATACATATAGGAAGAAATAAGTTTAGATGAAGAGATCGGGAGGCGTTTAATTAGAAAACGGTAACCAAGCAGAGATCTGCGGATAAACAGGGGTTTAATATTAAATTCGGACAAAATAGCAGGAATGGAAGAAGACTTTAGGGCCCCAATGCAGAGCCGAAGACAGGAGTTTTGGATTCTATCAAGTTTGCGCAGGAGAGAGTTTGAGGCATTGCCGCATAAGAAGGAACAGTAGTCTAGTTTGGAATGAATGATGGATTTGTAGAGAATTAGGAGAATATATGGATCACCGGCCCACTTGAGAGGACATAAGGCTTTCAGGAGAGATTCAGTCTTTTAAGACAAGATATATAAAGGTACTCGATATGTTCTTGGAAAGAGAGTCGACTATTTAGGAAAATACCAAGATAGCATATGGAATTAACAATAGGAATAGGATAGTTGGAGGAGATGATGTTTACCAAAGCACGATTTTAATGTGTCATTTAATTGTTCGTAAACGTATGTATTTAGTTGTTGATTTCATAAATGTGTAAAAAACAAAATGGATTTAAGAAGTATATAAATTATATAATAAGGAATAATGGGACTGAAGACGACCGTGTAACTCGCAAAGAATTTGGCATTTTCTCTTTTCATATCTCGAATACTTTTAAGACTAACAAGGGAGCTAAGTCGAAAAATAATTTTGCTTAATTTTAATACTTTTTAAGGTGGAAGTTGATAAACCTGGCTGCAGTTCTTACAACATTTTATTTCTATTGGGATATCACTGATTCTTCTATAATATGAACTAATTAACAGTATATGAAAGAGTATATTAAATGTTTTAATTTAATAATAAAAAATTACGTTACGATACCCAAATATCTACTACCGTTTAGGGGAAAAGTAAAAAATAATAATTTTGTATTTATATATTTGCCATGTATTATAGCTTAAAAAGGTGTAATTATTTAGATAGGTTAAGACGATGTCCCCTTTTCTGCGTTTCATACAGAATGGATAACTGAGGAAAAAGTGAAAAACGATAACATTGGAATTGAGAAGAAACCCCTATCGTTTTTTCTGTAGACACAACTCTTTGCATGATTATACGTCTACATTAGCTGTTTTGCAATTTTCGACACTCTTTCTAACACACGCGTAATCTTATCACTGCGTCGACAACCAGTGCAAATTATGTCCAATTTTTTAATGTACTGTGCGCATAAATGTCAGATCTATTTGGGTCCGATGGATATATATTCAGGATGCAGTTCTCGAACCTGCGATTCAATCTAATGAGAAACTAGTAAGAATTATCGTATCATCTGCCTAAGTAAAGATTTATCTGATTTTTTTTATGATACATAAATATCATTTATAAATAAATATACATTGGTGTATGGGTGTTTGTTTGTATATAAATAAGATAAGAGCTCAAAATGTTACCTTGAGATATCCCATATAATTATTGTACGCTCTGTCGTTTTTTGTTTTTTTTTTTATATATATTTTCTTTAAGACAGATGTGATTTAAATCATGCATCTTTCCGCAAAAATCAGATGAATATAATTTTGGTAAAAAGATTTTATGATCATTTATGTACATCAATAGCTTTGCGACGATTAAAGTAAATAGCCCAACACGATTATTTTTCGCATTATAAGCTGTCACTTATAAACGATAAATGGTTAAATAAAGTTAAATGAAATTATAAGATTTTAAAAAACTTTTAAACTGTAATGTTAAGTAGATGAACAACTTGCAGAGAATACCAGGCTGCTCTTAGAAAAGAAAGGTCATGCCCGGAACAGATACTGAATTTGAAGTTGGTAATTGTTGAATTTGGCGTTTTTACCGGATAATATGAAAGACGTGCAATAAAACAGACATTTTAAAATAAGAAGCAAAAACGGCGAAATTGCAGATCTCGCTCGAAAAAACAAAATATACAACTGACATAAAAGCGGCTCCGAAGTAGATGAAAACAAAATTCGGGAAAATTCAGAGTTACGAAATTGAACTATTTAGGGGGGAAATAATAAAAATGCGTTAGACAAACCAATATCGGAAGAGTAAGAAAAATGGAAACAGCCTTTCAGATAACTATAAATTTATACAGAGTGCGGCATAACGAATGATTTTTAAAATACTAAAACACGGTTAAAAATAGGAGAGGCGAATTACCCAGACACAAACTTCCGAGTAAAGGTATCCGTCAAGTTACGATTTAGTAGCATTCGTTCGTCATAGTGGTCGTCGACGGAACACCGCGCATTTGCGGTCAAAACGTATTTTAAGAGTAACGAATGTGTTTCCGCGACGGTGTGTGCGTTTGAAAAATAGCTTAAAGACCCACTGCGAATACCGTTGCTTTCGCGAAACGCGATATTGAGCTGGATGAATAATTCCCGGGGAATCGCATCAAATACGAAAATCCCTCCTCCAGGTTCTAAACGATGATCGTACACACATACGAAAAGCTTGAAGAAATGGGAGCGGGACTCATGAAGAGTCCACAGGTCGTTACACGTGCAATCATGCGTTTCTCTCGATGTTTCGTACCACACATTGAGGAGAATACTTCACGAAGACTTCAATTTCCACCCTTACAAAATTTTGACCACCTAGGAATTACATTCTACCGATTACAGTTCGCAGACGTAATGTTGGAAAAACCTGATAATGATGGAATTTCGCTTGACTGTTTGATGATTTCTGATGAAGCGCATTTTTACCACTCGGGTGTTGTAAATAACCCAAATTGCCGGTTTCGGTCGGACAGAAAGTATTCACAAAAAACCGTAGCATTCTCATAAGGTGATGACACTGTGAGCAGCAGTTTAGAGGTTCGGCATAACCGGGCCTTACATTTTTACTGATACAATCAATACTAAGCGTTACGTCGAGGTGATTGAGCGCTACCTTGTTCCTGAGTAGAAATAAAAAAGAAAATATAGTCGAGTATGGTTCCAGGAAGATAGCGCTACATGCCACACATGGAAAATTACGCTGGACGTGTTGAAAAAGCATTTCAATGCTAGAGTCGTGTGGCATGGAATTCTCTGGCCACTTTGGTCTCCAGATCTGTTCGTGTGCGACTATGTTTCTTCTTCCATGTTAGGCGTTGACCAAGGTATACAGCCAGATATTTCACATCTGTTTTTCGACGAATTGCAACCGTGTTCAGGAGTACATCTTCCGTCGGATCAACTTTTCTGTTAGTAAAGATTACTCGCGTTGATTTACTTTTATTAGTTTTGATTTAGGGCATGACGAAATTTCAATAACCGCCGCTTGCATGGTATTCCGCGCTTTAACAGAACATGCGTCTGAGCATAAAATCGCGGTGTCGTCAGCAAAGGTTGTGTTACCTCTACATTGAGAGGTATCGGAATGTATCTGATGTGTAAATGAGATAGAGTAATCTTTCTTGCGGAACTGCTGCTTTTATTGGAAATATATATGTCTGATAAGTCATCTCCACACTTAACGTAGAAATATCTTATTCAGTCATGTATGACGGTGAAGCAGCTGCTATAATTAAGAAAGAAAATGTTGTTTAATTTTCTGTAAAAGGCCGTCGTGCCAGACTTTGTCGAAAGCCTGGCTTATGTCTGGAAACACAGCGTCGCAGTACTTTATAGGCAGAAGAAAATAAGGAAGAATATAGATGTAGAGCCACTCGATGGAAAAGAAGACGGCGAATCGGCCAAAAATTATTTCACGTGGTCCCTAAGTGGCCTATTTCAAAAAAGAAAAAAATATATAACAATGATGATGATGCTATAATAATAATAATAATGATAATAATGATCATTTTATGGTTTTTAAATTGATTTTATTAATTAAAAAGCCGTTTTGGTATCGAAATATCTAATTAGTTTTAGTTTCAGAAAGATAGTGTACTGCCGATTACCATTAACAATCGGAACTGACGCGGAGTTGTGCTATTTATCCGAAGTAAATGAAAATGGTGGCAGAAAAAAAAAAAGAATATATATATATATATAGAAAAGTCCTTTTTCAATAATTCGATAAGTTCAAATTTCAGGATTAATAATTAAATCAGGAATATACAGTAAAAAGTAAGGGGAAATTGGAAAACAATCGATATTAAACTAAATTCTGCGATAAATGAGTTTTGAGTGTTAAAAGATACAAAGATGAAACTACGAAAATGGCACATGTTTCTCTGTGCAACCGATTAAAAACGGACATCTCGCGTGAATCATTGGAGAAGATTTCGGACGTGTAGCATTCGTGTCCACGGGCATCATTCACGTAACCGAGAGGACAAAGAAATCATCATTACTCTACACTCAGTTCGGTAAGAAATCTCCTGTCCCGATTAAGTCTGCCGTATCCCATTTTTTTCGACTTCAAATCGCCAGTTTTATTTTTTACCGATGTACCGAACGCAACCGAAATTCCGAATTAATTTCCGCACGGACTAGGTGCAAAATTCTATCGAGCGAGAAGCTCTCTCCATTATCAGTTGAAAGTGCGCATTTACACCGAGATAGTTGCCGAGTGGAGGAAAGTTTTCGTAATTAGAAATTAGGAAATGGTTTTCGGCTCATCTAAAAAGTCGGAGGGAATTACACTTAGCGACCAGCTTTTTTTGTCCCACTCGATCGGAGAAGGCGTTTTCAATTTAATCGAACATTTAGCGTATAATATAAAATTGACGTTGAAAATTACAAAAACAAAAAGAGAAAAGGGAGGTTTCTTTTTTGTTTTTTTTTTTTTTTTTTGAAAAAGAAGTGACAAATAACGAGAAATAACGGTTGAATATTATACGGCGTGGAAAGGTTCGTGCTTAATAGCGGTTAATGGTCTAGATGATGATGAAATAAGCCGCGGAAGCACACGGTGAAGAATTAATTGGATTTTCGCCAGTTCGGAGAAAACTGTTTCTAAGCCGGAGAATCTTCGAGATTTTCTCACTACCAGTTTAATGAGACCCTCTCGAACATTACCTCGCCAGTTGTTTTCTAATAAAATTTATTGCTCTACCTGCCCCGTGAAAAACTTCTCCACGCTTACTGCACGTTTTATACGCTTTCCAGCCACCTTTTCAGTTCTGTTGCGTGAAACGTTGAAAGAAGAAATTGGCCATTTACGGAAATTCTACATTTAAAGTAAATGCGAGCTAGCCAATCAGTGTTTACTGCATATTTGATGAACACAATCTAGCGGCAAACTACGCACTTTCAACGTTTCAAGTTGAACACGAATTTTCAAGTTGCTCCCCGGTTTTAAATTTTCAATTATCCAAGGGCGGCCGCTTCCAGTTTTCTTATACGGAAGCGTCATTAAAACACGACTATAAAGATAATGCGATTTACCACTAGGAACGCATCAAGTTCAATACATACATATATATATATATATATGAATGTATATATGTATGTACGTATGTGTGTATGTATGTATGTATGTATGTATGTATGTATGTATGTATATATTGTGCAAAATTAACTTCAGTTCAGGCGATTATAAGTCACCTAAGAAAATCATTTAAAATCTTCGCCGTACCTGGAATTTAATCTCATAAAAAAGCTGCTGTATAATATCACGTTGAATTATTATTATCGGAGAAGCTGACACTTTAGACCAATTCGGTGATATCATAAATCGCAGCGATGTAATTCGAGAATGCAAACATTTTTGTTTCATGACCCCTTTCAATTCATGTCAACTATAAGGAATAAAAAGTTTTCATACGTATTATGGCGTTGGTAAAAAAGTTATATTTACAATTTTTTCTTTTTTTTAAAAAAAAATAAAAAAAGGGTAAAAAAATTCCTAGAGCTCTTTTTGGCTTGATCTGCGTAATGAATCGTTTCAAAATAATATTTTACACATTTCCGATGTTAAATAACTTTGCGTTGATTAGAATTACTTTGATCTTTTTTTATCCACAAGTTTTTTAACTGCTTACGATTTTGTTCATAATTTCATTAAGTTGGCTCGCAGTGTTGCGATGAAGTCGTTATAAATACATATATATATAGCTAGCGCGTTAACTCAATAGTTAAGACACTTAGCTACCACACCAGAGGTCACTGGTTCGAGACTTGTCTTGTTCCGAATCTAAAGTGCTCCCAGATTTACCCAACTTGAAATAATTGGGTACAACAGAAATCTAGGAAAGTAAAGGTGGCCGAGAGAAAGGAACTGACCCTCCTACTATCATTAGTGCTGTGGGGCTTAGTCCATTATGAACCTTAACATCACAATCCCCGATGCCCTGTCTAGGATATGGGACTTACTTTACTTTATATGTATATACGAGGGAAGATCAATACGTAAGTTACATTCGTGAGTTGCTTCTATTTAAATTAACGTACAACTCCCCCCCCCACACACACACACACATAAACACTTCAGCTTAAAAGTCGGCCACCGCGTTTTGCACACAGATTTGCATAAACGTTAAGCGCGTCGAAACTCTCATTCTTTCGGATGATCGCCCGTGTGTGTTCGATCATTTAAAAACAGCCCTAGGAGGAGAGCGTTTCGCGAACGACGATTCGTCATGAATTTGTTAGCCGAAATTGGAAGGACGTTCTTTAAACAAGCCGTCGAAAAATTGGTACCACGTTACGACAACTTGCTTGAATATTTTAGGCGAATGCGTGTTGTCGTAAAATAGAGAAAGGATTGTAGATTTCAAACATATATTTACATATTTCTTACGATAATTTTTTTTTTTTTTTTTTTTATCGACTTATTGGTCGTCCCTCGTATATACATATAAATGTATATATACACATTTTTGTTTTTTTTCGATATCATTAATTAGTCTAAAACCCTGTTTGTGGGCATATTTTTTAACCGTAATGAGAAGGCATAAGCGGAAAAATGAATACGAAATCAATTTAACGACCCTCTAAAAAGATTGGCCAGAACTGAAAACATGAAGAGAAATGTCACATAAGAGTAGCGATCGAGATTGAAAAATGCATAAATTTTAACGGAAACAACACGGCTTAAAACTCCAGTTTCAACTGGAAACTCCTGAAATTAACCGCGTAAAAATGAAATTTGGCGTAAATAGCCTATATCAAAAGTTCGAAAACAATCATCTGCTGTGTTTCGGCTTATGTATAGCAGCCATGTAGCCTTAATTAGGTTTTTTTTCCCCCCGATGACATGAAATTGTTCGAAACGTTTGTTGTGAATAATTTGGATATGGTTATACCGAAAATAGGTATAAATTTTTAGCACAAAGAAAAACATGTGATTTTTTTTTTTTCTTTTTTTAGTAATAGGAAATCCAGTACCTTCCAAGATTATGGCTATTATGCGATGCGAAGCTGTAACAGAGCTTGTAATCGTTTGAACTTTTTCAAATACAAAATAAAAACAATAAAAATATCTCTATTCGTAAATTCGATACCCCGGTACGGGGCGGTGAACGTAGTCTTTTCTATGCTTTCTAAAAAAAGGACATTTTTTCGTGAAATGAAATACGTGATAAAAAAAGGTTACCCAGATTATTAGACTTGACACCTCTGATTTAGTAGCCAACTCCGATGGGAAATACCTATGAACGCGAAACTGAATAGATCGAAATTTAAAAATGCGAGAAGCTAAAGTGGAAATAACTTCTGGCTAAATTCAAATCAGTTATCCCGCCCGGTTAATGGTTATTTTAGATTGTTGCATATTATACGGGGTGGTGGTAATACAATTACGAGTATATTAGCAGACATAAGTGTTCGTTATACATCCAAAATTTGGGTGTTTCGTGTTCTCTGCAATTAAATAACGCACGTGAGTAACGTGCTCACGATGATTCACCGTAATACATCTATGAGTCATAATCGTTAGCTATTCTACGTGAAGTTTTTAACTTTATTCGTGTGTATCATCAGTCGGCATAGTTTGCAGAACTGGGACTAGCTGTTTCAGCTGTGAAACCGTGGATTATTAAACGTTTATGGGCGTGCCGTGTTGTAAAAGTTTTTCTGTGCGGCATTACAAACTTGGCCCGGTCATTAGTTTTGTTTATTTTAGATTTGGATGTTTTAAAATAAACAGGAAGAGTAAACTCCCGCTGCTTCCGTAGTTCCGACGAGAGGACTCCTCATCCACATCTCATTTTTACATTTTTCAAACTGTGCCGTTTACGGTATCAATGCTACATATTTTTTTTTTTTTTTTTTGTTTTATTGCGCACAGTATTGTAAAACAGTGCCGGCCAGTCAATGATCGACAAAATCAATGGGGCCTGCGGAAAACCCCATTATTAAAATAAAGCCAGCATGGTTTCTCGAGTCTGGCCTGAGGATAGCATAATTTAAAGACGCGCTGCTTTTTTCCGAACCTGTTTATTTTTGAATCGTTTGAATTTTTTTCTCCTCTCCTATATTGGATAAGCACAAGTTTTCTGTAGGCAAAGAAGGTTATGAAGCGGTTGATGAAACTACAATGAAATCCAATTTGCATATTTCTTGTAAGATCAAAGCTGAACTTTCGAGAAAACGCGGTAATAATTACAGAGTAATCAACATTCTCTGTTGTAAAAGCATTTTTTTCTTTTTAAATATTTACATTCTCCCGTTTCCGGATTAATTGATGCGCAATACCGAATTTGTTTATATACTCGGTTTTCAGTGTTTACGCACCGTTACAACGTAGAATGTATCTATCATTTTATTTACAATATCCCGAACATGGCTGCAAATATCAGAATAATGACGTGTAGATTGACAATCCATCAGCTGTATGATTAATCAAGCGACTCTCATTGGTCGGTTCTAGTTATTTTCTATCTGAAGAGTGACGTTGATGGATCAGCAGCTCTTTACCGACATCCCACCAAACATGCACGCTGCGTGATCTTTCATTTCGTCGATTTCCCGATGGCAGGAAATTTTCTTTGCCGACACGTAATCGCAGAAAATTCCAGTTCGGTAACAGAAGTTGGTTTGTCGTCGTTATATCCGTGAAATACGCTCCTAAATGTCTGGAATTTAAATCAGGCGTGAAATTTGTTTATCAATTTAGTCAGTGCAAGGTACTATTTCTTTCAAATCGTAAACCATTGCGAATTATTTTGGAAGATTTTTCTTATTTCATCTATTTTATTCCCGCTGTTTGTGTTTTCGGTTCAAAAGTGTCGATTGAGGAGGTCAAGTTCAGTCAGCTAGGGGCTCCGATTTAATGGTATTGCAATTCATTTTCTTTGGAAACGGCTCCATAGTCGAAGGTTGATCAGCATTTTGTATGTTCAGTCGGTGAAACTAAAGAATTTGTCCTCGGATATTTTATCAAACTTAAAAGGTACATAATAATAATAATAATAATAATAATAATTTAATCACGACCAATTATCACTACCACAGCGTACAACGGTGTTTGTTTAAGTGAAGATATGTTCGAATAACATAATTTGAAATGGTCACCGGCATTAGATTAATGTCCATAGTCGACTAGTCTAAATATAAATGTATGTTTTTATGATGTAAAGTCTTACAGCATAAGGGAAAAAAACTGGTAGATGGTGTTAATAGCTAGAAATTGGGGAGTACATTGATTGATGGTTACATTATAGATACTAGATAGATAAATGTGTATACATGCGTTTGATACTGATACGCCTCTGAATGCTACATCATTAAGTAGAAACTGTCTTCATTTTGACGTATATATCATCTCTGATTTCGGAGCGACATGTGTGCAATCTGAAATTTTGCCAGATGACTTTTTTAGCAAAATTTTACTCGAAGACAACAACATCCCCTATGCACGTACAGAGATACACAAAGTTTACCGGACCCTACTCCTCTGTAGCATATACATTTTACATTCAGGGAAAAATGTATATATCTACCCCTTATAATCTATGGTTTATGAATAGTTAGTTTCAGCCTTATTTTATTGTCAACAACGTCGAAAGCGATGACAACATGAATTCATATACATATACGTGTACATGTAAATAATTTTATCAACTACACTTTAGAATGTAGTGAAGTTAAATAACACATATTTAATTTTCAGGTTTAAAATGGGTACGAAATCAATTTATACAAATATTCTTATTCTTATCTTTCCCTTATGTTTGCGGACATAATCTAAATAAAAAAGAAGGAAATTTAAATAATTACGCTAAAATTAGTTACCATTAACGAGATAAGTCAAAACGTAAAATGAAGCATAATTTTTATAAAATTCTCTATTATTAGGAAGAAAGTATTAAAATATCTATTTTCCGATCAGCATCTTTACTGTATGTAACAATAAATTTTGTTCTAACCTAGAACAAAAACAGAAAAGCTGCCGGGGTATATCTGAAGAAAAAATATAAGAAGAGAACTAGTGAATACTGCTATAATTTACACGTTAAAATAATAATATGTTTAATTTTTTAATGCATACGTATAATATCATTAATGGTTTACAAAAAATATAGTTCTCTTAAAAATAGCTTTGTTTTTATTGGGAATAATTATAAAGTAAGTAATCGTTACAAACATGAAAAGTGTAAAATATGTCTATTATATAAAATTATTTAAAACGAAAAAAAAACAGTATGTAATTTCAAAATTCGAAAAAACATCATCATAAAACAGTATATTTATTAAAAAAGAAAAAAAAAACGGGTCTCCTTCAAGAAGAAAAATGGAAAATACAAACTATATCTATTCTGTATAATTATTCAAAAATCCTAGAGTAAACAATTTACACATTTTCGTATTGACTGTACGTAAATGATTTTATTCTTAACCAACATTTTAATTAATGCTAAGGGTTCGTCCTTATTTGCCAGTACTTTTTCCTTTATCTGCTTTTTTTTAAAACATTTTTTCCTAGCGTTTTTCCGTATATTCGTCCATTTTGCGGTTGTCTTTTTACTTAACTTAATTATTTTCTCCTTACTGTTATTAATGTTGGCACTTAAATTTTCATCTTAATCGGAGCTATCTAATTCAGCTAACAATAAATCCGGTTCAATATTTCTTTAAACTATTTTCCACGACATTCGTTTTCTTTTCCTTTATCAAACAATAATTTTTCTATTTCACCATTTGAAACGCATCTCACGTTACTCTGCAGTTGTAAAATTTTTATTAATAAACAAATCACATTTATAAAAACCACATTTAATATTTTTAATGAATATTTTAATATAACAGTAATAAACGTTAACGTTCAGCAATAAGTTGACTAAACCGGGTTTTTAACTGTCTTTAAATAAGGTTTTTTTTTATTATCAATCTTTAGCTGATATAAACAAAATCTTTTTTTATTATTTCGAAACAAAAAACTTAATTGATTATTTATGTTTACGGACATGCATTCTTAAAGTGTAAGTTATTATTGACTGAACCATCATGGAAATTATAGAAGTGTCATATCAGTTGAGAGTTTTGAGCATTAAGGTGAAAATATTACTTTTAGGTTTAAAAAGATGAAACACATTTTCAGGTTTAAACTGACGAGCGCTCGCAGAGGGTGCCAGGAATTACCTCTCCTCTCTGGGAATTTGGAAAATAAAAAAAAAAGCAAACGTTGATTTATGATAGACGTAAAATTATTCGAAACTAATTTTGAATGCATTATAACATTATTAATATAATTATCAATATTATTATTATAAATTTTATGCTAAAAGTTCCTCAGAAATTTATCTCAAATTAATTTAAAAAGTAATTCGCCGCATTTAATGTAGCAGTGAAATGCTTCCTATAGGTTAAATAATTTTTTTTATTTTACCTTCCCCGGGGAAAGGTTTTGCAGACGCCTGTGGCATAATAACTAGGTCTAATTTATTATTAGACGCGAAATTTATGAGATCTATGAAAACATTAAAAATTCATTTATTTAATGTAATTAAAATCAGGGTTCTTACGGCAGTGACCATGTTCCTATCCTAATAATTCCTGTTAACTTTTCTTCTCCGACTTGGTTCAGGCCTCTACATTCTCCTGGATGGAAAATTGGATTCTGTTTCGTTCTTGTGTTGATTCGTCACTCCCTAGTACTCAACTCGACTCCGATCCCATACTTCTATATAATTCTTTTTAGGAACTGGCGCTTCACATCTAGGAAAACCCCTTATTTTATCCTTCATCTCACTTCGTCGCAGTTCGTTTTGTCCTTACATAATTCCCTTTGTCAATTTCTCTTATTTCTCTTTTAATTTCGCCGATCTCTGCCATCCTCCAAATATGTTTACTATACTTACGCTCACCAAGTCTCTTCCGCAGGCTCTAATTAGACAGGAATTCCGCAGCATTATCAATTCTCAATTTCTTTCGCATGCAACCGTGTTTACAGGTGGTTCGAAGAGGCTAGGTGATGTCGGTGCCTCTTTTATCCTCCCAGATTTTGGCTATTCGGAATCTTTTCGTTTGTCTTCTTTCCGTTCTACATTCATAAATGCACTAATGACTATCCTACGTTTCATTATTTTCATTTCCTCCGATCACCTTTCCTCTAAATTCTTGATTATATCTGACACCATGACCGCCCTTAGGACCATTTTTTCTGCCCTATCTGATCCTTCCTGTGATTTTATCATACTTAGCATACGCTCAATTATCCACTTTCTTTCTTCCCTCCATTCCATTAACACTGATATTTGATGTGAGTTCCTAGTCATTCGGGCATCTTCGGTAATGAAGCGGCGGACTCCTTGGCTCGGGTTGCTACCTCTTCTAACTTATTCTTTAAAGAAGTCCCATCGTCTAATCTCCTTCCGCTGTGTAAATGGGTTTTCATCTCAGGTTTTGATCGGATATGTACGTTTCCTCTTTCTCTAATAATTGTTCTTTTTATCTGTCTATTCAACCTAGTCTTCCTGCTAATCCGTGCTTCTCTTTGTTTCTCTTCACTTCGTCATTCTGTTGTTGTCTCCGTTACTCGTCTGCGCTCTTAATCTATACTCTATTCTTCCTCCGGTTTTCGTTTTTCGTTGGTTTCCTCTCCATATTACACTCTCCACTTGAACAAAGAACATGTTTGCGATGCTGATTATGTGTTTATTCTTTTGCTGCCGAGTGTTCTGCTTTCTACATCTGCTGCGACTTGGTCTACCTATGCCGTATTGTGTGCCTCTTATATCCTATCTTTTTCCTCTTCACATATTGTTCCTATTATTTGTTCCTTTCTCCTAACTATATCTGACCGTATCAAGGTATAATTGACTCCTTCCTTTTCTAATTGTTTCTGCGTAAAGCTCTCCAGTTGACGAGCCCAAAAATTTAGAAAAAGAAAAAAATATATAATTCTAATGCTTTTATGGAAATCCTGAGCAAAGAAAAAACCGGTGATTTGTTTTTTGTGTTCTTATTTAATGGATATCAGCGTGTGGTGACAGTAAGCACAGACTTGCTCGATCATGCTTTGAATTCATTTATCAGCCGACTATGGTTAGCTAATCGGGCAGACATCTTCTGGAAAGAGTGCGAAAGAAGGAAAGAATACAGTAGTCAAATCTAAAATCAAATTAAGGGTATACGAAAAATGCGTTAACATTACGATGATTTCGAGAATTGAATTTATTTCGACGATAGGAATATCTTTTTCGGTCTCAGTGGCGATTTTTTTACGAATAGGAGCGGCGAATATTTGTAAGCAGAAAAATAAAAACTTCTAACTAACGTATGGACAAGGAGGTGGGCAATGTGACAATGTATTCTCGTGCTTAATTACCGGATTAGGCAGAGGGCGATTTTAATAATAATAGAAAAGCCGAAGGTGAAAAAATAATACAAGTGGCCGCGGGAAAGGAAATTTAATTAAATACAGTCACCCGATTAACGTATAAATTCAAGTTGTCTGTTGCCTTCTTTTTGTTTGTAGAAAGTAAATTTTACGGTACTCAAGAGCGTCATAGCGGATCTTTTGGGAAATACTTTAAGAAGCCTTCCATTGTCTGGTTCCTCCGGAATGGCTTCTCTTCTCACCGTGTGTAATAGCGTTTGCGCTTTAGCGTAACGTTGTTGCGAACGAACGAACGGCTTTGTATATGCGATGTCGAGAGAAACAAAGAGAGCAGCAGGAAAGAAAGCAATGACCATCCGTTTTTTCTTGTTTTTCCTTAACCTCAGAAACAAAAGGGTTCTTCGGTCAGAAATTCGCGTCCTAAAAAGGATGAGAGAGTGGAGACAGAAAAAATAGGAAAAGTATTCACGATCGCAATGAAGAGCTCTGTATGAGGAAGGGGATAAAGGCAATAGCGAAAAGGGCGAAGTGAAATATGATTGGATACTTATAATTCTTATTTTGTAGAGCCGGAAGTCGTGTTTGTTGAACAGCGATTACACCGGTAGAATAAGCAGGCAGCGGTTCCGTTTGCTAGGAATAAATAAATCCGACATCACGACGAAATTTTTGACGGGCGGGTTAATTTTAGTTTTTAAAGTAAGCGGTTTAAGCTGGTTTATGATAATCCGCTACTTCATTCCAATGTGACGAGAAGGCACGCAAATCTTAGCATAAATCGAATGTAGATCTGTAAGATTGTAGATGGGAGAAATAAAAAAATCTCCCATGTGCGAGAAAAGTGTGGGAAACGACGAAATAATTAACGTGTCGAAACAGCAGCTTTGTAGGATCAGCATTAGTTCAACTGTAAAAAATGTTGCAAGAAAGTCAAAAGAATTCGAGAATAATTCTAATGAAGTAGAAGTAGACTTTCTATCGGCTTTGCTCGAGTCCTGAAGAAAAGAAGATTTGAAGAATGTTTTCGAATACATGTCATATAATTTAAGAAAATATCGACGCTGATTATTTATTTTTTTTAACCTTGGGCACGTCAACAACGGATCTTCGCCCAGAAACGGCACGAGAGAAAAGAATCAGTTAGATGTAGATTCGGTCAGCTATTGATATGATAAAAGAACTGAGGATCGGAATAACGAAGATCGACGGAAACGATAAGATATACGAAGCGCAGTTCACGTCGGATGGACATTCAAAGAAGATGAAAAGAGCAACTAGGGGATAGAGGGAGACGAAGACGAAAACGTAAGGAATGAAGAAGAGTATGATTGAGACGTAAATGGATAATAGGAACAATATCGGTGTTGATTAGTGATTATGTGACAATGAGACTTTTCTTTTTTTTAAGGTTAAAAAGAACGCTATAATTTTCAAGTGTTTGGCATAACACTTTAATTCTATGGTTCCAGAATATTTTTGTAATATTGGTTTTTAATAATGGACATTGATAAGCGTGTCGGGCACTCGCACTACGGGCAGCATTGTTCAGCGGAGCCCACAACTTATTTAAAAAATAAATAAATAAATAAATAAAATTGAGAAAGATAACGCACATAAAAGAGAATAACAGAACAGTGCTTTTCTCTTTTATTGAAGTTTTTATTTTTTTTTTTATTTTTTATTTTTTTTTTTGGGCGCGCCAGCGGCATTGACCCAACAACAACAGAAATTAAAGAAGGAGTTAAATAAAAAGACGATTAGAAATAGAGCTTAGGAAAGATTGGAGTACAGGGATTATATCTGGAGATGGAAAGGAAAGGACAAAGGAAGAATTATACGGAGCAGGAAGACCCCGTGCCAAGATTTTCGAGTACAAAACAAAGCGCTCGGAATCAAGGGCAGGACATTCAAAGAAGATGTGGTTTGCATCACATTTGAGAGGAGAGATGGAATTATGAAGGGGACAATCGGGAGAAGGGGACAGGGAAAAACGAAAACGTGAAGAGGGTAGAAGTGAGTGATTAATATGCAGTCTGATTAAGGAAATGATCGCGGAGCGTTGATAAGAATAGGATTGAAACCACGGCTGGGAAGAGGGAACCGGTTGAATTTGAAGATAATGAGAGGCGGGATTAGAAAATAGAGAAGGATAGATATCCGACCAAGTCCGCTAATTCGTTGCCCTCGATGCCAGAGTGACTAGGAACCCACAAAAGGTCAATAGTAATGGAACAGGATGAAAGTAAATTGGATATAAGAAAACGAATTAAAAGAATGATAGAATTGGAGGAATGAGAAGGAGGAGAAGAGATGGCTTGAAGAACACTTTTGGAATCGGAGACAATCAGACATTTACTGATCTCTCTTATGGATGGAATGAACGAGACTGCGCGTAAATTGGAGATAGACTCCGCTGTGAAGATAGAACAGAAGGAAGGAAGCTTGAAGGACTCAGAGTGATTAAGTGAGAGGGAGGTAAACGCGCCGCCCACCCCATTTTCGTTTTTAGAACCGTCAGTGAAGAATGTTAGATGAGAAGGGAAAGATGTGTCCAGCATGTGGAGGAATTCGGCTTGGATTGAAGAATGTGCGGTGGAGCTGGTTTGGAGAGGGAGAGAGAAGAGATTAATAGTCTGCCAAATGCTGGAAAAGTCATGGGAAAAGTAAGAAAGCTTGGAATAAGAAAAGACATAAGGCGAAAAATTGGAGACTTGAGCTGCTACGAGAGAAAGGATTGGGATTTTGTGAGGAGCAAATCGCCATTGGTTTTTAATACTAAGATAGGAAGAGATAAAATTAGATGAGGACACAGAAAGCCGTTTAATTAGAAAATTATATCCAAGCTGCGATCTGCGGATAAACAGTGGTTGCATAGCAGATTCAGACAGGATAGCAGGAATGGGAGAAGATTTTAGCGCTCCAATGCACAACCGAAGGCAGCAGTTTTGAACTTTGTCCAGTTTGGTGAGGAGAGATTTAGAGGAGTTTCCATAGATGAAGGAGCAGTAATCGATTCTGGAACGAATTATAGCTTTGTAAAGGATTAGGAGAATGGAAGGGTCACCACCCCATTTGGATGGCGAAAGGGCTTTCAGGAGATTGAGTCTTTTGAGGGAAGAATTGTAAAGATAGTTGATGTGTTCATAGAAAGTGAGTCGGCTGTTGAGAATAACACCAAGATAGCAGAAGGAGCTGACGAGCGGAATCGGAATGTTAGATGAAATAATATTTACCAAAGCTTGATTGTAGGGGCGGAGGGAGAACACCATAGAAGAGGACTTAGAAGGAGAGAGAGAGAGGTGAAGTGAGGCGAGGGAGATACTAAGGATAGATAAAGAGTTATTGATCTCTTCGTTGGCGGCGGTCACATCATTACAACTGGAGTAGATGAGGGTATCGTCTGCGAAAAGGAGAGCGGAGGAAATTGTAGGGAGGGAAGCAATATTAAGGAGATAGATATTGAAAAGAGTGGGGCTAAGACATGATCCCTGAGGAAGTCCCCGGTAGATGCATTTGGAAATGACACGGGAGGGAGTAGAGAGGAAGAGGGATCTATTTTGGAACAAGTTTAGGATCAGAAAGATGAAATTAGATGGAACTTTAAGCCCGAGAAACTTGGCGCATAGAGTAGGAAGGTGTACATTATCAAACGCCGAGGAGACGTCAACAAATGTAGCAATAGTGAATTTTTTTTCTATGAAAGCTTTGTAGACGTCTGATAGGAAAAAACTGATGCAGTCGACCGGGCCCAACCCCGGGCGAAAGCCAAACATATTGTAAGGAATTAGATTATTGTGTTCCAGCCACCAGACGAGTCGATTGTTCACCATACCTTCAAACAGTTTACGAAGACAGGAGGCTAAAGAAATAGGACGGAACGTGGATTGATTTTTTTTAGGTATAGGGATGATAACAAAGTCATTCCAGGATTTAGGTGTAGATCCGGAGAGTAGGAAGGAGTTAAAGATATTCAGAAGAAAATGCAAAGAAAGCGTGGAGAGGTTTTTAAGTATAAGGAACGATATACCATCTAAACCTGGTGAGGAGTTGGAGGATTTATTAAGGATAGATAGTAGCTCATCATAATGGAAAGGAAGAGATAAGAAGTGCGACTCTGAGTTGGGTGTAAAAACAGGAAGCGAGATTTCCTCAAGAGAAGGAGCGTAGGCGGGCGCGATAGAATCTAGAAAGGAAAGGAGATGTTGCAGTGCGGGAGAGGGATGTACCGGGCGCTTGGAAAGGGGAGAAGTAAAAGCCTTAGCCATCTTCCAAATCTGCGAAAAGGGCGTGTCTTTAGAAAAAGCGGAACTAAATTGTTTCCAAGAATTTCTCTTAGCCGCTTTAAGAACAAAGCGAGCCCTCGCATTGGCTTCTTTGTGAGCTAGAAAGTTGGACATTGAGGACCGCGAACGAAATGATTTGAATGTAACAGTACTTTGTTTGAAAGCCTGTTTACACTCTTCGTTCCACCAGAGTGAGGAGGCTGAGGGGGCTTTTCGGTGATGATTATTGGGGACAAGCGGAGAAGATGAAGAAAGGGACGAATGAAGGGATTGAGTGAACAAATTGTATTGGGCTATAGGATTAGAATTCGCCAGGATATGAGGGAGAGAATCGTCCATCAATGAACGAAATTTGGTCCAATCAGTTTTGGAAAGAATCCATCGAGAGGAATGGAGAGGCTTGGATTGGGTAGGAGGAGAGACGTCATTAAGGGATAGGAGAATGGGAACATGGTCACTACCAAAAGTGCCATCAAGTGTTCTCCAGGAGCATTTAGGAGCTATATCGGGAGAGGTAAAGGAGAGGTCCACTGAACTTGAGAAGAAAGCGTTTTTAAAGTAGGTGGGAGAACGATCGTTGAGGAGGCAGAGATTATGATTCAGGATAAAGTCTTCCAGCACAGAGCCGTTGGAGTTGTAACGAGTGCAGCCCCAAAGGGGAGAATGAGCGTTCCAATCTCCACCAATGACGTATGGTTCTGATAGGGTTGTAAGGATTGAGGAAAGCGGAATATTGAAGAGACTAGAGGTGGGAGGGTTGTAGACACAAGCGATATGGATAGGCTTTAGGGACAGATTTAGAAGAGAAATATGGATCATATTGGGGGAGTTAGGATAGGGAGGTGGAAGGAAAGGGATAGTGTGCGATTGGTATGATAAGTCGCTCCTGATTAGGATGGCAGCTCCACCATACCCGTCCACACGATCAGCTCGAACTATGGAAAAACCTCTGAAATGGATGGAGGGGGATGATTTCAGCCACGTTTCAGACAGCAAAGCGACATGAATGTTATAGCGGTCAAGTAGACCCTCTAAAGCTTGTTTGTTAGCTCGTAGGCTACGACAATTCCATTGTATAATGTTTAAGGACGGAAGCTGCGACATAGTAGGATAATGACAAAAGGGAAAGGAAAGACGAGAGCAGTAAAGTAGGATACAAAGAGGGAGTAAAATGCCTTAAAGGAAGTGCCGCATAGGCTCACTTCCAAAGTAGAGGAGCAGAAGGGAGGCCTATTCAAAATATGACATGGCCTCTTATGAAAATAGCTTTTTACTGTTGGAAGCAACAGTGATAGTTCTGAAGAATGTCTGCACGAACTTGTTTTTATGCAAGTTTGTAGACTTCCTACAGTGTACGTAGCGTATGGAAGATTTGATGGAAGGATCATTTTTGAATGTGAGGAATGCCTGCACGAACTTGGTTTAATGCAAGTTTGTAGGCTTCCTATTACGGCAGTAATGTATCGTAGCCTAGTGGTGGAGTTTCTCATGTAAGTAGGTTTCAACTTTGCAATTGATCTGATGTGGCAGGAGATGGAAGAACGACTAAGATGTAGGAAATATAAAAAATGGAGAATAGAAGAAAAGTTAGTTGAACTGAACATTATTGGCTAGGAAAGATGAAAGATTGTCCCCGAATGAAGGGGAGGCGGCTATGTTGAAAGATGAAAGGAGTTGGATGATGGCAGTGGATAAATTACAAATATTAGAAGAGGTATCGATGTGGTGGATAGGAGCACTATTTTGAACAAGAGGGAGATGACTTTCAGGTGGAGACGAGTTGAAGGAAGAGGATCCAACTCTATTCAGAGCCCATCCGGCTGATGGCGCAGGGGAATACAGAGAAGGGATAGGAGGAAAGTGGGGAAGGGGTTTGGGATGCGACTTGGACTTGGGAGATTTATGAAAAGTAGGGGACTTTGGGCTAGGAAGAGGCGTTACTTTGCATGGAAGGGTAGAAGTGCTTAGAGAAGGAACAGGAGCGGCGGCTCGGTTAGCATAAGAAAACGCTTGAGAGACTATGCTGGAAGCTTTTAATTTGGAGGCATCATGGAAGGATATGTTTTCAAAAGCCATGATTTTTTTGATGTCCTTCTGTCTTTGCCATTCTGGACAGCGACGATCGGACGAACTGTGACAACCTTTGCAGTTGCGACAGAGAGGAGGCTCCTGGAGACTATCACATTCAGAGAAGAGGTGCTGGGAAGAACAATGGGAACAGATCGAGTGAGAACTCCTGCAATGTCGTGCAATATGCCCAAAAAGAAAACATTTTGCACATTGCGTGGGAGAGCGAATACTTGGAGAGACCGGGAAGCGAAGTTTGAAGATGGAAATATATTCGGGAAGGGAAGATTTGTGGAATTTTAACTCGACACTTTTGGTGGGTACTTTGGAACCCTCGGAGAAACGGAAAATGCGTCGAATAGAGGTAACAGAGTTTGGAAATTCAAGCCCTTCTTTGATATCTTCGACTGAAAAGGAGGGATGAACTCCGGTAATAACACCGATTCTATATAAGATATTAAGAGGAATAAAGGCCTTGATTTTGTTGGCGGTGAAATAAGAGGAGTTGTTGAGAAAGGAGTTAGCGGAAGAAGCATTGGGGAAGAAGACCGAAATGCGTCCCCTACCTTGGGATTTGATGTCAGTAAAAGAAGTAGAGACTTTGCTAATGAGCTTAGCCAAAGCTAGCGGGTGAAAGTTGCCAATATTCTCGTCGGAGGTACAATTTTCGACAAAAACTGTGAAAGGACCGGGATGGTTGGAAGTGAAGATGGCCTCAGTGGTGGTTTCAGTGTTGGAATTATTATTGTTAATGCTGTTATTATTTTTATTGAAATTGTTATTATCATTACTGCAGTTGATAGCGGTATTATTAGCGATACTAGTATTGTTACTATTTTGGTTAGTGGTACTGGATGTGTTGTTATTATTACTTAAAGGAATATCGGAGATAGGAGTATCCGGTTGTGTCAGGCGTAATTCCTTAGTAGATGAAGATGGAGGAGGGGTTAAAGGACTAGAGGGCTTTCGCTTAGTTGAGGGATCTATATCCATTACGTTAAGCGATAAATTATTGTTTGAAAGTTTATTGGGGGAGGCCGCTGAGCGGCCCCCTTTGGAAACGCTCATTTACGCTCAAGCGAGAAGGTGATCAAAAAAGAACAATTGTAAGTAAATAAAATAAACGCGCGAGAAAAAAAAAAAAAAAAAGAGAGAGAGACGGAAGAATACACACGAATCTGAAATTACGAGCGAACGAAAATAAGTCGAAAATCCCGCAACAACAGTTACGAGTAATAAATGGAACGAACTCACCGCTCTGGTGGAGATAAAATCCGAACACAATAGAACACGACTTTATCACTGATAACGCGGCGTTTAAATTAAAAAGATAATAAGTATTTATCTTGAAGCATATTTTTTTTTCTTTGAGGTTGAAGAAAACACTATAGTTTTCAGAAATAATGAAAAATTATATATATATATATATATTGAAACGATTATCACTTGGTATTCGAGCCCTCAGAGATGCCAACCACGAGATCTCTTCAAACTCGTGGATTTTATATTATTTATTATTATGATTATTATATTTATTATAATTATTGTATTTTTTCGCAGCCTTATCGATTTATGGCCGGAACGAACGTCTTTGTGTCTCGAATTCTATCCAAGGATCTAGGAGTCACAGAGGTATCTGCGCAGTATGTAGGCTGTTCCTAATAGGGTTGGTTTTTGAAGCTGTGCTATTGTCACTGTATTCAATCTTATTACATCCAGTTGTTTCCTCAGGTCGGGTGGAATTGAAGTTTATTTGTTTCGGGCAATGCATTGGTATCAATTGTTGTCAGGACTGTATTCAGATCATGTAACTTCTTTTTCCGTTCTTTTCTTGGTACCAGCTTCAACGTTAGTAATCTTATTAGTTTCGACTCTTCCGTCATATGGTTAATGATTTTTATTCTGGGCCCCTCTTACTCCTTCGGCAAACTGTCTTCATCATATTTAAAAACCTCAGGCGTAATATTATTTTTCCACTCTTAGACTTACTGGCGTCCTCTCTTCCTATATCGCTAGTATCTACATTTTTCTTTTCTTGTAACTGTACTGGTTTTTGATCATCTTCGGTAACTTTCTTGCGCATTTCTTCCCTCTCTATTTCTGCGAAGATTTTCTTGCGCGTAATAAAGTGACGTTGGTCTGCTAGTCTTTGTTCCGAGATATTTATTGTGGGATTAGTTTCTTTCCAAATCATGAACATTCTCTTTTGGTAACCACGTTTTGAAGCGTCTGCTTTGTGGTAACAATGCATGATCTTCCTATTATTTTCTATTGTAAATGTGTTACATTGTAATCGTTGAACTTGATTTGTGGGAATACTACTGCGTCTTATTGTTTCGGCTGTACATTGTTCGAGATGCGAAGGATATTGAACAAGCATTTCCTCATGTTCGTAATACTGGCTCTCGATAGGGGTCCGCTTGATCAACACCCTACCGCTGGTAGACCGTATACTGTCACGTCCAGCACCAGCTCTCGACGTGCCCTGGCGATCACCAGACAGCGGCAATTTAACTATATTTTTTTCACTATACTCCATTATTATGGGAAAAGTCCGTTTTATACCTTCTAACAGGTATCTTCATTAATCGTTATCTTGATGTTTAAAATTACTATTATTGTTATTGTTAATGGTATCATTTGTGTCGTTAATACTTATTTATCTCCAGTTGAAACATTGCTTTCTGGTTGGTTTGTTAAAAAAATTTGATTGCAGAAGCGAGAGTGGTATACCTGTATTTCCTCGCTCCCCTCCTCTCTTGTTAGTCGCCTACCAGCGTATGCCTCTCGGCTTGTCACCATGTGAGGGTGAGAGTAGAAGTTGGGCTGCAAAGGCTAATGTCCAACTCTCCAGTTGGCCTATATTGCGCGTACAGCCCCATTTGACTCCTATTATTATTATTATTATTATTATTATTATTAGGTCGAAATGATCAGTTTGAATTTTTATCTATATATTTATTGATACCCTACACAAATCTTTCGCTACTGGTCGACCGCTGAAAAGTAATTATTAATTATAATTCGTATATGACAGCGAAAAACAACAATTATATAAAATAAATATAAAATAGTACGTCGGCGGGAAATCCGATGGCAACAGGATACGTTGGAATGCGTTGTTGTTGTGACGTCCAGGACCTTGGTGGCGAAAGAGATACTTTATATATTTTAATTTTAAATTTCGCGACCAACACGAGCGGTACTTTAGCGATTACGGATTTTTGATAAATCGCGCCTTAAAAACAACTTCCGGAAAACGTTAACTTACACTAATGAAAGCAATTTCCGGAGCAAGTCAAAAACAGGCGACATTTACGAATGGCGAATTTACTTTTTCTACTGACGACAGGAACTGCTTCATAAAAATGAAAGATTTCTTGCTCGAACGTAAACGGCGAGTCTCAAGAGGAATAATTATTTCAACCAAGGCTAAAACGCGACGAACTGTCCACCAAAAAAATTTTCCTTCCATTTCTGGTCATTTCCTTTTTCCTTTCCGCCCCACGACCGCTGACCTTTATCAAATCAGGTACACCCTTCTTCTTGTGGTGATTGATGGAACAACAGGATCACACATTCACACACATCTGAACCACTTTTTCGATAATTTGTATTTATTTTTATTTTATTATTTTTGAATTTTACCTTTAAACCATGTATATTTATGGATTAACTTAAAAGAAGAGGATGGATGATTGATGGAGCAGATATATTTTTTTATAACATTGAAAATATTATTGTGGTTTTGAGAAATAGTGAATATTTATAGATACATCTCTTTTTTTGGAGGTCAAAAAGAACGTTATGCGTTTGAGAAATGGAAGAGCAGTTTTCAGTATTACAACCAAAATGAAGCAGTAGAGCTTGCTTTTGGGAAACGTTAATTTGAAGTGCTAGCGCCTTAAAATACATGGTAAAAAGTCAAAAATCCAATGAGACGGAAGTTGGCATTCAAACAATTGTGAATGTTTCATTTAAAACTCGCAACGCGTGTTGTTAGGCGAAGGTTAAATATTCCCAAGAGCAACCTAGTAGTTCATAATTATCATTTATACATCTAGAAACTACCTGTTTCTCGCTTCCAGGCTTTTACCACCAAACTGCTCGAATTTCCATCTTACCGTTTCAGCTAGTTTTTACATTGTACATATCACGCCTACTTATATCCACAGGGGATAAGAATTGGACACGCGAGTTTTCCTCGGTGGGCAGAGACGGCGCCCCGTGTACTGACGATTAAAACACAGGCCTATAGTTTAATGAGGAAATTAAATTAACGTTCTCCGGGCCGAATGACATTTAAATCCGGATGATGAACCGAGTCCGACCGGTCATCAATTATGGTCGGTTTTTTAGTATTCCCCGGTACTTTTACCTGTTGAATAGGGCGCTAATGCGATCGGTGGTTGATGTACAGGTACGAGCGCGGTTGTAATTTATTCGCATTAACGACATTGACGAAGCGCCACGCTCCGGGAAGGCTCGAATAAAGAGCAGTAAGCCGAACCGGCACGCTAACTAATACATTCCGAAGGCTGTGTCGCCTAGTAGTAGCGTAAAGTTAACTATCAACGGCAGTGTAACGGCCGAAGAGCTTCGGAAGCGGGGTAGGGGTAATAGGTGAAAATAAAGAAATTGGTAGCCGCCCCGGTCGATTAAAGTAATTACCGAACTGGAATTAAAAAGAAAAATTTCGCCGCTGCAAAAGTTGGCGAAACAATTTTTCCGGCACTGTCTTTTTTCCACTGTACGATGCAGTTTCCCAGCAAAGATGATAAAATTTTCTCCGGCAAGTAGTTTCAGGACGGCACTCTGGGCCGCCGGGCGGGCGGCAGTAGCCGGTTAATTATGTCGAGCTGCCGCCGTCTTGTTAAAAAATTTTCCTAATCAACGGTTAGAGCAGCCCGCTCCGGTCCCGCACGCACCGCGCGCACGGTCGACCTTATTAGCCGCTGGCGAAGAAGATTGCGCGTCCGCGAACGCGTTCCGCTCTCCTCTCCGGTACCGCTTCGTGGCAGTTACACCGCGATGGCTATGGCCACGTCAAATACCGTCGGCGATTCGCACACCGATCGCGCTGAACGCAGTCGGTCCTTGTTGCGTGGAAAGCCGTGGGCTGCTGGAATTAACTTTAAATGGATGCGGGTAGGGGATAGGGAATACGGACGAGGATATGCATTTAGAATTAAAAATGTCCGAGTTGGGAATTGCTCTTCCGATGATTTTAGCCGGCGAAATAAAAACCCTGCTTGCTGCGCATAAGCACAAATTGAAATTCAACCCGAACCCCGCCGAACCTTAACCCCTCCAGTTCCGGCAATCTAATTTGCTGTCTTTTCCTCCCTGTTTTCTTTCCTTTTTTTTTACTTTTTTTTTTTTTTTTTTTTTTTGATTAGCGTTTCTTCTCCGTGCGAAACTTCCGACGAATTATCTCTCTCTTTTATTTTATTTTATTTTATTTCGTTTTATTTTATTTTATTCTGTTCCGTCTTTACATTTTCTGGAAAAAATTTAGGTTTTTTAAAACTTGTTTTTTTCCTATTTTTCTCTGTACTTTTCTTTTAATGTGATTAGTTCCCCTCCCCGCCCCTGGCAACTACCCGTTCGCCTGTTAGCGGTTAAATGTAATTTTCTTAAAACGATCTCGATGAAAAATGTTGCGTGTAGATGCGCGAAATAATCCACATTTTTCAAGTATTGCGTATAAGCAAAAAGTGGAGAATTTTCTGTCGGTAAAGGTGATTTATATTTTTCATGACTGTACAAAAAAATAATTTCTCCAGCAGGCGAGAATTTTTAATGTCTTTTTCAAAATTTCGTCTGAATTGCGAATGCTACATTTCGTACCTTTCCAAAAGAATCCTCCCACCTTTAAAACAACCTTACGCAGTCGCCGGTTTATTAAAATTAACGAAACTTATTATTATAATTCTAAAATTATTGTAAGCTCGTCCCTCCGAATGGGGAACTTCCAATTAATTACTCTATCGTCTGCATTGCGGCAAATCACTAGAAGCCGGGGAAAGCATAGTTTGTTTTATGCGAAATCTTAATTAATTAATTAATTAATTAATAAATTTCGATTTAATGAAATGGATTTTATTTGTTGGTTCCGTGTAACGTCGTCCATTTTTTTTCCTTTTATTTTTAAATTTGACCAGGAAGAAGAAAAATTTGATTTTTCGAGTAAAACAAATACCCAACGAGAGTTACTTTAAAAATCGAATAAAAATACGTTAATAATAAATAGTAAAATATTAAAAGCCGGTTAATATATTTTACAGTTTTTAAAAGAGGATAGACTCTAGACCAAATTCATAACTGAAAAAAAAAAAGCGAAAAAAAAAGACGTAAAATATCTTTCTCGGCTTATAGAAAGCTGCTATTCGTGATATTTTTCAATTGCGATGCGTGAATTTCGTGAATAATCGTAATATGATATCCGCTTTTAGAATGACTATCTTCTTATCGAGTAAAATCATTCTCTTTTAGCGCATTTTCATTTTCAATTAAGATCGCGCTTCTTTTTTCATTTAACTTGACCTCCGCGTGTTTTTATTACTATAAATGTTGGAACGCTAGAGCATCTTTGAAGTGGTGAGACCGATTTTTAATCGGCAACCGGAATATACATACATATCTGGATACGCCGTTGAAGATTTATCAAAGAAGGGAAAAAAATGTTTACTACGTCATTTGCGTAAACGGCATGGCCTATTTTAATTGGTACCGTAATGGAGTGGGGGACCTGTAGAAGGTTTGCAGAAAAGAAATTTTAGGAAAAAATTGCTCGCGATTATTTTATTGCGAAGCATGTGTGTATTAGGTTGGAAATGATTGGTAAGAAAAGTGCAAAAAGAAAAATACATGCAAGTGTAGTATTTTTCATTAAGCAAATCGCACTCAGTGTGTCTAAAATTATTATAAGAAAAATTTCATTCTCTTTTACTTTCTTATTCGCTAGCGCTTTGTAAAACAATATATATACGAGTATATATATATATATATATATATATATATATATATATTTCAGAAATAGGGAAAACAAAAATTATATAATAAAATAATGCAAAAAAAATTAAATAAAGGCACGTTTACTTAATTAATGCTTTAAAAAGAAGGAAAATAATTTTTGCCGGTAAAATTAAATTGAGATCCGCTTTAAAAGAACGGAATAAGAATAAGGGAAATAACTTTTGTCGGTAAAATTTAATTGAGATCCACTTTAAAAGAATGAAATAAAATCATTGGTCTAAACAATAAAATTTCATACATCGATTAGCGCTTTTATCTCATTGCTTTAAAAAATATCCTAATTTTCGTTTAACGCGCAAAAATTATTTTCCCTTTTTTTAATGCATTAATTAAGTAAAGCTTTTATAATTTTTTTGTTGTATTATTTCAAAATGAATTGAACAATTTCCAATGGAAACATATTTGAGTAGTGGTAGGAATTATATTACTTTCGTAATGCACGGACCTCTGGTTATAATGTTTAAATTACGTCAGTGATGAGCTTATAAATCGCACTGCGCGAGATTACCTTTATTAGAACACATATTTGTATAAACTAACGCTGATGCTACTCTAAATCACTCATGATGCCCTTTTAGCTCTAAAAAATTTCTCGGGCGTTTGTATAACATTCTGATGAGAATTTTTTTGACTAATTTTCCCCTGATTAGAGGTAGAATCTCTTCTTTTTTTTTTCAGGTAGAACCTCTAAGACTGTAACGCTGATGGTGTGGTAAGCGAGCCTTATCAAAAAAAGAAATTTCTATAGGCACTTTTTTTTTTTTTTTTTTTTTTTTATCGTTTATTATAAAGACCTATTTAGGAAGTAATCATCGACACACTCATCTCGATATAGCTTTTAAGCAAAAACCAAGGGGATATCATTGCAGTCAGTCGTCGGCACGGTCAAATTTGAAGACACGTTTTGTTTCTGTCAACGATGAGGTCGTAAATGGCGCTAAGCAAATTCTATCTGTGCACGGGTTATTAACAATGGTATAATTAAGTTTTTTGCGCGGTTGTATTAAAAATTAAGTTTAATGATGTACATTTACACGCTGCTCTTTGGCTAGAATTATATTCATTCGATATGGTCGCAACATTTTTTTTTTTTTTTTTCATATATCTTGGGCTTGTCAACCAAGGACCTTCACCGAGAAACAAATAGTAAGGAAAGAAGTCGGTTATATTTTAATCCGATCAGAAATTTTTGCTAAAAAGCAGCAAGAAAAGCAAAAAAGAAAAGAAAAAAAACATCGTAATGATTACACGCAAATTGTTGGATTACCTGTTGTTTTTCGTTGGACTCGGAACGAGTTCGTAAATTTTTGAGACACGGCAGGATGCGCGAAGGCTATTCTAATAAACTGTTCTTTATTATATATGACACGTAAATCTTTCTTCGTTCCAACTGGGGAAATAAAACGAATCATACTACTGTAATTCGTGATTAGGTCAGAAAACTCGTTTCAATATGATTATATATCGAATTAACGTTTATTAATGTAATCTCAATAATCTCATTAATTAATATCGTTTTTATTCGTGCACTATACCGTACTTCTTTTTATTACTAGCATCAATGGTGATTTCGATCTCTTTTTCTGGTTAAAATCAACTATTTATGTTCACTTTATAAATGTTTTTAATTAATAACCTTAATTACAGTTACAATGTTCACTTTTACTAATATTCTTCGATTTTCTCTTTTATAATTAAAAGTAAGTCTGACACAGATCTCCTTCACATTCTAACATTTTAATCTATATGAATAAAAGCCTTTCTCTTTTCTAGAAATAAAGGTAGTCGTACGATAAGACGTTTCCGGCACATTTTTTAAAACGTTTTTGTTATTATTTATTATGTTTATAATTTCTCTACTTTATAAACTAATCATTAAACAGAACACATAAACTCCTTCACTACACCTAATCTCAGTAAATGATTGTTTTTCGTTCTATTCATAAACGGCGAAAGGGAAAATTTAAAATAACACGCATTCAATAGGGAGACTATTTTTGTACTTTATTCGTGTACTCGCGAAATGTGTGAAGAATTTTGATAAACCGGTGAACGGAAGAAACGAATTACTTAAATGAACCAGAACGGTTAATAAAGGAGGAATGAAAACCGGTCGTCATCGAACGGATCAGTAAAATGCACTTTTTTCCACGTGAGTCAATTTTTTCTCCCTTTTTGCCAAATTTCAAAAAAAAAAAGCGAAGAAAGCCTAGAATGAATTATTAAAAGAGTTTGGCCTCCTGCGGGAAGTTCGCTTATGCTTTTTTTCTTCGGACAATAATCGAGAAACTCTTTTTCTTCAAGCGAATTTTATTTTGGGAAAATTCCTGTTCTTTCTCACAGAGTCCTCATTAGTCGCTCCGCTGAAATATGAAACAAAATTTGCTAAATTGGTTCCTTCGTTATTGCTGCTCCGGCATATTTCGCTTTCTATGATGTAATTGAGGTTAGCCCAACTTAATATCTAAATATGCACGCTGCCATATTACAATTTTCACATATACCGCGAGCGTAATGAAAATAAGCGTATAGAGTAGCTCGGGAAATGAAATAAAAATGGCAATTTTTAAAGAAGAATTAACCGAAGGTCATTCAATTCGAACGCTATACTGCGGGACGTCCTGTGAAATTCCCCCGGGTTTCTTTACATTTCTGGAGTCTTCCTCTGCGATACTACAACATGATAATTAAGTAATTCTTTCCATCTTACGCATTTTATTCGATGTAAATAACGAAAACGAGATGGGAAGAACGAATATTTGCTGTTCAATAAGGTAAATGGGAAAAATCACCTTTAAGGAAAAAACGCTTTTACACAATATTCATGCACTTACACGGTGGTCGAACAACAACAACAACAATTCGCGATTTCTAATAATTAATTAACCGTAACTAAAGATTGCTCAGATTGATTAGGCTGTTGCTCTTGTCCTCCCTCTGTACAAAGTTTTTAAAGAAATAGACAATATTTATTAAATGATCATTTAAAAACCGTATTTGTTAAACTATCGTATAAAAGTTCGGAATGTACACCCGAGCGTACAAAAACTTAAAATGCCTCTTACAGAGTTGTACATTTCAGTTTAACGGATTCAATAAAAATTACTACCTGTTTTTTTCATTTTGTACAGGGTATTATTTGAAAGAAACGTACTTTTTTCTTTTTTATTTTAAATATTTCTTTCGTTTAATTAAAAAATTACGAGTGAAATTCGTTTTCCGTTAATAAATGAATATCGCGAATTATTAGAATAAAAACAAAAGTCTGTTTGATTACATTTTTAATTATTATCATTGAAAAGATTTGAAAAATGTGACATTGTTCATGACGAACAGATGATGTAGACACTTTTAACGGGCGCGACCTTTCGCGGTGTAAATTTATTATAATGATTGATTTGTTAGTATTGTTATTTATGGAATAAGTTAAGATAGTTGTAATTTTTGTAATTTGTATTCTTTTTTTTAATAAACGTTGACAAGAGCGTTGGGCACTCGCATAATGGGCATATTTGCCATTATAATCCACAACTAATTTAAAAAAAAAAAAAAAAAACAGGATAAAAAAACAATATCGCATTAATTGAAAATCAAATAATCGCGCATATTCTCGTATACGAATCGATTAAAAAAGTAACCCCGTCTGTCTTATCAGGAAGTGGTTCGAATAATTCGCTCGGAAGATTTGATTGATTTTTAGATAATACGCAGCGGATTCAAATAAATACGATTAAAAGTAACAACGAAAGAAAAGGCTAGCAGCTAGTGTCGGAATTCGCGGCGAGTTATCGCTGAAACTAGTCGGTTTTTTCATTGGCCTTTTCACTGAGAATATAACCGCTCTCGAGTTGATACTGTCAGCTGTTTTTAATAAAAATTCGAGTTTGTTTATTTATTTTTATCCGACTCGCAGACCTTTCCATGTCGAGTGCTCTCAAACCGCGTTGGCTGAATCGGGTGTAGAACACTAACGCCCGTAACTAAGAACTGACTTTGGTCGTTGCGATATCTCTTTCTTTGCCGCATTCGTAATTGTTCCTTTGTTTATTATTTTTGTTTTCGTCTACATTTCCACTCGACCGGTTTATCCTTCTCGAAAGAACAACTTGAAAGATGTGTATGCGATAAACATTTAGCTGTGGAATAATTTTTTCACAATCGTGCCATCAACCGAAGAAGACGACGTGTGTATGAGGTGGAAATCCCGAAAGAAGTTTAAAGAATCCAGCCGAGGACAGCAATATATCTAATACAAAAATAGGAAGAACACGAGTGTTTTTTATTTATTTATTTATTTCTTATATTGACTCAACCAGAAAATAAGTAATTATTGGAAATGGAAAAAATAAAGAGAAATCTATTGGTGGAATTAGCGACAGAGATGGAAAGAAAAACACGATGAGTAAAGGAAAGTGCGTTTGGTCGAAAGAGACCGACATTCGGAAAGAACATGATTAACGGATCACCGATAGAAGAATCAGAGTTATTATAAGGAAAAGAGGATTGAGTCAAAGTCGTGCTATGGAAGCAACAGTGAAACACGTTAAACAAAAAGAAATAATTGAAACCAAGAGGATGTGCACTGAGAAGGGATTGGATCGGGAATGCGAGGAGGAATTGAAGGAAACACATCAAACCAAAGCTGCAGTGACGGGGTTAAGATAACGAAAGGTCCTCCAGGTTGAATGTTTAAGCGGCCGAGTACGAATATTGAAAAGAAAACAGTAGTTCAGAGATAGTGAAACGAATTGAAAGAAAAATACTGTCGGCTCAACGTGAAGGAGGAAAGGGCGAGGAGTAGGACACTTCTAGAATCAGGAACTGTAAGGAAATTCTAGATTGCATTATTAGAGTATGAAGAGGTGCCCGGTAAAATAACGATCGACTTAGCTGCGGATATGAAACAAATGCGCGGCAGTTCGAACGATTTAGCATGATCGAGTAAAGTTATCGTCCGCATTCTCAGCATATTTTTTAAAGCCATCACGGGTAAACATCTCACGAGAAAAGAATGAAAAAACCACATCGTATGGTAGAATTCGTTTCAGGTAACGCTATGTAGAGAGAACTTGACACGATGCGAATGTAGATAATGTTAAAATCGTGTAAGGAAAAGTAAAGTAGTAAGTGAAAAGATATAGCATAAAAATTGAGCAAAGCAATTTCGTGACATACGAATTTTATGAGCAACAAAAATGCCAATGATATTTAACGAAAAAAGGTTTAGCGATAGATAATTTTCGATTGAAACATAACTAAACGATTGCCGAGGTAATATGATGTAACGAGCAGAGCGAAAATAGGGTTGTTAGATGGTCGCGAGGCAAAGGCGGAAACAGCAGTTTTCGACTTTGTCTAGTTTAAAAAAGAATTGTCGAAAGAGTTGACATAAAGGAGTGCAGTAATCGAATTTGAATCACGCATAATTTCGGAGAATAGGGATTACCATCTTATTTGAATAGTGAGAGAGGGCTTTTAAGAGGTTAAGACGTTTCAGGGAAGAATTACAAAGATATTAAATGTTTGAAACTTTTACAGTGATCGTTATTTATTATAAATAATTTTCGGACACAACTGTGTTAACGCAGTCTATTTACTTGGACTACCAAACTATCATCAGAAACAACTGAACTACAGAAATAACAAACACGGTCAAATATAGGAAGTCAAACCGACTTTTAAAGATAGTCGATATGCTCTCACAGAGGGTGAAACAACTGTTGGGGAAAAATACAGCCGATGAATGCGATAATTGGAATCGAATATTGTTTCTAGAAAAATATGAAGAAAAATTGTTATATAGGCGAAGCGATAAAACGATAGAAGAAAACTTTGAGGCGGAAAGGCGGATATCCCTGTGACTTATAAGCTCATTGAATGTCTGTCTAATTTCTATGTTCTCACATGCCAGCTAACAAGTGGGCTTCCTATTTTCGATTGTTCTTCTTCTATCTTGGCAGCGCGGTAGCAAAGTGGTTAAGGTGCTTGATTACCAAAGCAGAGGTCACGGGGGTTCGAGACTTGTCTCGTTCCGGATCCAAATCGCTCCCAGGTTTACCGAGCCTGAAATCAGTGAAATCTGGGAAAGTAAAGGCGCGCATCCCAAGTAGAAAGGAAATGACCCCCCCAGTATTCTTATCAGATTCATTAGGTTTAGTACATTATGAACCTTAACTTCACAATCCCCGACGCCCTGTCAAGGGTACGGGGCTTGCTTTACTTACTTCTTTCATCTTGTCACTTTATACTCTTCATTTCTTCTCTGAATTCCTTTATTTCATTTATCTTCGACCGAAAACGGATTCTCTCCCTCCGTATTGTTTTTTTGAGCAAAATTCGACTACTGCGCAAACGTGTATTTTGAATTTTTCCACAGTCGAAACTAAAATGATGTCGAATAGGTTTACTATCAAAAAAAAAAAAAAAAAAAAAAAAAAAAAAAAAAAAAAAAAAAAAAAGGAAAAACTTGACGCGTTTTATTTCTTTTTTTTTCTTTTTTACCGGATGGAAAGTAAAAATATTGGAACGGAAGATTTTTCACAGTGTGATAGCAATCAATTAAGATTTCAGTCGACAGATTTGTGATTATTTCGCACGCAATCGAAAAGTTTTAATCTGCAAAATTCCAAAACCACATATAATCCCCTAGGCTGATGACGAAGCGATTTATCGGCGCGCGCCATCGAGTTCATATCGTGATCAAGAATGTAACTGATATTTTGCGCTTAAACATTTACGTACGAAGAAGAGATGACTGAAAAAAACATGACGACACAAATGACCTGTAATTGACGACAGTTCTTACGAATTCATTTTAATTAATTCTTTTATAAAGATGAAAATTTCATAAATATTTAGATTAACATTGGACGTCAATTTTTTTTTATATTTTTGTGACATTCGTTTCACTTTGTACGATAATTTTTTAATAGGGAATGAATATTAATGAATTTCGACATTTTAAACAACAATTTAAAACTATTTGATAAGTAAGTGTAGTTTTTCTAAAATGTTCAACAACGAGGTTTTTTTTTTTTTTTTGGTCAGCTTTTTTATAGTGATCTTTACGTAACAAGTAAACGGAAATTATCTGCAAATACGTGTAAGTTGAAATTTTTAAATGAGAAAGGTTTTTGTATTCGGTTTTTGTATTCGGTTTTTGTATTCGGTTTTTGTATTCGGTTTTTGCATTAGGTTTTTAACCGGCAGAAATTGAACGAACTAAAATAGCGGCAAAAATGAACTGCTAAGACTAATCAGATGTTCAGCGTGAATTCTCTCTTTCAAATTGTATTATCGTAGCTGTGACCACAGAGGGACGTTCAAAGGTTTCAACCGCGGTGCGCGGTAAAGTGTTCGAAATTAAAGTGATTTATTATTGGAGCGCGATTTGAGAACAAGAATCGAATATCGTCTCTGTTGACTTTAAGATTTGTCACGTTTTCTTTAAAGTTCCGAGACTGATTTAATTCGGCGAAAGCGAAAAAGGTAGCCTAGCAGCGTAATTCACGTTCAACGTATTCCGTCAACGTTGTTCTATAGACATAGTCAAAACGTAACTTCGTTTCGCTTCTTCTGCCTTTCTTTTTTTTTATCCTTTCTTTCTTTTATCCTCTTGCAATGCGCATTTTCTTATTAAATTTCTTTCTCTGCTTTTTCTCGCGCTCGCTTTTGTTTTTCAACTAAAAAAATTGCTTCGGGAAAAACCTCAAAAAAGAAAAGAGTCATACGGAACGTTTAAAATTCCAGTGGTGAAATGGGTCCTTTTTTTTTTAGATTTCCTCGAGAGAACACCAAACGTTCAGACACAACCGGAATAATACAAAATTAGCGGCCTTTCTAATTTGAAAAATAAATATGTACGTTCGCTCGTTTTTTTTTCTCTCCATTGTGGCACGAGAATAAATGTTCCGAATGAATTTTTTAAACAAGCCTAATTACAAGTAGTTCGAGGTGCGGTTTTTTTTTGTTTTTTTTTTTTTTTTTTTTTTTTTTTTGGTAAAACTGCCGTTTCCTAGTCAGTGAAATTAAACGAACTGTTAATTACATCACGATTGCCTCATTACGCGCGAGCAACCTATCCGATAACCATATCGTCGAGAAGATTATCATCTCTTTTATTTGTTTTTTTTTGGTTTCCCCATTTCTTTTTAATTTTATTTTATTTAACTTTTCGTTTTTACGAAATTTATCATCGGTCAGGAGCGGTATAGTATTAAAACAAGAATGCAGGTAATCTTTGCTATTGTGTTTTCGATGCAGTTGAAGAAAACCATTAGTTGACTTTTATGTAAGAGCTGTAATGACTTTTTTCTTATAAGAGGATGGCATTCTCAAGGATGGAACCGTTGGGATTTTAGGATGCTCAGTCCCCCATAAAGGAGAATGTACATTCCACAAATGCGGAATAGAATTAAAAAAACGATAAAAATGGGAAAAGGCGAAGGTCGAAACTAGGCAGAACATAGATGGAAACAATGTTAATAGGACGTGTAGAGGAAAACCGAATGGAAATGTGAACAATGGTTAGCTAGCCGTTGTTGCTATTACCATTTAATTGCCATAACCTTCTTTTTTTTTTTTTCTTTTTTTTTTCGGAACAAAGTTTTTTTTCGCGGCTTGTGTCGGTAGGAGTAAACTGGCAAAACAGGAGAACTAACGAAAAAGTGCGTTATGCGTCCTCCAAGCGACCTTCACTCATTTTCTCTTTCCCTTTCTATTATATACGGGTGTGGTTCGTACGAGTATCGAGATTCGAGCAGCAAGCATTGTGCGCGGTCAGCTGTATAAGCTCAATTCTAACACGTGTACATTTTATTGAAATTGAAAATTGGCGCGGTTTTTTTTTTGTGCGACATTAGCATACCTCAACGAGTCTGATGATTTATTTATTGTTTTTGTTTTAATTCATAAACGGGATTTATATATTGCGTGTCATTTTTTATCGCATACTTTATGAATGATTTTATACTTGTATATCTACCAAAAAATGAAAGAAACTTCGTTTCCACTATGTGTATCCCCTTCTTTTTTTTTTTTTTTTTTTTTTTTTTTGCGTAGTTTAAAAAGGAGAAATTAATTAAAATGGATATTATTAGTCAGGAAACGAGAAAAGTCAATAAAGGATGAAGCGGGAGCAATATTGTTTGAAGAAAGTAGCTCGATGAAGGTCACAGAAATATCCTTAATTAAGGGTGGAGAAGCGCAAAAGGAATTAGGAGTAACCAAGGCGACAGGAGTGGCACTGGCAACGGAAGATAATTATTTGGAAAGAAGGATTTATTAAGAGCCCAACCATTAGAGGGTGATGGGAAACGAGTGGACGGAAGGAGGGAAATTGAGGAGAGGAATTATGGAAAGGTTTTGAATTACGGATTTTGTGAAACGTGGGAGATTTGGGTCGGAAGTGAGAGGGAGCAGTCGACGGAGGATTAGAAAAAATATTGTTGGAAGAGAGGAAAGTTGAGCCTCGGCCGCAATATGAAAAGGCCTGAGAAACTAAAATGCTCTTTTTGAATTATGAAGCCTTTTGCAACGAGATATTTCTAAACGCTATGATACGTTTGATTTCCTTTTTGTTTAAGCCTTTTAGGACAACATCGATCATGGGCACAGTGTGTGTGCCTTTACCATTGCGGCAAGTGGGAGGAACCTGTAGATTGCTGCATTCCGAGACTGGGTGCCTGGAAGCACAGTGAGAATAGATGATAGGGGAAGCACGGCACTGGTTTTGCTATGTGTCCAAAAAGGAAACATTTAGAGCACTGCGTGCGTAGACGTGCGCTAGGTTTTTTATTGGCTGGGTGTGTTACGCCATTTATAATTCAAGAACTGCTGGACCGATCTTTATGATCTTTGATTTTTTGGATTTGTCTCCGCCCCGAATAGCAGAATAAGAAATTTAAAACTAACTTTCTTAAGAAATTTTATATTTTTTTTTTTGTTGCTTTTGGCCCCAAAGGGGGTTCACACAATTATTTAAACTTAATTTTTGGATTTTATGAAAGGGCTTTTTTTGGGTTGTTTCATATTTTGAATTTCGCTTTAAGAGGGCTATCTGGTGATGAGTTATGAATTTTTTTAAGGTGATTTTTCAGGTCGTTCTAAATTCACATTCGAGACGGTTTCTTGCCGCCCAGGGTAATCGCTCTGCTTAAAGTTGTAAATTATCATAGATGGAAGTTTAATTTTTACGATACAGTTCTGATAAGTCAAATCGTTTCCGAACTATTGTATAATTTTGAATATTTTTGTCGTTTGTGAACCATCTTATTGGGTTACACTGATCTTTGCTATTAAGACGAATAATGCGTTGCTGCCACGTGAATTACGCTCATTTTAATGCAATTAAAATACTTTTCCTTTTGACTTTTGTACATTTATGGAACTTAATTCACTTTTAGTATTAATTTTATCTTAATAAAAAACCGGAATTTAATTCGGCTAAAAAGTTAACACGACATTTATTTTTTAAGGCGGTACGAAGTTCGCCGGGTCAGCTAGTAAATAAATAAATAAAACTATTGTTAGTATTACTGATATTATTATTATTATTGATATTAATCAGATCGTTTTGGATACTGAAATTATTAATAGCATTATTAATACCTACTGCACTTGCGTTATCGGAAGCGCTTAAATCAGTTTGTGAAAGTCGAAATATCTTCGAGAGCGAGCATAATTTAGTAGTAGAAGTAGGACTGGAAAGTTTCCATTTGTTAGAGGAATCCACTTCCATCAAACTGAGAGACAAACCGTCTCGGGACGGTTTGTTAGAATTAGAGCAGGCCGCCGAGCGGCTCCCCTTAGACGAGCTCATCTAGCCGACTAAGTGAACGAAATGAAGTAGACTACCGAAATATTGAAAATTAAAAAAGGAAGAAAAAAAAAACAGAATAAGGAAAAATAAATAAAAATAAAAGTGTTAACAGTAGACGAAAGTACAGCTGGTAGAAGTTAACGAATAATTAGTACGCCGCGAAATCGGAAACTTATAAATAGATAATAAAAGAACAGTCTCAGCAGTCCGTCGATTACAACGCGCCGATAACGAAGATGCGAACGCGAACAAACAATGGATAGCGCACTGCAATCTTAAATGAAGTCCTTATATTCTATTAACGATAGAGCGAAGAAATAAAAACTAAAATTTACAGGCTAATTTTATTTTTACCTGAACAATTTTTTTATTTTTCTTCTCTTTTAAATGAAAGTGCCAACAAATTTTAAGTAATTATTTCTACAACGAATAAAATTGATACCGAACTGTATGATCGGAGAAAAAAATTTCATGACAGGATATGCTAACGAAAAAACAAGTTAATCATTTTGATGTATTCTCATTGTTATGAATTTAAATTTTTATTAATCGCTGATCCTTGTGAACACTTTCGTCCCGAATCGAATATAATAATAAAATATCACACCGAGAGGCGCTCGCTTCGAACATTCGTTTATAGTTCTCGCAGGAATTCAGCGCATATTTTATGAAGCCAGTTGTCAATTGATGCTGTGCACTGTTAACACGGTTATCATTTAAACATGTGTCCACTGCAGATTATCAACTTATTTTTTGTGGAAAATAAATCGTAGTAGTTAAAAAAAAATCAAAAAATCTAGTCCTTGGAAAAACCGATGGACAAAAAATAATGAAATTTAAACCTAAAAAAAAAAAAAAATAAAAAAAAAAATAAAAAAAAAATTACTACTTCGTTATTAAAAAGTTTAAGTAGTTTCGTTCAATAATTTAGATCTTTCGTTGTTCTTATGTTCGTGTACAGTCTTTTAAATCTTGAATCGCTGGATGTTTTAAAGTAATTAAAAAAGATACAAGAGCAAATAGCGTTATAAAAGGCCGCTTAGCGATCGCACTTATTTAAAAAAAATCAGACTATTTTTTTCGGATAATAATTACAGCTAACGATTAAAACGGAATAAGAAGAAGAAGTGTATAATTGCGAGACGGGTCGATTTTTCGAAAATGAAATCATTGCAAAGTAGAAAAATTCAATTTTGTTCGCGCTGAAATCCGACACCGCCAAAAAAAAAAAAGTAGCAAGCAGTTTACTTTAAATTACGAGCAGACGCGCCAGACTGTTCCGCCCAGACCGTAAATTGATGTACTTTTTTATTAAATTAAAACTGCAAACGGACGTACAGAAAAAAGAACATTTTCTCTACTAACTTTATTACTGTACTGTTAGTAGTTTCGGGCATTTATTCTCTTATTTTGTATTTTTTAAATTTTCCTATTTATTTTATTTCGTTTTATTTTATTTATCTACCATTAAAAACCGTTTGTTTGCTTTACATCTTTTTTTTCTTCGTTATTATAATTTAATGTATATATTTATTTTTGCTGTCATGCCAGAAACAGATCTCGAAGTCGCCTAAAATACCTCCTCAGTCATTCGCGAACGCTTATCCCTGTGGTAAATGCACACTGACTTTGAACTCATACTATTTGATAGGTTTAGGAAAAAAATCAAATTGAAAAACCACTGTGACCACCGGTAAAGGATAACTTTCAGACACATTTATTACAAAATTTCCCCTTTTTTTTTGTTAAAAAGGTGTCTCCCCCTTACGTCATACTTAACCTTGTGTAATGATTAGTTTTCACAAACCATCGATTTTACTTTTTTCCCAATGTTTTCTTAAATTACTCGAAACAAATTAGGTTAAATTTCCTCAAATTTTAATGGTCTTCGTTCCACATCACAGTACCTATTGAATGACACAAACTGGAGCTACACTGCGTCACTGTTTCTACGTAAAATTGTCTAACTGAATTTAAATCCCTCGTAGGGCTGTTATACATACATCAATCCCTTGTGCGTGTATTGATATACAATATACATACATACCATATATAATTTATATATTAATGCCTATTTCATACGTTGGCTTGTAACAAATCTGTAAGGTTTTTATAATGAGTTGTTTAATTTTATAATGCCGAGAAAAGAAAAGTCCGCTATATCACATATATTTACAAATAGACCGTAAAGACATACATACCGATAATCCGAATCACGGAACAAAGACTAGCCGGACGTAAACGTGGCGATATATAACAGCTCTATTCGCAACAAAGTAACAACGACAACTAATAATCGACTATGCACACGATCGATCCGTACCTGAACGGGAAGATAAAAGCCAAAAGACTAGCGCGATTCTTATCAGATATTAACACTGTATTGTAACTTCCCTTAGCTCAGCAATGCTGACCACCGCCGGGCAAAACGAACCCACTGCGGACATACGCTGCATTGCTGCCACTAGCCCCAACGACACGCACACGGCCACAACTCCAACACGCGTCGAAAATCAATCGTGACGATGACAGCGGTACTTCGACGATACTTGAAAAACTAAGAATATAAAATGACACTCGACCGAAAAAATAATTTCTAATTCGAGCATCGCTAAAAGATTGCGTCACAAATACCGAATTCGTACTACTGCCCCGCCACTATTTTCATTCCAAACAGAAGTTTTGGATATCAACTAGGGTGCTAAATACTCTACGGATTCCGGTGATTCGGAGCCACTGACCTTTATATGGGCTCCGCCATTTTCGCATTCACCCAGCTCACGTATCCCTTCATCTTTAACCAGAACCTTTCATGACCAGTACGTTACAAGCTAGTCACGACTATAACAACTCAAAATAATACGGATACTACAAGAAGAACAAACCACAGCAACCCCAGAGAATCAAAATACGAGACGCAACACAACGGTCCAGGCTACCAAATACGAGACTACGAATGCGGGAATATACGATGGGCAATTACGGCCCGGCGAAAGATATACCTAAATCATTTGTGCCACACTGATACACCCTTCTTTCTACACTGGCTTACGGTAAAGGTTTCAGACTGGGCACCTCCCTATAGACCCCCCCCCCCAGAATCACTACGACAATCGCCAGAGTTCACCAAAATATGACAACGAAAAAAATACGAATACGACACACTACACGATGAATACCACGAATGGTGTATATTTATATATTGCATACATACTCTTACATATTAATCCTTTGGACCCCCGACATGAGATAACGTCCTGTGCTTTCAGTTAAAAAATTATAGACTTTAAAAGAAGTAAAATTTACAGTTTGTGCAGAAATCGGGTTCAGTCGTATTTTGATTTTATTGCACATTTATTGAAGACGAGATAATGTGGAGATACATGGAGTAACCGAGACGGAGAACGAAAACCTTCCTCAAATAATATCAAAGATCGGAGGCAAAATAAACGTTAATATTGCAGAAAATGATATTTTGGCAGCCCACCGACTACCCTCAAGAAACCTCAAATTACCAAAACCCATAATAGTAAAGACTACTAGGAGAGTAGCAGATCGGTTGCTTGAAAGTAAGCGGGGTACAATTATTTTTGACAAAGACGTAACGAATGCAGAAAACAGCACTAATAAAATTTTCATAAACGAAAATTTATCGAAATTTTACAAAAACCTTCTCTGGCAGACGAAGCAGAGGGCGAGAGCATTAAATTACAGATTTACGTGGACTAGAAGAGGAAAAATTTTTGTAAGGAAGGACGAAGAAGAAAGAATTTTTCATATATGCTCGGAAGAAGATTTAAATAAACTGTTATAATTACAGATTGACGAAAAACCGGATAACTGTAAAACGATAGAATTAAATAAATTTATTCCGTGGCTAAAGTTATTTGTATTTACGTTGATAGACCGATAGCGTTACTAATAAGAATAAATATGATAAAAATGGAAAAGTATGCATGTGGTACATTAAATACGATAAAGGATTTATTTGTGTGTAAGAATGAGCATGTGAGAGCGTGCGCTCCGCGTTTTACGTTACCGGCCGACCAGGCGTTGTGTATAGAGTTAGAGGTAGAACTGAGTTTTCGGAGGAGTAAGAAAGGGCGTAAGGTAGTGCTTATCGCGAACCGAGCTGTGTGTGACGGTTGTGTTGTTGGCTGCGATATTTACTACACAGTGTTTCGTTGTAAGAGGTGTTTTGCTGCTGTTGATAGAGCGATAGTAGGATCTAGTACGAAATCTAAGAACCACGTTAGCAGAAATAAGTTAAATGAACGGGGCATGAAGGGTGAGAGGAAGTGTGCACATTCTACAGTTGTAAAGGCTGGCCGGAAACGTACTCTTAGGTTAAGGGGATTCTTCTGGTGTTGGTAATTTTTATACTCACTGTTTCCTTCTTTTGTATTAATAGAGCTATCATCGGTTTTAAGATAATATGTATGTGTATACGTGCGAACTTAATGTATATAGGTATAATAATAATATAAATCTGTATTGTATAAATAGCAATTTAAAATGGAGAGATCAGAATCATGATAAATTTAGTAAAAATTTAGATCACAAATTACAAATGGTAGGCAATAAAAAATTAGACAATGAATAAAAAAATCAAGTAAACCGTATGACGTCATTAATACAATTCTGCCACAAAATTAATTGTGGCACCTACGATCGCATGACAGAGTGGACGACAGAGATTACGAAAACTTGGAACAGAGTGGGAGGAATCAATAATGACATTTTTAACATAACGCACCTGAATATTAGAAGTTTAAGACGAAACTGGGATGAGCTCTTAGCACACATTCACAATCAACCATTTACAGCTATTGTGCTCACTGAAGTAAATTTAAACGACGAGGAATTAAAACTGTATGAGATAGATGGATATGATAAATATGCCCTGGGGAAGCCAAGAAACTACAACGGTGGTATATTAATATTTGTAACAAAGGAGTGGAATTCAAAATTATTGTTTACGGAAAGTGATGCTTACGATAATATAGTAGTAGAAATTATCATATTTAATAAATTAAAAATCACTCTATTAGCTATATATCGGTCACCGAGCAAGAACATTGGAGACTTCTTAAGAGGAATCGATGAGGTTCTCAAAAGGTTGGGACGGGAAACGAAATATATAATATGTGGCGACTTTAATATTAATCTTGAAATAAGAAATTCTGCGGCAGCAAATTTCTTAAACATCATAGCAGAGCACGGGGGGATCAGATTAATCAAGGGAACTACACGGGAAGAGATAAGGGGAAATTGTTTGACAAAATCTTGTATTGATAATATCTTTATAAAATACACAGCTGATGAAGTGGTAGCTGGTATTATAAAGACAAAAATCTCTGACCACTACCCGGTTAATTGCGCTTTTAAAATTAATAGTAACAAATTTATTCCACATACTTTAATAAACAATAGTTATATAAACGAAATTATGTTAAATGATAAAGTGGAAAAATATGATTGGCAAAGCATACATGAGAATGCAAGTACGGAACAAATTACAATAAACCTGGTAAACGTTTTCAAAAATTGCTATGAGGAATGTAGGTACACAAAACAAACAACTGCGAAAAGAAAAAATGTTCCCAAGAATGAATGGATGAATAGGAAAATATTAAATTATATTCATATAAGAGACTTGTATTATAAAAGGTGTAAAGGAAATCGCTCAAACAGACGGTACAAAGAATTATATAAGAGATATAGAAATCTAGTCAAATACGAAATAAGACAGGCAAAAGAGAAATATTATATACAGGAATTACAAAAAACAGACAACGATATGAAAAAAACCTGGAAAATAATAAACAAAATAGTCTGTAAAAAGAAAAAAGTAATGCTAGATGAGGATTTACTCAAGAACTTTGGTAGCTACGATAATGCAGTCAACGTATTCCTAAATTACTACCTGTCCACAACAGGCAATATGAAACATTTCTGTGATAATAAACTCTTGAATATCGAATCAGAGAATGAAATTAATATATCCTTGTACATTCCAAGAGCTACAGAGGACATAATTGAAACAATAATAAAAAAACTTAATCCGGATAAAGCTCAAGGATACGACGGAATAAGGGTAAAGGATATCAAGAAACACTCAAAATTACTAACTCCATTACTAACAAAAATGATTAACCTTTCTATAAAAGAAGGAATATTTCCTAGTGAGTTAAAAACCGGTATGGTGCGGCCAATTTATAAAAGTGGAGATAAAAAAAAGTGCGAAAACTATAGACCGATCACATTAATTTCAGTCATAGCAAAAATAATTGAGCAGTACGTGGGAAAATATTTGAAAAATTATTTGGAGGAGAATAAGTTGATAGATAGCAATCAGTTTGGTTTCAGAGAGGGAAAGTCAACGATATTATTACTTAGAACATTAATTTCAGATATAAATAAAGGATTAGCAGTGGGTAAGCAATTTCTGATAGTTTTTTTAGACCTTACTAAGGCTTTTGATCTAGTGGACCAAGAAATACTGATTGAGGACTTAAGAAAAATGGGAGTAAAAGGGAGGTTTCTAAAATGGTTTCAAAGTTATATAAGAGGAAGAGAATTTTTGGTAAAGATTGGGAATGAACACAGTAAAAAAGAAATAATGAACCACGGAGTTGGACAAGGGACAATACTGGCACCAATACTTTTCTTGATATATACGAATTCGCTATATCGATATATAAAGAATTCTAAAGTGTATGTTTACGCAGACGATATCGCTCTAGTCATTGAACACTCCGACATAGGAAGTGCTGAAAAAATGTTACAAGAAGATCTCAATAATTTATGCAAATGGGCGCATGACAAAAAATTATTAATTAACCCTAAAAAAACAAAAGTGATACACATAAGAACACCAAGCCGGTTTAGAACGTTCATCCCCAAATTAATTTTACATGATACAAAGTGTCTACACAGTAAGGAAAAATGTAGCTGTGGAAAGTTGGAAAATGTGAATGAATTTAAATATCTTGGGGTAATATTAGATAAAGGACTAACATGGAAAAATCATATAGACAAAATCGCAGGAAAAGTTAGACAAACTATCCCAGCATTATATAAATTAAAACAATGTATGACATACAAAAGCCTAAGATTATATTTCGAAGCTGTAATAATGTCCAGAATTAAATACGGAATCGGAATTTGGGGTGAGGCGAAAATTACAGAAATGAGGAAAATCAACAAATTGCAAAAAAAATGTTTAAAACTGGTCCTACACAACAAGAATAATTCAGACGCATCAGATAATATCACTTGGTGGAACAAAAATAATGAAATGTCGGCAAAAATGTTATATTATTACAGCAAATTACTTAGTGCTAAACTTGAAAATAGGCAGTTATCAACTAAAACGAGAACGTACATAACTAGAAATAGCGACCGACCTTATTATGTACGACTCAGGGGAATTAACAATAAAATAGATAATGTGGATGAAGAAGTATTAATAAAATTAATGGAGAAGATACCAAAGGAAATCCAAAATGAGGAAAAACTAGAGATATGGAAAAACAAAATTAAAATTTGGCTGATAGCATGGTATAAAGAACAATAGAAATAATAGTAATAATAATAATAACAATAATAATAACAATAATAATAATAATAACAATAATAATAGCAATAAAAATAATAATAACAATAATAATAACAATAATAATAATAATAACAATAATAATAACAATAATAATAATAATAAAAATTTTGATATACGATTGGCTACGATCCTCAGTTTTAAGCTGCTATTCAGAGTGTGGTAACTATATAAAAATTTTATTATACCATTGTAATATATAAGCTAATATATTAAGATATCTAAATAGCAAATAATATATTAGATAAATGTATAATTGAGAGTGTGAATTTTGTAGTATAGTATTGCATAAGATAATTAACTTTGTAATGTAACTTAAGTTGATGTTATATTGTATAAATAAACGATATAATTATGTTGGGAACCCACAGACGGGCTAGTGCCTTGTGGGGCCCGCAAATTATTTAAAAAAAAAAAAAAAAAAAAAAAAAAAACGTAACAGAGAAAAAACTTGCATACTTCATTACGATTTTTTCACAACGTGGTCGTTCTGTATATATATATATATATATATATATATATATATATATATATATATATACATATATATACATATATATATTAATTGCAACGTAATTCTTAGGCTAAAAAATGTTCCAAAAAAATGTCCCAATTTTATGTAACGCAAAATGTCCCAATTTGTTATATTTTATAGGATTTTTTTTATTGTTATTTAAACAATGTCACAATTTTATATAATAAAATATGTAACGAAAAATATAACGAAAAAATGTCTTAATTTTATATAATGAAAGTTAAATGTTAGAATAGGATTTTTGTGGTTATGTTATTTTTTTTTTGTGTTGATGCCAGTAAGAATTACGTTGTAAATTTTGATCATTTTATACATACTATAGAAGAGAAAGAGACAGAAATGAAAGCAAGAGGGGTCAAGGGGCATAGTCCCTTGCGAGGCCAAAATGGCCGAGTTTATATATATATATATATGTGTATATATATATATATATATATATATATATATATATATATATGTGTGTATATATATATATATATATATATGTGTATATATCATATGTATATGGGCAGCGTCGTACACAGATATTTGCTTAATTCAGTTTAATTCTGATTTTCGGGATGATTTTAATGATTTAGGGGAAGTTAACTGCTGCTGCTTATATTCAGTGGTAAATATATTTATAGTAGTTTCACTATCCATTATTGTCGTTCTTATCCTGCACGTCCACGTCTAACACTTTTTGCTCGTTATTGTTTACCTGGTAAATGGCCGTCGTCGGTATAGCATGTACACTAACTGTTTACTACGTTCCGAGCAAAGATCTCGTTATTTTTCTGCGACGCCCGAACGGCCAATTTTTCAGAATTTTCGTATAAGTACTATTCACATCAACAAAACCTGCACCATTATTTATATCCTCCATTAGTTGCGAAACAAGTAAACAACTCTAGTGATACACTGCACGCCGGAATATAGAATTACCGAAGTGATTTCGAAAACACGAAAAAACTCGACTGCCCAAAATATTTTCATATATGTAAAACCGTATTTATCAGGGAACAAAACAATAATAGAAAAACACGCATCAGGAAAACAAAACACGCCGAAAGAGTGTAAGGAGTTATTATAATAATTCCCCTTTAAAATGACATACGGAAGTACTACAAATCACATTTTGCGTCGGGATCCTTTTTTTTTTTTTTCATTTCAGTTTGCGACAGTGTTATCTCACCAATACCGAAAGCAATCTGCAATACTCAATTCGTCCCGGTGATGTATAACCGTAGGATGCGAAAAATAAGCGAGAACAAAAAATGGATATTTGTTTTTTGTGAAAAACGAGTTAAAAATCTAAAATCGACTCGGAATTCGTGAATGGGGAAAGATGGCGCGCGGAAACGATTAAAAAGAACAAGCTGAAAAAGCGAACTACAATATATAGTACAACGGAAACGCGACGAATACGAATTTCATCAAATTGGTAGCCCTGAAAAGGGCCGTTTCTAAAGAGACTGAGGGAGAACGAACGAATAACGAAAAATACAAATCCGGACGAGAGAAACGATTAACGGGGATCATTTCAAGGAGAAACAGAAATTGACAAACGAGCAAATTAATAAAAACGGAAGAAAAACTGCTCAACTGACCAATATAAAGCGAACGTATGTGTATATTACAGCGACGGTTAAACCAAGCGGCACAATTAATCGAAATAGATCACGATTTATCGCAACACAACAAACGGAATTATCGCCATCTAAAATTAAGTTAACCGAAATAAATAACTACAGAGATGAAAGAAAATATATGAAAATACAATCAAACGGTAATAAATAAACAAAATAAACTAAAAGTTATTAAAATAAGTTAAATAAGGAATCTTCTGTAAACTAAATGCAAATATGCATTTAACAATATTATTACGCTATGTGAAAATTTATTAATTATTTCATCCAAAATTTCATCTGTGTCGGAAATTACACTTGTTGCCACCAAAAAAAAAAAAAAAAACGAAAATGAATTCGATTAATGATAACAAAGGTTCTCTACTGCCCTTAAATGTACAGGGTAGCTACCCAACCCGGAAAACCTGGAATAAGCCAGGAATTTTGTTTTAAAACCGGGAAAAAAGTAAAAATAGTCAAAAATAACATTTTAATAAGAAACGTGTCATTTGAAGCGGAAAATAAATGCGTTTTTAAATGTGCTTTACTTAAAATGTTTAAAAAATGAAATATATTTGTTACCAAAAATACAACACTTAAAACAGCTTATATTGACCATTATCAAGAGCGAACTAAAGCATCAGATCGCAAACTTCGGTCGACAATAGGGACAAAAATAAAAAAAAATGAAAACGTATATCGCAGAAAATCCAAGCCAAAAAACCACAACAAGAAAAAAGGTACAAAGGAAAAACCGAATATAAAAACCAAAATGAAAACCTACGAAAAATATCGATAACTGCCGAGAACTCTAAAATGCAGACGAAAACCACCAAAAACAATGGAAGCCGAAAATTCCAAAACGAAGACAAAAGAGGAACAAAAAAAGGAAAAAATATAAATAACAACAACGGACTTAAAAGTATGACTAATATAACACGTAATGAATCAAGAAAAACACAAAAAACCACCTGAAATAATAAATAAACACCGGGTGGAAAAGAAATTCCCCCTAAGGGATCAGAAATAAAAAACGAAAACATGAAAATTTAGCTGACAATTTACCCGATAATCTACCTGAAAATTTACCTGGAAATTTACCTGGAAATTTACCTGGAAGTTATTTTTATACAATTCCAGTAATCAGAAAATGGGGGGGAGGGATTTGGACTGGGAAGCCCGGGATGATAGGACCAAGAAAACTGGGAACAAACCGGGAATTTAAAAATTATATTTAAGTGGCTACCATGATGTAAAACGCCGAAAATGCGATAATGCGCCAATAATAAGAAGACATCACTGTTTACGTCAGAGGAACTATCAAATGAATTTTGAGTAGGTAGATGTGTAGCTTCGTTTTCTCCAGTACCAGTGGAAGTCCGTCGGATTCGGTGTATCTATTCAATAGTCGAGTGTTTTTCCCGATATTCAAACTGGTGATCGGGTATAATATTCTCCTCCATAATGAGAGGATGTAGTATTTTTAAGATTAGTTTTTGAGGAATTTTGGATAGGATAAGGTAATATAGATATTGGTCTGTAGGAAGTTGCATCCTCTGGTGTTTACGTGTTCAGAGCGATCGAGTTTAGAGCGACTATGTTTAAAGTCGACATCTAGGAGGGTCGGGAAAGGTATTCTGATGTACTACTACAATGAACTACGAGCTGTTAAAACTGCTAAAAATTATAATAGACGAACGGAGACGTACTCACGTCCAGTTTAATATTTCTAACAAAGCGCCCTATTGTGTAAATGCTGTATATGTTTTAGTTAAAAATAAAATATTAATGTTAAAAACACATAAAAACACGTGTTACAGAAAATAATTATTATTTAGAAAAAGTATAAAACAGAATAATTATTTTCCGTAATACGTGTTTTTTTATGTTTTTAATAAAAAATATACAGAAAATGGATTCAAACATTTATATTTTAAATTTAAAAAATATTAATGATTAAACTGAATACGCTTCTAATCATGAATTATAATTTCTAACAGCTTCAACAAAATAACTTGGCCGCTCTAGTTCGCATATAATAATAGTAATAGAAATCTCTGAGGGTCGCTTTGAACACGGTCGTCCAAGTCGAATATAATAATAATAATAATAATAAAGAGGATCCGATGGTCACTCAATGATTGGTGGGTTGCTGTGAACACGCTCGCTCTGAACACGACACCCCTCTGGTGACTTTCCAGATTTAGGAATTACCACTATTTGTGCCAGCTTCCAAGACAGCGGGAACTATTGCAGGCGGAGGACTGCATTAAATATATTAGTAATAAACAAAATAACTTTGCGTGGCAGTTCTAACAATACTATTTTCGTGATCAGATCGTGACCAGGACTTTTTTTATTGATTAGTTTTTGAATCATATATTGAATTTCCTTTGGAGATGTTGGCGCAATGGGGACACTAAGCTGTAACGGGGAGTTTAAAAACTCCATTATATCGTCCGAGTTTATAACCTTTGGATTAGTTTTAAAAACTTCGCTAAAGTATTTAGCATTAACATCATCCGCCTTAGCTCATGTACCGCCCGATTTTCTTATGAGAGAAGAATGTTGTATCGGCCAATTTCGACTTTTAACTGCTTTCCACAGACTGTAATCAGTAGACTGATTTGGAGACAAATCCTGCAAGTAACGTTGTAGGGTTTCATTTTTAACGTTCCGAATTAGTACGTTTAATTGCTTGGATTTGTTATTTAGTAATGTTATATAAGCGGAATTTCTTATTGTATGCCACTTTTCTTTTGGCGAATTTTCCTTTTTTCCTTTACTAAATTTAAGACGTGCCTTAGTAGATCAGATATTGTAGTTGAAGACTTGGTAGGAGGGGAAGATTTCCATGCCATGGTTTGGATGGTTTCAGTTAGGTACTAAACTGCTGTGTCTGTGTCTCGTTTATTTTTTAAACAAATGTTTAAATTCAGCATTTTATCCTCTCCTTCTCGAAAGTTGTCCCAATCCGTTCGTTTATCATATAAAGAAGGAGGTTTTTCTTTTGTTATTAAGCCTGTGCTTATTGTAATGATTAAGGCACTATAGTCAGAAAATGAGTCAAAACATGTGTTAGTCTTATAGTTTTAAGCATTGATATTCCCCTAGTTATGAAAAAAAATTAATCGATCGCGCCAGGAGTTTTATTTATATCTGTTGGCCAATATGTTGGCTCGTCAGTAGCCGAGCACCCAAGGTTTGCGTTCCAGTCACCGCTTGCAATGAACCTGTCACCTAAGCTCCGAAAATGTTCTCTTAATTTTTGTTCTTTAAGTGTACGGTTTGGTGGGCAGTAACTAGCTGAGATCGAAATTTTTCCATTTAAAGAGTAAACACCATTATACTAGTAGATTGTATTTCCATACTTGAAATTTTACCTAGCTCATAATGTTTAATACTATGTATTCTTGATTATAACTACACTTGCCCCATGAGCTTTGTGATCAGATCTTGTTGTTTGGTACGCGCGATAATTCGGAATATGGAAGTATGATTTCTGTGTAAAGTGTGTCTCAGAATATCAATTTGCTCAGCATTTAAAAATAGATCGATTTCACGTCTCTTTTGCAGCGCCCCATATGGGCTTTCCAAAGAGCTATACTCAACGACGAATCCATTATTTTATTAATTTCTTTGTTAATGATGTTAGCAAGTTTAGAACAATGGAATTATGCTACAAGAGCTGATTGAACATTGTTTTAAATTCATTTAAGAAGGTTGTTAGCGTATTTTGGAGCTCAGAGGTATTATCTCGATGTTTACACTAGATGTGAACTGTTGTAATTCCCGTTATAATTTACACCTGCTGTAAGTTCAGCATTATTATTGATATTAGAGTTATCAGCACCAGCTTGATTTGTTACCGCTTCAGCATATGTCATCTGTTGATTTCCATACTGTCCCTGGTTACTCTTAAATCCGAACCTATTTACATTGCTATTTCCCGGTTTATATTTCCGTGTATATAACTTTTGATAGATTGTACATCCCTCGTAGTTGGACGGGTGGTCCCTTTCACGCAACGCGCACTTTGGCGCAGAGTTTTGATCCTTTTTACACTCTGTGAACTTGTAGTAACCGCCACACTTAACACACCTCTTCCCGCGTAATGTTTTCGGACATTTAAGTCATGGCTAAAGCATGCTAATAGAGTATAAAAATTGCGAATGTTGTCGAACATCGTTAAATGGAATACGTCGGAGTTGATGGTGTTAACTAGAGTTCCTCCGTTAATATATCCAGTACGTTACTGTAGGAGATGAAAGCAATTCTGCCCTATCGTTTAATCGGGATTCGATGAAAGAGATTCAGCTAACATAATATGTCGGTAGAGTTTTTAGGTAGAAATGCGCGAAGTCTTCTGATATGTGTGTGCGTTGTTATGCATAAACTAATTGTGAGGTCAGCGGCATCGGAAGAGCAGTAGTACACCGCACATGAGTTCGTAAAGGAGACGAAAACCAAAAGAAAACATAAATAAATTGGAACCTACATAGATTTTAGCTGAATGTTTCCGACGATAAAGAGTTACAGTTGCACTAAGAGCGATGAATATGAAGAGATCAACGGCCAGGGATGGTAATCCGCAACCAGCTGACTTACAAACCGGAAACGAATTCGCTGTAGCAGTTGGCCCGCCACGCTTAGACTCGTGACAAATTAAAGATCAGCCACGTAGCCACTAGCCAGGTAAACAATTTCGAAATTCGCCATTTCTTCGATGGCGTCTTAAGCAGGATATTATTAATCGAATTCGTGTCTAATCTGGCGGAAAGACGTGGAAATAATTATGATTTAACGTTCCGGCAAAGAGTGGACGACCGACGTGTGATGACTTCTAAAATCAATACACTGAATGCTGGAGAGCCGGGTGCAGTGGTGGAAGTAATTTTTGATGGCCCGGCGGCCAGCTGGCGATGAAAAACACCACCACCACCCACGGTTCAGCTGGAAGAGAAATAATTGGAAAATAAATTTTAACGGAAATTATCTCTCGTTTTCCGTCTTGTCCCAATTACTTTTTCGCTCGTTTTTATCCGTTATCTTCGCAACGTCTCAGCAAATTAACTTTATAACCTATTTCACATTGCACCAAAGCATTCTCATCTGCCGTAGATAAGCAAGCAGTTTCTGCTTTAATTTTTGTATATACATACATACATACATACATACACACACACATATATATATATATATATATATATATATATATATATACATACATACATATATATACACACATATATATATATATATATTGTTTGTTGGGGAGAAAATGAAAATAAACAAAAATGTATTTAATTTAATTTTGAAGAACCTTCAGCAAATTTATCGTGCACATTACTTTCATCACTACGCGCTAATTTATCTCAGTTAAAAGAAATAGAAATTTTAAAATGTATTCATTATAAATTACGGAACTAATCGTTTTAAATGACAATATTGACACGGTCACGTGATCTTTTTGAAGTTTACAGCGATCGTTAATTTGTTACGAAGTCCTCGAAATTATTGATCACAATCAAGTACACATATGGTTTGAACAATTAAAACTTGCCGGTTAATTTAATTTATTTTGTTTTAGTCCAACTGCCGTTATTTAGTCCGTTTACCTGGGTATGTTTTCTTAAGGGGAGGGGACTTATAAAAAGGCACAATAAGGAATAAATCGAAAATACACTGGTTTAGAGCGCTCGCTCGGCAGAAAGATATGAACATTTAAGAAAGCATCAGAGTCGCAAACAAGTGTTTCGTTTAAATGGAGAGGACAGTGTATGAAGGAAAGCCAACGAAAAACGAAAAATGCGAGAAAGGTAGTGGGGAGTAAGCGAATAATGAAGATTATAACAATAGAACGGCGAATTAGGGAAACAAGCGCGATTAACAGGAAGAGACTATAGATTGAACAGTGAATTCGATACAGAAGAAACGTAATTCTCAAATGAAAACTTTTACACAACGAAGAAGATCGGAGGATGGAATTTCTTAAAAACACAAAGGAAGTAGGAAGAAGCAGCACAAACCGAGCCAAGGAATCAGCTTCCTCACAACGGAATGGCAACAGAAGAACCTACAGTAAATCGATGGGAATGGAACGGCGCGAAAGGCAAAAGTTACATTAACGTACTAACGATAAATCTGAAAAATAATGTCGATAATAAAAATTAGAGTATCGCCCAACTGGAATCAAGTAGAGAATTCAACAATTTCATTAATCAGACAAAGCGCGTAAATATCAAAGCTGTAACTTTTAATAAACCGGTACAGCTCCCAAGGCCACCCATTATCTTCGTTATGCCCGGTATGTCAGTATATCGGTTAATGAATTTCTGCCGCGTACCGATGAAATTATGCCGACAGCCTTCTCACATGTGACAGCGACAATACGAGTAGTTCTTGATAGTTCCTATGAGACCAGATCGGTTTTCTGCTGAGTTCTGAGTCACACAAAACCATCTCCCTTTTCTTATGCTCCTATATTCATCATTGCACGCTTCAGCTATACTACTTTTCATCTGAGTGTAATCACCACTTCTTGCAAATTTTGATTTATCATGTAACCCCTCGTCACGGTGGTGTCGACCGGGGGGATCCCACTTTAAGGAAGCTGCCAGTATGTGCGACCCTGTTTTGAATACCTGCTTTTTTGATACGCTGCATTCTCATCAGAACGGTCTATTTTAATTGTGGGAAATCATAAATATACTGTAGTCGTTCACGCTGTTAAACGGATTTCGTGTCTCCTTATTTGAAGAAAATATGTCTGGCTTAATTGAGGTGAGGAAGGCCTCGGCTAATTTTTTATTTGTTTTTTTCTCGAAATTGATCGAAGAAAGCAAACAAAATTTTTCAAATTTCAAAAAATCAATCTAGCGATTTGGAAGATATACCCAAATTGAAAAAAAAAAAAAAAAACTTTTTAAATTTTTCATGAAATACAGGAATCGTTTCAACGTTTTGAAAAATCTCCGATTTATTTTATTTTTTAATTTAACGATATGTACGTACTATTTTACTCGAATAGGGCTTATATTAATAAGTGTGACGTGAGCATTTCCGATTTCGTCATTAATAAAACTTTTATGGTAAATAAAAAACAACTATTAAACGTTACCGTTACTCGTACGGTTCACGGACATTAAAAAATCTGGAAATTTAATTTTTTTGTGAAATTAATTTAGCGCGAAGAAGAAAATTAACGCCTGCGAAATGGCCACCGAGAACCAGAGGCGCTATCCCGAATGAGGACTATAACGAAGTCTAAAGCTCTATAGAGACATACGCGCAGATTAACTGACAATTAAAATGCAAAGCCAAATTTTCATTGACGCTACCGATGCCTTCCTTCTCATTTTTCTTTAATTATTTTAAACCGATTTTTGCTAAATTAATAATAACATTTTAAGTGTTGATCAGTTTTCGCGATTTACGAAGGAACATTGTAATAGTAATTTACACACTTATGTTGCCGAATAGTTTTTTCCGGATGGCATCTCCTCGATAAGAGTCTGCAACAGGAACTGTATTTCAAGGCGTTTCGTTTTTCTTTCAATTTTTCCTTACAAAGTCTTCCTGTGATCTCATGCGCTAGCTATGGTTATGCAATTGGTGACGCTTTGAGGCGAAAATTCTGGAGGATTAAAAAATTATTTTCTTTTTCGGTGTGGTGCAGTAAAAAAGTAATAAAAAATAGAAAGCACGAACATTACCGAATATGACTTTTGATTAATTTGTACGCCGAATATATGTAATTGTTTTTGAAAAAAATTTAAATTTTAACTGTTCCTGTTGAAAATGGTTTATTATTATTATTATTATTATTATTATTATTACTATTACTATTATTATTATTATTACTATTACTGTTATTATTGTTATTGTTATTATAATTATTATTATTGTTATTCTTATTATAATTATTATTATTAATAAAAATAGACAAAAGTTTAAAAAATAAGATTAACGAAGTTTTTTTTTTTGAAAACTTATTAACATAGAAAACGGCCCAGAGTAATTCATTAAATTATTGTTATTTTAAAACGTTTTAATCTACATTAAAGTCAAATTTTAAAGATTCACGTTTTTATCTTCCTTTTTTCTTTTCAAATCCCCACTATGATTTAATCCGACGAGTATCATCTTTAGTAATTCATATTATTACGGATTTAAAATTGCGGCGATTAAACAGTTAAGTTTAAGGTCTCATTTAAACTTAATTCAAACGTCTTAATTGCGATCATATTTTAATTACAACTTTACCGCGTATTTTACTTAAATCTAATTCTTTAATTGCTACAGACTGGCGTATCTTTTCTTATAATTAATTTTCTGAACGGCGAATCGTATTAAATCTGTCAGAACCGTTTGTAATTAAATTCGCCGCTCAGGAGTGTCACTTAAGTGCTGTTGCATTAATGCATTAAAATACAACCCACGTCATCCCGGGATTTATACAATGTTCCGATTTGGAAATTGTCTTAATTTATCGAAAAATGTACCGGGTTATATAAATTGTACATTATAAAAAATTACGGAATATTCGTATATGAATTGCATCACTAATTCTATATTTACTATTTTACGGGTGTATCACTGCACTCGTCCTGCAACCTTTAGCGCGCCATATAATATTCACTTAAGACTATTTTCATTTTTTATCATTGTAAACAAAACTCGGCACTTCATAATTTACGTTACCGAATTCATGCGACTTTTAACCAGAAGTTAAGAGGCTTACAAATTTTTTAAATGGAATAACTTCTTCGGCCATAAAGTATCTGATCGTTTTCTATACGCTTTTATCATTTCAATTGTTACAAGGTCTTGGTTTATTAAAACTTTTTATATCCGAAATTCTTCAGCGTCTAAAATATTATACATATGTCATCGTCATCTGCTGAAACTCGTATCCGAATGAACCGGTTGCACATTCGTAGCTACTGCTGAGGGTGACTGCGAAGATGGCTGATGATTCCAATCCTGGAATAGCAAATGCGACCACAATAATGACATTCGAAAACGTTAGGTGGACTAGAGTTGTCGTTGACTGTTCTTCTTCTTTTTAGTAGTCCAGTAGTTAAGGACGCTGCTTTAACTACTCTTCTCCACTTTACACGATCGCAGGCGGCGGTTTCCCAAGCTTCTAAGAAATTTGCATTCCTTAACAGCGCCGCAATTTGTAACGCTCCCTAGGACCACCCCGTTTTCTAGCTCCTTCTTCTAATTCGCTATACAGCATTCGCTTTGGTAACCTGGAATCCTTCATAAAATTTAGGAAAAATACGAGCCTCTAAAATTTAGAAAATTGAAAGGGACGATGAGCATGAGTGACTTAAGGATACGTTCGGGGTTAACTTAAACAAAAATATAGATTCGAATAAAGAAACTTGTAACTCCTGATGCGCCAAAACATCACCGGCCGAAATATTACGTATGTTATTAATATTACTGCTTATTTATTTAATCATGTGAACTGACTGAAATGACGTCGTTTTGTTTATTAGAAACTGTACCGATCAGTGGCGGTCCCGTATGAGTACCGCTGCGAGATTGAGAGAAATACTTTATTTAGTGTAACTGGACAAAAAAAAAAAGAAGAGATTAACCAAAAAAATTCCCAATAGAATAAGAGAAAATTTGAACACTTTTAAAAATTAAATCAGCGAAGAACGCGAGTAATTTTATCAATGTTCGTTTATACGAATGTACATTTAAATAAAGATAAAACGAATTCCGCCCAGAGCGCGATTTACAAGCTCACATCACTGACGGAGATATGCTACTTTTCAGTATTATTCAGTCTGTCTCGTTCCGACTCCAAAATCTGAAATTCAATATTGCTCACAGCGGAGAAATCCAGCAAAGGCGAATCACAAGGGAAAAGGAACTCGGCCTAGTATTCTCTTCGGATCCATTAGGCGCGGCACATTATGAAAAGCTTAGTTACACGATCCCCATGATGTCCCTTATCAAGGATATATATGTGGGATTTACTTTTTACTTTTATCCGTACTAAAACTGGATACTAATTGCGAAATAAAAAACATCGACTTCGAATTTGGCTCTCTAAAATGTTGGAAAAATAATTAGAGTGATAATATATTTCAGGGGTTATTACGCTCAAACAACATTAATACTAATAAATGAATCTTTTAACATCCTGTTTGTTCATTATAGAATATCGTAAGTTATAACAAATACAAATATAACGAACAAATTTAAGAAATAATTGCTTACTTAGAAACGTTTTCGGGTACAATCCATCATCAGCTAAAACACAATTCAATATATGTGATCAGAAACAAATTCTAAATCACACTGAGGTCAAATAGGAAATATAATGATTTATATTAGTTTAAATCAACAATTTAAAGTCGATAATTATTAGAATGAGATGTAATGTACATAGACTAAAATAAATTAAGGATTCTATTAAATATTTAAAATTTTTAAATGTTTAAAATTTTATATTAAAAAGTGGGTTATTATTATTAGGAATTTTGTCGTTTAATATGTTAATTTTATGTTTATTTATATAATAATTTTCAGCTATGTTCATGATGTTACCTTTGTTATATATAGCTAAGACTGTGACCGTTTTTTCTCTAATGAATTTGGTTTATGTTTATTTCCTATTAAATGTTCAGCAATAAGTAGATTTTTCTATTTCATTATTGTTAAATGATTTAATATGTTCCTTGTATCTATTTTTAAAATTTGTTTGTTATATTTATATTTTTTATAACTTACTATAAACATTAATACTTATATTAAAGTGGGCGTTAAATTCATATTGCTGTAACAATTATAAACCGTATCAAAAATATTTATCCGATATTATTTTCAGCACTTGGCTTAAAGGAAAAACGAATTATTCTATCGTCATCGTTATACATATTTAATATGATTTTCTAATTGTTGTCATTTGAATACTGTCACTGTAATTATTATTTCAAGAAAAATCGTGATATCCCTTCTTTTTTCTTTCAGTATACTAGTCCGAATTATCTTCGTCTTATCGGGTAATTAATTTTATTTATTTTTTAATGCATTTTGATCCGATTTTCAAAGTATATTTTGAAATCTGAATTTTTCCAATAATAATTTTATATTACCGTTTTTTTTTTGTTTTTTTTTTTTTTTTTTTTTTTGGGAACAAATTCCGATTTTAATTTTTTCTACTTTTCAATATTGCTGATTATTCTTTTGGAATTTTTGAAAATGTTTTCATTAATCCCGAATTTTAATCGAACGCATTACTGTTTGATAAAACGTTGTTATCGTCAGTTAATTGCTGACGACGCTTTTTTTATGTAATAAATCGTTCAAAGCTGACTAAAAAACTGCGTATTAACAAGTTGTTTCGCCGCTCTAGGAAAATGGGCAAATATGATTTCCCCGGTTTTTTTCTTTCTTCTAATTACCGATCGATAAAGAAAGAGGTAAGCAGCTAGGTTCCTTTTAATTCCTTTCATAACTTTACCGCTGCCTTACGAAAGGAATCAATGCCACCATAGTGCTTGACGGCCATGAACTTTCTACAGAACTGCTCCATATAAAAACGTTACAAACAATATTTTCACACGTACCTTTCATCCCCTCTCGACCGCGAGAAATTCACTACTGGGCGCTGTTTGTGTTTTTTCCGTACCACAACACGACAGATTACTGCTCTGGCTCTCAGTTTTGTACGTCACAGCTAACCGTTTCTAATTAAACCAAGATTTTCTAATAAAAGCGGAGCAGCTGGTCACGCTATACTGGTTTTATGAAACGCCAAAAACAATTATTAATAAAAGTAATAATAACGAGAAAGGATAATTCTTCGTTTGTAATTTTTTTAAACATTATTTACCGAACGCTAAACCAAATTATGCACGAGATTCGCAACAGCAGCTATCAATCTGGCGCCAACAGATAACGGGCGTTGTTTCCTCGCATCGTGTCCTTGATAATCATAAATGCACGTTTACAATCACATTTTTTCGCTAAATTTTTAAAATTATCTTTTTTTTCAATAAACTATTATGGATTTTTTCTTTCTTTTTGTTTAAAATAATTTATAGGTCTCGCAAGATAGTCCGTCTGTGGGTTCTCAACGTAAACATACTAAGCTTAAATACATCTAATTCCTTAATCCAGCTCATTCATATACGTCCTAACTAAATTTATACGTACGCTGATAAGTACTGCATTGAATTGGAGTAATGATAAGTAATATAAAGACCGCATGATAGATTTTCCTCCAGTCTGACCTCTACTCATTGTTCTCCTTTGCTCCCTTCTTATTCTTTACACCATGCAATCAGCCATATTTTTATCTTATTCTTCCATACGGTGCAAATTTCCTTCGTCTCCAATTCCCTAAAGGTATATTACCCGATAGTGTTAGCAAAACTTCCTCTTCCACATTGTCAGTTTTATTACTAATCCCTTTTTAAGTCTTATAAAACGTAATTTGTCGCAATTTCCGGCCGCCCCATAAATTCTTTCCCTCGTCGACAAATTTGTTTCTTCTAAACCTTACGCTTATTGTAATGAAAAAAAAAATTTGATGACTTTTCGATACTATTATCCGACCGGGTGGTATTCGCTACGAAATTCGCTCTTCTCTAGTTCGGCAGAACTACTGTTTTTTCTGCAGCTTACTAATCGTTTCTTAACATCGTTTCTTTTGTCCCTTCCTAAAATTTCAATTCTATATCTGATCCGGGACATTATCAATGCTTCAAAATTAATTTTTATAAAGCCGGTATAGTTTGTCCGATTGAAACCGACTCTTCTGTAAGAATTTCATCATTTTTTCGTCCCATCTTACGCATTCTCTATCTCACTTTCTTTTTCCTATTATATGCCAATTTTTTTATGTGGTACGTCTACTTTTCGTTCCTTTTGTTCTCATATTACATTAAACATTTTCTATAGAGAATCTATCGCTATTCTACGCGCTGTTCTCTTTGTTTCCTAATCACTGTGATTTTCCATAAAGTACTCATAATCTCGGATTCTGAAAGTGTTTTACGGGTTATTAAATTCTACATATTCCGATTATGTAATATTTCTCGTATTCTCTTTTATCCGTGTTTCTTCCTTCACTCGATCGAGATCGATTTTCTGTGAATTCCTGGTGTTATTCAGGCATTGAGTGTAATAAATTAGTGAATATTCATTAATGTCCCTGTTCTTTCGTTTCCAGGGGCAGATGTTTAGGCATCTTTTCAGCTCATAATATTCTTCTTCTTTCCTTAAATAACTCATTTTAAACTATGGCTCTCAACTCCCATTCTTCTTCATTTTCTAATCCTGCCTTCGTTTACCTCTCTATTCAGCTCTACCTTTTTATGCGTGATTTTCTTCTCGTTGAGAAACCGATAAAAAGAATAAAACAAAAAAAAAAAAAAAAAACAATTCTCCCCTAGTTCTACGAATAGTATTATCGCACTGAAAAGCCTATTTTTGGTTTTATACTCGATCTGTTATTGTCATAACTCTCTCTATTTCATTTACACAGTTCGCGAATGCGGTATTCCCACGTTTAATCCGCCTAAGATCTGCCCCAAACTAAGCTGTAATGAAAACAAGAACATCTCGACTTTTTCTGTTACTATCAAAGTGAATAGCGCGCGGTTCTTAGTCGTAACACCGGTATCAGCTGTAAATCCGAAGATGATCGGACACGTATACCATAAAATTACCATGTCACGATTTGAAAGAATAATTATAAACGCTAAACTGCATTTACCGGCGGCCATCTCAAGTCGTATTTTCACAATTTGTGTTGACAATGTTGACAATAATTTATTTACGTGTATATTACGCTGTCTTTGATTTTTGATAAATTTAAGTGCGCGGTTTATTTTGAATAATTTACCTTCGGATTGAATTTGCAACCGGCAAATTATTATTGCTGTTGGATCTGTACAATTGTACTACAACGCTGTGTTATGCAACTTCTTATTTCGCAACTATTTGCATTGTACTGTTGTTTTTGATAATTATTCTTTCAATTTGTAACGTCGCAATTTACGGTATATGTCCGATCATTTTCGGATTTGCGATATCTACTAAAACTAAATTACCATGACCAACATCGGATCTATCATACAATTCAAGCGCTAATTAATGTGCTCGTATCAAAATAAAACAATCGCCAGATATCAGTGAATAATCTTAATCAAGAATCAATCGATTTTCAAAAGATTATATCGATGTGAAACTTTTTTTTTTTTTTTTTTAATTTGATTCATTTTTAACGAATTTTTAAGCGGACGAAGCCGGCTGCCACAACGTAGCTGATTAGTTAATTGTGTTTCGTTCGGGTAGAATCGGGTTCCGCTGCCCGACACTGACAATTCAAAAAATACCACTCGTACACTGGGTTAATGTCCGTAGTCGACACGTCCCCACAACAAAAAAAACAAAAAAAAACAACAAAAAAAAACAAAAAAAATCGCGACATGATCATTTTATTTAAACACGTTATTATAAACGTGGAAATACTTTGTAAACAAACATGCTTCAGACATTAATCGTATTAATACTAATATAAATCAAAATATTAGACCTTCGTTTAAAAATTTATTTAGTTCAGTGTGTAGCTGCTTGTAAAAAATTTAAGCGGGGAGTGAGGTTAAACAGATGGCGGCCTATCTAGTTTCACCTCAATTTCTGAATGAAAGGACAACGTCGAGAGTCTTTCTAAAATTGAAAGGAAATTAGTACAAAATTTCGCTATTATTCGACAAAAACTTTTTGCAACATTATCATTGTTTTTTACGATAATAAAATTACACGCATATTCATGTGAGCTTTAAGCAAATAAATTTGCAATCTCTTATAGATATAATACCAGGCAAGTAAAATAAACATTCCCCAAATCAAAAGAGTTTAGGAATTTAAACAAAAAAAAAAACATTAATACAAGGACTTTAAATACGGCTGCTGTTACGTATCATTAGAAAATTTTACCGGTAAAAATCAAAAGGAAGGGAACTTTCAGTTTAAACGGATAATTATAAAACTACGGGTCTCTTAAAAGTTAATGAATAACAATTTCCCCGATTATCTATAGAATGGAAATTATTTTTAAGTAATAACAAAGACAACTGTTTAAAATGAAATATGAAAAATATTAATATTCGGATATTTTAAAAAAATCTGTGGTTTTTATAGTAATGTAATAATAATTTATTGCAATAAAAAAAAATATGTATATAAACAACTCTGTTTTTCAGTGAAATATAAATAAAATATTTACCCGTACAACAACAGTCGCTGTTCAGTATATAATATTATCGCTAACCACGCGAGCGATTAGAATAATAATATTCCGATATATGTACACTAGAGATGTTGCCCACGGTTTCGCCCGTGCATTAATACCGTTTAAATTTGTATCTAGAAAGTAGCAGTTTAATTTTCAGGTCGATAGCAGCAAAATATATACATATACGCGTTGTCCCTGTTCAGAATAAGCACTGTCTGACTAGATTAAGGTAAAAACGAAAAAAAAAAAAAAAAATTAATTAATTAATAAAAATAAATCACTGGATATGAAAATTAAATAAGAAAGAAAAAATGAATATTTTATTCAACAGAGATTTCGAAACAGCAATATACGAAAAGAAGAAAAAAAGCTACATTAGACGGAGTAAATTTAATTATTCTAATTTGTTCACAGCGGTGTAATCGAAACTTTTAACATGAACCGACTAAACTCGCACGTATTTACAATTAACCGTTTTCGACTAACTACACCGCTAGCGCGGTATCTTTCCATCCAGTCTCTCCCCGCTCAAAATACTAATCAACATATCGGATAAACTGTACAAAACGCGATATCTGAGATAACCAAAACGAAATTAAGATTCGAACTTCGCCTAAGATGGCTGCACATACATATATCGAATCGGTATCGATGTACAAACTGTTTGACAGAGATACGGCGCGCGTATCTTCCCATGTCGCTAGTAATTGAGACTATTCGAACTGTTGCGGTTTCTGAACAACTACTTGTCGTATCAATGCGAAACAATGTCTTCCTTTACAAGCATCATTCCTTCTGATTGCAGCCGGATATTATGCTAAAAATAGGGTACATTCCTTTCCTCCAAGTTTAAGACGAAAATTACAGACTTTTATGATAAACCTGTTTATTTTTCACGAAGATATTACACAGTTTATTGTTTTTTTTCATAACAGTTTACAAACTCCTTAAAGTTCGAATTTTTATAAAAGATCTCTCATATTTAATATTTTCCGCGTATAAATAATGTGCTCGCGGAATTTCAAATAGTTTTATTGTGTGATTATTAAAAAGAGGGTAAAGAGATCCCTTTCACATCCTTAAAATTTGGAAAATTGAAAACAAATTTTGCACTCCTTTGGTAGACCATATTGTAAGGAATGTCTTAATTGCGCAATTATAATTTAATAAACCTATTTATACGAAAATGTCGTATATTTTTTGAAAATCAGTTTTTAAACCTTTTTTACTTCTCAAAGTTTGAATTTTCGAAAAAGCCTTTCTCATTTAACATCTTCACTGTAATATACGTACAATTTACGTTACCCCACCCTCTTCATTTGAGCTATGCCGTGTTGCTCGGTTAATAATACGAAAACGAGGATATTCCGCTCTTAAAATTTAACCGATTTGAAGAAAAATGTTCACACATTAGTACACTACTCATTATGAGAGATCTTCGTGTAAAATTAAAATTCGGTAAACTTATTTTTACTGAAAACGTAACAGGGGGGCTTTATGTATTTTTCGGAAACCGGTTTTTGACCTCTTTCTATACCTCTTATAGCGTTCGAATTTTCTGAAAATCTTTCTTATTTGACATCTTTTCGGATATAATGCACGTATGAGAATTTCAATTCGCGAATACGTTTAAATCGATCGAACGTGTACAAAGGAGGAAATTGCCGTTCGAGAGAAACGGTTGAAGAAGAAAAGAGTGTAGCAAATTAAATCGGCGGAAAATAACGGATGAAGAAAATTTCGGTCGAATCTCCAAATCTGATCGAAGATGGTAGAGAGAAGTTAGAATGATATTTGTTAAAACTCCATCTCGGATGCGACTTAAACGCAGTTCTATCGATTGTATCGCTGAAACGGCGGTAAACGAGCAAAATTCGAGAAAACTAAGCTCGTACTCTGAAAAGGGGGAAGCATTAGATCGCAAAGTCGTCATTGTGCCACTTGTACGTTGTGACGGCTTTTTGTTTAGCTCGGACTTATCGGAAGAAGATGATAAAGAACAAAAAAAAAACACGAGAAACAATGAAAAAAAGAAAGAAAAGAGTCGATGTTATCGAATCATTTTCGGATCCGAAAATAATTGATTTGTTATTCTAGGGATGTACTTATCGCATTTTGAAGGGGCAAAGTTTAAATCTTCTCGGAAGTTTGGCTAGAGAGAATTTCTCGAGGAAAATTTGAATTAATTTACGGCGGCGCGCAGAGTGCCGTGTACACATTTAACTGCGTGCTGAACGATGAAATATGGGACCGAAAGAGAGCGGTTCAAGTGTGAAGTTAGGAAAGTTTTAAAACAAACTGAACAAGATGAATTTTCTCGCGAACGGGATATTGTCGGAAAGTATTAGCAAACAACTGGATGCGATCGACAACTTTCTCGAACATTTCCACGCCTAATATGATCGATTAATATTTGAAAACGAGGCCGTTCTTCCTGTCGAAAACAAGCCTTCTATCAAGATGTCGGGAAATTTTTAAACTACGTTACGGAAAGGGCCTAGCCAAATTGCGACTATAGGTGACGGTCGCTAAAAACTGATCCGTCCGTTAAGCACCTTCGAAATAAAAAAAAAACACGAAAAAATGTAAATAAACGGAAAAGACTCATAAAAAGACAAGCCTGCTCGGTTCGGAAGTTTGCTTAAAAATAATAGGGGCGGATTAAACTTGTGTCCCTCTTGACCCATAAAGTTTAAAACGATTCATGTTCCTTTTAAAGAGCAGCTTCTTAATTCTGCTCCCGATTCATTTCAAAAAGCTCTTCTTCGTCTAATTTGCTTTTTCTTCATTCTCACTATGTTGTTTGCGGTTCTGTGTTTTTTTTCTTTTCTTTACACGTTAATATTAACCGTTCAAATTGGACGACACGTTATAATTTCGTGCAGCCTCTAATACCGCTACAAGTTACGTAACGTAATCGAGTCGAAGATTTATTTATTTTTTTTCACTTTGTTTATATTGGATTTTCCCATTATCATTTTACATGAGATCTTTCTATTATCGAAATATTTACTCACTCATCGGTTAAAGCTCGAGCTCGATAAAACAGTTGTAATATCCCCGATGACGAAAAATTTAAGGTTTCAGCTATGCCGGACAAAAGTGAAAAGTCTATAATAGATCAAGAAATAACCAAATCATAAAATACGTTTAACGGTAAAAATAATCCTCTTCATTTACAATGTACGGTGATGGCTCTCGCTGAGAAATACAGGTGAAAATCACCGTTTGCCTAATAACAATGTATAAAACACGTCAGATGACCTTATTCTATTTATGACACACTGAAAAAATTTAGGTTAATAAATGTGCTCAAATATACATCGATAGATTGCTATCGAACTCTACCATTTCTCTAAACGCATGAATACTTACGGAGCTCTCAACTAAAATCGCCAGAAACGAAGACGCGATCAGTAAGCTTGAAAAATTTCCCTAGACAAAGCGATCTTGAAATCGATTTGAGCTTTGCACTTCTAATTGGTCGTGTAAAGAAGCAAACCGGTCTAGCTCGGAAATAATGATCTGTTGAGCTTTTTTCGGTTTTTGGTCTCTCAGTGTGTCTTTTGCTCTGATGATGAATAGAGTAGTATCAAAAGCTGCGAATCAGTGGTGAAATAAAAAGCTACGAAACTTAAGTTTTGCGGATCAAAATCCTGATGTACATATTTTGAAAAATTAACATTTTTCACTTATATTCTCATCTGCCCAGCGCTTGATTATTTATTTATTTATGTATTTATTTATTTTTTCGGTTTCCTCGTCAGTAAATTAGAGAGCTTGTACATTTTCTTCTGTCGCAGAAAGAAAGATATCGCCATCTGCGTTGCGTGAATTTGTATGGTTTGTACAAACCCTTCTCGTACTGAAATCCATAATATCCTCTAATTTTCCCGTGAATTATCAAATGAGTACAAGCATTAAGTGTGTTTGATGTGTGCATCGATGGCGAATCCTGAATTTTTTTCCCCATTACTCCTCGAAGACAAAAAAAAGTTGAAATGGAATTGTCGTCTGTACTATTGAAAAAACGTAGAAAGGCGTTTTTTCTAAAAAAAATTGCAAAAAAGTTAAATTTCTAAATTTCCGTGAAAGAAATAATTTATGCGAACAATAAAATAGAATAATGGAAAATGAATTCAACGAATAAATAAATAAAAAGAATTTTTAAGTCATATAGAGATGAGAAAAAATGGCAATAGCCGCTAGAATGGCATGCTATAATAGCACTAGCAATTGCTATTCGTTTATGCAAATAGCCGCTACTGCTAGTTGGTATTGCGCATACGTCAGAATTAGTATAGCTATTCCGTTTAACAACTGCTAATGTAACTGCTAGTGCTACCGGGTTTATCAACTGCTAGTTCAACTGCTATTGCTACTTGAATGCTTATGCGATTTTAACGCTATTATTTGTTTAGTTTAACTTATTATTATTTACTAACGTAGTTGAAAATTATGAATTTTTATATTATGAAAAAAGCATTAATTTTTAGTATTCTGTAGCAGCATAGCGAAAAAAAGAAATATAGGTAACGCACAAGAGATGTTAATGATCTCTTTAAATAAAAGCAAATTACATTTATTACACTTACGCGTATATAATAAATCTAATAATAAATTAAAATATTAAATTATAATTATAAAAATTTTAAAAAAATGAATTAATAACTTAATTGCAAACTACAATTTTTAGGATTCCCCGTACACATATAATGTACCTACGGAATTCTAAGATGGTTCAGAAACGACGAAAATATCAAATAAAAATCAATACGAACTTCAAAATTGGATCATAAATTACGCTTAAAATTCTCTTTAAAACCATATCTGCAACTTCAAGCTAACCGATAACCTTGGGCAGCAAAAAAAAAAAAAGCAAAAAAACCGTCGAGAATGTATAACACGGAATATAAAACGATCTCAAAAATCACCCTTAAAAAATTCATAACTCAATAACAGATAACCTTTTAAAAGTGAAGTGGTTACTTTAACCTAACATGCAGAATCCTCATCATGCTTAATTGCACTTGTTGAAATTGCAATAATTCCGTTTCAAGGTTAGAGTCTAAATCATTTAGATAAATTTCAAGCAATCGTCGTTGAGAATTTCTTAAAATTTCAGCATGACTTAATTTATCGAGTTTAGAGAAAAATTCAAATCTCAATTCAGTTTCTTTATAAGCTGTTATTCTTTGATCTATAAAGGTATATCTCTATTACTGGAAGATATTGAAAGATGCAAAACGATTTAGATACTCAAAAGTTCAACTTCTGGTTTTGTTTGCATGTCGTCTAAAGAGTTTAAACGAATATTTCTCCTTTGTATACGATACTTTGATACTCGGTCGTGTCAGTAAGTTTTTTTCCTAAATTTGCATAGCATGAAAAGTTATCTCGTCTTTCCGCAACATTTTTTTTTAACGATTTAATACATGCAACAACTTTGGTATTTAAAAGTGATTTCGGATTTTAAACCGTGCTGCTACGATAGTTTCATTTAAATTTTCAAGAACATCATTCCGAGAAATAATGCTATGATCCCGGTTTCCAAAAGACGCACTTTCTTATTAAGTTCTGAAGTTTCGAATCGAATTTTTGCATCATAATTATTATTTTCTGATATATTTAATAAAGTGGCTCTGATTGTGATTTATCAACGAGTACAAGTGTCTTATTAGCGTCTCCTCGAGCACACCATCTAGTACATTGACTTTATAGTAGCATCCTTACATTTTAACCTATCCGATTTTATCTGAATGTTTCTCTTTAAGCAATGCCCCACATGATACAAAAGTTTAAAGTTCTATAATTTTCATTGTATGTGTAAAGTTTGTTGTACCAAAATAAATATTCAGCAAAACTTTTAAACGTGTTTTTTTTCTTAAAATGCTTTTTATCAGAAATTCGGATTATATTTCACATTTTTTATAGAAATGAACATCACAATATAATTAAAAACATCAACTTTGGCACACCAGACATCGTAAAGGACATAAGAGAACTACCACCATGGCACACAACCTTTCAAGAAACCATAGCAGACTTAAACCGACGCGAAAAAATGGACTCGTCCTTAACCAAACATATCAGAAAGGTGACTCGCTCAGCTTGGCAAAAAGAGTGGAATCGAATTTCTCCAATCAAAAACAAACTACGCCGCATCAAAAACGAAATTGCCGACTGGAAAACCAACTATTGGCCAAAAAGACAGAACGAAACTGTTATTTCGAGACTAAGAATAGGGCACTGCTCATTTAGCCACAAGTACATCCTCGACAAGGAGCTGGCGCCCATTTGTGAAATCTGCGCAGAGACTTTCTCGGTAGACCACCTCTTCACATGCAAAAAGTGGGAAACACAGCTAGCAGCCTGCGACATGGTAGGAAAACCTATACCAGAACTCCTTTACAACGATAGACTAAATTGCGAAAATGTACTAACATACCTAAAACATGTAAATATGTATAATAGTACTAGATAAGTTAACTGTTAAAATGTAATATATATTCGTCGCAAATGGCTCCATTGCCGAGCGACAATAAATAAATATATTTAAAAAAAAAAAACTGTTGAACTTATTGTACATAAAATAGTTATAAGATAGCAGTAAAATAGCAATAGCAGCTATTTTGTACACTGCTACTTTAAAATAGCAATGCAATAGCTATTGCTATTGAAATAAATAGCATTTTACCATCTCTAAAATCATATAACTTTAAAAGTATATAAAGTGAAATATATACAGAGACTTTGTTTTATGGCAAACTCAAAAACAGAAAAATATATCATTAAAAAAAAAAAAAAAAAATTACAACCACATTAAGAACCTATTTAAAAGATTCATACGTGCTCACATTAATAAAATTTTCTAAATTGCCGATCTAATATTCGCTAGTTCGCTTCACTATCGCTACAACTGGCAGATTTTCGCTGGATTTCGACGAGCGTATTTTAGGTATTTCGTTACGATAAAATAGCGATAGCGTAGCAACAGTTCGTAACGAAAAATATATAATTTACCCCCCATGGTCAAAGTAGAGAAGTACCTGGTTCAATAAACGCTCGATCTGATCGGCTGTTTACAATGCGTTTCTCAATACGTTCTTAATGACTCGTTAATGTTCGAAAAATACAACACGTTGTGATGAAAATTAAGAATTCGACCAGATCCTCAAATTGGAATTTAACTCTATTTTACTGGACACTGACGGATTAACTAGCGTTTTAAGCATTTTTCTTATTAAAATAATATAAGAAATTCACTGACTAGACCAAAAAACAGTTAACTTATATATATATATATATATATATAAATTAATACACCGACATATTTCGGAGACATTGCTCCATCGTATTCATCACGATTATCATAGCGATACATTCACTATGATTATGACGCGGTGTCTCCGATATATTATTTTATTAATGTGAGAGAAGGCATGTGACCACTTTATTTTTCTTATTATTCTCAAATAGGCCTTTTCAAGTTTCTACCGGCAAGCTAAAAACTGTTTAATCAAATTAATCCCTACCGCTAAACAAGTACCGGTAGATTTTTTTCTTTTTCAATTTACTTTAAGATATGGCCGCATGACAAGAGGTACTGGAGCATTCGCCAGTGATGTGCACAACATTAATTCTAATAATGTGTTTATACTCTTTTTTTCCCTTTTCGTAATTTTTTTTTTTTTGAAAATAAACAAAATTTGATAAAAAAAAAAAACATTGTACAGAGAAGGCGATTACGGACCGAGTTACATTATCAGTAAAATAATGACGAGTATATAGCGGGGATTTTGTTATTGCGTTCGCAACATGATGGGTAGAGTGCATACAGCGTTGGAGTACAAATTATTTCTAGGCGTTGAAATTTTTCGAATTCGTCCAGATCAAAAGTATCGTTCATAAAAGTGTACCTCCTGCGGCGAGATTAAATCTTCACTAAGAATAAATAATGTCCATCCGTACGGTGTATTTATTTTTACTATTATACCTTTGGGCTGTTTTGATTTCTTCGCACCTTAAATTTATTTGAGTAAATCTTATGTTTACATTTTTTTTTTTTGTTTTTCGGTTGCGACACTTTTTTATTGCGTCATCTTGTTCAGCCGGACAAGGAGCAATTCATTAATTTAGCCGATCATTTACATGTTGTATTACAAAGAAAATTTGATTAAAAATCAAAAACAATTACTCCAGACTGTTTAATTTCGCGTACAAAGACAGAGGAATAGAGGTCACTTGAAAAGGTAAAAAGGTATTATAAATAAATCAAAAGTAACGATTATTTAATCAAATCTGGAAGACTTATCTTTTTTTAATTTTTTATCCTATCCAAAGAGAGTAGTACCTTCAGTTTCAGATGGTATTTCTGTCGCAGACCAGCAAAGTGTTCTTTTGTTTACTTTGTCAAGTGTACACGTTTCGTTTGCCATTTTAAGTACTCTCATGCGTTTTCGGTTCTACCGATGACTTTTCTTTACCGTGAAAAAAAGCAGCTCGTTAATTTCGACAATATCAATTATTCGTCCGAGAGGTAGCTGCTACGCATTTTCCTCGGACCCGACTAGGTAGGCAGTCGTACTTGTTTACTTCAAATTCCTTTTCAAAAAATAGAGTTACCTAAGTGGATTTTTCGCTTTATCGCAAACCCGAAAACGGACATTATGCCTATCTTTGCGCTTGAGAGCACTAAATGTTTAATTGAACCTCCGCTGAGGGACGCAAATTTCAATAATAAAAAGAGAAATGAGGTTTTGAAAATTTTATAATTCGAGTAAAACTACATAATATTCTCCCGTCATTGCTTTGATGAGTTTAAACGTAATTAACCGGCCAGCCTAAGTTTACTGTGGAACAACACGGTGTAGTTCACTTCTTTTATGACTTTTTTGTCGAGCTGTAGCCGATATTGAATCCTGACGGGTGAACTGAACGTCAGAAATTTTCAAAGGTCTTTACACAGTATATCTATTTATGTGCTGTCAAGTTTTAATCGTTTCGGAGTAGTAAATATTCATAAAAATTACCATTAAACTGCCCTGCCTATCACTGCCTAGTACAACATTGTACGGTATTAATTATTCCGACCGCAGGTGTATCGTCGCAAATATCGCCCAGGAAACGAATTTTAATTAATTAACTTATGTGTTTTTTTTTCTATTTCTCGTGAGGTTTTTATTGTAAACTTACTCTAAAAACAAGAACTACAAGTATAGAAGTTTTTCTACAATTTTTTTCCGTAATTAATAATTTTGCCCTTACGGATCAAACTACATTAGCGCAATGCCTGTGTATATGTGTATATAAATATATCTGTAAACTTAAGTAACATTAGTAATATAAGAAAGTCTCGGTATAGAGATAATTTTCCTTTCATATACCACCTTTTTTTAAAAATAATTAATGTAATGAAATTTTGTTCGAATTAGTGACTAGAAAAAAGTGAAAAAAGAAGAGAAGCATCTAAAATGTGGTTCCAATGAGGAGCCATTTTGCTTCGAAATATTCCCGAAACTGATGCGGTTTATGATAATACCATCAAGCAACATCACATTTTCTTCGTTTTTATACGGTTTTTTAATTAAAATTTACTATAAAAAAAATCACGCTCATGGCTAAAATTGGATCCATTTGTATTTATTAAAATAACGTTTGAAAAAAGAAAAAATAATTTTCTTAAAATATTTCTCTTTAATTATAGCGTCCTTGTATACACATATCATAATTGTTTTCATATAAATTTATTTATAAAAATTTTTATTTTTCACATTTTCACGAGTGTTCATTTATTTTCCACTATTACCAAAAACCCTACAAATTTCGGGAATATTTCGAAACGAAACGTCTCCTCATTGGAAACATTTTAGACTATTCTCATATTTTCATATGTATATATTTAATTTACCATATTTTGTGAAAGGTTTTATATGACTAATAAAAAAAAAAAAAAAAAAAAAAAAAGTTACAAATTAGACGTTATAAAATATTCGATACAAAAACAATGCGTGATTTTTTCATCTCCGGTCTAAAAATGACGTAATAATTAATTAATACGTACGTGTGTGTAAATTTAGGAGTTATTAAATTCCGTTAGAAATTGATACGGAACACCTTGTTATTGATGCGATTCTTGATTTAAATCTTGAAATAATATAAAATTTGCCAGGAAGCTCAGTACTTAATTAATCTCCCGGCTTCTTTAATTTTTTTTTTTTTATTTCGATTTTTCATCGATAATTGACGACTTCCACTGCGTAAAAGTGACGTTTATTTTTTATACTGCACTCCATGGATTAACCTCAAGTATCGATGATAATAATTGATAGAAATGTCTATCATTGGAAGCTGAAATCTATACTATAAAGTGAGCAGAATCGGCAAAGTTAACTGATCCGGAAGTGGCAAACAACTCTTTCCCACCGTTTATTCTGAGCTGAAATACAAAAAGAAAAAAGAAAGAAAGGCAGACTCTTGAACTGTTTTTAACCACTGCCAATGTACGCCGGTTAAAAATCATCTAAATTCGCATCAACCCTTTATCGACTAAATTTATTCGCGTGTTTTTTTTTTTTCTTTTTTCTCTGATAACACCCATGTACCATTTTTAACTGCAATGGTCATTACAGCACATGTCAGGATGAGGAGGCTACCTCGAAACTTACATAGTAGATTGTTAACTCTAAGAAACCCAAGTAGAATTTGTATACGCGTTGGGCCATTTGAGAGGATAGTTAAAAGTGCAACGCTCGCTCCGCACATTAATTTTTCCTTCATTTATTGATTAATTTTTCCTTAATAAGAATCATTTAACTTAAGTAACTTTAGAGATATTTGTTTTGGAATTATTTTCACATATTTTTTTTTTTTTCTATCACACTTTTAGTTACTGATCGCTCTGGATTTAAGCAGCTGCCAGCCGAGAGAAGAAAAATCAGATATTTTCTTAGAACATAATTCACCGAAATTAAGATTCTTCTCGAAACCAACTCTTTAAGAGAGGGCAACTAGTTCTCAGAGATTTGTTTTATTTTTGATCGTGTCACATAAGTGATCCTTTATAAGGAATACGGTTTCTTTATGTGTTTTTTTTTTTTTCAGCACGTCAACAGTGGAACTTACCTGACGTAAAGAATTGTACATTATATAAGGGGAAAAGATTAGAAATTTAGGAGATAAAGAAGGCTAACAAAGGAACTATACTGAGAGAGGGGACTGCGAGAATGGCGTGGGCACCATAAGGAGTGGGAAGGCCAAGGTGCAGAAGATTCAGAATAGCACGTTCGGCGGAAATAAAGGGCCATTCGAACAAGTATTAGTCTTTGTAGTTTTAATTTTTTTTTGTTTTTGATATAGCTCTCCTAATAAGAAGGACAGCTATTTTCTTTATGTTGTCGAGCATAATCCTGTATTACTTCGTGAAAAATTTCCGATGATGTGTGAGAGAGTGGTTCTTAAAGTTCGAAAAAAAAAATGAAAGGCTTTTTCAAATGAATAATAAAATGTAAACGCTCTATTTATAAGCTGTCAAAATAGCGGAATTAGAGAAGGCCGTCTATGACAATAATGATCGGGCTGGGATTTTTTGATAAAACGTTTACCTATTTCTTAATCTCCTTTTTTTTTTCTTATTCCTCCATCTACCAAAACTCCGATACCATTTCTCATCTCTGCCTGTTTCAGTTTTCAGCATATATTTGCACTCACGGCAAGCCGTCATATTTTGGCTTTTTTCCTTCTTTGCCGATTAACTGCTTTTCTTTTCCTACCTAATCAAATCGGAATTCTTGAATACTTTAAACTCTCCATAGACGCACTAACATAAATACACATAGTAAGTCGTACTCTTCTCGCTTCGTTCCCCTCCCCTTTCATTGTTTACATGTATAACGCGCGTCAGAAAGTAAATAAAGAAACAAATCTATTCGTGGAGTTACTGGGGAAAACTTTAGTAAAAAATTCATTGAACCAGTGCCACTTCTTATTACACAATGCCGACACGGATATTATTGTTCACGACACAATTGGCCCTTTCCAGGTAGCTTTCGTCGTCCGAATGTATTTCGCCGATGCGAGCATGAAACAAGCTGATGGAGAACCGAACGGTAAGTGATGGGAAAATAAAAAAGAAGAATAAAATGTTCGCAAGCGGTGTGGGGAATGTACAAATACGGAAAAGTGCGTGACATGATGGTAAAAAAAGCGATAAAATCGTACTTTGTTTACGTCTCGTTTCGCTTAATTGCCCGGTTTACCGAAAAAGTTTGCCCTCATAAAATTATCGTGCCTTTCACTACAAATCAATTTGGCAACACTGTTTGCAAAAATTAGTTCAAATCGTTCTTTTTTCTTGTAAGTATATATACACCTTCCGGCTATTAAAAAACTGCTTGCGAGGAAAACCGCTTTATTAATAGATTTTTCGAAATCTTAATCGAAACGGCTGATTTATTTGTTCCCGACAAACATTATTACTATTATTATTATTATTATTATTACTATTTTTATTTTTATTATTGTTATTTGAAGATAATTTAAGTCGCAAAGATAACCGATTTTTTAATTGCAATAATTTTATCGGGAAAACGTGACGAAATCGTTGCACAAATGTTGTTTTTAGCGTACGATTTATTGAAAAATAAAGATTTAAGGAGGAATAATAAATGTGATTCAAACATTTTCATTACGGTGCGGATAATTACTCTTATTCAATTCATCGGAAATAGTAATTTTTGAACACAACTCTGTTGAAGAAACATATTTACTTGACCTCCCGGAAAGATATAGAGCTAGTTGTTTTTGATTGTGCTAGTGAAATCTTTCCGAAACGTCACAAGTAAATATGTTTCTTTAGCGCGGTTGTGTTCAAAAATTACTATTTACGATGAATTAAATAAGAGTAATTGTTCGTGCTATGAAAGTTTTAAACATTTAGTACTCTTATTTCAATTAAAACAGTCTAAAAAAATAATTTAGACATCAAATATAATTAAATTTAAAAAAATAGGCTGATAAAATAAAAAGTAAAGCCTGTTTGATCAGGTATTAATGGATTGCGAATTTAAGCTTTTCATAATGGTATTAAGCCTGATGGATCTGAAGAGAATATTCGGGCCGGTTCTTTTCTACTTTTGGATTATTCGCCTTTACTTTCCGCCAGATAATTCTCTGATACCCATTTTATTTTTCTTTCTTTTTTTGCTTAGAGCGATAATTTTTTAATAGCAAAATTTTCAGCCCAAAAAAACAATTCCTCGCAATGACTTTTAAATGAAAACATTTTTTCCATTATCCGTAAAAAGCCGGATTTTTGCAGAAACAAAATAATCGTAAAAATTACACAGTTTCCATAATAGCCATCACTGGAAGTATATGTATTTTGTCGGATTAGCCATGATTTTTTTTATTGATAGATTCAAAAAGTGGAACGGTTGAGCATCTTTAATTAAATTAATTTTAGCACTTTCAGTTAATTGCTAATTAAACGTTACCGTTAATGAAATTCAAATACGATTCTTTAATGGTTGATTTATCGTCACCGAGAAAATCCCCCGTCAGGAGCCGGTTTTGCGGTTGAACATTGACGTCTAATTTATACTATTGCTTTGTATTAACATATATACATATATATATATATATATATATATATATATTCATATACAAATAAGAGGGTTTGTAGCGCTATCTTTTGCACTAATACCTGTAGATGAAATTAAATAATGACAATAACAGCGATAATTCAACGATGCTCAAAATAGCCAAGAATATAAAATGACATTCAACAGAAGAAATAATTTCTAATTTGAACGTCGCCGAAAGATCGCGGCGCAAATACCGAATCCGTATCAATACATATACAATAAAACTTCTGAATAACAGACAGTTGCGGGACTAAAAAATTTATTTGGTATTAAGAAGTGTTCGCTAATGGGAAATAATAATGTATGTAAGGTTTACTGAAATTTACATTATTGTGTATTGTAAAAAGATTGTACATAATTTTAAAAAAATACAGTAAATATTTGCTTATGACCTACATGCGTCTAAAACGTAAAAAAAACATGTTCGTATAATATAAAAATATGTATGTAAGTACAGTACTACTACAGTATTTACTTATGTTTGTATTCGAGGATTAGTTCGTAAACAAGTTAAGCAATAGAGTATAAATCACCTTTTGTTTTTAAGAACGCAAGATAATCTATAATTTTAATCACTTAGAATCAAAATATTTTTTTTTTTTTTTTTAACACATACTGTAAATCCTAGCGTATCAAACATATTTCAATTTTGTATGAAAAAGTCGGTAATTTTACTTCGTTTGTTTCATTTAAAATCCGCGATTCGACATGCACTTGCAGTTCGGATATCATTTTTAAACCTTCAGCATCAGCTTTATGAATGAAATACGATTTTTTTAGTTTTCCAATAATAACTAACGAGTCAACATTATTTTTAAAGTTTCACAGTCAACTTCAGTAGTTGTGTCTTCTTCGCCATCATAAACATTATTGTGTCATCACAGTCTACTTCATCATCGGATGGATTTTGTTGTTGCATGAATTCAGCTGCTAATTCATTTATGTCGGTACATAGATCTTCCACATGCAATCCCTCGTCTATTAAACAATAATCTGAGGCACTAATTGAACTTTTTTTTGACAAATTTTGTCCGTTTAACAGAAATCGAATTTCCAAAATCATACTTATTAAAGGGTTCGAGTCCGTAATTGGGAAGGTCCGTTATTGGGAAATATTTTTATATCGGTGTTTTATGGGAAAATGCCGAGGATTTTAAAGTTGTCCGCTATTAGGAATTGTCCGTTATTAGGAAATGAGCGCTATTTAGAAGTGTCCGTTAGTAGAAGTTTTACCTGTATATGTATATACATACAGCTCAAAGAAAGAAAAAAAAAATCGCACGATTATTAAGTCGGTCTACCGTTGCATATTAACTGTATCCGGTAGGAGAAGGTTCAAAGCAATAATAACAGTTTCTTAGGATATTGTGTCAAATCGATATAGTGTAATATAAGGTTTCATTGTTAGTTCAGAACTAGAGACACAACAACATTTAAATCAGTCAAGTATAATGAAAAACGTGTCCCATTAGGAGTTCTAGAAGCGCGATATTAATCGAACATTTCCGATGATTTATTTTTTTTTTCAAATGTTATACTTCAACAATTTTTGCGTGCAATCAATACACACCTCATTTTAAAAGCTCATTCTGGTATTGAACATTTTTGACTGTACGGCTGATTGTGTAATCCGTTCATGTTGTACCTGTTTATGGAGAATTTGAAACCGGTTCCTTGTGCGGCTTTAACCTACATTTATTAAAGTTGCACATTTGTAGCATTCGCTGTGGGAACATTTTCCTACACCAGATGTTTAAAGTTCAGTCTGTAAATGTTGTATCGTCGATCATTCGGTAAACGTTCGGTGTATTTCTTTTGTGTACTCTGAACGTATCACACGGTTTGAGTAATGAACTCTGTTCCCCAGTATAGAGAGAACCTTTTTTAATCGAATTTATAAGTCGTATTGCCATCCAGTTTTCCGATTAGAAGTCGACATTTTTTCATTACGAGCTTTTTTTTATCGGGAGAGAAAAAGAGTAGGAAAAAACGCGATACGAAATTTCGTCTATTTGCGAATGGAGTTTTTTTCTTTTCCGCTGCAAGCTGCGTAAGCATTACCAAAAGTGTTCATTAGTAGGGCATCTCGGTAATAGGTTAGTTTCCAAGTTGAGATCAACTTCGAATTTTATAAGCGAATTAGCCGCAAGAATTTAATACAGCATTTTCTTTATAGTATTTCTTTTTTTCTTTTTTTTGTGCCAAGTGTTGAGAATTTAGGTTTACAAAGGCGGCCGCTAATGATGTTCCGTGCGACGATGATGGAAGTTGAGCAAATGTTTCGGGAAAGCTCTTAATAACAGGCCGAATACGAACGATTCTTAGCTTTTGGGTATTTTCTAAAAAAAATATTTATTTGGTCCAGGGGAACGCGGGCATATTAAGTTCGTTTACGGTGATGTGTGTATATCTATCGCATAGTGCGGTATTTATTACTTCAAATTTCTTCTCTTCCGATAATGTACGTTTTATTTTTCTTAATTGTTTATTCGAATTTTGTTTATTATGCAATATTGGACGGTGCTAAAGTTATTGTTCCAAAGTGCTTTTTCTTTCTTTCTTTTTTTTCCATTAAAGGAAGAGACGAGAAAAAGTAAAAAGAATGAGATTTTGGAAATCGATCTTTAATTTACACTGGGGTAAGGGGAGAGGGATTAAGTTATTTTCCCGATCGGATACGGAATGATAGAGAGCTCTATGGCCATTAATTTATTTTTAATACTGCAGCGAACCTTCATGTGACATCGATTTATTTAGTACGTGTTCTGAACTTTAAAAAGAGTGAGCGATTGTCAAAGAGAGAAATGTAATTTTCCGACAAATGACGAACATGAAACGGATTACTGCGTACCGGTCGTACCGAATTGCTGGCTGATCAGTTAGTTGGTACACGTTCGTAGTTCAATTTTTCGGAAATAAGCCTATTCTAGCGCTGTTTGCTGTTAAAGAGAGAATAAAAGAAACAAAAGACCGCCGTGAAAAAATACATTAGACAAATAAAATCACGCAAACATGTAAAAACATACGCATCGTCCGATTATGAAAACGTCGATTAGTGCAAATTGAATAATCACGCCATCACGTATATTGCGTAGCGTTTTGGTTTTTCGTAACTTTATTTAATTAAAGTTTAACACACACGCTCCATTTCCAATATTGAATTAGCGAATTAACATCATCATCACCGATATAACTATGAAGGAGCGTACCAACTAGAACGGAGAAAAGAGTTGACGATATGACAGAAAAAGGGACGGTATAGTTGCGCACGTTGGAACGTAGGAGCTGATGCGCCGCAGAAGCTCCGATATAGCCTATACAGCCGTAACGAACAATTCAGCGGCAAGGTTAAACCGAGAGGACCGGGCACGATATAACTGGTGCGGATGCCGGCTAGGATAGACGATTAAGAAGCAGAGAAGGAAGGAATTAGGATAACACGGAAATTGTTAATACGCAACGCGCTCGGACAGAGCCATCTAAAATGTTTCGGATGAGGAACCGTTTTAACTCGGAATATTCCCGAAATTTAAGGGGTTTACAATAATACGATTAGGCGACATCGCATTTTTTTCGTTATTTTTAACTTAAATCGGGATAAGATTAGTTTCATTCGTATTTATTGAAATACCGTTTGAAAAAAAAAAAATAATAATTTTCTTAAAATATTTCTCTTTAATTATAGTCGCTATTTATAATTGTTTTCATATATATGTACATATAACCGTATATTATATTTGTAAAAATATTATTTTTAACATATTATATAATATTATTTTTAATATTTTCGCGAGTACTGCGATTTGTTTATTTTGAAACGAAACCGTTCCTTATTGGAAACATTTTAGACTATTGCAAAGCAGGACTGCCGGGCCTTGGAACTGATTGTAAATGTTTGATTCATCGATACGCAATCGCGTGTGTCTGCCTATTCACTTGAGCGTGCGATGCGTGCGAACGATTTGAAGATCAGCTCACCGCGCGTCACGGCAGATGCGGAAGTGTCCAATATGAATGATGCGTGCGTGCGTGCGTTTGTTTATCAGTAGCCGTTTGTTTATTTTGTAATTGCGTAATTTTTATATTTTAACGGATATTGAAAAAATGTTAAAAGATCACTTATTTGTGATAATTATTTATTATTAGCGTATATTAACAAAAAAAGGAAAAGGAAGAAAGTAAATGAAATTTATAAAATGCGAGAAACATTCGGTGAATTTCACTATTTATAATAAAAGCGAATTTTCGGAATACCCGCCAGAATGAGCATTGAAACGTTTAATTATTTAGTGGATGTAATATTTTCAAATATATATATATACCGTCGTCTGTAACAAACTTTAAGCGCCCGAGTTCAATAGAAAAAACGGAATAAATATTAAAAAAAAATATTTATTTGGAAATTTCGATTTATAATACGAATTACTTTATAAATTTTTAATACATTATATGAAATTAGTTAAGATTTTTTTAAAAATTCCACTAAATTTTGAAGTATGAAATCTCTTTATCAATAACAATTTATCGGCAAATGTACTTGTGATTTTATGTTGCAATCTGTAAAAAGCTTTATAAACTTTTTTCTTGCATAATTACGAGATTACTTTGAAACAAATAAAATGTTTTTTTACATTTAAAAAGTAATTGAATAAAAAAATGCGCTAAAAAGTAAAAAGTATTCCCGATAGGAAAATATGTATATCAGAGCGATATACCCTTAAAGGTGATATTACGATAATTCCTACACAACATTAAAACCTTAATTAGAGTCGGCATCAAATTTATATTACAATATCTAGGAACAATTTAATGAACACATTTAATGCAATTTTTAATTATTATTTTAATATGAATTCAATGCTGACTATAAATGAAAGTTTTAATGTTGTATAGGAATTATCGTAATATCACCTTTGAGGGTATATCACTCTGATATATAATTTCTAATCGAGAGTAATTATTTTTTACTTTTTAGTGCATTTTTTTATTCAATTACTTTTTAAATTTTTTATAATAAACCTTGAAGTCGGTATTTATTAAAAAGCATTTTATTTTACAATTTTTAGCGTTATACTTGAACTTTTTTCTTGTTAAAAATCAATTACGACGACAGATCGTTGACCGAAATAACGAGGCTACGAAATCTGTCTTCCGACAATGAAGGCCACACGTAATACACCTCAAGCATTATTAAGGCTAAAAACTACTGGTCAGATCTCGATAAAATTTAAATGGGATCACACGAGAAGCAGCAGCTTTCAAATAAAAGAAGAATCATCAAAATCGGTTCACCTAGAAAAATAAACAAAAAAAAAAAAAAATACAGTCGAATTGAGAATCCCCTCCTTTTTTTTTGAAGTCGGTTAATAAAGCTTTAATCGCAATCATTTTTTCACTACCACATACCTTCTTTTATAATATTTGTCCATCTTATTCAATTAAATCGGCCGTTTTTCCATACATAAAAAAACATAACTCTAAACTGATACTGTAAACGTGCTGTTTGAAATCTGCGTGCGGTGCATGTGTTTCAATCGCACGTACCGCTGCTACCTCAAATTGGACACATTGCACATAGATTACATGAGTTTGAGAAAGCAACGCACACACGCGTCGCACGCTCAATTTCGACACGGCCTTATACGTCAACTAGCGCGCATTATGCATGTTTGTCATTGCCTTCCGTATGTTATTCTACCAACGATTAATTTAATTTAACTTTTGTAATGATTTCTGTCGCGATCGAACTCAAGAACAGAAGCCGAATGCTGTTTATATAAATCTATGCCGTGAAAAATAATCGCTGTTAAACTTTTCATCGTTCGCGATAGGGCCGTACCTACGTGTTCAGAAACACAATTCAGTTACAGTTATATTCGCAACATAGTGCTTGACCTAGTCGCAGAATATTTAAAAGTTCCCCCAAACACTATTAAACTAAAAAAACGAATATGACAACGAATAATTTATAAACACGAAGTAAATACCAAAATAATTACATAACTCGATCCACAGTCATAATCGTCTCGATTATCGATCGAACTATGCGAAACCAGTCGACCATTTAGTTTCACTTCGTAACATTGGATTGATCGCACGGAAATGATACGTGCACAAACAAAGTGGCAAAATCGATTTACCGCGGTAGTCCCCTCGATGATATTCCTAACGATTGAGCGTTATGTAGGAAATTAAAGAAGCATTCTGTCGATGTTCGGGTAAAGATTTGCTTTCTTATTTATATATGTATACACAATCTGTCTAATGAAAACCATGTACATAGTTGAAGTTAATGCCCAATTGCCGCTATTTCTTATGTACCTACATATGATTATACATATGATATATACGTATATATATATATATATATATATATATACATATGATATATACGGTGAGTGTTCGCCCGTAAAAGGTCGCACATATAATGCTAAGATATTTGCTAGAAAAAGCGACAGAAATAATAATAAACTGAGATTACCGACTTTTGTAGTCTTGTAAAGAAGATTAGTTCACGTTTCAGACACGTTTGTCCGTCGTTGGAAAGCGAAATAAAGCTTAATTTAAATAATAATGAAGCGTTTTCTCATCACCAGATTGGACCTAGAAGGGGCTTCATTAACTACTCCTTGAAATTAATTCTGATTGTCCGTCTTTATCTTTCTTGCCTTCTGAAGACGTTAAGACGTCGTTTTCGCCGCTAAAATTCCTGTTTATTTCAATTTCAAGATAACCTCTCCCGAACGAGAAAGCGATGTTTTGGGCAGCGAAGTTGTATTCATAATTTTTCGAACGATAACCGAGGAAGATTCCTTCGCCTGTTTCGACGGATAAACTGTGTTATCTTCAAAGAAAAATTAAACATCGAAATTTAGTTTTAAATTTTTAATTGGATGCGACTTTTATCGGAGCGAGCAGTTTCTTTTTGAAATTTTTACGTTATAACGATACTGTCGACTTTGATTCTGAATTGGCGCTGATTTTACGAAATGAAACTGAGTACCGGTCGCATGTCTCGAATTATGTTAATTGAAATATAGCCCTGATGCTATCGTCCAGTTCCACCATTTCTAGCTTGTATTATCATGAAATTTTACTCTATCGTTCATCTTTCTTCTTTCCTCCTCGTCTTCTTATTCTTCCTTCGTAAATACATATTTCGCGTGTTTACCTTTGTTTTCAACGAAGGCCACTTGAATAATCCGAACGAAAGTTGCTAATGTCGCACCGGGAAAGGTCGTTATGTACCAATTCGAAATTCAGCTAATCACCTTTTTGGTTCACACAATAAGAGCTCCAGTTCTCCCCCACCTCCCTTGCTGAACCGCGCTAGGTACACTTTCCAAAGTTAATAAGCGTTCTCGCATTTGAGGCAATCGTAGTTTGTTTACGCGCGAGCAATAATTCGTTCCGGGTTGATGATTTCCTCTTTCAGAAGCGCTTGAGGGACTAAATGTTTAAAGTCGATCGTGATTTCGTCGTGCACATCATATTATATACCGTTGCATAATTAATTACAAAATTCAACGGTATTATAGCCAACGTAATTATTATTTTTCTCGTCATGTCTGATTATTAGTAATACGAAGAGATGCTCTGCGACAAGTCGTAATTCGAAAAAAAAATCAACTCCTATCAAATGGAAACCATTTTAAATCGAAATTCATAAGGCCCTGAGAAATCGGCGATAATATAAGGGATTTTTGTTCATATAAACCGAAGTTGTAGATGTGCTAAATTGACCGGTTCGGAACATTTTTTTAATACATTTTAAAATAATTTTGTTTGAAAAATAACACATTGCATTGTTTACGGTATATACATATATGCATCGATGAGAGCGTTGTTGTTCTTGTAGGCAATGTGAAAAAAAGTTATGGAAAAAGTGTTGTGAAATATGTAACTGAAATTGTAATAATAATAAAATTTAATTTAATAATAATAATAAAAAATTGTGTTACGTTATTGGTGAATTAACTTTTTTTTTTCTGTTTTTAGAAATAATGCGATCATTTGAAATTTGCTCTTTTAAAGTATTACAAAAAAACCCTATCTTCCCACGGCGAGGTCTGAACGATCGAGTTATTTACGTAGTATATCGAATAATCCTCCGGTACCGCTGGATATGACGATAGTATAATTTCCCCGTTGAACAGGACATTCTTTTATAAAACTTTTCGTGAAACGGCAATATGATAAACTAATCCATATATTATTCCACAGGCAACTAAGCTTGCCGAGTGAGGAACCTTCAGTAAGGACCGCTAGCAAACTGTCTGCGACTGTCAGATACCGTTCTTATTTTGTCACCATACCTAAACCGACGCAAAAAAGGTACATTCTAACCTTGATATATCTTACGTAGCGCTTGAATGCCCCCTCTTGAGCTCAATTGTCGTTTATATTTAACCGCATACCCGTTCTAGGAGTTAACTTATTTTAAAGTCGTTCTATTTTTTATTGTGGGGTTCCTTTCAGTTCCTTTTACCGATTGAATTTTTTTTTTTTTTTGTTTTTTTTTTAGTATAATTCAAAAGAAAACCTTGTTTTTATTTTTATTTTTTTAAATAGTAAAGTGAAAATTATTCAACAGTGATTTTTTTCAGATGCTATTAGGACAGGTGTTTTTACAATTCTCAAACATTAACGCAATTTTTTTTATAAAACAAAATTAAAATGTTTTTTTAATTATGCATTTCGTCATACAATCGCCAAATTTTAACGATAAAATCTTTTTTTTATGTCATACTCGGGAATTCTTTCAAATTTTTCGATTGTTGCAATCTTTCGGGAAACACAAAAAAAGCCGATTATTTTATATTTTTTTTTCTTTTTTTGGACAACTCGGCGTGTGTAGTTCTTGTTGATAAAAAATTATATATATGTATTTAATAATTTCGCGTATTATACCATGAAAATGTGCCAGTAAGATTAATAAATATATAAAGAACAAATTTTACAATTGGTCTTTGTGACTATATTAATTGCTCGTTATATACGGCTCAAAGTTTATGTCGACTTTACGGGTTTTAACGGATATCTAGATGTGTCCCTCTATTTTTGAGTAGTGATAAAATTTTATAGAAATTGCTAACATAAATTGCTAAGAAAAATTTCAAGAATAAATCGGTTACAGTAGTTTCGGGGGTGGAAGGCAATGGCAAACCACCACGTACAACATCATATGCGCGCTAGGTCAGTACACAGCAGACCCACACCGAACGGACTGCACTTGTAGCGCGATAACAAGCGGCTACAATCAGTTCCGAATGTAGTCTTGCGTGTGTACACCTGCGTTGCATATTACAATTGCCTGGTACACAACCTATATCGGTACAGCTAAAAATGTACGAATAGGTTGCGCCAACGCGCTATGTAGCGTACGGCACCTGAGATTGATTGAGTTTCGGGGTACGCTCGGAGAGATTTTATTAAACGCAGTAAAGTATATAAATAAAATAGGAAAATAAAAAGAAAAGAGGAACTAATGAAATAAAAACAAGTTCAATCGCGCATGATGTTTCATGTGCTGCGAATTCCCCCGTATGTTAACGATAACTATAATTTACATTTATACATAACACTAAATTAAGAAAAGGGGAGGAGGAGCGTAATTTTTTACGATTCTTTGAAATTATCGTCATCTCGAAAATTTCGTTAAGAAAATTATATATCGTTACTGACAAATAGCGCGATCTTTCAATCGATACATCACACATGGCCGATTTTTTTCCCGAAAAAATTTCGAGTTTTTCGCGCCTCTAGGACTTAATTTTGACGCTGGAAACGTTCCGAACTAGAAAAATATACAGGGATGTATATATTTTTAAGCTTGTTTAAAATTTTTAACTACTCGCGTCGTCAAGGGACACATATCATCTTTCGCGCTTTTTTGAACTTTTCGGCAACTTTGAAAGTTTTGTTAGGGAAATGGAATACGATTTCGTTCTCGGCAAATATCGACCTTTCAAACGATATATCACGTGCCCGGGGAAAAAAATATTTTCTTCCAGAATTTCGAGTTTTCGGCGCTCCGAGGGTTTAATTTTAAAGTTGGAAACCCACATGTGTTCCAAACTAGAAAAATATACGCGCATGTTTTTAACCACGTTTAAAATTTTTACCACTAATACGCACGGAACTAAGGAGGGACACGTAATTTTTCACGTTTCTTTTTTTGAACTTTTCGTCAACTTCGAAAGTTTCATTAAGGAAATGTGACTTGTTCCAACGATATATCACATGCCTGGAAAAAAAATATTTTTTTCAACATTTTTGAGCTTTCGGCACTTCAAGATTCTGAATACAAAGTTATAAGCTTGGTTATATTTTTCCTATGAAGCGGTATGTTTGAAGTATATTTTGGTGGGTGTTTAAATTGATTTTATGAAAAGACTTTCGCATTTTATTTTATATTTTAAATTTCACCTTTAAAGGTTTATGCGGTGATGAGTTATGGAACCTTTTTAAGAGTGATTTTCCGGATGATTTTAAATTCCATATTATATATTCTTGACGATTTCTTGGGTTCTCGCAGCTCACGGTAATCGGTCAGCTTGAAATTATGATTTTAACGAGAAATTTAATTGTAGTAATTTATGTTCCAAATTTGAAATTAATAAGTATCTAACCGTTCCTGAGTTATTGCATATTTTAATATTTTTGTCGTTTCTGAACCATCTTATTAGGATTCCGTACATAATATTATATGTGTACGGAATCCTAAAAAAATGGCGGAACCGAAAAGAAACAAGCAAAAAAAAAAAATAATAATCGCTTTATTCGTGAGCGGTAATTTGTATTTGCCGCAATGTCAATACAAACACCGCTAAATGCCAAACTCTTCTGATAGACGGCAACTATCAAAACTGCCATCAAACACACTGATTGTCACCGGATAATTTGAAACTAATCTCAAATATTAATTCTCAATTCCTTTGAGTTTTTTTTTACGAAAGAACTAAAAATTAAACCTACAGACTGAAAGTTTTCCAAAAAAATTAGCTTTTAATTTACCATTTTTTGTACAAAATTGAAAAACTTGAAAAATTCCCGAGCATAGCGTTAAAAAAGACGGTTTTACCGTTAAAATTTGGTGCTTATATGAAGGAAGAGACAATTGAAAAAAATATCATTTCAAATCTGTTTTATAAAGAATTACGTTTATCATAGAAATCTCATGTCTTCTAGTTCTTAGCGATTGAAAAAAAAAAAAAAAATCGCACTATTCGTTAATGTTCGTTTTTGCCAGTGAAAAAAGAATAAAAACTGAAAATGAAGTTATTTTTGAGATCAAGATAAGGGTTGTAAATTTTTTATTTATCGATACGAAAATAATGATCCTTCAAGTGCTGACGGGAAGGAGCTGATTCGGCATGCTTATTCTCTACGACATATGCCGAAATTGTTTCTTTTATCGGCCTTAGCTCTGGTACATACAGCTTCTGCTTAATAATAGAGCTGTGTAGATTTGGCCGAATGTTTTATGTCGCACATTTCCACCGGTATAATAGCAGTTTGTTTTTTTCTTTTTCATTTACGGTTTATCACGATTCTAGGCGTAAAATTACCGCCGCTAATTGATTTACAGTGCAACTTTTCAAGTGTATAGATAATTATTTCAGGGACAATATAGAAAATAGGTCTGCGACGTTCAAATAATTCGAGTTCTTTCGATTAATGAACGTCACAGAGACAAACAGGAAAACCTCGAGACACATGTTTGGTGGAGGCGTAAACGATTAAAGAATTAATTAATCGTACGATAGAAATCAAATGAACTAAAATAAGTCGGCTAATCTGAAAACCGGTTTTGAAGAAATTTTTATCTTTTTTCAGACTCGCACAATATATACGATGCGCAACCAAATGCGCGTGTATTTACACATATATAAGAATTATTTAATAATACGAAATATGTACACGTTAATATTATTATATATTATAAATGTATTTTTTTACATCTATTTATTGTATTATATTAATTTCGAGAAAAAATCTTTTTCGTTCAGTACTTGAAAAGAAAAATTTGAATAGCTAAACGATAAAATTGTTTTGTTAATTACACTTAAAAAGAAAGATGTTAACAATAGTTTACTATAATAGACGCGGTTGGATTGCTGTGAAAGTTTTAAAATTTCTATATGTCGACTTCCTATCTAGTCAATTAGTAAAGTAATCTAAAAAACAGTCGAACTGAACCTGTAATTGGAAATATCGTGAAATTCGATAGCATTTTGCGTACGATATTTTTTCACTCGTGTACTTAGAATAAGAAAACATATATCCTTCACGACGCATTAGGTAAACCTTCTGAAAAAGAGCAAACAAAATAGACGAAAGTAATTCTTACTTCCTCCAAACAAGAATTTCGATAAGGAACATTTACGCGTGATAAGCCACAGTATCGGAAAACACCTAAAGATTTCATATATGGGGGTTTTTCTTCCTTTCGTAACTATCAACCCTTTTATCTATCTGTCCAACCTAATCTTCCTTCTGATCCATGTTTTTTTTTTTTTTTTTTTTGGAAAGAAGTTCTTTAACGCGGCTTGCGGTAGGAGTAAACTGGCAGAAATCGTCACGTAAGGAAAAAGCGTTATGCGTCTTCCAGGCGACTTTCGCTCTCATTCTTTTTCTGTTTCCTTCTACTATGTGCGTGTATGCGTGCCAGTATCGAGATTCAAGCAGCAAGCATTGGGTGCGGTCAGCTGTATAACCTCAATTCTAAACACGTGTGAACTTTATTTAAACTTCTTTTTTGTTTTTGTTGTTTTTGTTTTAATTCATACGGGATTTATATCGTGTCATTTTTTGTCGTATACTTTACGGAGAATGACTTTGTACTTGTACATCTACCAAAAAGTGAAAGGAATTTCGTTTCTACCGTGTGTCTAGACAACACTTCTCTTTTTGATTTGCTCCATGCGCTTAGTGTGTCTGTATTGTGTCCTCTGCAACCAAATCTAGCCCCCGTCTTTTACGTCGGCGAAATAATAATTTTTTGCGAAGCTTCCGATTATTATTGTAATTATTATTTTTGGATTTGCGATTGCATAAATTTTTCAGCAAAAGTTAATCTAAATTTGATCGTGTAGACTGGAAGAGGTACCAGCAAGCGCAAATGGGAGAAAATTGCCTTTTTGTTGTTTACCGGTAGCTTTTTCGTTTTGTCGCGATCGAAAATAATAATGATAAGAACAAAGGAATAAATAAAATTAATCGCTCCGTGCTGACTACTCGGAAAGGAATAGCAGCGATAAAGGGCGAAGAAACAGATGAAGGAAGTGTCCCGGTCGAGACTTATGAATTCCGCTCTAGCGTGACTGTCGGTCATATTTGACGTCAACACGAAATTAATGTCGCGTGCCTCCCCGCTACGTGGCGGCGACCTTTCATTTGAACGTAAAATTCGGCGGCAATTGTGGTAATTTTATGCAGCGGAAAAAAAATTCAGCAATCGCCGCATACGCTGATTTCGTCAACTCCACTGCCGTGCTTGTGCTTCGGCGAACGCGAACGAACTAGTCAGCGACCGAAATGCGAAATGTACAATCGGCGACTTCGACTCGCTCCCTCGCCGGTTAAAAATAACTTTTACCGCCGTGTCGCTGGAAACAATAAAAAGCGGGAAACAAAAGAACTGAAAATTGTAAATTTGCTTGACTCGCGACCAATTAATTTACGTCGATGTGAACGAACGAACGCGATTAAAAAAGGGCGAAAGCGTTTTAGTAGAAGAACGTCGTGAACGCAACGTTCTTTTACCGAATCCCGCACTCGGAAGAGAAATAATAACGCTGTCACAGATTGTAGAGAAGAGAAAGACAGGTGCAACGGTGTAAAGCCGTAGTTTAACAGATGAGATTGGCAATTGCGCGACACAACAGAACCGAAAGAAAATTGAAGCACCCCCCCCCCAATTAGAAGAAAGATTAAGTTGGACCTATATGAAATGAGTGTTGATCGCGAAAGTTTAAAAGACTATAGGCCTTTTTTTTGTTTTTAATGGAATCATTTTTTTCTCTAATTATTCCAGTTTAATCTTCCCTTCATTTATTCAAAAAGTTTTAGTTGTACTCTGATCGGTTGATAAAATTGAAAAAAACGCGAATATAGTGAATTCAAAAAAAAAAAAAAAAACGCCGTTCTTAAGTATTTTCGGCTATTCAGTTTGATTACATTTTACTGCAACAATTTTCTTTCAGCCTTATTCGGCGAGGAAATATTTACGATAAAGACTGAATAGCATCGCATCGGCGGGATGCTAAGAGATAGAACAGACTGGAACATTTCAAAATGTATCTGAAAAAAACGTACGCTAAAAACGGAAGAAGCAAACCGCAACGATCTGAACGGTGTGAGCTGTTGGAATGTGAACATGATCATTTTATATCATTTGAACCTGAAAATAAGGATAAAACGGTGAGATAGCGTTAACCGGAAGCTTGGCTCTTCAGTAATGAAGTAAATAAACATTTTAAAGTGAAAACATTTTCTCATAGATAATCTACTTGCATATTTCGTTCCTTTGAAACACCGAGGTCACAGCTAAAAGAAATTCGACGTGATTCGAGTATTTTTTTTCATTTATTTATTTGATTTATCTTATTGATTTATTTCATTTTTTATTAGATACTACAATCAATCACGAATCGGAATCAGTACGCGACAAATTAAATCACTCGGTGTGCTCGAGTCAAATAAGTTCCACGAACAAAGAACGAGAGGGTCCAAGCCGCCTGAATCTTATAATCTCGAATTATATTATTTACGCTTTAGTATAATCAGTACACAGCCGCCTCTAGCTGATATTATGTTATCTCTTTCTCCAGTCTTGCTTTATTCAACATTGTCTTCTTTGAAAATTCCTTTGCCATCGTAGTTTCTTATTTTAACCGAATCGCAAACATGAATCTTTCGTGTCGTCACGGGGCGCATTATTTGACGCTTATCTACTTCTTTTCGGCTACGCCCGTCATGAACGTTGTTTTCTTTGTTGGCCGTACTCTGTCGGCTGTACTCATTTGTTTCGGGTAATTGTCATCAGTATCGTTAGAATATTTCGGAATATCGTGAAATTGGTACGATAGAGAACTTTCCGCATCAAAGGTAAAATGTTCGTCGACGCCTAGTCGCACAGACCTCGGGAAAATTTTAAGTAAAATTAAAATGTTATTACCTATATTATGCGTAAGAATGTAAAAACTACTTTTGTGGAATAGTACTTCGTAAAACTATTCTTCGTTCGAGTAGATTTTCTATAATGAAATTCGGTAAAAATTAATTAAACTCGAACGGAGGATGAGTGTGCATATTTCAGTGCCATCGGCGAATGTGGTGTCTGCGGAATACTTTAAATTAACGACACGGCCGAACTGGATCATCAAATGCCATCGCGGACGAAATCGATTTTGTCGGATTTCCTCTGCCTCGATGATTTTTCAGTGGGAGAACACGCGTTGAAATCGGTAAATTAATAATTCTGCAACAAGCAGCGTGCAAATTAACAATTAACGAACAATTAAAAAGGAAAAAGAGAAAAATAAGGCCCTGGAAAATGTTGTACTTCTAAAACTTACCTGAGGAATCCTGCTTGAAAAATTATGTAAAAGTCGTACCATCTCTATTGAAAACTAACTTTTCAGCACCTGCTAAACTTTTCGCTAGTTTCTTTCTAATTTATTCGCCGACCAATTTGTACCGCGAGCAGCCGTGTCTACTCGGAGCGTTGCTCCACTTGAACCTGCTGCATTTTACTCGGTGTAATTTTAAATGGAAAAGTTCCGTCGGCCATTATTATAAGCGAACTCTGAGGTACAGAGGGAAATTCGCAATGCACTTCAAACATGTTTTCAGAATTAATTTGTAATAACGATAAGAGTTACGGCAAATTAAAATTGTAATTTCAGCGGTTGTAAGAGCATAAAGATGACTTGGAAATATTTCATTAAACAATGAACGACGGTTATTTAAATGTAGATAATATCCATTAACAATAATTGTCTACTTCTCATATAGAATGACGGCGAAAAAGAAAAACCAAAAAAATACCGCTGATTAAATACGAAATTCCCGCTTTTGAACTTGAAAATTTTCCCGGTTTTTCTTCTCTGCATTTTTCGGCGTTGGCGCAGAATTTCGAAACCGATAACAACTTTATTTTCCAGTTTCGTACAATATTCTAGCTTTCGTGCAAATAATTAGGTTATTATTAGGAATAATTGATTTATTACTTTGCGAGCGAAAGCTATCAATTTCGGTTCCACGTTGAAGAATTAGCATTAGACACGAAAACGATACACGTTTATTACTCTTTCGTTAACCCATAATTTTATTTTCCATTTTATTAGTAGTAATTTTCGTAATATCGTGTGTAAAAATTATTAAAGCGGTATTTTTCTTTTATTTTTAATCGCACGCATACAACACACACACACATATAACATATATATATATATATGTATATGTATGTGTATATACATATACATGAGTATGCATCGTGCTTTGGGAAATTACGAAAGATTTTAAAGTGAGATTTCGGTGTCATACTCTCACCTCTGTAAATGTTAAATTATTCTTTTTTTTTTCTACATTTTCTAAAACAACACTTTTTCATTCTCTTTCTGTTCAATAACTGAAATTAATGCACCTAAGTACCCGTAATTTACGTTCGTATTTATTCAACACATGTATGCGTTTTTCTTTTTTAAATTATTTTCTCGAAAGAAAAAATTACATCAATGATTATTGGCCTCCGTAAATTAAGAATGTAAAAAAACTCCTTTTACGCTGAAACAATAATAATAATAGAAAAATTACAATTGTTACGGTAATTCTACAATCTTTCGAAATCGACTAATTCATAAAAGTCTTATGTGTTTTTAGGTTGTTTTTTTTTATAATTTATACCAGCGACATTTTCTGTAATTCCAAATCTTCTTAAATATTCTCCGAATATCTCGTTAAGAAAAGCGTGTTTTTATAGTAATTTGGCTTTATGCTACAATACATAAAATTTTTCCTCAAAGTCTCATTTTGATTTTCGTACTAGTCATTTGCAAAATTAGTTTAAATGAATTTTATATAATTTTTAACCTTATATTGTTAATACACGGATTTGTGTTATAGACAATATTTATTCGTTTAAAAATTAGTCAACTAAAGTCAAAGACTGATAATAAAGAAATATATTTTACTTTACGCTATTCCAATACTTTGCGTATATCCAAATCGGGAATTGTAAAAAAAATTAGACCATTTATCCATTTATTTTGATATAACTTTAGCGCCTCTACCATTTCGGTCTCAATAATACTTCTTTACCGAATTTAGAGAGACGTGAATTGAGTTGCCTTTTTATTTCTTTAAAATTCCTTTTTGTCTGCATATTTTTAAGATGTGTTTGGTATTTTTCAATTCCAATACACCCGTCCAGGTAGCCCGCGGAAGCTCTTATTCGTTTGCCGAAACAGAGGTGTCATAAATTTTCCGGGAGTTGTTATACGCCTGAAATCGAATGCAGAATATTATACCAGAGAAGTAGTCGCCTTTTGCGAGGTTAATATGGTAGCGCGTTGCGAACAGTTCAAATCTACAATGCTGTCCGCTATACACCTTACATCAGAGTAACACACGTACTCCGTTTTTCGCCTAACCTATATAATGCTGATAGCTGCAGTTTTTTAGATATACTTATAATATGTTTATCCCTGGTAAGTGTTCTATCAATAGTTAAAGTAGGGCTTTTAAACTCTTCCACCGTTGTCAAAAGAGTACATCAGCAGTTGGACAAGCATATACAAACAGCTGTTACGATGTTATAGACGGTTTGTATGTTCTCTACTATATGAGTGCTGTGTCATCTGCGTGCGCATACACCATTGAACGTATTTATGAAGAAAATTAGTGTATATTAAGAACAGCGACGGTATCTTTGACTTAATGTTATTTCCTTTACTGAATTCTTCATCGATTTTGACGAAACTCACGTGTAACAGAGCTAGTATCTTCGCCCAACAGCATTTAATGTTATTTCCTTTACTTAATTCTTCATAAATTTTAACGAAACTCATCCTATTCGGTAGGGGTGGCTTTTTAATTTTCACCTATAATTCCTACTTCTTGCACATCTCTTGCATCAGTATTTAGTGGCTGACCGCATCAAAAGTTTTACACTAATGTCAATAAAGATTATATAATAAACTGGTTTCCGTTTGGCAATCGTTTGTTTAAAATTTTTCGTTAGTGATCGTAGCCTTTCTCTATGTTATATTACGTTTGTTTCGGATATTTCCTTAGGTGAAACGCTAATTTTTCCACAATTTTCCCTATATAACCGACTATAATTGGGCGGTAATTATGACAAATGTTGGCTTTTCCAATTTTATATACGAATCTAATAATACCGATTTAATATGTTTAATTGAATAATAGGATTAATTTTGTTAAAAGTGGGGTTAGAATTATTGTATTATTCTTCAAAACTCTTATTTACACATTATTAATTTGTCAATTAGGTAGCGCGGTAGCCTAGTGGTTAAGGAGCTTGGCTACCAAATCAGAGGTGTCCATAATCGAGACTTGTCTCGTTCCAGATCAGATTTATACCTAATCTGAAATTGAATATTGTTTATACTAGAGAATTATTTGGGGGAAAGTAAAGACGGCCAAGAGAAAGAAACTGACCCTAATATTCTCATCGCATCCATTAGAGAATCCCTTAAGTACCATTATGGAAAGCTTAATTTCACAATCCATGACCCCCTTATCAAGGATATATGGGGACTTACTTTACTGTTAATTTGTCAATTGTAAGTTTGAAACATTCGCTATGTAAAATGAAGAAACGATCTTATTTGAAATTAACTTAGATCTCTAGACACTTGACAAGTTACGTCGTCTAGAACTGTTTGACGAAACCAGAAGTCAGCCGTTGCTGAAGGATGAACAGAATTTTACTCGATTAATGTGAAAATTCCGTTGGATCTGATGAAACTTTTCGTACGATTTCAGAGATGATTCGTGCGTATTAGAAGCGGATTTCTGTTCGGAAGTGGAGTTAGGCAGTGGTGTTTCGTTCGCGTAGTAGAACCGGGTTTGCTCTCGTTGTCGCACATTGACACTCCGAAAAATAATTTCACTTACGCTGGGTTAATGTCCGCAGTTGACGCGCGCGCAAAAATAAAAAGGCGACAAAAAAAAAAGTGGAAAAGACAACACTTCGTGAAGAATCGGGAGGCTCGTAATCTGATGCTGCCAGTGTCACACACTCGGCAAATGCGGAGGGTCCGCGGAATTCCCGACTGAACTTTTAAAACACACTTGCCAAAGGAGCGAGACAGCGTGTATGTCTATCAAACGAAGGTCCGTTGAAATTCTCGAAAATGTTGGTTTTTTTTTGTATTTTTTTTTTTTTTAAGGGGAGGGGGACTGTAGAGAAGCAGGCTGTCGTGTCGAATTTGGCGAACGACGGGATGTTCCGAGGAATAAAGAAATCACTTCGATTTAACGGCGGTTCAGAAGATGCCTCATAAAAGCGTCTGACGGTACAGCGAGCGATTGTTAACATTTTATACCGCTTCGTGTCGTAAAATTTTTATCATTATTCGCGCGCGCCTAGGCCGCTTTTCCAACGGAGGACCGTTCGGAAAAATCGTCCGATGTACGCTTGACAAGCTACGTTACCGTCTGTCCCAAAACGGTGCTGCACCTCTCCGTTCCATAATTCAGTATCCGTCAGGAGCGCGTTTTTCCGCGCGGCTCAATTGTTTTCCGCTCCTGTTGTAATCCGAAACCGGCCTTTATTGCTCGCGGCGAATTCCGGCGGTATTGTTGCCTGTTTTTGAGAAATCGGAGCCGGCTTAAAAACCGTTCCGTTTTCCGGACGGCGAAATTTTTCCGCAACTCGATACGATTTCGAAAGAGGCCGCGAAAACTAATATCGTCATATCCATTTTCTTTCTGCGAGAGTTCGCCGGAATTCAGAACGCTTACAAAGAACATCGGGCCCCGAAAGTAATTAAGATCAAATTGCGCAACACTTTTCACGTTAATTAAAAATCATCGCTCTTCGCCTAATTCGTATTTTAACAAGAGACGTTCAACTATCCGGTTAGCCCCTCTTTTCTTTTCCCGGAAGATTTAGGGGGTAACCCTTTTTCTTTTTGTTTGTTTGTTTTTCGTTTTTTTTTTTTTTTTTGCAACGTCTTTATAACGATTGAAATCTTTTTTAAAAGTGAAATTTTCATTCAGCGAACCCGTGTCGAAATGAATTTCAGCTTTCGCAGTTGGTATATTATTGCAAAAAAGATCCCGCCGATGTCTGCAGCGAGAAAATCGTGTTATTTCGGCATATTCGCAATTTGGTTACACGCGAGGTGATTACGGAATATTTTATGACACAGGTTTTTCTAGCGAGCGCTTATTCACCAGAAAGAACGTTCTAAAGTAACTTTACTGGATAAGTGTAATGAAACACCTCCCACATTCTTAATTTTTGAAAAAGTTTCAATTCGAGTAATTTTCATTCCCGTCAAAGCGTACTCCCGTTCCGCGAATTTTGCAGAGTCTCGGACCCCGGAATCAACCCGGTGTCGTACATCGCCATTAACGTAGTAAAGTATAGAACCCAGTTTTGCCGCCCTCTGATCTAAATTACAGTTCGCATAAGAAAACGATTACATTTTTAACGTAGTCAGCAGCACAACATAGCAAATCGTTTTTCATGCAGGCAAAAATAAAATCGATCAACTATATCAGTAATGGTGCTATATATATATATATATTTCGCGAACGTCGCTGTAACCGTCAACCGCTTTGAAAACTCAGAGAGAACGAGAGAGAGAAATATTTCTTCTTGCAGACAGGTCTCAATGTCCAAGTTCGATGTGTGTATTCATGCTAAATTAAAGTTCCATCAGCGAAATCCTCATGAACGCCTACGTCGAATTAAATTTTGGAAAGTGGCTCCTCCGTAATTGTTTCGATACCGAAATAAAGATCCTCTCCATTCACATAGTTTACGATACTCGCAAATCTGAAAAAACAGTTTTTTTTCGCTCGAGCGGAAACACAAAACGCCGACGTACGAACATTAAGCTCGTGGTAGCACATCATTCTACCGGCGACATAATCACCGTTCGGTAAAAGGTGAGTTCGATGGTCCGTGTCAGCACGACGCGTTGATGAAACTGCCGTGCGCTGCATTAGTCGGAAACATACTCGATAAAGGATTTTCCGACAAATAGGATTTTCAGGCAAATAGGGTTTTCCGACAAATAGAATTTCCCGCGTGACAATTAGCTCAGTTGACCGTCGCTAATGAAGAAAGTGCCGAATATGGCTACTTCCCTTAGAAATTATGTCATATTTTCAAAAAATGTCGCAGCGCTAAGCACAGTTTTCCAGCATGCGGCAGCCCCCAAAATACGGTCAACAAATTTTAACGCTTTCCACATGCTAACACTAGTACATGTCGAATTCGCGCCACTATTCTCTTATTGTTAGTAACACTGTTCTTGCTGCACAGTGAAATATCCGCCCGGCATGATTATTATACGATTGTAAGCTATACCGACGATCACGTATATTCGATGTAATCAGTTCCCCTTTTAAATAAAACAAAGTAGACCGTCCATTCTATTGAAAGTTCCCAGCTAATTTCAAGTCGCTTATGATCCTCCTCGGCGAGGGAAAACTCAGGCAGGTCGAAAGATGTCAATGTATAAAAAGGTTTCGTAAAAAGTTTGGCGCACTTCTATTTGTCACTTTAATTTCTCTTTCAGACTCTTCGCTAAACATCGAGAAGTTTCCTCTATTCCACAACGCCTCTTTTAAATGCTGCGACCTTCGCTGTGCAGTATTTCCGTCACCGTCGAGGACTCCTTTAATTGACAAAATTACCGGCCGCTAATTTCGCGAGAAAAATGCGTAAACTCCCTCATTTCGTGATCGGCAAAACATTAAATCTTCGCAATAAGGGAACTTTGCTCATTTCTGTGTTATCGCAATATCATCTCATACAGAAATATAAAGTTGCACGCGCCGAATATATTTTACACATATATGTATATACATAAGCGATTTAAGTCGGTATACTTCTATATGAGATGTGATATTCCGATAATACCAAAATGAGCAAAGTTCGCTTATTGCGAAGATTTAAAGATTTAATGTTTTGCCGATCGCAAAATATAAGTTAACCAAATCGCTCTATAAAATGAAAAGTTCGCTTTTTCGATCGGAAATTTTTAGTAAATTAGCGTTGGTTATTGTCGCAATGGAGAATTTTCAAAAGGAAATAGAAAACGTATTTTTTTTTCTTTTTAATTCAATTTATGGGTCTCTTGGAAGAAAACTGTTATGGGACAAGCGAGGTGAGTAATAGAAAGAATCTAGAGCAAAATTCCATCTGCTTTCTTGTTCCATCTCCACAATTCCTCTCTTAAACGACTCCGAACCCTATTAAAGCTTTATCTCCTCAAAAATGGGGATGACTCTTCTGATCTTTTGTAAAGTCGTAATTTGCGCTAAATTTGAAATTCCTACAAAACGCTCCTATCCGAACACTTGACAAAATCCATTGCGCCTGCCTCCGCCTCTGCATTGGTGCATTAAAATCTATTCCCGCAATAGCATTAAAAACGAGAATATGCGTCCCCTTCATATAATCGCCGATCTCTGCTTGGTCATCGTTTCCTAATTATAAAATTCCGATCCTCTCTCATATAGCTGCACGGATTTCTGAATTTCCTCCATTTGTTTTATCCCACAACCAGCTCTCGTACGTGTCCCACGGTTTCATTAGCATACGGCGACCAATCAATTTCTCTCTACTTCTTCTCAGCGGATAATTAAATCTGAATTTCTCCGTAGGTTAATGGTACTTATTAGTGATTTCAAAATCGAAAAGAGTGTTGTAGGTCCAGCCTCCTTCACTTGTGCTCTACCTTCACAACTGAATCAGTCTCCATTTTACGTGCGATATCCTTATCACCACGTTCTTTTCTTATAGACCTTTTATGTGCGGTTACTATGACGGCAATGACACGGCCGCTCCCAGTGAGGTCGCTTTTCTGACCATTTTCCAGCTTCAGACTTAATCCTTCTTGCCTTGATTAGCCATTCCAGACACTGATTAACCTTAATTCCTCAGCCCCTTGGATTCTTTCAATTTCGTCAGTCGTCGTTCTAATATTGTCCCCTTTAATCAGATTAAGAATTAAAAACCATTCTCTTTTCCTCGCTTATCGCTTTCGATGGTTTTCCCTATCGCCTTCTTTTTACTGTTCACGCGGGTTCTCCTTTCGAATTTAGCAAGCCATGTTTTATTCCAGTGCGTTCGGCTCGTGTTATCGAACGTTCTCGTTTGTATTCGAAAACGTTGCTCTCTTGATATTCCGATCCCTTATACGGTGCTTCCTTTATCCCATCACCTTCTCCGGCAACAATTCCCTTAAACAAAACAAAAAAAAGGCAAAAAAAAAAAGATTGGTGAGTACAAAAGGGAAAAGCGGTATTTTATGATATGGACAAACGATATAAAAAACTCTAGTGTACAAAAGAGAAAGACGGGTTGACAATATACTAAAGCAGAAAGACGGAATAGTAAAAATTTTTTTATCCATAACCGACGACGCAACAATATGGGAGAATTTGGTGTCGATTCAACAGCAAATTCTCTTACATTGTTATGTCGGTTATGGATAAACAAATTTTTTACCATTCCGTTCCAGTAGAAAGCGTCACTTTAATAAAGCTCGACTTTAAATTGAATTCCCCCCGTTTTTACCGATTCATTATTATTATGGTTTTTTTCTTCTTTTTTTTTTGATAACGTAAAAGCTCGCGTTTCTGCGCGAAATTACGCAGACAGCAATTCCCGCCGTTGAAGCCATTTTTCATTAAAAAGCTCCGTTTTCCAACATTTTTCTTAAAATTATCCGCACCGTATAAAACTGGAAATAATCTTTCGCCGGAGGAAAACACCTACTACTGCCCGAGGTCGCCCTATTCGGAAAAATTTCCACGGTAATAATAATAATGATAATAATAATAGTAATAATAATGGTAATAATAGTAATAATAATGATAGTAAGAATAAAAATTACGATAATGTGGTCAAAGAATTTGCTGGTGTGCTGGTGACCCAAATCTTGTAAACAGGTTAGCGGAAACATAAAAATAGGCTAGAAAAACTTGCCGAGTTGGTCTTTTTGCATAGGCGTGCAGCTAGGCGCGATTATTTCACAAAAGAGAGCCGAGTAGTCGCAGGCTATTATTAAGCGAACCTTTGGCATTTTCATAGAATAAGGCAAAAGTGCTTGTCGTCATCGTCGCAAGTTCACCGCTGTTGTTTCTTATTGTTATATTAACGGCAACATCTAATAAGGCTACACGTGAAAGCTGCGACCGGCAAAAATTAAGCCCGACTTGGCCTACCGCGACGGAATTTACCGCTGCCGGTCATAAAGGCGGTTCGCTCGTCGACATTTACTTCCTCTAGAGCGACCGTTATCTCACCGAGAGCTGCTTCATCATCATTACTGCCGGCCTGCTCGCTAAGAATATTACCACGAAAAGTTCGGACCAGTGTCTACCTTCTAACAATACACAGCCAGTCCCCCCCACCCCCCAAGGAAACCTGTAAAGTACCTTTTATCGGCAATCGATTATTCAATAGCTCTTCTCATTTTTCGGCCATTTTTTTTTTTTTGATAGGACGTCTTTTTAAAAATGTCGCACACAAAAAAGCAAACAAAGCGGCGGAATCGTCCAAAGTCAAGTTTCGAATTGTCCGGAGCAAAGTATCGAATTGTCCGAAGCCAAGTATCGAATTGTCCGGAGCAAAGTATCGAATTGTCCGGAGCGAAGTATCGAATTGTCCGGAGCGAAGTATCGAATTGTCCGGAGCGAAGTATCGAATTGTCCGAAGCCAAGTTGCGAATTGTCCGAAGCCAAGTTGCGAATTGTCAGAAGCCAAGTTGCGAATTGTCCGAAGCCAAGTTGCGAATTGTCCGAAGCCAAGTTGCGAATTGTCCGCGCGCGCATTGGGGCGGTATATGCGCGAAACATTTTGAGCCCTCTCTGTCACCGAGGCTAGTTTCAAAGTTGCAATTTTTTTTCGGCTAAGGTTACCAAAAAGAAATATACTAATCGAAATTTCATGGACAACCTAGGTGTGGGGAATAGTTTTCAAGATGTCTGACAATTTTGTTCGTCGCTAACTAAATGACACTGATTAGATCATTGATAAATTTCCGATGGTGTATATCGAGCCAGGGCTATAAAATTTGCAACACGTCAAAAATGTTTAAGGTGATAATTGCGATTCAACATGCTAGATTCAGACACAAAGTAACTAGTACTATATTTACTGATACGAAATACATATATATATATATACATAACGCGTAATTAAGCTACAAAAAATAAAAGGGAAAAAAATACGTCGGTAAATATTTTAGATGCGATAATTGTAAATACCGTCGTTCGGTTTTGTATTGGAAGAAAAAAAAGTTATTAAATCCTATGAAAAAAGTAAAAATAACAAGCCAACTTCTTATTCGTCCGGGTAAAAATTTAATTAATATTTAAAAACTATGCCGATTGCCTATTATTATTAGCAAGGTATTATTAAGCGTAGACTAATATTGCGCGCAAGCCGCCGAACCGAACTGGGCAAGTTTCATTGAGACCCTCGAAATCTGGTATGGACATTTCATTTTTACGCCCTTATCAGTACACAAAATAGTAATTGCAAATGGGCAAAATATTATATTGGCGGATAAACGAAAAAAAAAAAGGAAGAAAAGGAAGAAACTAACAACTGTCAGATACAGTGAAATATATATATATATATATATATATATATGTGAAATAGGCGATTGGAGTTAAAGTACTCTGGAAGTGAATGCTGTAAAGATTAATATACAGTGCAAAAATTAATATACACTAGACTGGAAATATTTGACGGAAGTTAAATGATTCAAAGATTAATAATTATTTAAATCGACATTTTTATTTATCAATTTTTAAACAAGATGTAGCGGAGAGTTTATCACAGGAAAAACGAATATACATAGCCTTTCTCGTTGTTCGCACTTTTTTGTCGAAGCAATGATAGAATAGTATAAAGTATTTGAAGCACTCGAAAAGAAGAATGTGGGTGAGTAGTGATCAGGACAGCGGCCACGGTACCTAACATGATAGGGATAAGGATGTAGGAATAGAAAAATATTGTGACAAAGATATTCAACATCCGAAAAGTGATTATAATTAATATAACCGACGTATTTTGTCTAAAAATGTATAAAATGGCAAAATTATTAAAATTGTACCGAACAAACTGATATATTACTTTAAAAGTAGCAGAGAGTAGAAAACAATAATTAATAATAACAATAATAATCAACAGTCAGTTTCAGTTTATTTCTACATACCAATTATTATATAAATACACAAAAATAATACGACAAATACGCATATGGAAATTATCATTATTAGTAAGAAATTTAATTAGTTATAAACAATATATGAATTTCAGTAGGATACGATAGCCAAAGCAGTTTCAAATTGGAGTGAAGGAATTATATGCATAAATATATACCGACAGGAATATATGTACATACGACTGTATATATATATATATATATATATGTATATATGCTTAAAAATTTTCATTACATATAGGGTCACTTCAATCTCCTTGGCTATTGTTTACAAAAATAAATATAAATTACACGAAATATAAACATAACAATTAGGTATATCAAATATAGATTACATATATAGTTTATATGTAGTTTATGACTGGATATGTTCATAAATGTACTATAAATTAACTTATTAATTTAAGTGCGAATTACACACCACCGTAAGTAATTACCACCGAAGATTTTAGGCAGCTCATTTGTTCGTCAACTAGTGCTTCAGCTGCAACGTTACAACACCAATCCCTATTAATTATAATAACACACTAATTCCTTATAAATATACAAAATTAAATTGAAGCCTACAAATTAATAGCAATAAGAAAATGATTTATTTTAATCCGACAAAATACAAACTCATATAATATGACGTAAACGGAAGGTTATTTAATATATGTATATCTTTAGTTCTATGTTATATAGAAGTGACACTATACGATCGTATAAAGTAATATTGTACACAACGTTAATCAATGATAATCAATGGTAATCAATGGTAATCAATGATAATAACCTGAAAAAATACAGTTTACATTAAATGACATTAAACGACTACTGTTGGAAGATTTTAAGTAAAGATTTTCGAGGGTTTCGATAAGACAGGATAAGACAGGATAAGACAGGAGAGAGAAAAGATGACGCAATGAACGAATTTTTCATGAGCAACCAGCAAGTTTCAACCGCGGACAGCTACAGCAACAAAAAGGTCTACAAAGATAGGCGATGAAAAGATGTTATAGAAATGGATTTAGTGCGAAAAAAGGCGCGTTTAACGATTAATGGCATTGCAAAACTCCTGCGATTGAATGGCCAATTTCGACTACAGCGTTATACAATGCGCCCTTGTATTATATTTGAATCCACCCGCCGAAAAGCTCCGTTTTCTCAAGGTTAAATTCAGAAGAAAAAAAAAATATATTTTAAAAGCATAAAGATGTAGACATTAAGAACAGTCACCGAGTATGCTAAGGACGTCAAAATAAATTGCATCCGAACAGACTTGTGCGAAAGTGTTCGCGCTTCTAACATCATACTTAATCGTCGTCTAAATAATTAATGCGAATATGCACGTGACACTAGCGAGTACTCGAGTTTTTTCCTCTCACATTTAAATATTTGTAAAAACAAATAATGAAAAATATCTCGTCACGGTAAATATTATTCATCCCGCGCACCGACCAACGACACCCCACATACTTTTTAATAGGCATTCGCTAAAGATTTACAACTCTCACGTTCGTTTTCATTTGCGTCTTTTGTACGAAACGTATTTAATAACATTTAAAGAAGATTCCAAACTGATTTAATTGAAGTAGATCTCGTGGCTTTTTGTACTCTCGGCAGCGGTAATAATATACAGAAACAACAGTTCTGAAGCCTTACAAGCCGCGTCTGAAAAGCGAACAAATTCGCATGTATAGGTAAAAGAAACGGAATTGCCGATTATAAACGTGGAAAAGCTGAAAAAGTTTCAAACAAAATGAGACTACCGCGGCAATAGCAAATCGTTGTGATTCCTACTGTTACTTCCTTTTATGGCTACCTTTCAGTCGATGAGTGCAACAACTTCTAAAAAATTCGTGTAAGCTAAATATAACAATTATACATATTCTCACTCTTCCTTGTTTAATTTCACGAAATAAAACACTGACTTTGGGCCCAAATATGGAAAAAACACAGCAAACCGAAAATGAATACACAAATTCTCACGCATACGACATTACAGACTAGCAGTTAACGAAAATGAACTAATTCGAACACAGCGGCAAACGAATCTTATATCGACAGAAAGTGTAGATTGTGTTTGTTACGTTTTTCCTGGATTCCGTTTTTTCAGTTGCGCTATTTTCTTGGAATGTCTGTAACCTCCTTGATAAAAAGCATAACAACAGCTGCACAAATAAATCTTTTTCTACTTTTGATTCTACTAAATTTATTTTATATATATATATATATATATATATATATATAAACTCGGTCATTTTGGCCTCGTAATGGGCTGTGCACCTTGACCCCTCTTGCTTACGTTTCTGTCTCTTTCTCTTCTATACTTTATATAAAATGATCAAAATTTACAATGTACTTCTAAATCGGTCTATATGAACATAATAACATAATCACAAAAATCCTATTACATAAAATTAGGACAATTTTTCGTTACATAAAATTGTGACATTTTTCGTTACAAAATCTAATAGGAGCCGGCCTAAGAATTACGTTGGGAGGTTGCCTAAGAATTACGTCATATTAATTATAACGTAATTCTTAGGCCGGCCCCCATTAAATTTTATAACGAAAAAATGTTTTCATATAAGGATATGATTTTTGTGATTATGTTATTATATTCTGATCATTTTATACAAAGTATAGAAGAGAAAGAGACAGAAAAATAAGCAAAAAGGGTCAAGGGGCATATCCCCTTGCGAAGCCAAATGGCCGAGTATGTGTGTGTGTGTATTCCCTTTTGAATTTCTTCAGATATTCCAATTCTTCTTTTAGATTACCGGAACCAGAAATTTTCTCGTCCTATCTACGAGGGTCTTAAAAACTGCATTAAATGTTCATTAAATTGTTCCTAGATATTGTAACATGATTTTGATGCCGACTCTAATTAAGGTTTCGATAATGTGTCATTTTAAGTTATATCACTGATATATATTTTTTATCGGGAGTAATTATTTTTTTACTTTTTAATGCATTTTTTTAAAGCTTTTATGATAAACCTTGAAGTCGGTATTTATTTTTTTTAAAAAAGCATTTTAATTTACAATTTTTGGCGTTATTCTTGAATTTTTTTGCTTGTTAAAAACGAATTTTTTTTCACATTATTTTCCGTACTTTATACTTGAAAAAAGTCGATTTCTTTATTTTGAACTCCATTTCCACGGTAAAAATATCAAAAGCTACATTTCCATGGTAATTTGACAAATTTATAGTATTTTAAGTGAATAAATCTAACCCGACGGTGAAACCAATCATAAATGAAAAGCATCCAAAATTCGATTAAGCTCGGACCTTTCGCGTTGAGAAATTCGTCCGAGTTCGAGACGTATTTTCGTAGCGGGAATTTCGCTTTTGCGAGTTCTTCGTGTATCTTTCGGGACTTTTCGAGCGCGTTTTCTACTGTATCCGCTCCGGATAGAACTCATTCGCGATTGCGTTTGCTATTTCTGGACGAGTTTCCGAGATTTGTCGGGCGATAACTTGAAGCATTCTGTTGCAATAAATGCTGCGGGACCGGTTCCGTATGTGAGCGTTGTCAGTTCGAAAGAGGTCTGGTTGATGTATCGGGCCAGCCAACAGTGCTTTGTTGAGCGATATTCCGTTTTTTGATTCGGCGGAAGCGTTGAAGACGACGCGTAATTTTGTTGTCGAGCTATCTTCTCGGAGTACGGGTAGATGTGGAATATAATACCGCATCGAGCGAGATTTCGGGTCGGCCACTTGCATTTGTCCGAGCGTTTTGTATTCTTCCATGAATTCTATATATCGGGAACGAAGGTCAGGATTCGACCTCTCGTATCGCAAGAGAGCAGCGTACGTTTGCTGGTATGTGTTTGACAATTTATCGGTGGATGTCTTGAACGGCAGTCGAACCTGAAATCGACCGTCGGATAGTCGGGTATGCGTTTTTTGAAAATTCGTGTTCATGGAGAGAAATTTTGGGCGGGGTGACTTCTTCTATTTGCCAAAATTTGTGAAGCATGTCTTGGACGACGACACTTAAGCAGCAATATCGGGTATCGATAGGCTTTATTCCAGGCAATGGGCCGGTTGTAAGCCAACCGAAAATTGAGCTTGCGAGGCACAAATCGCCGTAAAATTTCTTCTGACCGGTGATGATTTTGCCATAGAATTCTGCGTCGAGCAAAATATCGACACTTCCGGTTTGCGAACCGTTGTCCGCGAGTTCGAGACGGGGATCGAGTGAATTGACGTACTTGATCGTGCTTGGATTTATTTCGTACGGTAATGATCCGATTACATCCGCGCACGCGTGGCCTGTTCTAACACTAGACGACGTAACACCTTGGATGTTGGATGCGGACGGGCGCTTTGCGAGACGATTGCAAGACGATTGCGAGTCGCGAACGACTCTGTTACGAGGTTGACTTGCGAGCAGGAATCGGTGCTCGAGCGAGGACGCACTTTTTTCCGATACGCACTTTCACTACAGCACTTGGCAGCAGCACTGTACCAGTTTCGCACTTAGTCGCAGCCATTATGACTTTTTCTTCGGGCGATGTGCTCTTTTGAGCAGCTTCTTGATGAGCGGGAGTTTCGCGATGCAGCAAATTGTTATGATCAATGCCACACTTACGACATTTCGAGGATCGGCATGCATTGCGCAGATGTCCGACACGAAGACAATTCGAGCAGAGGTTTTTGCTTTTCACGAAGTTCATTCGATCGGCAACGGGTTTTGCGACAAACGACGGGCATTGAGACAGGTAATGTCCTTGATTACACAGTGTACACTTCGGGTTATGATATCCGCTGGAATTCCGCGGCGGGAACGTGACAGTGAGAGCTGACTTTTCTCTCGATCTGTTTGCGTTCGAGATCGATGCTGACGAGTTTTTCGGGGTTGAAACTGCTTTCGGCGACGTCTCGTATGCGAAGCATCGATTGCTTAAAAACGCTGACAGCGGCTCAAAGGACGGATAGGTCGAATAGTCCTTATTCGTAGTTTCCCACTCCGTTCTTAACCGATCGGGTAATTTCCTGACGACGAGGAACGTGAAGATTGGTGACATTTTTTGCGTTTCAATGCCACAAACCTTTAATCCGCGAATAATGGCGTTGACTCGCGAATTGTCGAGTACGTGATAGTAGGTAGGTCTACTATTTCTGCGAAATGGGTCGAGATGATTATTCGTTTGTTGAAGAATCTTTCTTCTACGTGTTTGTATGCTTCGGGATACACTTCTTCACTCACCGGATAACCTTTGAGCACTTCAGAGGCTCGACCGATCATGGCTTGGCGAAGAAAATAAAGCTTCTGTATGTCGCCGAGTTTCGGGTTATTGTGAATGGTCGCGTTGAACATGGCGAACCATTCCGTGAAGCCTGTTAGTTGACCGTCGAATTTCGGCACAGGAATGTCCGGTAACTTTGCACCGGTTTGATAGTTCGAATCCACAGTGGTGATCGATGTGTTTAACGATTGCCGGAGTACACCCGATTGATTTAGTCGCTCCTTCATGGCATACATGCTTCCGCGAGCTTGCGAGTACGATCTTCTTATTTCGAGCATATCTTTTGAGATATCTTGCTCAAGTTTTAATACTTGATCGGGTGTTAGATCGTCTTTCCGGTCTAACAGATCGAGAAGCTTTTGGTCGATCTCGTCCAGTTTCGCCATATCTTCCATGTTTCGAGATGGGATTGAATTTGCTGGACGAGTTCGGACGACGGGTTTTCTTCTAAGGCCTCTTTGACATCGGCCTGAATTTGGGTCAAAGACCGGATCGCGAGTCGCTTGCTCCGATGTAACTTTGACTCCACTGATTCGAGAGATGGCTGCACTTGCGTGGGCATCTTGCGAGATTTCGGGTACAATGTTTACGGTAGACGTAAACAACAACAATCCAAATCGGATTACGGGAACGAGATAACACGAAGATAACGTGATAACTCCGAGCTTCGAGAGTATCGAGAATAGAGTGCGTGAAAGGTTGCGAGAACGTAGCTATCGGCTGTAATGGCCGAACGGAAGCTAGTCGAGCGAGATAACGGGAATGTACTTACGAGTTGAGACGGTGAAATCCATAAGGTATACGAGAGAACACTTTCACGCACTGACGAGAAATTTAACGAGAAATCGCGAAAAAACTAGGTTACCGGAATCTATATCATATCCGGCCCGGAGGACCAAAAACTGTTAGAACTGAGTTATTTAAGTGTACTGTATTTTAATGATCGATGCAAAACGAGAAGTATAAAAATGTAATTTATTGAAATATTAACACGACGCCGTGCACAAACAGAAAACTAAAAGCGTAAATGCATTCGAGAGCTGAATATAACAAATATATTGCGATAAGATAAGCGATAACCGGTTTTTTATGCTAGTTTCGGCCTAAAGACGGTAACCGGGTTTTTACGCTATTTACAACACCGGGTTTTTACGCTATTTACAACATCGGGTTTTTACGCTATTTACAACATCGGGTTTTTACGCTATTTACAACATCGGGTTTTTACGCTATTTACAACATCGGGTTTTTACGCTATTTACAATGTGAGTATTTACACTACTCTCTAATATGAGCCTAACAACTGGTGTACGGTCGCATTCGGGACGAACGAATATTCCGTATTTGTCGCTGGACTATTTGTTCTTTCATTTGAACCGAAAATCGTTGTCGATCCATGATTCGGAAATGCGGACCGGTAAAATCAGTATCGAAACCTTGTATATGAGCGCGAAGCGACCCTACGTTATAATGAAAGATTAGCAGAAACAATCAAAGAAATTGCGAACGATCACGCTCCCCAGACGATTAAACTTGTTTCCCAAATCCGTTTTTTTCCTTTGCCGCGAGGGTGATGAAATCGACGATAGTGACAGAAATACGCTTATTCGAGATGTTTACGAATAAAATAACTGATGAAATTTAAAAATTTATTAATTATAATTTTTACAAAAATTAGCGAATAAACATATTCACTCTGGTAACAACAAAACGGTACATTATAAAACATCAGGCGGTAGTAAAATTTAAGTGATTATTTTTCGCGAACGTAAAGAATACATTTTTGTTGAGTAAAAATAACGAAGCCCGTTATTATTTGTGCTCTGGAAAAATGCCGGTTGCTTTAGGGTTTTTGCAGCAATTTGCAGTTGTACCGCAAACTTAATGCTTCACAATTCGAGAATTTCATTTAGAGCTCTTCTCACCGGAAACGTTTGTTACACACAAAAAGTTTCAAAATTACTATAAAAATTTTTGTCACATTTTTCCATCACTATTTTTTCCTCACAATTTTTCTAAACAGGAAAACCGAAATTGCTTTAAATAGACTTGATTCGTTACATTTTCTTCGTGACAGATAAAATTTTAGATTACACCCAGTTCGGGGGGGGGGACACGTCTCTGTGTAAAAACGAATATTGTGCAGTGTATGCAAAAATGTAGTTTTCCATATTGCGCTGCTAAATGTTTGACTACTGTGAATCCTATTAATCCGTTCGTCAGTGTGAAAGTTCAGATCCGAATAAAGCTCAGTCACCAGGTTTAATTCTTGTCTCTCTAATAGGGTTTCTACGGTATAGAAAAATCGATTGTTCCGGGAAACGGAATTCGTGTTAGCGATAAAACTCGCATTTAGCGTTCAATGAAACTGAAATTTCGCGATGAAATAAATTTGTTCGCGATATTTGTGCACGGCGCGATTTCGAATTTTTATATCGAAAATAATAATAAGGTAATGCACAATTGTAACATTCGTAATGAACTTTTTACTTTTTTTCGAAACTCGTGAATGCACTAACTGATGTGTAAATTTGGAATAAATCCGAACAAAGCTTGGTCACACCGGGTATTGTATATATAATTAATGTGTGTGTGTGTGTGTGTGTGTATATATTGTATGAAATAAAAGGTGAAATAAGGAAATAATGAAAAAAAAGAAACAATTTTTATGGGTTATTTACACGAAAAAATTATCAAGTATTACTACATGATGATTGGTAAAAATACAAGTAATGGAACTCTTATTGCTCACTCTTTAGTAATAATAGCCAACCGCCGTTTAATTTCTAATTTCCAAGCACTTATTTTTATAACCATCGTAATATACTCTCTCGAGCAACGTAATTATCACGGACTCACACCGATATTATCAATTTTCAGGTTGGGTTAACCCCTCTTAATGGAATGCGCGGTATCGTTTATTTTTATTTCTAGTCGTTCTATTTTTCAGTATGGAAGGAGGGGCATAGTAATGGACACACATCTTTAGAAAGACATTTTTCTTATAATAAAGCAAATTTTTCCTGTTTATTTCTATCATTTTCTTTACACTTCCCCCATACAGGAATTCCGTATGTGATCTGGAATGTCGCACTACAAAATAATCGAAGATCACATTATTTCAGCTAACCTATATATGTAATGCACATAAATAACAACGGTTGTCTAATATTCCCTCCTCGCTTTGTTCATGTTTTCCGCTAGCTATTTCGAGAAACGGAGAAATCGTAATAATAACATATGATGTACTCCTTGAGGATTGAAAAGTTGACGTATTAATAGAAAATAATGCCGGAAACACTAAATGAACTCAAAAAATAGAACGACCAAAAATTAATAAGTCACAAATGTAGGATGCTTAAAGTTTGTTTGTACAATTTTCAAAAAAATACTTAATATTCCCGAAAATAAGAAATATTTCGCAATACTACCGTTAAGCTAAGCAACATTTTACACATATGCGGACAACACGTCATTTCGTATTGATAAGGAATATTGCCGTAAATCCGAATAAACGACGAGTTTAAGTGTAGTTTGCCGTGTTCTGTAAAATTACGCAGGAAAAAACAACAGAATATTTTCACATTTGTGTCCCCATTTTCTGCGGGGAATGATGTAATTTTAAACTTTAGTATCAGTTCAAATTTTGGTCTAGTTCGGGATGCCCAAGTCACTTGCAGGTTTATACTTAATCTGAAACTGAATTCCAGCTAGTACCAAAGAAATCTCTGGAAAAATAAATTCGATCGACAGAAATTCTCTTCAGATTCATATTAGGCTTAATGCCATTACGAAAAGCTTTCACAATCCATGACCTAACTTCATCACGGATTGCTTAATTTTTATTCATTTCCCGAATAATTAAACTTCTTTTTAATTTACTCGTTGATTTTGTTCCGATAATTTTAATTCTTTTTTTTTTTTTTTTTTGGTTTATGTCCCATTTTAATTATTAACAAAAAATTTTGATTATAGGGAAAACCGCATTTCAATCAAATGTTAATTAGCGATTTTTTTCTTTGCTGCTTTCAGAAATACTGTTATGAGGAATGAGAAGACTGTTCTTGCTGCAAGACGTGGAGCAACAATGTGGCCTTGGCGTAGCGCTACCAAACACAAAAAAAAGAATCCTGGCCGCTATTTTGTCTGTAGCTTTCCTGACGTTGTTTATCGGCTTCCACATAACAATATACAGCCAGTCAACCACCACGGTAATTATGCAGCAACAAGAGCCGGCTTCGGAGTCCGACAGTGATCTAAACTTTGGCGACCAGTTGGAAATTACAAATAAATCGATGACTTCCTCGGCATCAACTGTTTCAAATCGGAAAACCCATTTCTCCAAGACTCGTCGCAGACTACCGCAGGTACGTTTTGCACTTTCACTCGTGCGCGATAAATACCGGAAAAGAGAGCGAATTTATTTGATTAATTTTTCGTTCTTCGGAACTACAAGTGTCTCTTGCGATGGAAAAAAAGGCTAAAATTCGCCATGAACTTTTTCGACGGCGATTTCGGTTTTAACGAAATGAGATAACCTTTAAATAAATGTCTTGAACGGCTGAATCTGAGGATTTTCAAGTCGTCGCGATATTTCGCTAGAGCACTCAACTTCCGTTACAGAAGTCTTGAGATCGATCTCAGGCGACGACAGAAATTACAAATAATTAAATTAATCGCTAATGAAATAATACGGAAAGCGATAGCAAATATGCGTAATATGCGCGCTAATTCATGTTTAGTAGGCAGACATAAATAGGTCTGCATTTGTATAACGATATAAATCAAACGGTTATACTAATCGATGCAACTTTGCCGTGTATACTCACATTGCATATAACAATCGCTATGAACACTTATGTCTCTATACAGCTAGAACGTTAAGTATGGCACTGCAAAAAAGAAGCGACCAGTTACGTAATGTTTATCGTCGATTTCAGCGGGACGTTTTTAAAAATTACAAATCGGAATTTTTACGGCGTTTTGCACCGTTAGCATTTTATTTTTTTTTTGTTTTTTTTTCGGTGTCAGGAATGGCACAATTCGTAAAGGTGCTCCAATCAAAAAAGGTTCTTTGTTCTTTTCGGTTTTTTTTTCTCTCGTTGGTTCCTAATGCACTTAGAGTCGATATCGAGAAATTATATTTATTCGCTAATATTATTAACCTTCAGATATCAGTGTATAATTCTATAGTTGTCGTTGGCATTGTATGACTGACAAATTTGGCCTGTCAAAAGTCGGCTTTAAAAACGTGCCTATAATTTAGTTCTGCGGTAGTGCATGCGTGAGACTAATCTTGTAGCCGTGTTTTTGCTCGACTTTTATAAAGCTAGTACCGCGTACGGCAAAAATGGCATGCGTGCACTTTCCCCCTTTTAGAAGAAGTTGCGGCGACGCTCGCTTAAAAATTATTATTATCTGTTTTTTCAATTTTTGCAAATATTTATTATTTTTATCGATTTTAATGCATTTCATCTTCATACTGTGATATTTAAATGTAGCGTATTATTAAATACGCACTCGGTATTTTTTTAGAATTACAAAACAATTTTTAAAAAATTCGCATTTCTCGAATAAATTACAAACCGGAGGGCTTTTTATGACTATAGAAGAATTAAAAACGACGGCAATAATGGAACATCTAAAAATCATTATTAATACTGAACGAAAAGGTACACGCGGAGAGAAAATCGTTTTTATTACGACGAACTAACATTTTCGGTCAGGTTAAAAATGGTGACTAGCGTATACAATCGAATTACAGTCTCTTCTGAATTATCGCTAACCGAGAAGTATACTTCTCGCCATTTAAAACTACTCGGACCTATTGTGAATAGTCGACACGTACCAGTCGCGGTTATATCAAGAACCTCACGCACAAAGATTCCAGCTTTATACCAACCGATGGTAATAATACGGAAATTTTGGCACTGACCGTGTATTATTAATCATTGTTTCATATCGGCCAATAGCAGCAAAAGTACAAACAATATCCGAAAGATCTTCTCGAGAATTAATTTATAATTCGTAAATGTTATCGCCGGATAAAGTCTGTATCAGTATAAATGTATATATATATATATATATATACACATAGATATAAAATTTCACAGGTAAAGAAGGTGTCTGCGACAGATTGAGAAAAGAACAGTAATTCTATAATAAAAAGAAGCGAATATGTATCATGAAGAGAGATATAAAATTCAAAACTTTTTTGTTTTTTTTTGTATATCGTCAACCATTAGGCCAAGTATTGGAGAATAAGAGAGAAAAAAGTTGAGAGTGTAAATAACAACAACACAAGTGAAAATGAAAAAATGTAAGAGGTACTAATAAGATGTGTGGCAAAAATAATAAAATAAACGACGATTGGTTATTAAGAGCGAACATTTAAATAAAACACGATCGGTGTCACAAAGAAAATGGATGGAAGAGCACACAGCGAAGAGATCAAAATGAGAGGCGAAAAGATGTTGTAGAAAAGGGACTACGATTAAATGGAAGGCATTATTGGCATTGGTTTGCTATAATAGCCTCATTATGGACGACGTTCGAAACAGCTTTTTTCTTTTTTTAGAGTTTACTCTAATTACCGTTGTAAATTCCGTAGATTTTAATTATTTAATTGTTAAATGTCAGAATAATTTCCTATATTATAGAGAACTTCCCCGTTGTTGTGGTTATTACCATTATCTCACTGCGATCTTTCGATGGGTACGCGTGCGTAATTTTAACTCGGTTAAAGTGAATTTAGGAAACAATTAAAAAATTTAAACAAATACCTCCCTACCTTCTGTACAGAATTACATTCTGATATGATCCATATCTTTCGGAATTTCAGTAAGAACATAAAGTGAAACATTTGATCACAAAATGAACAGAATGTTTACACTAAGGTGTAAATATAAAAATATAAATGTAAAAATTTAAATGAAATCTCTTAAAAAAAGGTGGTGACGTCACGCTACGTACGCATTACGCATTATTAGGCGGAAAGAGGCATATCATCCGTGTTAAAAAGAAAAGTCTTCTCGAAAAGCTTAATTTCCTAATCCAATTATTCTTCAAAGATTTTCAGTTTTTAACTATTTGTTTACTTTTTTTTTTTTTTAACTTGGATACTTACGATCTACATTACTGTTTACCGAATAGAAAAAAGGATATTAAGTAAATCAGCTACCCTAATTATTTTGAGAACACGCCGGATTTTTTGACAAAGAAAAAACTCAATGGTCGTTTCAATATGTTCCATCGCACGCGGTTACGAAATTTCGATAAAATTCATGTCAATTTACCCTCAGTTTTTTTCAAAATTCTGATTCAGAATTATGGAAAAAATTAAGAAACTTTTTTTTTTTTTTAATTTTCTTCACCATTTTCATATTTTTGTCATAGTCTTCTGTTTTTTTAACCGGCGCTTAATATATTTCAACGTAGTGGTTAAAAAAAAAAGTAAAAAACAATGTGTAGTAATTTGGAACAAAACACAAATGAAAGAAAATTTAAAAACGATATTATACACTAATTAAAAAAAGCCCTTTTACCGGGTATAGATGATCATTTAAAATTGAATAATACCAAAATAAAACCACACAAATGATCAGGACAAACTCTAAGAACACTTTTACAGTTTGTTTTGAGCGCGTACTTTGTGTGGTTTTATTTGTATTATTAGTTTTTAAGAAGGTTTCTAATTTGTATATAATAATATCGTTGTATACATTTAAATTTGTTTTTGTTATATTTGTATTTTGTTTCAAATAACTATATTTATACTTAACAAGCGGTATGTTAAATGATTGTATAATAAAATATCCTCAGCACATCAGCAGTATTATTCGGAAACATTATACTAACCGGTGTACTAATGAGTCAGAAATGAAAACGGGGATTTTTTTTTTTTTGTTATTTTATTTCGAGTGCCATTCTAGCCAGTTTCTTTCAAACAGACTTCAACTGCTTCCTTTTGTTATGTTAGAATAAAATGACGTGAAATGAATTTGCCACAATAAATTTATACCGCGTTCCTTTCAATAATAAAATGCGTTATTTATTTTAATTAGCTTATCGCTCTCAACAATATAAATTTTCAACGTTTTCAACGTTTTCGTTTTATATTCAGCAAACCTACTTGTAAAAATCGGCTAAACAATAGTAGGTATACAATACACGTAGAAGTCCGTGAAAGAAATAACTTTAAATATAAACTTTTGAAATATTTTGCAAATTTTATTGAAATCAAAAAAAAAAAAAAGAAAGTATAAATATCCGTTGTTCATGAATAAGAATAGAAAACAATACCTAAAATACATTTCATCTGTAGAGTGTAAACTGAAATCTAAGATAAAATTTAACAAATGTACATTTATATACATTTGAAACAGCTATAGCAAACAAAAGATAATTCCGTATGGAAAATAGCTTTTCTGCAACGTGTAACAATTTTTACATATTCAGGCATATAGTGTTAATGTTAGTGTATTGTGGTTTATTTAGTTCTGTTCGTAGACAGTGATTTTGAATTCTTTAGAGTACCTGGAAAAAAAAATAATTTAACTGGCAGACGACGAAATTATTACTGCATATAATATATTGGAACGGATGATTTGCTGAGACTTGTATCTAGGGGGGTCTAGGGGGCTGCAGCCCCGAGCCCCACCGTATAAAGGGGCCCCCAAGAGACACCCACTTCCGACATGCAATAAAAAATTAATCTATCATTTGTCATATACATCAACTTTTTGTTTTTAAATAAATAGAATTAACTTTGCAGCGGCAAGTGCATTTTTTAATACATTTATTTGTTAATAATTTTCTATCCAATTTTATTTCTTCCTAGAGGAGGAAACTTCGTACTAGTAAAATTTCGAGTTTCGTAAAATCGTACCAGAAATTTGTTTTTCAGGTATAACGAGTCGGAATCTACGTTTTTAGGAAATGTCTGTATGAATGTGTGTATACACGCGCAACACACGCAGACACATTATCCTTTTATGCAAATTTTCGGTTAAAATTTTCTGAAAAATTCATTGTTTAAAATTACATATATATATATATATATTTTTTTTTTTTGGCATAGAAAATTCTACCCATTGTCTATATGATATTTAGTTTTGTTTACATTAATAATTATATGTTAATTCGTGAATTCAAAATAATTTAATTAAATTAAATTGAAGAAAGTTTAGTTTTCCTATAAAACTGATAATTTTGTCACTTCCGAAAAGGGCCCCTAATATTTCCGTAGCCCCGGGCCTATCATACCCTTAATCCTGGCCTGGATTTGCTTATAGATAATAAGTTTGTTTTCAGCTATGTTGAATGCGATTTTCTGTTAAAGTATGGCTATAGACAACAAATCTCTTTCCGAGCTTTCATAACTTTATTTTCGATAAGTTTCGTGAAGTCAATCTTTTATCAAGTGTTAAACTTAGGTGTACTAGATTTCATCCTTCCATTGTTTCACCTGTCTGTCTTGGATGTTTACTTCTTTCCGTATAAATATAAAATGGCTTCCATTTTAATGCTGTTTATTTTACCCTGCCACTTTTTAAAATATTTTATTAACGTGTCAGCTGCTCTTTGCAATCTATTTGTTATTGTGTGTTCTATAGGATGATGCTACTATTGCATTTGCATATAGAGGTATCTTTGAGAGACTCTTTGATTTTAGGAATGTCGTTTAAATATACGGTATTAATTAATACGGTCCTAAAATGTTCCCTTGCGGTGCACCGGCAGTTATGTGTTCTCTGGGTGACTCATAATTATTCAGTTTGACATAAAATTTTCCGTTTAAATGATGTGATTTTACTATACATATTGCAAAAAAAATAAGGATACTTAAGCTGAATTAGTTGACACATATTGTACCTTCTATTCATGTGATGTCAAAAGCTTTTTCGATACCTATCACCCCTGTATGTTTTTGTTTAGATTGAAATTGTCGGTAATTTTGTCCCAGATGTTAGTTAGTTGTACGGTTGTACTAAGTTTAGGTCGGAAACCAAATTGATTATCGCGTATTGTATTATTTTCACATCACTGTGCTTTCTTAATCTTGTAAGTACTAAATCTTTTCGAATAATTTACATTACTTATTGTTAGTAAGCCGACGGGGCGCAATAAAATATTCTACATAAAAACATTGTATATAGTATAATAAAGAAAAAAGTCCCTGTAACGCACTGGATAATAGTTGCTCAAATTAGAAACAACTTTTAAGTCAACTTAATCGGAAAGTATATCTAGAAAATCAATTATACAATCATCGTTTCGGCATTTCTATAGTTACCGAAGCATGTCGGTGATTATATAATTTTCTTTTTTTAGGTGTATTTTCTGAGGCTGATTTATACTAGGATGGTTCAAATATAAACCGGAATTTCGTCATAAAAATTTTTATTCTATATTTACAGTGCTCATATTTTTTAAAATTTTTCGAGATAACCCCCCTCGCACGCTACGCACTTTTTCCACCGCTCCGGCAATTTTTTTATTCCTTTTTCGTAAAAATCTCGCGGCTTGTCACATAGCCATTTGCGCACGAACGATTCCACCTCATCGTTGCTGTCGAAACGTTGTCCACCAAGTGCTTCTTTCAACGGGCCAAACAAATAATAATCACAAGGCGACAAATCTGGACTGTAAGGAGGATGTTCAAGTGTTTCCCAGCCCAATTCGGCCAATGTCTCCATCGTGAGCCGAGCGGTGAATTTCTGTTCAAAATTCAGAAGTCTTGGCACCCATCTGGCTGCAAATTTTGCGATAACCTAGCCGATCATGGATTATTGTCTCAATACTACCTATGCTGATGTCCAATTCGTCGGTCATATCGAGTACACGGACGCGTCGGTCAGCCAAAATGAGTTGTTCGATGGCTTTGACGTGTTTATCTGTAATGCTGGTTTTTGGGCGCCGCGCATGTGCTATGTTTGACACCACTTCACGTCCTTTTCGAAACGCGGAACACCACTCATACACTTGAGTTTTGGAGAGACACTCATCCCCGAACTGTTCGCGTAATTTTCGGTAAATTTCCACGGATTTTACGTCGTCTTTGACTAAAAAACGAATAATGATGCGTTGCGCAACAGACACTGGTACTTCTTTTTCACTCATGCCTCTAACTACACTAAAAAGTGAGGTTACGCGGTTCTAATTGCTCTACGCGCTTCGTAACAAACCGGTCTAACTGCCAGTGCAACCACTTTTTCCACAATAAATTTTTCGCGCGTTTATTTAAAAATTCCGGTTTATATTTGAACCACCCTTGTAATTTGAACAATTTATTAGAAGCGGTCAGCAATAATCGAATGTCTAGAAATAACTGTTGTGTTTTAATAATCGGAAAGGAAAAGTAATTACAACAATCATGCACTATGCGACTGTGTGTGTCATACTGTTACCGAAGAAATTGAAATATCTAACAAAAGTATGAAATTAATCAGAAATTTAGACTTTTTTCGTTTTGTTTCTTTTTTTTTGTACATTTCTGTTTAATCCTTTCCAACCCAAAACACAAGTATCGCTTAAAGCGACTTTAAACGCGATAACAATTTTATTTTTATACCACTTTTCGGCTGCTGAAGTTCGAATTAGCAAAGGGTGACCCTTGTAAGTTCGGCAACAGCTTGTCCTTCGCAAACAGTCGCCATGATACGCATTGTCGGTAACACGGTCATCCGGCTGCTGCTGCGAAATGGTCTTTGTTCGAAGTCCAAAAAAAAAAAAAAAAGAAAAAAAAAAAGTAATATTTGAAGTAGCTCGAACCGTTGACGTGTTTCATTAACCCGTTCCCGGTTACTAAGCACTCTTTTCGACTGGGCTGTCAATTTCTTTTCGTTCGTTTTCCTCAGACGTGTCTATTGAAATTTTTCCGCTGCCATCATTGTGTAGTATTTGGCATAATTCTCGACTCCCGACAGCGTTACAGTTGTTGTACGTAGTGTTAAGAGACTGTTTAACCCAGCCGACAAGACACCGTTTATGACTTCTGACGTTTTATCATTATTATTTTTTTCGATTTTCGTTTTTGGAATTTCGCTAATACACTTCACTCTTATTTTCTTAAAAGTTTTCATTTTTCTTTTTTTTTCTTTTCAATTTTAGTAAATTCGGAAGAACAAGAAGAACGAATTAAAAATTAAAAGAAAGAAAATTGAAAATAAATGAAAGATTAGGACTATTAAATAGCGGTAGGTTTCGATTTCGGTGATACCAAATCCGGTTGAACAGGCTTTCGAAGAAGGAATACAACCGCTGGTAGCAACTGTCCTAGTTTCGATTGACGCTCGAAGTTTCGTTACAGACTGTGTTAGACTAAAAACGAGTGAACTTGATTTTTAGACACTATCACGATTATGTAAACAGAAAGGTTGAAAATGTGAATTTGTTACAGGCACAGATTTCATTTTCGTCACATCTTTTTATATTTCCGCAAATCTCGTGCGGTAATTCGAAGCTTTTAGACCTATTCGACTGTTTATCGCAACGCTGCATGATTCTCACTTGAACTGTTACCGTTTAGGAGGAGGCGGCAATACTCAAGATTCGCCATGTATCTTGGCCGGTTCGTTTTCATTGGCTCCGCTCCATTCCTAAACTGATCGGAAATCCAGTTCGATTTCAGATTAAATAAATATCCCCAGCGCACGCGTTGGGTTTGAAACTAGCCGTTATTTCATGGTGCGCATAAATTAAGTTTCAACCCTGATTTCTTGCCTATTTCCGCTCATCAATTTTTGACATCAATTTCTAGCGTTAATGTTGTTCTCTCACATTTTCAATGTGCCGCAGTAGCGAGATTCGAACCGAGGCAAACTAGTGCCGCTCCTAATGATGCTGCCGATACTTAAATCGTTTACCGCTGAAAATGATTTACTTTTATCTTACTTCAATGATCTCGTTTCAACACCATGTTACGTAGGCAATGGTGGACAAGTTGTTAGAACGACCGTCAAATCCTTTCGGATCCGGAGGCGACAAGAAAAACTCAAAAAGAGGCCACAAGGAATAGGCGCTGTCTTGTTAAGGTGCGGGTGAAGCTGCGAAGCTGCGAGCAACATTTTATGAACCTTCGCACCGCTACATAAATATGGCACGATTTCAGAACTGACTTAAAACTGCTAAAAAAAATTATGAACATTTTTCATATATTAATGCTCCGTACTCTGTAATATATTATTCTAAACCGCTATTGATAGAAGAGCGGAATCCACAAGGTTAAGAAAAAACAGCGAAAAAAATTAATTTTAACAAGGTAGCGCGGTAGTCCACTGGTTAGGGTGCTTGACTACTAAATTAGAGCTGCCATAGGTTATCGAGACTCTAGCCTCGTTCCGGATCCAAGTCGCTCCCAAGTTTATACCTAATTTGAAATTGAATACTGGTTATACCAGAGAATTATTTGATGGAAAATAAAGTCGGAACCCAAGTAGAAAGGAACTGGCCCCAGTATTCTCTTTAGATGTAGGTGAATACATACCTGTTTGTTATAAACCGTATAATAAAATAATCAGCTTCAATAACTAACAAAATATAAAGATAAAAATAATTTATAAGAAACGTTTTCGGGTATAACCCATCATCAGCTAAAACTATTTTTTTTTTTTTTTTTTTTTTTTGGGCGCATCAACTATGGACCATTGCCCAGACACAATGGGAAGAAGAGGCAACTAGCTAGAACCTAATTCGATTGGAGACAGCTGAAATAAAGGAACCAAGGACAAGAACAACAGACTGGGAAGGAAGGGACAAGATGTAAGACGCACAGTAAGGAGTGGGAAGCCCCAGCTTTATAAGGTGAGCTAAAACTAAATCAAATACAACTCAAAACACACCTGCTCCTTGTTTTGAGTTGTATTTGATTTAGTTTTAGCTGATGATGGGTCATACGCGGAAACGTTTCTAAATAAGGTATTTATTTCATTTATTGTTATCAATTATTTTTACCCTTATATTTTGTTTATTGAAGTTGGTCATTTTATTATATTCTCTCGTTAGATCCCTTAGAACCTTAAATATTTTATGAAAAGCTCAATTACACAATCCACGAAACCCTATCAAGGATGTATGGGACTTACTTTAGTTTAAAAAATAGCGCAAAAGAGTAAATAAATCAATAAATAAATTAACCAAAATGACGGGTCGAAGACTATCGTAATAGGAATGTGACTCGCTGGAAGTGGAATAAAGAACGAAACAGGCGGTTCTGCCGTAGCGTGGCCGAGAGAGAAGACTCGGCGGGGATAACTTTTGTTTCAGTACTTCTCTGCAGTTGGAAAAGAAAAATTCAAAATTTCGAACATGGCCAATTTTTCTATAACAAATTCGAATGGAAGACACGAAGAAGCGGTAGCAGGCACGCTACTTCGAATGAGGTGGTGGAGCGTTCCCGGGTCGGTTATCGATTGAATAATATTTCGGGAGATTTTAGTCGGTTTTTCGTAGTCGGTCAACAGATTAGGCGGCTGCTAAAGTTCTCGTCTGTAATTTCAGTCGGATGCGATGCAGCCAGTTGGCGGAAGATGGCGCAGGAATTAAAATTAATATATCGCCGCGACAGAACGACCAGCTTACCGGCGGAGCATAATTAATTGGCACTAGGGAACGACCATTAGTCTTTATTAAATAAGCCGATACCGTCGCTTGCTGGCAGCCTAATAAAATTATTATTCGACGCGCGACTGGCAGCACGAGCGCCTTCTTTTAACGAAATTCGCCGGATAACGTCAACAACACATCCTGATAATACCCCGAATAATCATAAATTATAACGCTCGCGCTCTTCTACCCTTTCCGAAGCAGCCAACACTTACGCTAAGCATTTTTCCGCACTTGTCGAATATTACTCGATTCGTTCGTCCATCGACGGCAGATAATCGTTCTTTCAAAGCAGACGCGTACTTCGCCACATACCCGATGATAGAACCGGAACGATATATACGTTTGCGAATGGCGCACTTGAATGAAGCCGTATGTATAAGCCTTTCAGAAAAATAATAGGTCATGGTTGTAAAATTACATTAAAGAAGTAGAATTTAGGGCTATAAAACGCGATAGCCTAATGGTGTGAATTATTAAAATTATTAAGATAACGGCCGCGTCCTAGCGACGGCCAAAAAAAGTATAGGTTAATTCAATGATTAGTCAGTGGCTAAATGGTATTTAAGCCAGGCTAAAAAAAAAAAAAAAAAAATCGCCGCGAAGGAAAAAATCACAGTGTAATAAAAAAGAAAAAAAAACTGTCCACAATTATCGAAATATGTTTCGTTTCGTTTTATTTTCAGAATTTTTCTAAATTTCATTTAGAAAGGCCTTTTTTCTGCATTCAGAGTTTTTCAGCCTTTCGTCGGGTATAAATTATTCGACGCTTTAAGCAAAACAGCTTGCATAATTTTTCCGTAATTTTGAAGTGCATGTAAAATACCGAATGCGCAATAAATTTTTCCGTATAATGGAAACAAGAAATCGGCGAAATTATTTTTATTTCGAGAAAAAATCTATCGGACGGTATTTTAGTATAGATACACAATAAACCCGTAACTCCATTTTGCAAACGTTAACTGGTAAATTGGGATTATCCAGCCAGTAAGCGACGAAATAATCTAAAAGTAAGTGTAATTTTTCATTACTCGATCAATCTTTCACAGTAATATTCCACGCGACCTTTAATGAAGTTTTGTGGTAAATGTAGTGAAACGGCACATTGCATGTTGTTCGAACTTCTTCGTTACTATTGTAGTCAGCCACTGAAGCTAGATTTTGCATCTTTCTTCACAAGCATTCGCCAGAGTGATGTTACAGGCTGAAATCCTAGCTTCTCAAAAACAGTTATCGATAATTCGAAATTTTTTTCTTCTTCTTCTTTGATTTGTGACCGTGCCGTATCCTGCTACTTGGACCAGAGGCACGAAAGGAAAGGTATTAGACTAGATTAAAAGGTAGGATATTTGTATTATTGAGGAAGGAGAGGAGTTTAGCTTCGGCGGAGGAGATGCGTTGCAGTATGCTAGGAAGATTATTGGGAAGGCCAGCGATAAGTTGAGCAGGAAGTTAGGATGTGAGCGAAGGTAAGGGAAGTATTACATGCAGGCCAGATCGGCCGTTCTTCTTTTGCGAACAGGAACTGATGCGTAAGACGTGTATGTCCGGACCGAACACGGCAGAGGACTACATCACTCCGCCTGGACGTCGACATTACCGGGTTTGTGACATTGGAGTCGTAGTGAGGGAAGATAGCGAATCGTTCCATTGCTTTCGCCTTTACCTTACTTCGAATATGGATCGAGATATCTTTACTTGGCGTTAGTACGATCGGAATTTATGTTATATTACATGATTCTGCTGTCGCTGTGTCAGCTTCGTTATTAGCTCCGATATTGCTATGCTCCGGTATTCATGCGAGTACAATTTGGCCCGAATAAGTAAACGCTTTTTCGAGGAATACATGTTGACGTTCGTGTCTGTTCTGTGTACATCTGATGGAGCTGAGGGAATCGGTGTAAATTAGTATGTCACATGCTTTAACTCCGATTCTGCAGTATCTATTGCGCAAGAGATTTCCGACAGCACGGAGAACGTTGATGAAAGTAAGACATAGAATTGTTCTATGTTTATAAACGACGGCACAACCGCTGGAATTTCTTCTTTTTTTTTTGCTCTATCCATGTCATAACCATTATACATGTTCAGAAGATTCCGGAACTGTGGTGACGAGCGAAGGTTTAGGTTTGTCGCAATCTAAAATTGAAGCGCGTTCAATTTTCCAATACAGAACTAATTGAACCAAGTAGAGTTTTACATGTCGCGAATGTTGAGGATGCATATTACATGTATACACATATCCCTCACACATGCACACGCCAAAACATACCCACACATACATATATATGTATATATATATATATAGACACATATGTGTTATATTGATACGAATCGAAGTAAAGTGTCGATTTAATGCAATCTATTAGTCGTTAGAAAAGTTATTCGGATCACTGTGTGCTATTACAAGCTCGAATATCTTCTATATTCATTATCAAAATTGAGACGACGTGCAGATAGATAAATAGTTCATTACATGAATTACTTGTTCTGATGTCGATATTAATTTGAATTTGTTTGTCTTGTGGTTAGTCGGCATATTATTATCATTATTGTTATTAAATGAAATTTACATATCTGAAAGAAATCTACAAGAGTTTACCGAACGAACTTGTACAACTGTGTCTAGAGGTAATATTTACAACTGGTTTAAAACATATTTTTTAGTAGGAAAAATGTGACAAAAATTAACGGTATTACCAATGGTGGTAATGTGCAAGAATCTAGGGGTTTCCCCAAAGTAGTATACCAGAGGTCCACACTTGTTTCTAGTTTACATAAATTATCTGAGCGGTAGAATATTTACGTATGCCGATGTTACCATTAGCGCTGATTTCCATTTTCCAAAAAAAGTTACAACTATCCAGCAACATATCAATAAAATATTGAGATGATTAGAACACATAATAGATTAAGCTTAAATCAAAATAAAGCTAAATCTGTGATTTACCACTATCAAGATCAAAACTACTAGAATAATTTTCATATTTCGTATGAGGGTGGTGCCCCTATTGATGAAGTTTTTCAATTCAAGTATCTTGGCCTAGATTAACAAACTTACACGGAATAAGCACATTAAGTATTACGAGCAAAAATTGAGAAAATTAAACTATTCACTCTATTGTCTAAGTACGTACTTTGATAATGATCATTTATATAGATTATATTTAAGACCAGTCTGCGCGGTGATATGGAATCATATGCTGCAATGGTGCAGCAACAAACCATACAAGTTGCCCCACAGAGAAGTTTGTTATCTGAATCTACACCAAGATATATACGAATTGAAAAACTCCGTCAATAGGGGCATCATCCTCATTGGAAATATAAAGATTATTCTAGTAGATTTGATCTTGATAACCGTAAATCACAGATTTAACTTTGTTTTGATTTGAGCTTAGTCTATTGTGTTTTAATTATCTTAATATTTTATTGATTTTTTGGATAGTTGTAACCTTTTGTGGAAAACGGAAATCAGCTAATAGTGACATCAGCGTTTTAAAACGATTAGTTTAGTGTAAATAAAAATTTGTTAACACTAAAACAATTGTACTCCTCATAATCTTCGAAATTTGTACATAAAAATAAGTCGAAATTTAATATAAAAATCGCAACTGGAATTACAATCTATAACTTTTGGCCCTTAATTTAAAAAGTACAAGAACACCTATTCAAGCCACTTATAATGGTGCAGTATTATTTAATGGTTTACCTCGTGAGCTAAAAGTAAATTTAATAAATTATCGAAAATGCCTCATCAAAAAAGTTAAAATAATATATATTATTATATATCTTAAAATACTTGATAAGATACCGTATGACGTCGACTCCTTAAAAAAGGTTTCCAAAATAAATTATAAAAAATAAATGGCGTGAAAACATTAAAATTTGTAAATATTTCATTGTGATTTTTTTTTTTTTTTTTTTTTTGAAAAATATACCGTTAAAAGATAAATTAAATTTTACTACCGATTTATTTCTTTACCCCTTAATACAAAAAATATATACCGACATTCATTGTTTACATTTCAGTATTCCAAAAAATTGTTTATTATTTTAAAATTTTTGGAAAAATATTCGCTTATCTCTGTTGTTTTAAATTTTTATACGGTTGCAACCCGAACACATTCGAAATATTTCCCGTTTTAAATGATACCACTTTGTGGTTGTCTCTGCAGTAAAATTCTGTGTGTCTCGGTCGCAATAGAGGCTTTTCGACCGATTTAATTCCAAAGAAAGAAGTCGGTGAAATTTAAATAATAGCAAATAAGGGCGATTAGTGATCAAATCGTGTAACAGCAAGTTTTGTGCAAATTAAAAAAAAAAAAAAAAAAAAAGGGGGTATAAGAGCTAAACATAAAAAGCTGTGTATCATTATTAATTTTGAAAATTGTCGCTTTCTGTGTGAAACTGACGTCATATCGAGTAAACTGAGAAGTCGTTATATTAATTTATAAGGTGTAAAAAGGAATGTTTGTATGACCGGTGAACAGGGGCGAAACGGTTGCTGAAATATTATCATTTGTTGACGGGCGTGATAAACAAAGTACTTGCCGAGAGAACCGTGTTTATTACCTTCCGCGTCACAGTTTCGAAATGCCTCAACCAGGAGTGTTTAATTAATATATATGTTAATTAATTTAGACCGTGCTTGTTGTTATTTCGTCTTTGTTGAATTTTCGTTCGCCATACACAACATCAACGATCCGGATTAAAATCCGTCAGTTATATATTTATATTTCGGTTCATTTTCAATTTCTATTCATTTACATTCTAAACGAAAACACCACCTATAGACTTTGACACGTGTCTTTGAAGTAGCTCAGGTAAATCGAAATGTTTAATATTTTTGCCATCGAATTCGATTACCGCGCTCAAAAAGAAGACGGAATAGTATGCGAATAAAAATACAAACAAGCTAACACGGAATAACGTAATAACACGAACTTGTTTCGGCGAATTAGGATAATTTATATGAAAATTGTTACAATGCTATTAAAAAGAATAAGCAGAATTGACGGAGAAAACAGTAAACAAACTAGGGCAAAATTCGCATGCAAGCAGCGGACTTTCAGTATACTAAGTTAATAAATAGATCGCAGACGACAAACAATAACTGTATAATATTACTGGCTTGAAAGAAATACAATTTTCATGAGGTAAGTACACATTTTCGATAAAAACCGCGCGTCGAAATCATTTATATTAAACTAGTTAATTCTTTTGAACTCTACATTATGTACTGTTAGGTTGCTTCTCTGATGATGACTAATGTAGTCTTTTTTTTTTCTTTTTTTTTTAGGGCGCTTTTGATTGCCAGGATTATTGCGCCCATCGGATAGGTTTTAGATTAGGGAGTAAAGGTGGGTTTTTTTTGAGAAAGGTGATCAATGAATTTAGTTGTTCTGGGTCATCAGATATTGACTGAGGGGTTATTTTATGTTGTACTCGTTGAGCAGAGAAGGAAGGACGGGAGAAAAGAAGGTGTTTTATTGTCATGATATCTGAGGAGCGGTAGGTACAGGTGGGATTTTGTCGAATTCCTTGATATAGGTGTCCGTGGGTAATTTTGGTGTGACCAATACGAATTCTAGTAATAATAATTTCGTCGGTCCTATTGAGGCTTGATAAATGTTTCCAAGGGACAATTGATTTTTTTGAAAGTATGAAGTTTGTTGGTGTGTTGTTGGGACCATTCTAATTGCCATTTGTTTTGAGTTTGTACACATATATATGACTGGGGGTCTTGTGGTATAAAGAGAAGGAGCGGTGAAGAACGGTGTGCGGTTTTTGTAAGATTATCAACATTTTCGGTACCGGGGAGATGCCAATGTGACTCGGGATATACATGAAGCTGATTTTTATTTGTGATTGGAATAAGATGTTGTATAAGTTGAGTATTTTCTGAATAAGAGGATTGTTTTTAGAAGTGTTTTGGAAAGAAACTAAGGAACTTAAGGAATCGGTCATAATTAAAAATTTGTCTGAGTTCCCGTGTACTAGAATAATTAATTATTTGAAATAATGTATTTATCAAAATATAGCAAAACAAACCGATAATTAGAATTTATCTTCAAAATCATGTTCGGGCAAAATTCATCTTCAGCTGGAAAAATAAAAATTGTTCGTGTTGTTATTTTTCTATTTTTTCAGCTAAAGATGGGCTTTGCCCGAACATGTATCCGAAGATAAATTCTACTCTCGTATTTATCTCTTTGTTTGCTATTTGGTAAATACATTATTTCAAATATAATTAAGTGTATAATCTTGTCCGAAAAATGTTTTTTTTATTTTTTGCCACGCCAAGATGACTACTATTGGCATTGCTGACCCTATACTAAAGGGAAAAACGGAAATTTAAGAGTATTATCTCTTCTCCCGGCGGATCAGAGACAACAGCGAAACACATACAATAACTACAGCGAGACTTACAATAACTATTAACCGCAATGCTGTCTTATATAAATAAACGCATATTATGCGGAATACTACATGACGATGTATCTGCTGTTGTAAACTTTCCCTAGTCATCCGTTTGCCAAAACGTCTCTACACCATGTCCATGTCCTTCTCAGTCTGCGGTGTGTGCAACCCGGAAAGCTCATCCGCCTCATGCTGGCTATATTCGGCTTATCGTTCAACTTATTGTAGAACTTGATATATAGTTCTTTGTGCACATGTCTTTGACATACGGAACGTTTAGATCCTCATGGAGGGTTTTATTTGACACGTAATACGGAGCGTTAACCATTTGCCTTAATGTTAAGAGCTTTTAATGCGAATTGTTTTAATCTGCCAAGAATGTATATTTATGGATAACGCATGTAATAATTCAATAAATGTCAATGAATTAATAAATATCATAAACCTGGCATGTTCGAAAATTAAATGTAGCGGATATAACGAGAAATATATTTAGGCAGATATGAGCAAAACTTTCCATATACGTTATGAATTGAGTTTCATGATTAAATGGAAAAAAAAAGGGAGTTTGCTTTGTGATCATGAACGATATAGTACGTAATCAGTCGGTGTTTTATACTTCTTATATTTGTTTTTTTCGATTACCATAATATATTTTACGTTTTTATATCTACGTTATTAATATAATAATTCATATAAGTTCACGTTAAACTTTGACACTGATACGAATATATTAGAATACGCGATTAATAAACATTTAACATTATCAGGAATGTTTGTTAAATAGTTTACAAAACGATAAGTATATGAATAAAATATTCTAGAAACGGCTCCCTTTTCAGGAAGCAAAAAATACATATTAATAAAGAGGTAAATTTAATCACCTATTTTCATCTAAAGATTAGGAATAAGCTGAAATAGAGTTATAAGTTTAGTAGAGCAATAAAAAGATTAAAATTACATAGGGCGCGACACATAGTTAAAGTCAAAAATGATAAATGGACAAAAACAGTAACAGATTGCGGTATATTTATAGTAAAAGAAAACCGGGTAAAGATGGCAGGATGATATCATTAAAATGCTTAAAAGTAAACATTATTATAGAGAGTAGCTTGGGACCAGCTTGAATGGGTCCGTTTGAAGGAGGCTTTTGCTCGTTATCACGACTAAATAATAATTATAATTATAAATAATTTATATTTATTAATTACAACGTAATTCTTAGACTAGCCCCCATTCGAAAAAATGTCCCAGAAAAATGTCCCAATTTTATGTAACGTTTGTTATATTTTATAGGATTTTTGTTATTGTTATTTAAAAAATATCACAATTTTATGTAATGAAATATGTAACGAAAAATGTAACGAAAAAATGTCTTAATTTTATATAACGGAAGTTAAATGTTAGAATAGGATTTTTGTGGTTATGTTATTTTTCTTTTTGTGTTGATGCCAGTAAGAATTACGTTGTAAATTTTGATCATTTTATACAAAGTATAGAAGAGAAAGAGACAGAAATGAAAGCAAGAGGGGTCAAGGGGCACAGCTCCTTGCAAGGCCAAAATGGCCGAGTTTATATATAATGTAAGATAGATTAAGTATTAGTAATTAAACATTATGAGCTCGGTAAAATTTCAAGTATGGAAATGCAATCTACTAATGTAATGGTGTACTCTTTAAATGGAAAAATTGCAATCTCGAACAGTTATTGCCCACCAAACCGTACACTTGACGAACAAAAATTAGGGGAATATTTTCGGAGCTTAGGTGACAGGTTCATTGCAGGCGGTTACCGGAACGAAAAGAATACGCGCTGGGGATCAAAGTTCACCAACACAAGAGGTAGTCTATTCGGGAAAATTATGCACTTTGAAAATCTCGGGTGCTCGGCTACTGGCGAGCCAACATATTGGCCAACAGATATAAATAAAATTCCTGACGCGATCGATATTTTCATAACTAGGGGAATATCAATGCTTAAAACTATAAGACTAACACATGTTTTGACTCATTTTCTGACTATAGTGCCTTAATCATTACAATAAGCACAGGCTTAATAACAAAAGAAAAACCTCCTTCTTTATGACAACTTTCGAGAAGGAGAGGATAAAATGCTGAATTTAAACATTTGTTTAAAAAATGAACGAGACATAGACAGAGCAGTTTAGTACCTAACTGAAACCATCCAAACCATGGCATGGAAATCTTCCTCTCCTACCAAGGCTTCAACTACAATATCTAATCTACTAAGGCATGTCTTAAATTTAGTAAAGGAAAAAAGGAAAATTCGCCAAAAGAAAAGTGGCATACAATAAGAAATTCCGCTTATATAACATTACTAAATAACAAATCCAAGCAATTAAACGTACTAATTCGGAACGTTAAAAATGAAACCCTACAACGTTACTTGCAGGATTTGTCTCCAAATCAGTCTACTGATTACAGTCTGTGGAAAGCAGTTAAAAGTCGAAATAGGCCGATACAACATTCCCCTCTCATAAGAAAATCGGGCGGTACATGAGCTAAGGCGGATGATGTTAATGCTAAATACTTTAGCGAAGTCTTTAAAACTAATCCAAAAGTTATAAACTCGGACGATATAACGGAGTTTTTAAACTCCCCGTTACAGCTTAGTGTCCCCATTGCGCCAACATCTCCAAAGGAAATTCAATATATGATTCAAAAACTAATCAATAAAAAAAGTCTTGGTCACGATCTGATCACGAAAATAGTATTGTTAGAACTGCCACGCAAAGTTATTTTGTTTATTACTAATATATTTAATGCAGTCCTCCGCCTGCAGGAAACTGGCACAGATAGTGGTAATTCCTAAACCTGCAAAGTCACCAGAAGGGTGTCGTGTTCACAGCGACCCGCCAATAATGGTGTTCAGAGCGGCCATCGAATCCTTTCCAAAGAAAATTCAATATATGATTCAAAACCTAACCAATAAAAAAATTCCTGGTCACGATCTGATCACCAAAGAAGTGTTGTTAGAACTTCCACGTAAAGCTATTTTGTTTATTACTAATATATTTAATGCAGTCTTCCGCCTGCAATATTTTCCGCTGTCTTAGAAGTTGACACAAATAGTAGTAATTGCTAAAGCTGGAAAGTAACCAGAGAATGTAACTTCCTACAGACTAGTATCCGTATTACCTATCCTATCCAAAGTCCTGGAAAAACTAATCTTAAAAATACTACATCCTCTTATTATGGAGGGGAATATTATACCTGACCACCAGTTCGCGTTTTGAGAAAAATACTCGACTATCGAACAGACACACCGAATCCAACGTATTATCCAAGATAGCTTTGAAACTAAGGAAATATGTGTTGGTGTATTCCTGGATATAAAACAAGCCTTTGATAACGTTTGGCATCGTGGTCTGTAATGTAAAATTAAGAAAAATCTTCCTCATCCGTATTATCTCCTTCTAAAGCTCTTTCCTTGATGATCGAACGTATCAAATTAAATTCCAGAATGAACTATCTAACATCTACCCTGTATCCACTGGCACTCATGATAGTGTATTGAGTCCGGTGCTCTACTAAATGTACACTGCAGACTTTTCTGACGGCGAGGACGTAACTATTGCTACATTTACAGACGATGCTGTTTTTATTGCGGCCGATAAAGATGCTGGAATAGCGACAAATAAATTACAGCTGGCGCTAGAAAAATCTGCAAATCGATCGTGGATTAAAGTTAACGAGAAAAAGTGTACGCAGGTTACATTCACACTACGAAATGTAGCCTGCCCGCCAACTAAAATTAACGACGAAACAATTCCGAATAGGAATGAAATAAAATACCTTGTGCTGCACTTGGACAGTAAATTAACGTGGAATAAGCACATCTCACAAAAAAGAAAGCATTTGGATATAAAGCTGAGGAAACTCTGCTGGCTTCTTGGTAAGCATTCCAGGTTGTCAATCGAAAACAAATTATTAATATATAAAATAATATTAAAACCAGTATGGGCATACAGCCTGACTTTATGGGGTTGCGCTGAAAATACACATATCAATAAGATACAACATTTTCAAAATAAGGTCATTAGACTAATTTTGTCATCGCCTTGGTAACACACTCCATAAAGACTTTAACATACCTTACGTAAAGGAAGAAATAAAACTTGCCACCCAGCGATATACTAGTCGTTTAGAAACCCACCCCAACCCGCTGGCTATCAGCCTGCTTGACAGCAGCCAAGAAATTCGACGGCTGAAGCGTTCTACAGTCTTTGACTTTATTTAAAACTTTAATAGATGTTCCTGGGGACCCTGATAGTGGTAGCCTCTTACGCATTAATTTACATTCCGGTACAATTGCTTGATGATCTATGGAGATCAGTTGTAATTAATATAAAGATTTAAAAAAAAAAAAAAAAAAATCATAAATCTTAATGGCTAATAATAATAATAATAATAATAATAATAATAATAATAATAATAATAATAATAATAATAATAATAATAATAATAATAATAATAATAATAATAATAATAATAATAATAATAATAATAATAATAATAATAATAATAATAATAATAATAATAATAATAATAATAATAATAATAATAATAATAATAATAATAATAATAATAATAATAATAATAATAATAATAATAATAATAATAATAATAATAATAATAATAATAATACATCTATTTTCACCTAGGAAAGAGAAAACCTATTAAATCCAAGTACTTCGTGAAAGCGCACCAATAAAAAAAAAAAAAAAAAAGAAAAAGAGAAGCGGTGTCTTGAGGGGGACATCCGGTAGGAACGAAGTTCCTTTCACTTTTTTGGTAGATATATAAGTATAAAGTCATATTCATAAACTATACGATAAAAATGACACAATATACAAATCCCGTACGAATTAAAACAAAAACAATAAATAAATCATCAGACAAGTATGATTACGTCGCACAAAAAAACCGCGTCAATTTTCAAATTCAATAAAATGTACACGTGTTTAGAATTGAGCTTATACAGCTGACCGCGTACGATGCTTGATGCTCGAATCTCGATACTCGTTCGCATGCGCGCGCACACACACACACACACACACGCCCGTATATAATAGCAAGAGACAGCGAGAAAGAGAAAGCGAATGAAGGTCGCCTGGAGGACGACGTATAACGCTTTTTTCGTGACTTGGCCATTTCTGTCAACTTACTTCTACCGACAAGCCGCGTAACAGAACTTCGTTCCAAAAAAAAACAAAAAAAAAACGAGAGACTTTAACTAGAATTTTTATTACAGATTCGTGAGCTATACCAGAGAGCATTACGTATTTTAATTTGAATTCTCATACGAATCGTACAGGTGTACCGGAAAAATGAAAATCGAATTAACCATGTCAAAGAACAATTACAATTTTAGAAAATAACTTATTTAAATTACATATTAATTTTTCGATCCCTGTTCGGCGTGAATAAATGACTGCGAGAATCATTTGAAGAATTTTTGAATTTACCATTAATATGGAGCAAACGTATACTCGAACGAAACTTGTAGGAGAATTTTTAAAACCAATCATAGCGGCTAAACAAAATCAGAAAATGTAAATTGAACTTATTTACGAAATAACCACGATCACGGGACCACTTCGAAACCGGTCGATTATTGTAATTTTCTGAATTTGTTATACTATTTCTTTTCGGGGTTTGTTCATCGATTTTTAATCGTGTTTAGGACATGGTAAATTGCTGAAAAATTAAAAAAAAAAGCAACAAAACAATCGCGCTAATATAGATATGTTATTTAACTTTATAGTAAGAAGCGTCTTTTAAGCGTTTTTAAAACTACGGAATAATTCTATCTCTAGACATTATAAAAATCCATTATCATATTTATAAAGCAAAAGTTGGCGCTTTGTCTGATGTAATTACCGGTATGTAACTTGTTTTAGATTCGATTGGTTGCCTAAAATCCAGGGAAGTAAACACGATTGAAAAAAGGTCCCTCCACCGCACCACTTTTATCAGTATCTGTTAGATTTTAGTAGATTATGAAGACTTTCCGGAAGTATGAGAACAACTTCACTTACATAACGGCTGAGGTGGCCGAAGTTCTAAGCGACTTTTATTTCAGCACTAAACTACTTGCAAAAGTTTAGCGGAAAGTTCCTAAGTTCAGTGTCGGTTTTTATAAATCTACAAAGTTTCAAAGTAACAGAGTAATTATAAGTATGAAATTTAATCGCGACTGAAAAATACAACAACAATACGGCTGATTTATTTCGATAGTTTTAATCATCTATCACTCAAACAACATTTACCTAAGCGAATTAGCAGGCATACACATATCATATGAGCTCGGTACGTAAACATTTTGGACAAGATTGACGCGAGATGGTAAATGTTTTTTTCCCTTTTTTTTTTAGTTTTTTCTCCAGTTATATCTGATGAAATTATAAAAATAAGCCAAAGTTCGAAAAGTTATATTCTCGCTTAACTTTTTATATTTCCTTTTTTTTTTTTTTTTTGCCGAAACGTATTTCGTTTCGTAATAATTTCCCCGGTGATCGGAGGTTCAATAAAAAATGTTACAAGTTTGCTGGTAGAATTTCATTTCGATAGCTGAAACGGGGAAATAATGGAAACTTTTTGATTAGATTTTTTTTACCTTCCTTTCAATCAAATCATAACCGAAACGAAACACTTTATAATGTTGCCGCACGTCATACTGAGTTGTGAAAAAGTCGAGCATATTTGCAGCCTGTGTTTGCTAAATTTAACCGGTTACGATGAAGTCCGTCCGTTATATTTAGATTTCATCGGTTCACTGCTTACGCGCCGCTTAGTTTATAATCTGCCGTAGAAAGTAAATTAAACGAACAGTACCCACACACCTTTTCTTTTTTTCGCACTAACATCCGATTCGTTCGTTTATACTTATATCGCAGCTTAAGCGGTTCCTTCTATTGCAAAACTCTATTAATTTCTCTGTAATTTTAATATATTTATACGGCATTACTAATAAATTACATAATTGCTAAATTGTCTATTCGATCATTTGGGAAAAAATAAAAGATATAAAAAGAATTATTTTTTAATGTAACGTTTTTTCATAATTAATCACTTTTCGAATATGCGGAAAATCGGAAATCAGTATGCTCCGTCTACATTATAAAGCTGCTTCCTGCGACTTTTTTGTTTTATATACATATATATATATATATATATATATATATATATATATATATATATATATATATATATATATGTATATATATATATATATATATATATATGTATATATATATATATATATATATATATATATATGTATATATATATATATGTATATGTATATATATATATATATATGTATATATATATATATGTATATATATATATATATATGTATATATATATATATAAATAAGTTGTAGGTCTCACAGGGCAAGTATGCCCGTTGCGTAAGTGCCCGACACTCTTATTATCGTTTAGTCAAATCAAAATAAATTACAATCAAAATTAATGTCTGTTTAAGTAAAAATAAATAAAAACATACGCACACATACACTGATTATAATTACGCATCTACACTAAGAGGTACGAGCAGGAAAGTAACGAAAAACGGGAAGAAAATCCAAAGAAAAACGAAAAAGAAGGAGGAAGGGAAAAAAACGCAAAGAAAAAAGTTATATAAACAAATAAAAGCATAATTGAGCAACCAGCAATGGAAAAATTCGGGACGTAGCTTGGTTTTTAATCTTTGCAGCATTCTTTCAGCCATTTACTTGCTTACCTTTTTCCACACCCCAATTCTTTTTCGGTTTAACATTTGATTGGGGATAGTACTCATTAGTTTAATTAAAACTGCATCGTCTATGTTATCAATTCGTGGATTTGCTCCTCTAGGATAAACGTAATATGTGTATTGCTTTGTAATCTTGTTACTCGATTTCTTTGCCTGGACGGCAACTTTATATTATTGCTATTAAATTCAAGGAATCTATAATAGTAAAAGTACATCTTGGGAGGTATTCCATTGTTTTTGGCTCCACCGAGTTAATCTCGAGTCGTTTCGCTTCCAGTGTGTGGTAGTGTATAAGCTTCAAACACCTGCTCTGAATTTTACCTATTTTATTGATTTCCGTTTTCTTAGCCTCTCCCCATATTTGAATTACATATTTTTACCTTCTTTACTAAAACACTTTAATTAGAGTCGACCGAGCTTAATTTCGGAAAATCACATTTCTTTTATTACTTGCAATCGTAGATGTTTTTTAATATTTCTTGAACATTCCACTTTCCTCATACCATTATTCCCTTCTTCTATAAAAACTAGATACTTTCCCGCTGCCTTAAGCTTTAATGCGAATAATGTTTATTTTTTTTTTAAATTAATATATTTATGTAAGGATTCTTCTTCTCGTTGAGGGGAAACGTGTTTATCACCGTCCAACAAAAAACGGTTCTCACGTTTAATTGTAGATTCTGCCGGTCTTAACCGATGTCTGTCACGATCTAACAAAAGGTTTCGTTTAAGCAAAGAGCACACTCGGCCATCATCTTAAAAAATTATATAAAATCAACAACTAACGCATAGCTCTACCTTATACACATAGAATACTCCGTCATAGATCGGTTCTGAGTTGGTCACACAGTAATTCCCCAGACATTTAAGAGAACTTGTCCTGCACTCGCTACCGTTTTGTTGGTTTTCTGCTACATCTATGGTTGATTATCGGCTCGGGCTATATTTTCGGATTGACACTAACAGCGAAATTCACATTTCTTTCGACGATTAATCGTGTTATCGTAGTTCAACTAACGAACGATTTGGCTATTTCGCTATGCAGACCCAGAGGTTATTTCGATGGACGATCGATTTTTGACTTGAGAAAAAAGCAACTAGCTCCGTGAAAAATCTCGCATCTTCTATGGTCGATTCCGATAGGTAGGGTTCGAAAGGGAATAAGAAGAATGATCCGATCGAGATCTTTTTGCAGAATTTAATGTTTTTTTCTCGAATTGAAAGTCGGCCATCCATCGGAAGAGTCTAACGGTTATTTTCGTTAGTTGAATTATATCCCGGCTGTATTGCTCGAGGTTCCGAGCGTCGTGACTACCTGTTCATACATTCGAGCTGTACAGAATAGGTAGTGCTCATAGCAGTTGTTTATATGCAGTACGAATGTGTACAAACGCAACACTACCGTGTTCTTGGCCGCTTACTTCACAAAATTTGAAATCAGTGCGTGGAACTCTGATTTATCCAACCAAATATAGGTTCGTAATGAATCGTAAGAGATGAATTAATCTTTTTACAGGTCACGATTTATCGAAATAATGCGTGGTTATAAACTGATTTACGATTTAAGTTGCGGATAAACTTCAATTTTTCACTGCTAAAAGTAAAATCGAAACGGCTGTCTAAATTTTGCTTTTCAAAACTGACAAATCGAAACGAAAACGTGGCGAACAGTTGTTTCGAATACGATTGACGCGTGTATGAGTGAACACATCTGGAAGCATTCTAGGAGACCTTTTTAGCACACATATTTGTTCCACTACATTCGGGAAAATATCCGAAAGAAAATTCAGGCCGACTCTTAACGTTGTAATACGTGACGCGATTTTTTTTCGTATTTTTTAATTTTAATTTTTATTTTTAATTTTTATTTTTATTTTTATTTTTTCTTTGTACCTGTTGTTCCGTCACTCTGATAAATCCAAATAAATTCGTAATGATAAAAAAACGTAAAATAACGTGTAATTTTTTTCGTAATTATCGCTTTTTTTGTTACTCTTTAACCGTTTTTTGTTGCCTTTTTTTTTTAATTATTTTTTTGTAAACGGATTTAGAAAAATTAATGTTATAAAACATATAAAAAATTCCCGAATTCGGTACTATTTTAAAAAGTTTGCTACAAATATGTTTGAAAAAAAGGTTGAAAAAAATGTCCGAGCTATCTTTAAATAACAAAAAATCGCTAAAATTACCGTATCCCCAGTTCGGAGTCAGCCGGCTACAATCTGCTGGAAATATTTCCAACACGTAGTGTGTTCTGCAATAGCGCACACTGTACAATTCCGCTTGAAGGCACTTTTCCGTTCCCATTATCCGGCACACCCTTTCCATTCTTTACTATCCACTTAAATACACAGCGAACGTAAATCGTCGAGTACTCGGAGAAATATACTAATTTGAACATTTTCTATTTCGAAAAAAGCGCATTCACTCATGAAACTGTTGCTGGGTAAATAACAGATAGAGTGAGACAACGAGAACACTTTATGCTATGTGAAAAACAAAAATAAAACCTTCTTTAATATTAGGCCATCGACAGCTTCACCGGGGCTGCACTATATACGGAACCGTTCGCATTAAAAATTTCACGACAAGAAATCAAAAAAAAAACAGTAATTAACGCTGAACATTGACACGTGTTTCCAGCGAGGAAAGTAAATATGTCGAATTTTTTGTGTTTTCGATCATTTAAAAACAGCCCTCGGGGTAGGAGAGCGTTTCGTGAACGACGAAGAAGTGAAGAATTTCGTCATGAATTGGTTAGCCAAAGTTGGACGGAAGTTTTTTTCAAAAACAAGGCATCGACCAAGTGCTTGAATATTTTAGGCGAATGCGTGTCGTCGTAAAATAGAAAAAGGATTCTAAATTTCAGAAATATATTTACATATTTCTTACGATAATTTTTTTTTTTTTTTATCGCGATTGATTGTACCTCGAAGATACTTCTCTCATCTGGTACATTTTAGACGATTGTCTATTGTAATGCGGTAAAAATTTTTTGTATAAGACCTAATAGACGTCTAGTATAGCCTATTTTTCAGAATTACCCCGTTTTACGTCAGAGCGAAATATTTCTCTTTAAAACAGGAAATAATGAATAAATTCAGGATTAAAAAAAAAAAAAAAAAGAATCGAATTTAGTTAATAAAAAAAAAAACACAGAGAAATCCATCCCATCGAAAAGAAAAAAAGTAGAAACTAAAAATCCGCTTTTACTTATCCGGAAGATGAATTTTTCGTTTCAACTTTTACTTCAAAATCAACGAGATTATTAATTTTATTTATTATAATTACCAGGTACTCCAACTAAATTCCGGGTTTAAATCAAAACTATAATCACGTTTGATAATGTAATTAGAGACCGTAACTTGTCGAATTATATGTTGTTTTTTTTTTTCTGTTTTAAATTACAGGTGCTAATCATCGGAGTCCGGAAATGCGGCACACGGGCTTTGCTGGAAATGTTGTTCCTTCATCCACGTATTCAAAAAGCTGCTGGAGAAGTGCATTTTTTTGACCGTGACGAAAACTACGAAAAAGGCCTAGAATGGTATCGGAAGAAAATGCCGTACTCCTTCGATAATCAGGTTACCATTGAAAAGTCTCCCAGTTACTTTGTGACACCGGAGGTATATTACACCTTTGTTTTCCAATAAACCTTAATTTCGGTCAATACTTTCTAATTTTTCTTTAAATCTAGAAACATATACATACTCGTATTATATTAACACTGGCGAGATAAACAATACAACGTTACTCTATATTTGAGACGGTTGTGCAAGTGAATGGTAACAATTTCAAGGTCCTAATTAGCACGCCGTCGGTGTTCGTTTAACCATGCAGCTACCACTACAGTGCGCGTCCGGTTTTTCTGAACAACTTAGCTCGTTACGAAAAAGTTTTCGGCTAAAAAAGTACACGACGAATTGAAAAATACGGATGGTAATAATGCAATGTCAAACTGACTCTGCCGTACTCCTTTGATAATCAGGCTACCATTGAAAAGTCTCCCAGTTACTTTGTGACACCGGAAGTGGAAATTCACCGCGGCTGAAAAAATGCAAGTCAGAGAAGTCTGCGAAGAAGCTTATGGCCACGGTTTTTTGCCACTGCTACGGGCCTCTTTTGATCGAATTTATGCCTCGAGGTGCCACCATAAACTTCGATAGTTACTGCCAAACGTTGGATAATTTGAAAAAAGCCATAAAAAACAAGCGACCGGGTCTTTTGACGAAAAAAAAACAATCTCGATCTCTCGCGCGACGTTCCAGTACATCGGAAAATGGAAATGGTTGGTTTTCGAACACCCATCATACTCCTCGGACCTTGCTTAGTTATTTTAAAATTCAATATCGTCACTACGGGTCGCATTTCGAGAAGGTATCGTGAAAATTTCTGTTCTGAATTCAGCAATTTCCGTTTCATGCCCCCTTCCCTTTATAGTAAAAGACCAGTCAGATGCAGTATTAGTACATTAGGGGTTACATTAAGACATTTACGACGGCGGCGATTATTCGAGAATTATTTGAAGAAGAAATACCTTCTACAGCTTTATTTAAGCCACTTGGAACAGCTTCAATTGACTGTTCAATAAACGGATTTTGCCTTTCGGCTTTGGTGTTATTTCGTAGATTATCTGAGTTCCATTTGTTTCCTTCTTTCATTCGCGTTATACTTTTGTATTTATTTTCAGGATTTAATTGGTAAATGGCTTAACATTGAATCGAAAGAAAAAAAAGAAGAAAAGCAAAATTATTCAGATCTTTTTTTTGAAGTATTATGCGTAAAAAAACCTTTAACCTCTCCAAACTTTACGCTAAAAGTTTACTTCTAAATACGTTGCAAATAAATGTAAAAAATCATTTATAGCTTAAGACATGAATAAAAATTTCCCCGCTTTTAATTACTTATATATATATATATATACATATAAAATTCGTTTTACATCATCACTGAATGCCCCATCTACAGTGCCGAACGCCAACAATCCACACTTACAGACGATCACTCCGCGAATTTAAACATAAATAACTTATACAGACTAATTAAATTTATAAATATTACAAATCTTAAAATAATGTAAATAACCTCATCCAAGGTGATAGCCCCCTCCCCGGCAATATGTACCTCGTAAATAATAAAATAAATAAATAAAATTCGTTTTCAAAAACTTCTCGTTTGAAAAGAAAGTGTTCATTTTTTTACGAGAACAAGACACTCCGCTATTTAAATTGTTTTTTTCCTTTTTTTTTCGAAATACAGGGGTGAGCAAAAGTCAGAGTAGAAACGCACACGTGGAGTTCTCGATAGTGCACCCTGACTTTTACTCACCCCTTTATGTACGTATATAAATTTTTAATTACATTGATTTCTTTTGTCAGATCCATGAAAAGAAAATAAATGCTAGTCTATTCGATTTCATTATTTTACAAGAAAATCACAGAGAAAACTAATTTCGCAAAAATGTTTCTTTTTTTTTTCCAGTGCAATGTGATGATTTTATTATAAACTGATATTAAGCGAAACAATATCGAAAAGGTAAAAAATTTCGAAACCTGCCTTCTATATTAAAAACCACTTTTGAATATACACGTGTCTAGTAGTGTCTGGTAAATAATTTTTTTTTTTTTTTTTTTTAACTACCTTTATGACATTTCTGCACGGGTTTCTTGTGTATGCACGTTAACTACAATAAGGCTGGTTCCTTCATGCTTCTTTTTGGGCACTTTAAAATTTAAATTTAACATTCTTTATTATTTTATCGTTGCGAAGGCTGTTTCATTTTAATGAAAAATCCGCGTTCGTTTTATAAAATAAAGCCTAATAATATACCTTAGCATATTTTTTGAATACAACGACGAAAATGTTAATATCAGTAAAAAACAAACTGTTTACTTCAGAGACGCCTAATTCGTAAAAACTAATTTTCTGCCAAATAACCTTGCTTCGACCCTGGGGTACGTGTATTTTAAATATAAAGTTTTTACTTACCTGTAGTATATACAGCATAAATTATATTCTCGGTTATGCGGTAAGAAACAGAACAAAAATAATAAATTGAAACTTCAACTCAGGTCATTGAATGTAAGAACGTTACCGGATAGCGACAATAAACTGCTCATTTAGTGGAAGAACGTGAATCTAGACTTCTTGGTGCTGGAAGCATTCATGAACCTGCGGATAGCTATGTGTTCTTCCGGCACCCTTATTCTAAATGCTTACATGGTGTTTATATAGCGATGAAATGTTATTACGCAGACCTTACCGTATCAAAACCGAAAAATTATGGACCCAGTTTGATGAAGTTAACATTACAACTCAACGGAAAGATTATAATTCATATCATCAGCGTATATGCGCCTACAATAAGACCTAAAGTAAACGAAAAGGAGATTTTCTATTCAAATCTGTATTCCCTTGTAGATAACATAATGCAGAAAGAGCGAGTGTTTATACCTGGTGACTTCGACGTTCGCGTAGGAAACAATATGCAAGTTCGGTCAAATATTATTGATAAGCGCATGGTTTAAAAAACACAAACAGTAATGGTAATCATCTGCTCCGAGTCTGTTAAAGCCTTGGTCTAGTAATAACAAACACTCTATTTAAGCTTAGAACAATACACAAAGGCATTCGGATGTACCCTAAGTAAAAACACAGGCATATAATGGACTTTGTAACTGTGCGCCGTGGATTCAGAAATGAAGTAAGAATTACTACAGCCATAAGAGTCGCAGAGTACTCAACAGATCACTGATTGGTTAGAGCAGTAATATAGTACATAAGGGAACAAACTAAGCTGAAGAAGTACTTCAAACCCCAGACTTATCGGTATGATGTCTCGATGCTCCAAGAATTACTAATAAAAGTAGAGAGGTTTCATATACTGTTGAACAAGCTTTTGCTATGTTAAACGTTAATTCTATCTCGAATAGCGAACAAATTTGGACCAAAACTGAAGGAAATATTGCTTTTCAGTTGTGACAAAGCACCAATGAAATTCAAGCGAAAAAATCAAAATTGGTTTATTGCGAATGATAAAGAGATTACCGAATTAATTGTGCGCAAAAGGCAATCTTTCATTCAATGGCAAAACTATGCTAGCAGTAGGAACCTAAAGCAAATAAGTTTGCTGAGATAAAGGCTGAAATCCGAAGGGAACACACTGCATGAAAAAGAAATGGCGGGAAGATAAAACGCAGGAGACACAAGCCTATACAGATTCTGGCCATTATAGAGACGTCTTTTCAACGGTAAAGGTAAAATATGGGCCAGCACCCTCTAGGAAAGTTCTTTTATATATGATGAACATGGCGACATTATAAAGGGCAATTATTGTAAAATAACGTAGAGATGGAAATCTTATTTTGATGAAATAGCGGGTTCTCAACGGTTTTTCGAACGATACAATAAATCAAAAATAGAAAACCTAACAACGCAATAACAGAACAAGTGGATAGTTTTAAATATCTGGGTAGCATGTTAAATTGCAAAACAAGCCTAGATAAAGAGATAAGTAACAGAATTCAAGCGGCTTCGGCTGCCATAAATAAACTGAACGGAAAAGTCTTTAGGAGCAAACGCATTTTCCTACCGCCAAACTCGCCATTTATATATCCGCCATACTGTCAACGCTACTTTACGGCTCAGAAGCGAGGGCTCTGTAGAGAAGAACATATGAACGCTGGAAGCATTTCAGCAAACGAGTATTGCGCAGAATACTTCGTGTTCGCTGACAGGGACATATCGTGATATCTTATAGCGCGCTAACTGCAAAGCTAAACAGGAGTTGCTCTATAGGAACTGTTTACGGTGATCGAGACATGTAATCAGAATGAACAATGATAGGGCTCCCCAAGAAACTTCTTTATTTTCAACTGTTGAATGACAAACGTCGCATTGGACGCCTTCGTTGGCAGTACAAAGACTATGCACAGCTAATACTGAAGGATTGCGAATCAAATCCTAAGGAATGGGAGAAACTGACAGTAGACTGGATAAGTTGCTGCGAAGCAATAATGCGGATTGAAACGCTCAGATTACGACGGATAGGAAGAAACAGAATCGTCTACTCAGATCTGTAAGAAACAATTCCTTTAACTCCGACGCTTTCACATGTGACATATACGTGAAAAGAAATGTACTGCAAAAATCGGATTAATTAGTTATCTCAGGGGATGGTACTCCTTACTTGGATATATGATGATGGTGATGATGATTTTTGTGAATAAAGTAGTTTTTTACACACATGTTTTCCAAATTAATAAAATTATATAAGCAATTTATTGACTAGAAAACATGTGAAAGTGTCCTTTTTTCCCCTGAAACGTGTGGAGTAGTTTTTCAGACTGACATTGCTGTCTTTAACATTGTAGTTACCTAAATATCTTATAAGGCTGTAAATATCTCTATTAACCAACCGTATAGAATCCTAAGACTTTTCACAATCGGTGTATATATGTATGTTTCATTTTGGCATGGATATGTGTAATGGCTCGCGGAGTTTCGCAAAAAAAATATACGTATTCCATTCGAAAGTGTTGCGCTGATGACGCCATCACTATGATCGCATGATCCACAGTTTAAGTTTATGTCTTTACTGAAACAAACCACGTCTACTTCAATAGACGATTGTCTTACGATCGAAGAAGCATTGGATCAACAGCTTGAATTAATAATCACATACAAAGTTATATAGTATACATTTAATTCTCGGTCCGTGGTATAAAGCCGTCTTTCATTTGCTTGAGTACTAATTACGTTTACCCCGATACCGAGGATCCTATGAAGATAATTGGCAATGTCCTTTCGATAGATAAAGGGATAATTAATGCCGCGATGTTTCAACGTGCTTCCGATTTAAATAATATTTCAACCGAAAATGGTAACATCAATACTAATAATTATATAGTAAACACGATAATGCCTATAATAATAATAATAATAATAATAATAATAATAATAATAATCCCAATAATACTAACGATAATAAAAATAATATCTATGATAATAATAATGTTTACAGCAACAATCCCTTTCTATCAAACAACGATTCGTTTGTCAAAATCCATTTTTGAAAAATTATAATTTAAAAATAACATAAATGACGATCATAACAGTTTCGAAATATTTATAGAACAGATTACCACTGAAAAGCAAACCAAAATATCTATTTGTGCACTACAAATACCAGAATACTTAAGAAAGTATAATCTATGCAAAATTAAAAAAGTCGGTCGCAATAGAGCTGTTGTTCAATTTTCTTCGTTTATATTGGCAAATAATTTAATAATAGTCCTTTTTCTTCGGTAAGATTTGATAAGTCTACTCCTGTTTAGTATCGAGAAATTATCAATGGTGTATATTATATAAAATAAAGCGACAAACAACTACTTGTAATTAATACGATTGACTATAATCCTTTTAAAATCGAGTACATCAAACGATTAAACAAACGAACTTTCATCAACAATGAAACTAGGTTTGTTCCTAGTACACCTGTACTTATTTTCTTGAAAGGACCGAACGTGTTCGCATACGTATTTTTGTGAAATATGCGTTTTGTTTGTGAAGCATTTATCCGAAGAGTCCTCCGTCAGTGTTATCACTAAATGTGGAACTAACGATCATGCAGAAGAAAACTGCAATAGCCGAATGGCAATTTTTGTGTATTTCGTGCCAAACTACACACAGGTTAATCGATTCGATCCGTCCTGCCGGGGAAAAGAAAAAACAGACCGTTTTATCAGTAAGTTAACGGCTTCGCATAACTTGAATTTCGAAAAGCATTCTTAGACATTGCCCAGATATACCGTCAAATAACATGGCAAGTTTTAAACCACGTCTACTACTTAAAACGACTCTATTTCATGATAGAAATCAATTATACTTATTAATAAAGAATTAAACCTAAAGCGATCTGTACCATTTTTCTATTCCGATGAAGGTTAGAGATCTAATGGCCGAAAACCCAATTTTGTAAAAGTTCGCCATTCAAAACTCTCTAACGGGGTTTTTCCAACAACTCTTCGATTTGTTCGCAGTTACATCTTCAAACTCTAAATAAACCTTTCACATCTAACATAAATAAGAAAGTACCATATGCTAAAATAAAAAACAAAATCCAAAAAGGTATTATTAAAATTGATTTTTAATATTAAAAGTAATGTAGACTATATTGTTGATGTTATAAATATTTCGTTTTTGTTCATATGCTTCTATTGTCTTATCTATTTACAAATAAGCTAGAGATACTTCAGAATAAAGGTGATTTAGAAATATCATGAATATTGCGCTTTTGACGGAAACCTGGCTATCGTCAATAAGAATATTTGATATCAATAACTACATTAGAAAAGATGGATACGGCGAGGATAGCAGTGTTAATCAAAAATATGATTAATTACAAATATTCCTACCGGAAACTTGTATCAGAGAATTTATACCACTGCTTCTTGAATGATTGGCTTACAGAGATAGACAGGATACTCATAGACATTATGATATTGTTTAATCTGATATTATTTAATTGTATCTTCGTTTCCTTAGTACTTTAATATTTCACCGGCATTCCCGGTCGTCTTATTCGCAGTCCGCATGTTGTATTGTATCTGGATTTATACACATCCTTTAACTTATCAATGATTTGTTCTGTTATTAACTTATTTTTCTTCGCGCTTGTAATTTAATTTATGAATTTTGAATCTTTCAGTTCTTTGTTTCTATACTCTGTATGTAATTTCTACCTATAACTTACCTTCTTTACCGTACATGTACGTACAAGTCACTTATTTATTTCTGTTATCCATTTCTGCCGTTGTCTTTATTGTATCGGTTTCAATGGTCTCTTGCTAAGTTTACCGAAAAACACTTTTAACCGATTAAAAAGACCGATATGTAAGTTGGATGAAAAAAAAGGCTAGACGAATACTAGCTGAAACCAAGAATCCTTGTTATAGCTGGAAAAAATTACATTGTTCATTAGGATGAGGGGAGAGATGTTGATGTTTCCGAAAACTATTAGCGCTACAATGAAACAAGGCGAAAACACCCCGGTTCTAGCTTTTTAACTGCCTTTCGATGGACGGTATGTAATAAACAAACATTGGTGTTTTTCTTTTTTTGGAACTTGATTTTTTCAACTTCGTATTTATAATTATTACAGACTGAAAAATAACTACAGTGAGTGACATTAATCGTTGAACAACACGAACCGAGGTGGGGAAAGTCCTATACCTTGGTAATGGCTGAATAAAATATGTGACTGCTATGTGAAACGAAAGAGAATATATCGAAGTCTAAGTCGCCAAAATTTGAGTGAATTCAATGCAATAGGTCGGAAGTTAGAGCAACACGTGTGAAAATGGCACGAAATCACGCGTTACATTAATCGTTGAACACGTAAGAAAGGCCGAGTGCGAAGCAGGTAATGGATTTTTCCGGGGTGCATCAGATTCATACAGTGCAAGCGTACCTACGTAGGAACCAATGCATGAAAAGATTTCGCCGTGAAATAGTGTAGATGTGTCAGGATTCAAAAAAGTAGGCTTGATATACGAAAGAATGTCGCGTAAAGGCCAACATACCCCTCCTAAGGTCCATAAACCCGTAATTTCGAACTATAAGGAAGGTTTAGCAAGAGGTGAAATATCGAAGTTACTTTATATTATGCGTTATTTTATGGCGCTTCAAACAAAAAAACGCATTCATTAAATTTCGCAAAATGAACGAAAATTAACTGAGACCGATGAACGATCGATCAGGCAGCAAATCGCAAAAACTCCGCAGATAAGTTCACCGCAATTAAGTCGTGAACTAGCACAAAGAGCAGGTGTAATAATTTAGGGGCCGCAACTGTACGCCGAGCGGTGAAATTGATGGGCTACTTTTCGCAAACGGCTCATAGAAAACCTTACATTAGTGTAGCGAACAAACAAAAGTGTCTCGAGTTCGCGAAAAAGTATCAGTACGAACCGGGAACATTTTGGCTTGATGTCCTTTTTACGGATAAATCGAGGTTCAACCTGTTTGGCAATGCTCGAAAAGTCAGAGTATGGCGTAAACCCAATACAGTACTGCAAAATAAGAACTTAACTGTCTCAATAAAACACGGTGGCGGCAATACTAAAGTATGGGGTTGTTTTCCGGCAAATGGCGTAAGTGCATTGGAGTTTATCTCAGGGAATATGGATGCGGCTTTGTACAGAGAGATTCTGAAAAAAAATCTACGCCCCAGTGCGGAGAGGTTGGGAATCCTAAGTTCTTTTCGCTTGTACCAGGATAACGACTCGAAGCAAACGGCTTATCGTACGCGTGAGTGACTCTTATAAAACTGCCCAAAAGGTCCTCGAAACGCCGCCGCAGTCTCTAGACTGCAACCCAGTTAAACGCCTGTGTGATTATTTAGACCGCAAAGTTCGAAAGAGGCCAGTCTCGAACAAGCATGTATTGGAAGATCGTCTACAAGAAGAACAAGCAAAGATTCTAGTACAGTACCTAGAGCAGTTGGTTTTTTCCATGCCGCAAAGGTTTAAAACTGTTGCGGAGACCAAAGGTGGTCATACCAAATATTAAGTTTCCATTTGCTGTCCCAGACGGAATAATTTTTCCATGATTTGGACTGTGTTCAACGATTAATGTAGCGTGTGATTTTGCCATTTTCGTGTTCTTCGTAACGGACGCTGTGTTTAACTTTTTCTTTTCCGACATTTTTGTTTCTGTACATGTGTAAGAGATTCTCCGTTTTGTTATTCGCCTAAAAAAATTCAGAATATACCTTTTTTCTCTTAAACTTTTTTGTACATTTTCATTCCGATCCCCACCGTTCAAAGATTAATGCCTCTCATTGTATATATTGTTGAAATGGAATTTTTTTTTACAAATATAAAATAATGATATTTTTATCTTATGTAATATCAACGTAAGGCCGGGGACATACATTTTTCTATTTTTTCACTTTGTGAGGTGTAGGGTTAAGAATAATGATGAGGAAAAAAAAACATTGCGTAATTAGCGAGCGGCCCATTAATTTAAAAAATCGATTTTTTCCTGAAATTGCAGTCAGCTATATTCGTTTGTAACGAGAAAAGTAACTTTTTCGTAAAATTCCATTTAAAAAACAAATATTTCACGTGAATATATCTGCTGATGGGAGCAAAGCGAAGATAGTACATTTAGAGTCACTCGTGACTAGAAAAATTCATAAATTCCAGAAAATTTTAATTATTCTTTTTTCGAATTGCAACATTATAAGCAATTCGCAACAATATGCTTTCATTTTTTTTTTTTTTGCAGCGACAACTGAATGGGGACAATAATTTTTTTTTTTTTTTCTTTTTTGGATAAGAAATAACTATTACCTATTTTTTAGCTCAAAAGTTAATGTCTCCTAAAGGGAAAAGAAATAATAAAAAAAACATTAGAAGAAGTGTTCTATTGTAACAGCGGTAACGTAGTTGATAAAAAAAAACAAAAAAAGCGCAATAAAACTTTCAAATCAATTTACCTTTTTCACTTTTTCCTCCAAACCATAAAAGTTAGCCTAAAATTTTTTTGGCAATTTCTCAAATTTCGCGCGAGTAATTTGAACTCGCCACTGCCAAGAAACTAAATAACTGATCGGATAGCGCGAAGAAAATAGAAGCAAAGGTTCGCCGTCTGAAACATCCTTTTTAAAAGTAATTTAATTTAGTGTGATACACGAACACAAATGCCGTACTAACAAATATACTCAGATGGCGTAAAAATCGTGTCATCTGCCGCGTAGCCCGTAGACCGAGTAAATTTAAAAAGTTAAAAAATAAAATGGAACCGGGAACATTTAGTTGATTTTTAGCATTTTTGAGTTAGTCTTTTTAAAAAGCCCCAGAGGGAAGTTAGCTTTTGGACATTCGTCCAACAGTGCCTAGTTCGACCGTCTTTCTATAACGATGAAAGTTTTCAGCCACCGAATGCGAATACCGTATTTATCGAAGCACATCGGATTGCGCCTTGAATAATCCTTTTTTTACTCAAAGCGCTCCTTTGTGTTCAATTTTAATCGGTCTATCTGTGATCTTCCCTGCTATAAAGGTAAAATTTATAGGGTAGCTCCGGTAACCTTAGATATTACTAGGGCGTTATCGATAGTCTTAAATCAATTAATGTTATTGGTAGAAAAATTAGCTTAGATCAAAACTTGTTAAATATATTAAATCATTAGTTTTTAGAACATATATACGTTTATAAATATCGGTGCATATAAAAAAACACATTTGGCGATAGCAGGTGTGTTGCAAGCATATTAGGCGACAATTTTTCTCAAGAATTTATAAAATCAAACTAACAGCTAACGTTAAGACTTTTACGTTTGTCGATGATATAGCAATGATAATAGCGGATAAGAATGAAATAAACGCGACAAAAAACATAAGTATGTATAAATGTTGGACAATTTTCGAACGAATGTAATTTAACATTAATATATCAAAATCGAAATATATCAAATTTAAAAACAAAGCATTAAACTTATCAAAATACGAATAATAAAATACTTTGGAGTAATAACTGAAAGAAATTAAAAATTTGACAATCGCTTGAATAACGTAAATACTAATATGAGCAGATTTATATATACGTTTAACATGCAGTACAATAATAATAACGATTAAAGAGCTTGGATACTAAGCCAGAGGTGTCATAGGTTTTCGAGACTTATCTCGTTCCGGATCCAAGTTGCCTTTAGGTTTATACCTAATCTGAAATTGAATATTGGTTATACGAGAGAATTATTTGGTGGAAAGTAAAGGCGGCCAAGAGAAAAGAAGCCCCCCCCCACTCTCATGAGTGCCGTTGGACTTGATACACTGTGAACCTTAACTTCTCAATCCCTGATGCCCTATCAAGGGTATGTGACTTGCTTTACTTACTTTACTTACTTTACTTACTTTACTTACTTTACTTACTTTACTTACTTTACTTACTTAAATTACGAAATCTGTAACATTACCGAAAATATAATTTAAAGCGGTAATATTTATAATGAAATATTGAAAATTAAAATATTTACGACATTAATAAGATCATTTCAAACAAAAATGATAAAAGCGTACAAAACAAAAGAATCACTTGTTATCGATTGTAATAATAAGAATTACTCCTGTAGACACTTAAAAATCCCTAAGTATATTAACTTATTTTTAATTAAAAATAACATCGATGCGATGAATTCCATCGCCAAGATATTTATTTATATATACTCGTGTATATACATATAGGAGGATGAACTTAAATCAGTTTGAAATTTTATACTTTACCAATGTTATAGAAATGATAGTATCAAAGTATGTAGAATAATTATAGTGGTTTAATTTATAACCATTTCTCTAATTTAAACGACAGATTTAATAGTCAATTTATCCCTAACTTGTATAATGGTAGTAAACGTATTTTACGGCGAGATCTGGAAACATATAAACAGAAAGTCGTGTTACATGTAACTTTGTTGGTACTGTGTACCATATTTTGCAAGCATATATAACTGTAGAGGTATTCTGTTATATTGTGGTGCGGAAGAATCACTATAAATTAGTGTAAACGATAAATTTAAGGTATTCAATATAAGCTTGCTATAGAAGGAGTGAATAGTATTAAGCAGATTAATTAAATTTCACTTATTTAACTTTATCACCATTATTATTAAGATTATTAAAATTTTAAAAATACCCTGGGCGGCAAAAGATCCAAAAAACCGTCAAAAATATACAATGTGGTATTTAAAACGACCTCAAAAATCACTTAAAAATTCATAACTCATCACCAGAAAAACTTTTAAAGGTGAAATTCAAAATGCAATTATAAAATTACGGTTAAAAAATTATTTAAACCCCCCTTTTGGGGCAAAAACTGAAAAAAAAAGAAAGTTCACCTAAGTAATAGCCCGAGTACAAACGTTGGAGGAACCAAAACGTATTTCAAACATATGCGTAAAGAACCGCTTCATAGCAAAATTATAGCCAAGCTTACAACTTCATATCCGGACGCCTGGGGGGCCCCGAAAGCTCAAAAATTAAAAAAAAAAACATTATTTTTCCCAGCCATGTGATATATTGTTGAAAAGAACGCTATTTGTCCGGAACAAAATCGTATTTCATTTTCTTAACGAAACTTTCAAAGTTGCCAAAAAGTTAAAAAAAGCGGGATAAATGACGCGTCTCCCCCAGAGATAGCTAAAAATTTTAAATGTACGTCCACATATATTTCTCTAGTTTGCAACATCTGGGTAATCCCCCCGAGTGCCAAATGCTCGAAAATTTTCACATTTTAACGGATGCAAACCACTTAAATAGGATAATTAAAAATTTTCTATAACGATTATGATCTTCTTTTTTGTAAATTTGTATAAAAGAAGTAGAATTTAAAAGAAAAGTGTTGCAGGTGAATAAATAACAATCATTAATTATTAATCAATGGAAAAAAAAAAAAATAAATAAATAAAAATGAAAAGAAATCGCAGCAAAAAAAGAGAAGTGGTGTCTGGAGGGGTAGGAACGAAGATCTTTTCACTTTTTGGTAGATATAGAAGTATAAGGTCATTCATAAAGTACACGATAAAAAATGACACAATATATAAACCCCGTATGAATTAAAACAAAAACAACAAATAAATCCCGTATGAATTAATTGAAACAAAAACAATAAATAAATCATCAGACACATTGAAGTGTGGTAACGTCGCACAAAAAAAACGCGCCAATTTTCAAATTTAATAAAATGTACACGTGTTTAGAACTGAGCTAATATAGCTGACCACGCACAATGGCTCGAATCTCGATACTCGCGCGTACACGCACACACACACACACACATCCGTATATAATAGAAAGGGAGTAAAGGTCGCTTGGAGGACGCATAACGCGCTTTTTCGTGTCGTGACGATTTCTGGCAGTTTACTCCTAGCGACAAGCCGCTTAAAGAACTTTGTTCCAAAAAGCGTGTAGTGCCATAATACAATTAAATTTTCGCATTTGAATTAATAAGATACATAAACTATTATCTGATTATATAATAATAATAATAAGAAGAAGAATAATAAGAATAATAATAATAAGAAGAATAATAAGAATAATAATAATAAGAAGAATAATAAGAATAATAATAATAGATATTTATTGATTTATTAGGAAACAATGAACACAGACTTATCAGGAATTTTAAAAAAAAAAGTAAATAAAAAAAAAAACTTTAAACCGTTTCTATACAAAATAGATATTTACGTTTTATAAAAGTTAAATTTCGAGCTTATCTTCGGTTGACTGAGTACGTTTTTGACTTTCCCCTACTCACAGCTTTCAGGGTGAACCTCTACGCCGTTGCTCGCTCAGGCAGATCGCGTTAATCCTTTTCCTGTATTTCATCTCGTTCTATCCGTTCGTTTCGAAAAGGCGCCGTTTCCCACGTCAGAAGTCATTATTTACCAGCCCAACGTTTTCTCTATGAACGGCTGGCAAAATGCGCTATCCGAAACGGCAACTTCACACGTAATTTATGATTATACCATCCCCGTCGACTTTATCGAGCGGCGATATAGAAATAAAAACCGTTCCTCTACTGTTCACTTTTTTTTAGGTTTGTCTCCTGTGAGCGCTGCACAATTCTGTTTGAAGTTAACTCTCGTTCAGGCTGACTATCATCGAGGGATGTTGGCTTACAGTTTGCAAATAAAAAAAAAAAAAATAGAAAAAAATATACGTCTCAAATGATGATGTACAAGACGCCTAAAATCACGCAGCCAACCTAGAGACTGTCGGCACGTCGCAGTTCCTTTAATAAAGAACAATTACATTTCCACGAGTTTTTTTTTTTTTTGCACCAAAAAAATAAATAAGCCAGAGGAATTTATTCGAGAAATTAATTAAATAACTCGGAGTTAAATTAATTTGATTTTTATAGGCGAATGCCGCTCAAACCACGCACATATGACGTTGTGTCCGGTGTGTACTACACCGCTTTTACTAATGGTTTTTTTTTTAAATTTACATCCGATCCGGCCTCGATATTTTCAATGGCGAGATTCGAATTCCAGTCGAACGAAACACGAGCCAGATTATATTTAATTATTTTAATTTTTCCTCCTTCTTCTTCAACATATATAAATAAATAAATAAATAAATAAATAAATAAACGGTATATTTAATCAATTGTTACAGTCTGTATAAATATATATAGCAAAAATCCCATATTTAGCATACCTAAACGTACAGTTTAAAAAGGAACCCGGAAAAAAAAACTAGTAATATACTGCATGCAAAGTAAATCAAATGTGTTTGTGTCAATAAAAAAGCAAAAAGAAAACAGAAATTAATAAATAAGTAAAAGAAAACTGGAAGCGCTATAAGTAGCATGTCGTTCTCCATATTCCTTCTTCAGGCCAGCTCCTCTACATACTCTTTAATTAAAGCTGAATTCCTCTAGTTGCTTGACACACCTCTTTTCTCTCTTACCTAATATTCTTTACAGATGGTTCGATAAGTGAGAAAGACGTTGTGTTTACCTCTCCCTCATTTTATCATTCTGAGTTCTTCAGGCTCGCTTCTTTCTATTCTAGTTTTACATATCCGAGTCAATATCATATCTATGTGCCCAGAGGGATCCATAAATTTCTCACTGTTCCTGTTTCGAAAAACCTTCTTTAGTTTTCTCCTTTGATCACTCCTCCAACACTGTTATCCTACCAGTTAGTTCTCTGATTTCTAATTTGCTTTCATTTTATGAGTTTCTAGTCACACCGACACGAAGATAATGGTGCAACGGAATTTCCGGATCATTCGGCCGCACCTGATGGTCTATTTCTTAGCAATTTTACTGTTTGGACCTTCTTTCCTCAGCCAATTATTGCAGACTTTAGTCGGGCATATATGCTTTTACGATCTCCTAATATATCCTGTTCCTTAGTCTTAATTTAAATCAATTTCTTCTCGTTACCATCGTGCTTTTGATAAGGTTTCGATCTAACCACTCTCGCTTTCAATTTTCCTTATGTTCTTTTACGAAATCTCCGCTGGTTCCGGCAAAGAAATCGGAAAAACTATTCGGTTCACGCGGCAACAAAGTGAAAGAGCGCACTTTTAACAAAATAATATTTCGCATTTAGCAAACACCGAAAATCAACTACCGGGTCTCCTAATTTATTAATTGCAGTCGCTGATTTAAATAAAACAGCACGGAAAGCTAAAGTGACCGAATTCGTGTATACCTAAATGCTATGTGATGTCGGAAACCCTTTCAAAGTCAAGGAGTTCGTTTATTTATATCGAAATTGTCGGTGAATCCGCGATTCTGTTAATCTGTAGAATTGTCAAATTTTTCTGCACGATGAGAACTTTAGCTTATTCAGTGACTTGAATTGCCGGTAAGAAAATGAGGACGAGTTAATGCAGTAACTGGAAGGGCGGAGAAAGTAATTAGACTTTAATAACAGAGAAATTCTCACTGGAGACCATCTCGCGTTTCCTGGAAGCAGTTAAAAAAAGAAAAAGAAGTTAAAACCTATTCGCGGCTCTACTCGCAGTGCATGGCGCGTTAAAAAATAACAATAATAAATAAGGAGCTAACGGAAAGTCCATTAAATTCGGCTAAAAAGGCGAGACTAAAACTGTCGGCGGAAGAAAATTATTAAAAAAGCCTATCTATTCTATTTGAAAGAAGCGCTAGGTCTTCCTGTTCCTTATAATTCTTCCTTTGTCCTTTCCTTCCCATCTCCATCTATAATTCTTGTACTTCAATCTTTCCTAAGCTCTATTTCTAATCGTCTTTCTATTTAACCCTTTCTGTAATTTCTGTAGTTGTTGGGTCAAATCCGCTGGCGCACCAAAAAGAAAATATATAAAATAAGAACGGTTTTACACTTTTTAATTGGTTATCATTTTCAGCTAAATGTTTCGAAACGTCCGGCGAACCTCATCTAAAAAGTATAATACGAAAAAGAACAAAGATATTTCATTCAAAGTATTTCTAATGATACTTTAATTAAATCAGTATATCGAAGTTACTGATTTCTAATATTATCATCAAACGTCTTCTGGTGAATAATTTTATGTAAATAATGTTGTAATTAAAAACACTTACATGCTTCGGTGATTACTATGTAGCTTTATTTTGTATATTATTACTACTTCCCATGAATATTTCATCTATGAAACATGTCGGCGGGATAAAATTAATGTGATTACACTTACATAAAACGAAAAACTTCTGCGTCAAGTGTTTTTAATTACAACCAGCATTGCTTACAAATAAATAAATGTAAATTTTATTTTTTGTTCGAATTATTTCTCCGTATTCCAACGTAATACGGAGTTGGAATAGGGAGCGAATTATGTTGTACTAATAAATCACTCAAACGGGGAAACCTTCTCCATCTTTCGAGTGCTTTTATTTTTCCTTTGGAAGTTCTTATCTCTTTTATTCCACAACCTTTTGGATTTTATTTGGCGCATTGTTCTTTCGTTTTTGTTTTATCTTCTATCACACTCGTCGTTCTCGCATCTAATTCTAATCTGTAGCTGTTAATAGCCGCTTAATCTTTACGGTGTTTCTGTGCTGACTGAGCTGTGTCGCTTTTAGCGTGCCCGATGAAAAAAAAAAAAAATACATGCATAAAAAAATAAATAAAACTTTGAGAAATGCGACAAATGCGAGACCGACAAAAGTTTCTAAAATGAATAACACGATTCATCGGTGGTCAGTTTCGTTCGTTTACGTACTTAACAGACAGTCCAAATGAGCGTGCAAGTAATTGTCGCGAAATTTGAACGTTAAATATATATCGAAATTTGGGGTAATTTTTTTGCATTTACCCGTAAAATAGGGATTGTAATCCGGCGTCTTTTTCAATCCGACCGGATCGATCAAATCAGGATGATTTTCCCCTTTCATTCTAAAATAGACTGTTAATGAGTTAATCAAGTGAGTGTATTATATAGGTAGTTTATAAAAAGACATATACGAGTATATAATAAAATAAACTTTATTTCCGATATTAAAAGTAGATAACGAGCAAACAATTAAAGACTAGCCGTTTTTCAAGAACAAATAGCTCAGATCTGACGAAGTACAAAATAAACTGGGGGGGCACACCATTTTGACAGACCATTCTTGAATCGAGTTTTCCTTTTTAAAATAACTGTCAGTTGTTTTAGACTTTTTTTTTGAGAATTTCTTCGTCATAAATAATATCAGTTGAATCAGTTTTTGATGTGGATGGTTTAAGAAATGAATCAGAATTCGGACGTTTCAATTGGTTATTTTCAGAACTTAGGTCAATGCAATGCTTTGATCTGAAATATGTTTTTAAACCTTTATAAGAAACTTTACTTATTTTTAGTACGTTAGCGTGCAATGTGCATTCCGCGTTCACATATTTGTCTTTTTGCACTTTTTTAAAATAATGCCATACAGTATTCTCACTGCCCCCACCATAATTTTTCTCATTTTGGCTTGGTTTTGAAAGTAACATGTTTCGAAACTTTTGCCAACTAGTCTAAACTAATAATAAACTAGTGTATACTACCAGCAGTAGTAGCTGTAACAAAATACAAAACATATTTATTTACAATTCTCATTCAAATTTCAGTTCGTACGTAACGTAACTCGACTCAATTCATTGCCAAGTTAATTGATTCAGACAATTTGTGTAAAGTGTCCGGCATTATTCATTAATTTTATAACAACCTATTCGTATTTTAATCATTCTCACACTCATTACGTGGAACGTAAATATGATTTGCATACGCACCGCGTGTATTTAAAGTACCTACTCATGCAACAGTGCGATTATTTTGCCAAAAATTGCTGTCACCGGATCCGATAAACGTTTAGTGACGCCGGATCCGATTTTCCGGGTTGCAATCCCTACCGTAAAATGTGTAAATCGATTAATTTTTAAATCGAACGTCTAAATTTTTCAACGTTCTTTTTTATTCTATTTTTTTTCACGGCCGAAAAAAATCGTGTCGTCCTGTTTGGGCTCAGTTCATTTTCTACACACAAAAGTTTAACAAAAGTAATCAGCATAATTCGGGGGAGACTAGAACTGAAAATACTCAGATAGTTTTTTATATCATTATGTGTAGAAAATGAACTGAGTCCAAACAGGGGACTGCTCCGAAATAATAAAGTTCATCTAGCGCGCCTCGGAGTACAATTGAAATGCCCTAATTAAAGATTCGTTAACCTAGTTCTTAGCTTTTCTATTTTATCAGCTTCTGATCGGAATTCAACTGAGACTCTACACTCCTTTCAATCGTTTCTGAGCAGACGTCCTGAAAAAAAAAAGGGGGAAATACGTGCATGTTAGATATGGAAAAAATTAAAAGAAAACAAAAATAAACGAGTAAAGATGTATCAAAAAGCCAGATTCGATATTTATATCGATGTTACATAGATTATACCTAAAAAACGACCCTTGCGATACAGTAGAGGTTAGGTAGTTTCATATTCGTAGATGCACATGACTTTTTTGTAAAGACGATTTCTAAACAACATGTTACAGCCGCGCATCGGGAATTCGAACGAAATCGACCGAGCCCGTTCGTAAAATTTGCGGTGAAATAATTTAACAACTCACCCGGTTCGTCTTAATCATTATCATTACAGGTTCCGGAGCGGGTTCGCGCTATGAATTCCAGCGTAAAGCTTTTACTGATATTACGAGAGCCGGTCACCAGAGCCATTTCCGACTATACGCAACTCAGAAGCCACAATACGAGTACATCATCGGCTGTTCCGATCAACGGCTGCAATAATGCGACTTCTTCCGTAGCCGGTCCGCTACAGTTGACCGGCAACCATCACAAGACGTTCGAGCAACTGGCCCTGAAACAGGACGGCCAAGTGAACGCCAACTATCGGCCGATCCTGATTTCCACTTACCACATTTTCGTTCATCAGTGGTTGGACGTGTTCCCTCGCGAGCAGATTTTGATCGTGAACGGCGATCAATTGATCGAAGACCCGGTGCCGGAAGTGAAAAAGATCGAATCGTTTTTGCAGCTGGAACCGAAACTGGGACGCCACAATTTTTACTTCAATCAAACGAAGGGCTTTTACTGTATGCGTAACGAGTACAGCGAACGCTGTCTACGGGAGAGCAAAGGTCGCAAGCACCCGCGAGTGGACCCGGTCGTGGTAAGTAAGCTGCGGTCGTTCTTCAGCGAACGGAACCAGAAACTGTACGAATTAATCGGAGAAGATTTGAGATGGCCCGAAAATTAGCGAACCAAGAATATCATCGGGGGGACAAAAACGCAGTGTAGAAAAGTAAAAAAATGCAATTATCGTCGTCACGCATTTCTATAGCATACGGCTCCGAATGGTTTTCCCCATAGTAGACGCCATTGCGAAAATTTTAAAATTCTACTGCTATTATACAATCGCTCAACTCCCTGTGTCATGTGTATATAGTGTTGTTTTTATTTACTTTTTCTAAATAGTTCGTGAACAATCTTCCGTGCTTCTTCCTTCTCAGACTTTCGTTTCGTTTTTGGCAAAAATCGGATCACTTTTCACCGTGATCTGTGAAATTGGAACATAAAAATCTACTAATATTCCGACAGCTCTAGTTTCACCCCCCCCAATAAAACGTAAAAAAAAACAAAAAAAAAAAAAAACGTTTTCGGTTGGAACAAATTCTTCCGGAATACTATAGGAGAAGAAACGAAAATCAAAAAAAAAAAAAAAAAAAAAAAAAAAAGAAAAAGACCGGCACAAGAAGAAAAATTGCAACCGGGTGCTTATCATTCGAAAATCTCTATATCTCATCATCGGTATTGAAATCTCTGAAGAATACTCCGTGCTAGACGTTTTTGTTTGTTTTCTCCTGCGCAGGAATTTTTTCCAATAATCAAACGGGGTATTCCTGTGCTGCATTCAAGAATTCTAATTCCTGCCTAGCAGCGAATAATCAAGTGTAATGATGACCCTTTAACCGGTATTGTTCCGCGAATTTCGAAAATGTTAACTTTTGTTCCTACTTTAGAACGACTTTAATCTGAAGGAAATGCGCTGATAAGAAAAGTATTTTTAAAAATTCAAAGAACCGGGTTTTTTCTTTTTCGTTTTTTTATTATTTTGTAAATGAGGTTATTTCGTATTCATTTTTTATAAAATGTATTTCAAAGGAAAGCGAGGTTTTTTGTACGTTTCAGGTGTTAGCAGAGAACCCCTCTTATAAAAGTCATTTGCCGAATCTGATTAAAATACAATCTTCTTAAGAAATTTTTCCCCCTGCCGTAAATGTTTTCGTTTTTTTTTTTATATAGTTTTCCGCGACTACAAACCCCTTTCCTAACTGAAATAAAAATGAAAAAACTTTCGATCGGCATTAACCCGCTTTATTTTAGTATACAAAAAAAAAAAAAAAAAAAGAAGAAAAAGGTGAATGTTTGCACGGACAAAACTACCTTAATCTGGCAGACTCGGAAACGGACATTGTGACATTGTCAAACACAGCTTATGTAAAATCTATAAATTTCATTATCAAGAAAGACAAAACGCAAAATCATTCGGATACGAAAAAAGAGAAACGAAAAAGATCAATTGTGGCAACTTCAGCCTGTAGCAGTTAACCTATCGGTTCTGCAAAAGTATAAGTCCTACGGCATGTCAGAGCAACTTATTCAAGACGCGTGCGAAACAATAAGACAGTACAGCAACGCTATCCAATGTTATACAGATGGGGCCAAAGCAGCACCCGTCGAGGGGATGTCACCAACTGCGTGCGCTTTCGAAGTGAAGGGAGCAATGACAACCATCCGTCTGAACGATTACTGCTCAATCCTAGATGCCGAATTATATGCAATACGCTTATGTCTGGAAATGATCCTGGCGTCCACAGAGCCAATCCGTGACATCCTATTGATAACAGATTCATTAGTGGCGGCTAAGATGTTAGGAGGGGGAGCCCCGGGGAGGGGGTTAATAAACCACGTCTTGGCACTCATCATGGGGCTACAATCGAAGGGATATAAGCTAGTAGTGTTGTGGGTCCCAAGTCACGCGGGAATCCCAGGAAATGAAAGGGTTAACACAGCAGCTCAATCAACCATTACAGCTCCCAGTCCGCAAAGCATACTTGGGCCCCCTCAAATATCAGAAGCTGTAAAAATACAAATAATGGAACAGTGGAAACAAGAACACATCTCCACCCCATCCCAACTCCAGAATATAAAGAAATCCGTAGAGCCATGGTGGCCCCCCCAGGGGACCTTACGAGTTTATCATCGCGCGCTCAACCGTTTACGCCTGGGCCACACGTGACTATCCCACGACTACCAGGTGTTGGAAGGCGCTCACCCTCCAACCACGTGTCCTTTCTGTCGCGCACAAGAGCCACCGGCGGTTGAGCACATTCTCATAAACTGCCCTGCATTCCAATCCTCCAGAACGAGACACGGATTTGATAACCTCAGCCATGTTCTCTCAAACTCAGAAGCGAACCAAAGTGCAGTCTTCCAGTTCGTCAGGGACAATGGATTAGGGGCATTCCTGTAACCGGAGACTCTCGGGCCATAATAGTCTAGATATTATACACGGCCCGGGGTCTAACCACGGTTTGAAAATTTTAATAAAAAAAAAAAAAAAAAAAAAAAAAATTTAGTTCGCAACCTATCTTATCAATATACACTCATCGAATATATTGTCGGCGATATATTTTCAAACAATCCTGAAAGAGTAAATAAAAAGTACTGAAACCTGCCCTAAAATGATCGGATCGATTATTTTTTTTTCCTTTTGAGAGTGATTTTTTTTTCCCGTTCCTTTCTTATTACTTCGGCAGCATGCCAAACTATGTCATTTCGCGCGAATTCGAAAAATACTAGAAGGGTAAGGTTCCTTCGCCCTCGGAAATGAACAATTGATAACTTTTAAAAGAGCAACATGCTACGCTTTAAAAAGAATAAAAGTTACTTTTTTTTTTCAGTCGAACGATTGAAAATTATCTCTGGTATATATTTGTACAACGCGTACATGGAATGTACACTCTAGTGCTCGCAAAAATAACACTAACCCGTCTATAATTTTAATGTTTTATACGGAAATTTAATTACGCTGAAATATTACAAATATTATATAATTAACATCTTTTTAAATTACACTACAAACGGTTTTTTAAATACGTGGAAGAACTTAAATTCCTCCTCCGTAAAGAGTACACCACACGCTTTTTTTTTTCTTTTTTCTTGTTCTTGGGAAAAATACACTTGTTTTAATTTAAATAACAGAAATCGATTGATAACTTTCAGAGCTTAAAGTGTTATTCAATTCGAAATTTACATCAGTTTATACTAAAAATAAAATAAAAAAAAACAAAAAAAAAACAAAAAGAATTAAGTGTGGCAAATTTGATAATTACTATTAGTTAATCCCGTGAACATATTCTTAAACTGAAACCTTTCTTAGTGCTGGTGAAATAGATGGATTCACCTAAACCCGGGAGGACTTACAAAAAAGAAACAGAGATAATCCGGCGCTCAATTTAATAGGCTTCCGAATTTTACGGAGGGAATTCTAGTGCTTTTAACGAGCATCTTAACGAATTTCGTACGTGTCCGTATGACTGCCAGAATAAAGGTTATATTATCCATTAGGCAGGCTCTTGTATTGCAAACTTTTCTTTCACGTTGTGAAATCTGAATTCGGCGGGTGCGCAGATGGAGCGACTTTGGAGGTGGCAGAAAAACACGTTTAACTTCGTCTCCCGAGTAGTATACACACCTGCTGTTTTGTCTTGAAATGTAACGCGAACGCCAAATATGTGTATATGTATATTCCTCGTAGGTCTAACAACGTTGTAAGTTACTGAATTTTCATGGTCAAGCTTGCGACAGAATAAGTAACTCTGTTCGACACTAACCTAAGTTTAGCCGACAAATTCTTGTAGTCGAACTATTTTCATTCAGGATGCCGTATAATATAGACGCGCGAACATCGCTATTTTATCTGTAAGTTTTTCAAGAGGCAAGTTTGCTTCGTCGTTTTATACTGGTCCAAAAAGTCAATTATTCTGTTGATACAGTTTAATTACGCATGTGTACAGAGGTCTTTTTTTTTTTATTATTATTATTATTATTATTATTATTAATCATAAATAAAGCCTAACTTAACGAAATAAAAAATTTAGCAAGGTAGCGCTTAATTTGAATTTTTTTGGAATTTTTTTGGAATTTTTTAATATGTGTTAAAACAGTAGAAAAAAACAGAGCGGGCCAATTAAAAAAATGAAACACGTGTTCGTTCTACAAACTTGTTTCAGAAGTGTAAGACTGACGAGTATATTTTTAAATTTCGCTCTATGAAAAATTATTCTATTCTGGCGTCGTTGGCGCATATTGACTATTTCTTAAACAAGAAAAAAATTACTTAGCTCTCGCTTTATTTTCAATTATATCCGGTTATTACAACTTTTTAAAATAACCGGACTGACGAAAGAATCTAATAAAATTTCGTACATCAAACAGGTGCAAAAAGAAAAGAAAAAAAAGAGAGAGACTCCTCGACACAGAAACACCAGTTTTAAATATGCTCATACAAATAAATTTAGAACGGTATTTAATCGATTTTTAGTTTTTCCATTTGTGTTTTTCGATACTCGCATTTTATTGTTATTAATTAATTTTTTTCACATAAACGTTCAATCTCGTATTAAATATTGCAAAACGATATTTAGTCGAAAATGAATGAAAATGCGTTATTGGTTATTAATGGGGCGATATCAATATTTCCGAACAAAAAAAAAAAAAAAAAAAGAAATAAATAAACGGAATATCTCCGATAACCGAAATATTTGATTATGAAAAAAATTTCTCAATTTCTCGCGGATATTGTCAATTAGATCTGTAACGGGAAAAAGATTAACGACATCGGATAACACTGCCCCCCCCCACCCACCCACCCGGTGGTGGGGGGGCGAAAGGAGCTGGAAAAAAAAAACGAGGCTCTATTGAAACGCATAAACATCATAAAAAGCAACACCTCTAGAGCTCTTTACATTCGGAGTGAAATGCATCAATGCAAAATCTCGTATCTCTAACATTATTTATATTAAATGTGTTTTAGTAAAACAATTTCGTTAAAATCTAACAAACATATCATCACTTTGATCCCCAAACAACTTTTCGCGATAACACAGTTTCTTTTTAATTCATACTAGTCGTCCTCGGTGAACGTATATTCCAATTTTTATCTAGTTTAATATAATATAAAATTATAGTTATCGAACGTCTCAAGAATAAATATTAAATAAAATATATTCTAGCAGGAATTTATCATTGGATGATAGACTTAATATATGGTGAAATCTGAAGGATTCCTAAATTATCACCTATTTTCATCTAAGAAAAAACCCCAAAGAATATTAGTAAATATGAATCTACAATTTTCGATTTTAACCTGAACTAGCTAAATTGAGTCAAATATAAATACACTTTTTTCGTATGGAATAAAAACATTACTAACTTGTTTTATTTCGTATTTCAAGATGTTTATTTATGTTTATTAAAATAATTCGTTATTTCATTAACGAATATTAATAAGCAGGCCGCGCTAAAAATTTTAAATAGAAACGCGTCAACGGCGTTTTAATAAAACAATTAAAAGCATTCTGTTTTTGTTTTTTTGTAACCAAGTGTAACGAGGACGGCGGAACTATTACTTTCGAAGGGGTTTTAAATAATTGTTAAGCTGCTTTTAGAAATAGTAAAAAGAAATTAATTCTGCGACTTATAGATTTCAATTTTATTCCATCGTTTAGTGTTGTCGGTTTATAAAAAGTATGAATATATTAATTAAACAATTAATTCGCCGCAAATAAATGGGAAACAAAAATCAGTCTGCAGGATATTTTAAAAGTTAATCACGCTTCCGCGAGTATTAAAATGCAAATTTAAAAAAAAAAAAGTTTACAATTCAATTAAAGGAATTAATGGAAAAGCCGTAATTTTCTTCACTCGCCAGTGTGAAACACCGTCTCTCCTCTTTTACATTCAATCACCGACAGACAAATTACTGATAAAAAAAAAAGAGAAAAACAAAACAAACATAAAATCAAAGCTTCTTTAGATCAAGAAAATTTACAGTTGTGTATGAAGGTTTGTGGTAAAGCGGCATAATTTTAACGACAACCATAATTTTAAGAACAAAAAGAAGGAAAGAAAAAAACGTCTTATAATAAAATATGCAATGGTTTTCTGCGAGTTTTAATAGAAATTTGCTTGAAATAATATGTTTTTTTTTTTTTTTTTTTTATAATCAACTGAAATTTACCTATAAGTATTCTAAAAGAGAGCTATATCAGCCACACGGTGTCCGAAGCATCGAGTTTTTATATAATTTTTATACGTAATATATAATCATTTTCGTGATCGCAAACGTGACAACCCTCATCATAATGACTAAGCTGTCAACTAAACCACCAAAAGAGGGGGAAAGCTTTCTGTGTCGAGATAAAATTCGAATCTTCGCGCAAATCTCAGACGTCTGTATACACATACAATTTTGATGAGGATCAAATTTTAAAATCTTGCAAATAACGGGTAGGCGCTAGCTCGATCAACTTCTTTATTAATATTTCTCTATTTTTACACATTAAACTAAAACGTCATTTAAAAACTTGCCTCTTTATTACTTTGTTTTATTATTTTTTTTTTTTTGTTAATTAAATGAAATTATATAAATAAGTATTTTATCTATTTTTAATAATTGTTTGTTGTATTTTTTAGTCAATTTTTGAATGTTTATACAAAGATATATCGTACTGCACAAATAATACTTATATGATATACTATATAAACGCCGGCATTATTTAAAATACTAATAGGAAATCGATAAGAGACTAGCGAAATGTGTTCAGCTGAAACTGGCGTACATCTCCAGCACGTTAGAGAGGTACGACTGTTCACGTAAACTGCGCAGATTATTAAAACTGAGAATAGTTATAGTTTCCATAATAATTTCGGTAAATGAGTTTTCGTTGGTATACCGAACTGGGGAATTTTATTAAAACAACCGAGATCGCGATTTGGAAAAAGAAAAAAGCGAAAATAAAATTCGTTGGAATTTCAGCGCTGAACAAATTGTGCACTAATTGTTACACGATTACAAGATTAGGTGAATTGTAATTGTTTCTTTTTTGGTCGCGCGAAATTACAACTCTACGGGCGTAATTCTTGCAAATCTTATTAACAACTCGATACTGTGGAGATTTTTTTTTTGATTTTTTTAACGTCAAAGGGAATCAGTCAAAAATATTTCCGCAATTTAATTCTTTTTAAAAAATGGAAGTTTCTAATTTTAATAATGCACTTTGATAAAAAAGTTACACGATTTTTACCGGATAAAATTATAAAATTAACAACAATATAGACACGTCAGGCACATATTTCTTCCAAATTTATCTTCGTGCCCGGTGTTTTACGACCCGGTGGTCCTCGTAAAACTTAAGTAATCCTGCAAGTTGAAAATAACATGATAACCACGCGCATATATCTCACACGATGAACCAAAAACATATATGTATACTAACTTTTTTTCACTACTATTTTTGGCTTCGATATTTTTTTTTTCTCAATCGAAATAGCTTAATATACCGAAGTAACTTAAAATTTATATAATGCTATTACCAGTTTTTAAAAATCGATATAATTCAACGGCGATCGTTCGCTAATCAATCATCGATGCAATCTGTTAAAATTCTTCTTGTATCATATGTAAACTCGAGAGAGTAGAGAGATCCTTCCTGTAGTCCTTCATCATATCTGAAATACTATATATCGATAATCGATACGCTTTTTTTTGAATTCACTCTGTACCTATTTGTGTTAGCTTCCGAAAACGTCTACTTAAATTGAGGTGTTTTAATTCGAATTTATTAAAATATAAATTTATACCTATTTTCGTTTGTTATCGAGGTAATTATTTATATTTATTTTAAAAAGCAGTATCAAAAACCGGAGTAAAATGCATAGTCTCGTCTGCGACAATTTGCCGTTTAACAGTCGTGCCTTTCTACGACTTGTATTTTTTTTTTTTGATCATACCACATACGATAACTTGGGGCAGACATGTGCCGAGTTCTCATAGAGTTATATATATTAGCCTTAAATTAACTTATTAGTGTTTTTTTTCGATTAATTTCCATTAAATTAAATTTAAAGAAATACCGACGCGTAAGGAAAAAAAGTGTTTAACTCTCTTAACTGGCAACATTTTTAATAAGTAGTAAATATTATGCTCGGTTACCCTGATTTCTTTTTAGTCACTTTAATTCTTTTAGTTACGATGATTTTATGAAAGTGTATTTAAATATCCGTTAAACAACACATAGTTACGAACCAATGATCTCAAATTATTAAAAATAAGTTTTACGTAGTAGCAAATTTATTTTTTAATTAAATTTATACTTAGTATCAGAAGAGACTTTAGGTCTACTCTAGATGATTATTATTATTATTATTATTATTATTATTATTATTATTATTATTATCATTATGATGATGATGATTATGCGGTAAGTGTAGTTTTGAAATGATGTGTCGTACCAGTTATCATTATTATTATTATAAGAGAGTAATCACCACCAGACCACCGTGTACGTGCTTTGAAAGATCTTTTTATTTAAGTAGTATAATGTTTTTATACGTTTTAAAGGAGGATAATAATATATATATATGTATATATATATATATATATATTTTTTTTATTGAACGAATTAAATTATTACTATATCCTGAGTCACTTTTACTCCGACCCAAAACGAATGCTCCGTTTGACATAGCTCTTTTGAAACTGTTCTCATGATGTGTACAATTTGTAATTTTCTATACGTAAGTGACCGCTAACACGATCGGTCAATTTTCTTCCGTTTCGAATAACTCGCACGAACTATTTTTAGCTTTCGGTCAGTTAATTTTAGACGTGAAAAAAATTCGAACGATTCGTTTATAAAGATTTACAGTAAAAGTTGTTTATTCAACAATTTCCGTTTTACTATATATTTATTTATTTAAATATATTTATGTATATATTTGAAAACTAATAATAATACTCCGAAAACAACGCAGCAACTGTATAGTTCTGAAGCAACTGGTCTGATGCTCGAAATAATACTGAAATCTACGCAGAATAGTAAAATTAATGTAAACGTAAATTTCGATTACGCTGAATTGCCGTTAAATTAAAATCGTTAAATAACGTAAACAAACATTAGTGCATTTTTAGGCGTAAACAGTTTCTCATTACTAGTGCGCTAATTATAATAGAATTCGTACATTTTATGTATTTTACATGTTTCTCCCTTAAACTTATCACGCTGATTGTGTATTCTGCTAGTCCACGTAGCAATTGTTCCGGACACTGTACTATATCTTTCTACTAACCGGTATCGAAGATTTCTCGACGTCATCTTAAATGGAGCAACTTGTAAAAGAAAAAGAAAAAAAAACTCTTAAATAATCCGTCGTTATTAAGTATATGTCCATCACACTCGCATATCATCATATATTGTGTGTTATATTTTCATTTCTTTTTTGACTTTTATTCTAATTTTCTTTTAGGCTGTTTGTAGGTTTTTCTTTAAGTAACATCACGTATCAACTTTATCGTAACATATCACTTTTGCATTTATTTTTCACACCGTCTTTTTAATTATAGTTTTAATTGTACCGGTACTATGCACCGCGCGCACGATGATGTGATCGTCAATTTCGTAGCGACACCACCGCGTTTCCTCGTGACAACTATTGTGATTTTGCACACATATCAAAAACTTTTTCGTTTTATATTATAAATTTAGAATCTAATTTTTTCACACCAAAACTATTGTTATAATGTTATATTTATTTTTTATTATAAATTTTGAAGATTTTAATAAATGTTTAAATATTTATTCCCGGTTATTTCACACATTCTCCGTATTACGTATTCGAATAATATCAATTTTTATTTTTACTATAGAAAGATGTCGATGATTTAAAGAATTCCCATCCGCTCCGGCGCAATATTGAGACAGGCACGAGCCGCGGAATTTTTCCTTAGCATGCTGTTGAAAAAGATATTTTCACTATAGTAAATAACTTACCGCGCTACCGGCAGATACAGTTTAACACTAAATATTCTTCCCGCACCATTACAAACAGTTCTACTCTCTCAAATAACATCGTCTCGTCAACTTCCTTTTGTGATTCTTTGTCGCGCTTCTTTTCCAAAAAGTAATTCACTCTAGGGGTAAGTTCGCTTAAAACCAGCGAAAGAAAACTGCGCGAAAGACTATGGTGTCTTCCTCTCTTCTTTCCTCCTTCACAAAACTCTTCTCTTTTTTCTCGCGTAATCTTTCTCCTATTTACATTTACTCATCTTGCGTACGTAAGCATCCGAATCGCGAATGTGTATAATTTTACCTCTTAATGTTACATTTTTTATTTTGTATAATTAAATATGTATACCAGCGCTGAAGTAGCAATAGCTACTTTTAAACACCGGTCTGTTTGCTTCATACCGCTTTTCTACAAAAATGCACTCAAGTTGAGATTTCTAATCTCTTGAGCTGAGTTTACGTTATTTATTGTTTCATTCGAGCTCTAGTAAGTCCCTTTCCCACGCCAGGGAATACGTACTCGAGTTAGCTTTAATAGTTACCATTCGGTCTGGCACTGTAAAATCTACATCGATGTTTTTAAAATTTCCTTTTATTTTATCAGCATCTTTTCTCCCGCCTGATAGTCGATTTTGCTCTATCTTTATACTTAATTTCTCCTCAACTCATCAGCTCTTTCTAATTTCTCTTTTTCATCTAGCTTCAATAATAAAAACTTTTAATATTATTACTTTTCATTTTACTTCATGTTCTCCCAACCTTGTACTGTTTTCTTAAGCGCTCTTTTCCACTCCTTTCTCATTATTATCACTTTCTCTCGCCCCCTAATACTCCTAGCGCCTGTTCAGATTGCCGCATTCGATATATTACAATGGTTTTATCGTAGGGCCGATATAAATTTATCAGAGGGTTTAAAATATCTCCACAACATCGATATTGCTTCACTAAGGGTGCCCTTCAAGCGATTTGCTGCTTCTTCTTTTGATCATTTTTCCGATTTCATTATTCTTCTCATACGAGCGTCTTATCCAATTTCTCTCACCTCAACATTCAATTTTGCTGATTTGCTGTGCGTTTCCAGCTACATGGGCACTGCGGACAATGAAACGGCGGATTCCTTCGCTCCGGTCGCCGCTTCTTCTCGGTCCTTGTATTAAAATATTCCATCCTCCAGTCTCATGTATCTTCGTAAGAAATTCCATCCTAAATTCTGGTATCAGATTTTTACAATTTCTTCTTTCATAAAATAACGAGCTCTGTTCAACCTAATTTTCCTTTTTGTGTCCCTTAGTTCCTGATTCCTGAGTTTCTTTCACTTCCTCATTCTGTTGTCATTTCAATTATTCGCCTTCATTTTAACTCTTCTACCTTCCTCTCGTCTTCGTCCTTGTTCTCCTTCAAATTGCCCTCTTCATCTAAACGAATGAATTTACAATCACTCCCGTGAACATGAAGTGTTTGCTTCGAAACGCGTCGGGGATATAAAAATTACATATATATATATATATATATAATTGTTTGATTAAGTGTTAAAAATTTATTTTTGTCGTGAATATACTTAACAATGTGTTCAATTAATAAATACATCGCTGATTACATCATCTTTAAATGTTCATCCCTTTCTGTTGACGTTCAATATTCTCCTAGAGATTTCTACGTATCACTTACTTCCTTTTCTTTCTGGTTATAGGGGGGTCTTCAGTTAATGTAGCCAAAAAAAAATCACCGTACATTGTTAAATTCTTCGAACAGGACGATCAGTACCGGTTCATTCTATGGACGTTCATGGGCTAGTCTCACGTTAGTGAAAAAACCATATAAGTAAAATTAAACGAAGAATCAGAAAAGCTGCTAAAAATGTTAATTCGCGGTTAACTCCGAAAATTTAAAATTACAAAATTGTTGTCTGCTTTCGAAAGTATCATCTACAATTATTTTCATAGTTCGCATACGTAACTACTCTGCATCGTAATCTTTGCCGAAGTACATGTTAAAAATTGATGCAATATGAAGGATGCGTTAGCTATGCTAACGACGAATGCCGATGGAGAACACACACAGCGGCAACAACAACATAGGAAGCTCTCTTGCATTTTTCTTGAATTTAATTAAAGAAATTACTTCATCGGTTAATGAATTTAAGTCGACTTTAGTCCGTATGTAAGAGCAAATTAGAAATCGTACGACATTTCTCCTAAACTCAGTTATTATCGAAATTATAATAGATAATTTTCCATTTTGTTAACGTAGCTGTTTGGAGGTGCGATTATTCTACGTTAGTCTAAATTGTATCACTCCTTCATCACAAATGTCGATATAATTTTCCCTTATCTAAAACCAAACCAAGTCCCATAACATTAAATTAAATTTCCCCAGATATCTCACGGACGCCTGACACGTTCCGGTACAGCGAAGATGAAGTAGTCGTAATTATGATTAAACACAGAGTTCTTTCCTCGCTTAACCGACGATGTCTGCAGGCCATTGAAGTAATAATTTACACAGACTACAACAGCGCAACAAATAATAACAACTTATACATTCGATCAATTTACAAAACAGCTGATAGTAAGAGGAAGGTTTCAAGAGGTTCCATAACTACGGTATGCGATTAAAAAAGGAAATTCTACGATTTCAGTATTAAAAATAAGCCGTACCAGAAAAATTTTAAAATAAGTCTTGGATTGAAGGGATTTTTATAAATGCTGATTATAAATATTGTTAAATTTTTCGATCCAAATTTGTTGTTGAAATTTCATTGTTAATAGGAGAAAAAAATAGATGAACGAAAGAACACTATTCGTCACCGAGACTTATTCGTGTTCTCCACGAATAAATATCTCCGTACCTCTTGTACAGAAGTATATATTATGACATGGATCTTTCGATAAAGTGCGACTATTTCGTTCAATAAAAATATGAACTCAAACTGTTGAATAAAAATTGGTTTATCATTGTGTAGTAAAAAAAAAAAAAAAGTATGATACGAGTACAACAAAACCACTAACTACCAATAAAAAACCATGCTATATGTGTAAAGAACTAGGGAAACCAAACCGTTACCATCCACTGGAGTTATGTCGCAATAAGCAACGTTACGCAGAAACGGGAAACGTTAATTTAACAGAAATGAATGAATTAATGAAAATTGAATTGAATAATTAAAAAAAACTAGTTGTCTCGAAGAAATTCACAGCACTTATTGAATGTATTGGCAGATCCACGGAAGCCCCCCTCTCCAAGAACCAAACCGCGATGAAAAACTTTGTTACAATAGTGAAACTTAATTGATACTATAAAAGTTTTCTATAAATGTTACCTACGGGATTATAACCAATGTTAAATACTGTTTTCTAGTAGACTATTAATGTTACCTTTTTATTCTGTTTTAAACGCAACTGTCGTCGATATTTTGTGCTTTTTATTTATTTTTAATTTTTATTTTGTAATAAAAATGAAAATAGAGTTCAATGAGAAACATATATATTTTTTTTTTCACTTGCTCACGGACAAAGAATTCGGATCGGATTACTAACAAAAATAAAAAAGAAGTAAAGTCTAATAAAAATACTACCTTTCTATTCTTTCTAATAATTTATTATTCAAATTCTGAACTAACATTGTAGCTACAATTTTATAATTTTTTTATTTTTCATCTCAAAATAAAACAAAAAAATTAAATTAAATTGCAATAATTAAGTATTTTTAAAGCATTTTTAAATTTCTAAAAAGATGGTCGCTATTTGATTTTCTTCATGAAACACAAGGGGTATTTCTCAAATCTACTGTCTATCGTATAGGATATTACGTAATTATGCAATTTCCCTCCCCAAAATTTCTCTCTAGATCTGCCGCTGGTATTAATAAATAAGGTGAAGAAAATTAAAGGTGTTCACGATAAGTGGCTTAAATGTAACGTTAACAAATCGGAAAATTAAAAGATAACCTAAAAACGAAAATAATTCGGAGTTCAGATATCTTTAAAAGAATTAGCGATGTAAATTTCACAAACGGCCGGGAACGTTTACATTTAAGAATTAATAAAATTAAACGTGTTTTAAATGTTGATGACAAATTTTTATTTGATGTATTACTCGATTTAGATGCTATACAGAAATTTCAATTAATTAAAAATAAAAATTTTAGAAATATTTTTAAAAAATAGATGAAAAAAGTACGGAATAAATTTTAAAGTCAAAAGAGAACATCGAGGTAATAAAAACCGAAAACTTTAATGAATATACAGATGTTAAAAGTTTTCATGCAAACCTTGATCATTTAGATGTAGAGAAAAAAAACAGCAACAAAATGAATTAACTTATAATTAAATACGAATCGAGTTTTGCCGAAAATAAATACGCTGTTGGGATGGTAAGAAATGAGGAAACACATATAAAATCGATAGAAGAAAAATGCATTACAAAAAAACCTTACATATGTCCAATCCCAGATATCAAAAACAGATTAAGTCACAAATAACAAAGCTGTTAGAAGCTAGACCGATGGAAGATACAAGTTTGTCATTTGCATCGCCAGTGACATTAGTATATAAAAAGGAACAGAATTGTAGGTAACGTTTATATTTCGATTTTAGGAACTTAAATAAATTAGTTGTCCTAGAGCTTTATCCCTTTCCTCTTATTGAAGATGTTATGGAACAAATTGCAATTGGTTTTCGGCGCCGGATACAAAATTCCAATTCGAAAGAAAGATAAGAAAAAAACAGCGTTTGTTTCAGATAGTGACCATTGGCAATTGGACTAAAAACATCGCCTTCGATATTAAAATGAATTTTGGCAAAGGTAATTCTTCTTCTTCTTCTCGTGCCACCCGATTCGGGTATTGCTTAATCATCATGTACGGATTGGATTATCTGCTGAAATTGATTACGATCTTTTGCTATTCTGACTAGATCTTCTGTTTTCTTAATTCCGGTCCATTTTTCTATATTATCTATCCAAGCGGTCTTTCTTCTTCCTTCTATCATGCCCATTATTATTAATTAGAAAACATAAATTAAACGAATTCTATATAAATTAAATCGATGATGTTCTTAACTTTTTTAAGAACATTTGAAGAAGATTTGCTACGTCTTGAGTTACTATTAAATTCGATTATTCAAGAAGGTTTCCGATTAAAGATAATGAAACGTGACTTTATTAAAAAATCTCAATAAAATATTTAAGACATATTGTTTAAAAAAATAAAATACAACCCTATAAGGACAATCTTCGAGAGCTATTCATGAATTTGAAAAACTTAAGACAAAAAAAAAAAATCTTCAGAAAATGCAACCAAACAATTAGAACCATTGCATAATTCGTTACGTAGCAATGCAATGTAAGGTTTGATTGGACTGATCACAAGTCCAATATTAGCGATCTATATAATGCTGATAGTGAAGTTTATATTTATGCAGATGGCAGTATTCAAAGAGTAGGAGCAATTTTTTAACGAAAAAAGTTAAACCTTATACAAAAAAAAAAAAAAAAAGAAAGCCCTATTTATTAGGAATGTTTAACAATTCGTGAAGACATTATCTATTATTGGCAGCACTGATTAATAGATCGACCATTTATTGTTATAACGGACCATGGACCACTTGAAACACTAAAAATAAAATTACGAACAGCAATTATAGGGGATTTAGTGTACCAGCTTTCGTAATACAATTTTAATATCACATGTGCACCGGGAAAATAAAATGTAGAGGCTGATTCGTTATCACGAAATCGAGTCTTAGGATATTTTGAAAATGTAGAAGATGCATTAGCAGTTATAAATATATCGGTTGTTCGCTCGCGTGCTTATCAGTTAACGATTGTTCGGCGATAACGGCATCTTCACTTTCAAAGACATCGTTTGTATAGCTGATAAGACTGGCGAGATCGTTTTAATTTAATCGCTCTGCGCTCGTCTTTCGGTTATTTAGCAGTCTTTCTTAAGAAGATTAAGTTGTTTTTTTTTTTTGTTTTTTTTTTACCCCCCCTTGGGTTTGCTAGCAAAGAGCATTAGCCCAGCAAAAAGGAATAGATACATGGAATAGAATAGAAATTATATTTTTATTCTGTCGACAATGGAATCAAGGAACACCCCTAGGACAGGAACAACAGAGATAGTAAGTAGAGAAAGAACATAAGAGGCGTTGAAAGGAGCAGGAAGACCAAGCTTTAAAAGATGACAATAAAGTAACTCACGCTCGCGAGATAAACCGGAGCACTCGAAGAGCACGTGATTCGCATCGCAAACATACTGGGAACCTTCAGGATCCAATGGACAAAAAGGAGAATCAGCCAAAGAGAAGCGATTTAGTGAAGAAGGAAGGAGACTATGCGAGAAACGGAGGCGAGATAATTTAGTAATTATGGACCGACGCAAACTGGGAAACTCATAGAACCAAGGACGAGGAGGAGGAACAGGATTAATCAAGAGATAAAAGGAATTAGGATTAGCGAAAAGAGATACATAAACAGAATGCCAAAGTCTAAGATGGCAGGATTTAGTTGAAAGAAGAATATTGTGTGCTGGAACCCTACTAATAAAATTCCCGATTAAGTTCATTCTGTTTAGTTAATTTATTTCTATTTATATAGTTTATTTTATTTTATTTTCTTCCGTTACCCCGATTTTTCTTCTTTTTTTTTTTTCTTTCTTTCTTCTTCTTTTCTCTATTTCTTATTTTCTGTGTTTGATCAATGAGCTTGTCTAGTGGAGGCCGCTCAGCGGCCTCCTCCAAGGAAAGTAAGTTGTCGAAACCGAATCTGCATCTCCAGATGGAGGTTGACGCTTCCGGTAAACGTAAGTTATCCAGTCCCCTTTCTCCAGTCGCATCGGTCCCTAGTAAGGATCTGCGACTCTCTAATCCAGACCTCATTAACCTCGCCGGCAATAGCAGTAATAATAACGATACCAGTGAAAATAACACTAAAAATAGTAAAAATAATAATAATAAAAATAACAGTAATAACAATAAAAATAATAATAGTAGCGATAATAGTATTAATCACTTAAGCAAAAATAACTCTAACATTAACGTTAGTGCTACCGATGCTATTAAAAACTTTACTATTAAAAACTCGCACCTTACTAGTAATATCAATAATACCAATAATAATAATAATAACAGAGATGCCGACAACAAAAATAATACTAACGGTAATTATAGTAACAGTAATAACAATAGCAATAATAATAATAATTATGGTGATGGTAATAGTGGTAGTAATAATTGAAATTGAAATTGAAATGAAATTTATTTACATACATACAACACAATACAATATAATAATACAGGTTATAAACAAGTATATATCATGTGATTACACATACACATACACGCCGGTATACCCAGCATTCACTCTCACAAATGCACACTCACGCATTTGGGTATACAAGCTCTCACACTGACACATTCATGTAATTTCTGCCTATGCGCTACAGGTGCGCGAGTAGCAGAAAATTTTCGCTTTCACATGTTTGCATGCTACATGGGCCGATTTATGTTGTTTTGCGTAAGATCAAAGATAGTGATTTGGATTTAAGTGAGTTTTATACACATAAGTTAGCCCATGTTTACACTAGATTAATTAATTATTATCAACTACAATAATTTCTAATACAGTTATTAATATATTACTTGTGCTCACTTATACCTCCGTCCCCTATAGCTACCATGTACACTTCAACTATAATGTAAATAGAAACTAGTAATAATACAGTTAAAAAAATAAAGAAGATAAAAATAATAATGAAGAAAATAAAAATAAGAACATCTGTAATAATACTAAGAAAGTGATAATGACAACAATGATAACCTTTATTATAACAACCGCAGTAAACGTAACAACCACAACGATAACTGCAATTTTAACAAAAAGTGATAACCATTTAGTAGCTTCGATCAGAATAATAAAGATATGATAATTATATTAATGAATCTGATAATAAGAATATAATCGAAGCAGTTTGGAACAAGAAACTATGGTACATTATGCAGGTAATCAATTATTAACTTACGTCTGTATTTATAGTTTCTGAGTTTCATTTTAAAAGTTACTGGGAGAGAGTTAAAAATAACTGGGCCCATATATTTGGCTTGGATTCTTGTATGGTACTTTTTATAAGATGGCACTTTGGCTTTCTCATCTGCAGACGCCCTTGTAATTCCAGACCTGGTTACAATATTAAACTTCTGTTTGTTTTTTATTACATAGTTTAATAGTTGTTGGACTGTGTACAGTTGTGGTACGGTTAGCAATTTTTTTGAGTCGATGTTGTGTTCCTTACTTGTTAAATTTCTGAATAATGATTTTTGAAGATAATGTAAGGGTTTTGTAAGGTAATCTGCAGCATTTCCCCAGTGCACTATTCCATATGCAAGTGTAGGTTGATATAATGCTAGATACAATTGTGTGAGTTGTTTAGCATTAAAAAACTGCTTTAGGTAATAGAAAAGATAATTTAATTTTCTTAATTTTCCCGATAGATAGAAGGGATGTTTATTCCATAATAATTTTGAGTCCAGATAGATTCCCAAATATTTTATCTCATACGCTCTATGGATAAATACATTGTCTTCCCACAAGATTTTAAATTGGTTCCACTTACTTTGAGGTAGATAGCTATGAACAATATATTTCGTTTTATTAATGTTAAGACCTATAACGTTTTTCAACATCCAATCATGAATTTTGTCTACATCAGTTTGAACTAGTTTATTTAAAACATTTTGAAATCTAGAACTTGTAACCAAAACAGTGTCATCAGCATAGCTAAATAGTTTCCCTGCTACCTTCAGGTTACATAAATCATTAATGTATATTAAAAAGAGGGTAGGCCCCAAAATACTCCCCTGAGGTACTCCATATATTTGCATTACTTTATCGCTTAGGGTATTATTTATTTTTCTAACAAAATTTCTCTCGGATAGATAAGATTTAAACCAATCAAAAATATGTCCCCGAAATCCACAAGCATATAATTTATCTAGCAGTATATTATGATCAATGACGTCGAATGCTTTACAAAAGTCGAAGTAGACGGCGACAACTGAGCGGCCTGCTTCCAAATTATCAGATATATATGAAATATGTTCGAACAGTGCATCATCAGTACTTTTCCCCGATAAAAAACCATACTGATTTCTACTGAAGAAATTTATTTTATTTAAGTAAGATATAATACGTTTTTTCATACATTTTTCAAAAATTTTAGAAAGGGTAGAGAGTAGACATATTGGTCTATAGTTCGACACCTCTGTGGTAGCACCAATTTTATGTACCGGAGTAATAATCCCTAGTTTAAGGGCAATCGGAAATTGCCCTGTTTTAACAGATATATTAAATAAGTGAGTTAGGGGGGTAATAAAGAATTCAATATTTTCTTTTATCAGTGTTATTGGTATTTTATCAAAGCCGTATGATGATTTATTTGGGAGCGACAGTATGGCGCTTTTGACATTTTTATGTCTTTGCTTTGGCACATAAACTTGAAAAGCGTTACCAAATAAGCGTCACGAAATGAAGCGTCACGAAATGGAGCGTCACGAAATGGACCGTCACGGAAAATCGTTACGAACACTTCATGTCATTACTTGGATGCGACTGATTACTAATATTTTCATGTCTCTTTACTTTGTCACATAAACTCGAAAAGCGTCACAAAGTGGAGAAGTGTTTCCTATAACGAATTCTTATGAAAACTGTAGGGTTGTATATTTCACACTTCATTTCCTTGTTTACATTTGCTGAGCGCACAAAACAATTACCGTAGTAATTATAAATTAAATGTAACTTTAGTCTCGAGTAAACCATTTCTTTCCCATGAAAAGTGTTATGGATTCCGAAGCGAACGAGAGACCAACTCGCGTCGGCTCGCACCAAGGTGTACAAGATGAAGCTCGTTGAGACGGGTGGCCTACCATATAAGATCGAGCTCCTTATTGACAAGCCGCACATGGTGCGAGTAAACATCGATGTCACCGATGGTCTCGTGAACGGCGTGATAGGCCTGCTGCAATATATCGAACGCTCTCTCGAAACCGACAAGATAATTCGACTTTGGCTAAAATTCGACAACGTTAAAATCGGTAAATTACCACGATCGGAAGTTCGGATAGACACTGTGTAGCGTATCTGTGTATCTACGAGCATTGGATGCCGATCGGCTTACATTCGTCAATGGTAACGCTTCCTAGTAAGATGGTTACCTGTAAACGATCGATATTTCCACTCACACCTGTTTGCGGGATATCGATTCACAAATCGCAAGGCAGTACATACTCGGCGGTGATATACGAATACTCGAAATCGCACGACCAGCAACTCGTGTACGTCACTCTGTCTCGATGTTCTTTGTACGAAGGGTTGTTTCTAACGAATAGGAATGGGGACCACTGATTTTACCACGGACGCGAAAAACAGTTGAAAGACATTAGAACTGAGTTTTTGAACGTCTTACGCGTCATCGTTTGCGGACGCACGCTTCCCACAGTCGAGATTTTGTCGTACCCGAGTCGATACTCTCACACTATGTTCACTCGACGTTCAGTCGTTGCGCTCACACTCGCTCGATGATATAACGTGTGACTTTGTTATACCTTCGTGCAGTTTACTCGCACTCTCTGAAACGTGGTTATCAAACGCCGATTGCGATAAATTTGAACTTGAAAGTTACTTGCTCGTAAATCGGCACAAACGCGACAACGGCAAGATGGCTGGTGGTATAGCGATTTACGAAAGGAAATTGGATTCGGACGCTTTGAAGAGCCGCAGTCGGCCACTGATTCGTATCAATTAAGAAAAAAATGGTCTCGAAGAATGTAACGTGATATCGATGGACATCGGTGATATATGCAAAGCCGAAACGATGATGGATGGAGAGCGTCTGTTACTTTTTTCGAAGTACCTCTCAAACGGGACAACGTTGAACGATAAGATCAATTTCTTCGAGCGTTACCTACTACCGTACTCGATCAAGCTGAAAGGCCTGTTTCTCTTTATCGATGAAATAAAGCTGTACGATTTACCGATCATAGTCTGTGGTGATTTCAACATCGATTTCCACTCGGACGATGGATTGCGATTCTATCAATTCATGAGTGAAACGTTCGGTTGCGAGATGAATAGTTCGGTGGACCTTTCGACAACGCGAAATATGACGTGCATCGACGGAATCTTTACTCGAAACGTATCGAACGTACAACCGTTAGCTTACTTGTGTCGTACTTTTCTCACCATCGGCCATTACTCACTATTACTACCCCTAACGATAATGATGTAAATAAGGAACCTTGTACTAGCGGTGGTAGTTGTTGAATATATATTTTTGCAAATACATTGAAATATAATATGTACAAAGCATTTGGAGGTGCAGAACGTAGGTTCAATCTCGAAACGCTTTATACGTTGCAATATAACATGTACAAGGCATTTAGAGGTTGCAGCTTTTTCATCCTTACGAACGAATACTTTGCCATCCCGAGTCCAGATGAATTTGTAATCGTTGTTACGCAACGATTTAGCAGCTAAGAACAGCTTCGAGTTTTCGGCAGTTAAGTGTTCGTTTACGAAAATACGTTGATCGATATTAACAACTGATAGTCCTATCGATATCTGAGTGGGTTTAATGGTTCGCGCGTTCTTTAAGAGATTGTTTTTGGTTACTCTTCTACAAAAACGAACAACAACACTGGGATGCTGCTGTCTTGGTGATTTTTGTAATCGATGGCAGACATCTATATTAGAGATTGTTAATGGCGTACCAACAGCATTACCTATTTTTACAACTGTTTCGTAAAGATCCTCTTGCGGGGAAACCGGTATGTTATTTATTATTACGTTGTTAGTTCTTGTATGCTGTTCAAGATTATTAACTCGAGCTGTTAATTCAGCGTTTTCCTCTCGCAGTGATTTATTTTCCTCTCGCAAAGAAGACATTAAAATTAAGACATCTGATAACTTTGAATCGTTCATGTTAAATGAATGTTGAAGGGTAGTAAATGAGGTTTGTAATTCCGTCATTTTCTCGAATAATCCTACTATCTCATTTTGTAAGGATTTTAATATCACGTCCGTTTGGTTTGGTGTCTTACTTTCGGAATAAGACGCTTCAGTTTTATCAGTAACATTTTGTTGTTTTCCTTTGTTTTCCCCTCTGTTATCTGGTCGGCAATCTACACAGTTCCACTCTGCTTTAATCTTTTTCGATTTTCTCTGCCATGTTTCAGAAGAAATACCACTGCAAGCATCAAAATGAAGTGTGCGCTTGCACTTTCCACACGTAACAAAATCACCATTTGACGGTAAATCGTCACTGCATTTACTGCAAATTGGAGCCATGATATGTAATCGTACGTACAGCTACCGATTAGACAACAGCGATTTATAAGTAAACAGTAACTGTTATTTATTCACCGCAGTATTAAATTTAACTTAGCGATTGTGAACGCACAGATTTTATATACAAAAATATTATATTTACTTTGTTATATTTCGCGAACAACCAAAGCTAAAGTAAAACCGAAAGCAGCAGTCCAAAGTTAATACAAGAGAGTTTATTTATAAATAGAATAATATATTAATAGTTTTATACGCACTTTTTAAATTAACTTCAAATGAAGAGCTCATGCAAACACGTCCGTTCGGAATAATAATAATAATAATAATATTAATAATATTAATAACAACAATGGTAATAATAGCAATAGTAATGATAATAGTAATGACATTAGTAATAATAATAACAATGATGATAGTAATGGTGGTGGCAATAACAATAGTAATGATAATAGTAATGATGATAACAACAATAGTAATACTAACCATAATAATTCTGATAGTAATGCTAATAATAACAATATGAATATCGCAATATTTGCCGACAATCACCCAGGTCCTTTCACGATCTACGTGGAAGGTTGCTCTGAGGATAGAAACATCGGCAATCTCCACCCTTTAGCCCTTGCAAGGCTTATTCATGCTGCGTCCACTCCTCTAAGCAGAATTGATTCTCTCGGCAAGGGTCGCATTGCAGTCCAATTTCCTTCCGCTTCTTACGCAAACTCTTTCTTAAATAATTCCACTTTCCTTTCATCCAACAATATCAAAGCGTACATTCCCAACAGTCTACTATACAGATTGGGTGTCATCACAGATATCCACCCATCGTTCACAGAAAAGGACATCCTGGAGAGCATTTGGTCCTCTATTCCCATCATTTCTATCCGCCGAATTCATCGTACTTCCGAGGGAAAGAAAATTCCGACAAGGTCTGTTGAATTGAAGTTTCTCAACACAGTTCTTCCGGAATTCGTCTCCATTTTCCAACTGAGATTTCTTGTCTCCCCTAGCATCCGTCAACCTACTCAGTGTTCGAAGTGTTTCCTATTTGGACACACCGCCAAACACTGTCGTAGCACCTCCCCTATCTGCCCCCACTGTGCCTCTCGACACCTTATTACAGACTGCAGTAATCTGCAAGAACCGCCACTTTGTCGCAACTGCAAAGGCCCTCATTGCTCTAACGATCGTTCTGCCCAGAATGAGCAAGACAAAAAGACATTAAGAGGCTAATGGCCTTTGAAAATATTTCTTTTCAAGAGGCTGCCTCTTTAAATAAGAATCGCTTTGTATCACAAGCATTCACCTACGCGGATCGAGCCGCGGTGCCCCCTTTGTCGCACAGAGCTCCTTCCAAAGGGCCTACCTCCTCCCCATCTCGAATCTATTCCCCTCCTAGCCCTAAATCTCCCACTTTCCACAAACCTCGTAATCCTAAATCTTCATATGTTCCTTCTCCTCAATTTCCTCCGCTTCCTTCTAACTTTATCTCTCACCCCTCTAATGGATGGGCTCTTAGGAGACCTACTCATTCAAATATCCCGGCTACAAATGATACCTATGCCCCAACTACTTTTCAAACCAATCCTACCTCCTTGACTAACATCTCTGTTCCTTCCTCGGTTTTTCCGCCCGTAATTCAAACTATCTCGGCGGCCATCATGGAGCTTCTTAACTCCAACAACATTGTTTCTTCTTCCTCCTTTTTTGACTCATTATCATCGTTTCTCTCCAATAATCTTTGTTCTCAATAGTTACAGAAGCATAAAAGTTAAAAGCTCGGAGCCAAGCATTGCTTCTTATTTTCGATGTTGCTCCTTTTCGTCACTTTCTCATTCTATACTCTTTCGTATTCACCCCTTTTTCTTTTCCCGCAAATATTTCCAGGCATTGTAGACAGCTGCCCGAATCTGATGAATTATGCACTTTTTATGTGCTTGTTGGTTTTTACCTCATTTTGTGAATATGCCGTTGCTGAGGTAATCAAAAATACCTTCGGGCACGGTTTTTTTCACTTTACTCCTCTTGCTCCCCTATGTACTCATGTCAAGTTGCTACAAAACATCTTTGGACTGAGATACATAGGAACTACTCTCTGCTGCACAGTCTCTTGTGCTTATGGAACATTTATTACGATTGCTGACGTGCACCTAATTCAACTCATAATTTGTAGACTTGATCTACATTCTGCCTTCGTAATGGGCATTAGGCTGTCTACTTCGTTGCCTTTTGTTTTCAGCACCAAAGCCTCCTTTTATGCCAGCGGCATATGTGTCAATGGGAGGACAATTCGTACTTTGCTCTCTGCATGCCTCCCTTTCCTAAAATTTAGCTCAGTTTACCTTTCCCCTTGCTCCACTTTATGTTTTATCTGGCTGGCACCGTTTTGCTTTCTTTTCCGTTCTATTTCCATTGTCCTACCCCTCCCTTTTCTTCTACCTCCAAGCTCTACTTATGCGCTGTTGGCCTTGCATCTTGTAATGGCCTCCTACACCTGTCGAGGCCTCTCTCACTTTCTCCCTCCTGTCCATGTCCCCACTTTCCTTTGTTCCAACCCTTCCAAGGTTTAAACATGGTGGCCGCCTTGAATATATTACAATGGAACTGTCGTAGCCTTAGAGCTAATAAACATTCATTAGAGGGTCTGTTGGATCTCCATGAAATCAGTGTCGCTCTTATCTCTGAAACGTGGCTCCGTGCTGGAATGAATCCCCAATTTAGAGGTTTCACTCTGGTCAGGAATGATCGTGAGGATGGTTACGGTGGAGCCGCTATCCTCATAAGAAATGATATTCCCTTTCTTTCTCATAATGTTCCTTATAACTTCTCCTCTAACAACAATCAGCCAAATATTGTACATATTTCTATTCCTACTAACCCTGGCCGCTCCCTAAATTTTATTTGTTCCTCCTGATTATGGTCTTCGTCACTTTCCCCTCTCTCAGTTTTTCAATTCTCTTCCTCATCCCTTTATCATTGTTGGCGACTGGAACGCTCGCTCCCCCTCTTGGGGTTGCTCATCCTATAACTCTAATGGTACTGTCCTTGAAAATTCTATTCTTTCCGATAACTTGGTTCTCCTTAACGATTCCTCGCCTACATATATTAGGAGTTCGTCCATCTTCAGTTCCCTTGACCTAACTTTTTCCTGTCCCAATGCTGGCCTCAACTATAACTGGAGGACTCTTGCGGGTACCTTTGGTAGTGATCATGTTCCCATTCTGATAACTCCTCTCAATTTTCCTTCTCCTGCTCCATTTAGGCCCCTTCATTCTCCCAAATGGAATCTTTCCACAACGGACTGGGCTCTATTTCGTTCTATTATGGATCATTTGCTCCCTAATTTGTGTCCTTCCTCTGATCCCATATCATCCTATAATTTTTTCCTCCATTCCGCTACATCTGCTCTTTCATTATCTTCTCTATCTCGCCCCCCGATGTGCTCCAAGCGAGGTACGTCGGCATCTTCACTCTGGTGGAATGACGAGTGCGAGGCAGCTTTTAGGCTTAGTCGAACTACTTTTAGAAACTTTTGCTCCAATCCTACTACCGAGAATTTTCTTGCTCACAAGCGAGCTAATGCTAGAGCTAGGTACATGCTGAAAGCCTCAAAGAGATCCTCCTGGCAGAACTTCTGTTCTTCCTTCTCCAGAACTACCCCACTTTCTCATATTTGGAAAATGGCTAAGGCGTTCAAATCCCTGTTTTCAGAACACCCGTCTAACCTTAATCTCACTCGTGATAGCCTATTATCTTTTGTCGACTCCACTGCTCCCGCGTACGTTCCTAACTTTGATGAACTTTACTCCTTTCCTTCCGTACAGAGCTTCCCCCCGCACCCTTTAACATCTGCATTCAATATCAATGAACTGAAGTCTGTTCTCCTAAACTCTACCAGTCCTACACCGGGTATAGATGGTATTCCATACATAGTCCTTAAAAATCTGTCTGAGCAGTCACTTGCGTTTCTCCTTGAACTCTTTAATTCCTTTTTATCCAGAAGCATTACTCCGTCTTCCTGGAACTCCTTTATCGTTATTTCCATCCCGAAAAAAAATGCTTCCTTACGTCCTATCTCTTTGGCATCATGTTTCAGGAAACTCTTCGAAGGCATGCTGAATAAACGTCTTGTTTGGTGGCTGGAACATAACAACTTACTTCCTTCCAACATGTTTGGCTTTCGACCAGGCATTGGTCCTGCCGATTGTATTAGCTCCTTTGGTTCCCACGTTTATAAATCCTTCATACATAAGCATTTCACGCTGGCTTCTTTTATCGACTTATCCTCAGCCTTTGATAACATTCATCTACCTAGTCTAAAAGACGCAATGGCTGCAATTAATCTCCCGGTCAAACTCATTTCGCTGACTATTAATCTTATGATAAATCGCATTATCCACATTTCCTCTCCGTGGCTTCGAGCTACAAGAAGTGTTTTCCGCGGTCTTCCGCAAGATTCCCCCCTCAGCCCTACCCTCTTCAATATATATACCATTGCTGTAGCATCTCTTCCTTTAAACTCCCTCTCTTTATTCTTTGTGGATGATATTCTTCTTTTTTCCTCTTCCTACGACTTGGTAATCGCCAACGAAACTCTTAATTCGTTTTTGTTTGCACTTGAACAGTCCCTATCTTCTATTCACCTTTCTGTTTCTCCTTCTAAATCCTCTTCTATGGTTTTTACTCTCCGCCCCTACAATTCCACATTAGTCTACTTATCCCTGAATCAAGTTTCTCTTCCCCGTGTTATTTGCTTCTGCTATCTCGGTATTTACCTTAATAGTCGTCTGACCTTCTCTGAGCATATTGACCACCTTTCTTGTTCTGCCGTTAAAAGACTGAACTTGCTAAAATCCTTGTCTCCAACCAAATGGGGAGGTGATCCTCATCTGCTCATTTCCCTGTATACATCCATTATTCGCTCCAAGTTTGATTACTGCTCTTTTATCTATGGTTGTGCCTCCAGATCCCTTCTTTCCAAATTAGATATAATACAAAACTCCTGTCTCCGCCTTTGCCTCGGTGCTCTCAAATCCGCTCCCATTTCAGCAATGCTCGCGGAATCTAACATACCTCCCCTCTCAGTTCGAAGGTCTTATTTGGGCTATCGATTCCTTTCCAAACGTTTACCTATCACTTCGTCTCAACTTATTCCTTCCTACATTTACATTGCCAAGAACTGGCGTTTTGTTTCTAATAAAATCCCTATCTTAGCCCCTATTTCTCAACGTCTTAGCCATTTTTCCTCCCATATTATATCCAGCAATAATCTTCCGTACTTCTCACTCAATTATTTCGACCTCTTACACCCTCCCAAAGTACATTTTCTTCCTAAATTTTCTAAGTTTATGCCTCAGACCGTCATTAAACAGGAATTTCGCAGTACGGTCAGTTGTCTTTTTCCTTCTCATGCACTTGTTTTTACTGATGGCTCTAGAGGACCCGGTGGGGTCGGATCGTCTTTTATTCTTCCCGAGTCCAATTTCTCCGAATCCTTTCGTCTCCCATCTTTCTGTTCTATTTTTACGGCCGAATTGATGGCTATCCTTCGTGCGATCATACATATCTCGTCCAATCGTTCGTCCTCCGACTATCTAATCATTTCTGACTCCATGGGTGCTCTCCAGGCTATCAGTTCACCGTTTCCTCCTCCCTCTTCTGACTTCTTCATTCTTCGTATACGATCTCTCATTTATAATCTTTCTTTCCATCACTCTGTACACATTGACTTACTGTGGGTTCCTGGTCACAGAGGCATCGAGGATAATGAAATGGCGGATGCTTTGGCTCAGGCTGCTGTTCGTTCTCGCTTCTATTTTAAAAAAATCCCGGCTGTTAATCTATTACCCCTAATTAAGAAGCTTCACTTCAGATTTTGGTCGGATGTGTACCCTTCTTCTTTTACCAACAATCGTTCCTTCTACCTTTCAATCCAACCTACACTTCCTTCTCATCCATGGTTCTCGGAGTTTCCCTCTCTTCCACGATTTATAATTTCCTCTATTGTCCGCCTGCGCTTTAGTCACATACTGCTGCCCTCTTCACGCTATCGTTTCTCTTTGCTTCCCTCTCCTCATTGTCCGTTGCATCCAGATGAAGCAGTTGTCTGTGATGCTGATCACATTTTCTTCGAGTGCTCTACTCTTTCTGCGGAGCGCTCTCTTTTCTATCTTCACCTTATAAAGCTGGGGCTTCCCACTCCTTACTGTGCGTCTTACATCTTGTCCCTTCCTTCCCAGTCTGTTGTTCTTGTCCTCGATTCCTTTATTTCAGCTGTCTCCAATCGAATTAGGTTCTAGTTAGTTGTTTCTTCTTCCCATTGTGTCTGGGCAATGGTCCATAGTTGATGCGCCCAAAAAAAAATAGTGAAAATGGAACGAATTATTCGAGATCAGGAATTTAATAGAGAAGTTTAAAAAAAAGCTGGTAAAAAAAAGGAGAGATTTCTTTTAAACATCATAAAAACAGACAACGAATTTTTTTATATCGCAACAATTTGCGTTGCAATTAATAAAACAGATATACTGCGGTCATATTGGTGTTACTGATCTAATTGAAAAGATTAGACCGTATACTATTATTTTAAAAGTACGTATAATACTATTAAACAATTTTACAGCGATTGTAAAATTTGTTTAAAAAATAAATCTCGTAAGTGCCGAAAAATTGGTTTATTATTAAAATTGGGTCTTGAGTAAAACCATACGAAATTATATCTACAGATTCAGTTGAAGAGTATGGAAGTGATCGGATTTCAAAAAGATATTTACACATTCTTGTGGACCGTTTCTCAAGATATGCTTTTCTGTCAATCTTAAAAGGCCAAAGTGTAAAACTTTTCAGTAAATTAATCAATCAACTGGCTACATCAGATAGGAATAATTTTATCCGATCAATATGCCGGTATTAACTCAAAAAAACTTGAAACCGATTTTCAGAAAAAAGGAATATAACATTTATTTTCACGTCTTCAGATAATCCAGAATCTATTAAATAAGCGCTCAAATCAAACATTACTGAACGGAATACGGTTTATAATGAACAGTGGAAACAAATATATCTTCGTCAAAGATAGCAGCTGAATGTACTAACTAATATAATCAAACAACACCAGTATAGCAAAATTTTTACCGTGGTATTTGCTTTACACTTAGGAATCAACGATAATCCCAGATAAAAAAGAAATTCAAAATTTAGAAGAAGACAGAGAACAAGCAGTTATAAATTCAATGGAAAGTTATAAAATCAATAAGAGGCGAATTGATACAAATAGGAAAAAATACAACTTTAATGAAAGAGAGTTAGTGAACACATTGAGAATGAAAATAAATTAAATCGTAGTGATCGTTTTCGAAATACAATATATGAAGTTGACTACGGAAAGAGTCGCAAGGAAGCAAATTTTTTCCATAGTAGTAAACAAATTCCTCACATGGTATCGATAATTAAGTTAGTTATCTATTAATGCCCTATTGATTCGAAAGGGAGTCAATTTTTTTGGAGGGAAGGTATAAAATGGTTGCACCACTTTCATTTTATTAAACATCACGAAACGGTAATTTTTAGAAAGCCAAAAAAGGGAAAAACTTTAATTGACAAAATGGAACGTTTTGGAACAAAAAAAGAGATGCGGATCGACCTAAGAATGACTTTCTGATTTATCTGTCTTAAAATTAGTATATAGACGTGTTTCAATGCGTTTTTTCATTGTTTGCTATCGTGCAATAGTCGTTAGTTCGATTGTTTATCGTCGTGTTCTCGTTCGGCGTCGGGATTTCACCGGGCAATGTTAAATTCGAACGGTCCGGGTTTATCGGCCCAAGTGATAAACAATGAAAGCTCAAATCTTTCGACCGTTATTACTAACACCAGTAATCAACTCTTATCGCTAAATGCCAGTAAGATCGATTCAATTAATACTACTAACATGCTTGTTCCGTCATCTAACAAAAATGATAATGTTAGAACTCTTTGCAATGTAGACAAGACCAACAATACCTGGAAGTTAGATAAAAACGTCCTTCCCCACCCTCGTCGCCGCACACATCGAGTGAATTTAAACGCCCAACAATTCCAAAGTTTAATACCAGAAATCGGTATCAACCGTTCATGTACTTAAACGATGACGACAACACAGATGGAGGTAATGAAACAGCGGATGCAGATGCGATGTTACTTGATAATGAGATATCGCGAACAACGCTGATGGTAACGATAAACAAAAACGAAACCCTTAGTTAAAGACGTTAAAAATTATACATCAAGTTCTTAACAAGTTTGACAGGTGTTAAATTTTTACGTTGAAATCTACAAACACACTTGTATTACCATAAAACCAAGCTCGCCCCAGTTTGTTATCGCGCACTGACTAAGGGGCCCTTCAACAAAATAAATACAAATTTTATACTTTCCAATTACCAGAAGATAGAGCTCTTCGTGTAATTTAAAAAAAAAATCTTTATCATACAACCAATTGCGAGGAAATCACACAAGCATTACAACATTTTGGTTTCTATGTTCGTTCTGTTATTAGCGTAAAATGCAGAAAAACGAAATCTCCACTACCAATGTTCTTCGTTGACCTCAACAAATCTTTTGATAATTCGGAGATTTTTAAGTTAAATCATTTACTTCGTACAGTCGTAACAATTGAAGAACCGCGAGTAACTAGGCAACTACTCCAGTGCATGCGCTGTCAAAATTCTGGACACACGAAATCTTATTGTAATCTCCCACCTCGTTGCGTTAAATGCAGCGGTTACCATCAACTTCATACTTCAGTGTTGCCAAAAAATATATCTCTTCTTCTCCTCCGCCTGCATCAACAGTAGCATACACTAACCGTACTCCACAGCATACAAACGAGCAAAATAAAATTAGTGAAACATTAACTTCCTTTCTTAACGAGTTTCGTAATTTACTATCACCATTAATATCCATGTTAACCACATTTATGGACAAATTATTATGAGTTTGAACTATATAAGTACTAATTCATTAACATTAGTATTATGGAATGCTAATGGGATTCAACAAAAGAAACACGAACTTCAGTGCTTTTTACAAACAACGCGAATTGATATCGCTCTACTAACGGAAACTCATGTCGTTCACCCGGTGAGCTTTGATTTACCAAATTACAGATGCTATCATGGAACACACCCTTCTGGTACAGCAATGGAGGTGTTGCTGTACTCATCAATAATAGCTTTGATCATCATCTACATTTTATTCGCCGAACAGAGGCTTACCAAGCTGTTGCGGTTAAAATAAAAACGTTTGCCAATGATACAGTAACTGTCACATCGGTTTATTGCCATCCAAGGCACTACAAGCGAATGATGAATTTGTACAACTATTTCATCATCAAGGCAGCAAATGTATGTGTGGAAGTAACTACAACGCAAAACACCCTCACTGGGGATCAAGAGTTCAAAGTAAACGTGGAGCGAACTTTTCCAACTTAATAGGAAACTTGGCCTCGATGTTGTTTCACTATTTACACCTACCTCTACTGGCTGAAGGATACCAACCGGCTACCAGACGTATTCGACTTTTATTTCACTAAAGGGTTAAACAATATACACAAAAATTGCTGTACGATCGTAGACTTGTTATCCGATCCCGTACCGGTCGTACAAATCCTAGACACCATTGCATTACATAGAAACATAGACAATCGGTTAACAAATAAATCTACTGATCGGAATAAATTTGTAAATATAATAGATAAACAAGTGGCCTTGAAGGTAAAATTAAAATCACAGCACAATATTGATACAGCTGTTGATTATCTAACTCTAACAGATATAATACAGGATTGCTCTAAACAATCAACACGACCTGCAAAGCTGACTGCCAATACCAGCAGTACATTGCCTATTGGGATACGTGAGCTGATTGCCAAAAGAAGAAAAGCGCGTAAAAAAGTGGCAACGCAACAGATACCCGTCTAATTACCAAACATACCGGGAATTTTGCAGGCAACTAGCGGAAGCCATAGCACACTACAGTAATGAGCGTTATACTCATTAACTTTCCACCATAACTAATGCTGACGGCTCAAGCTGGAAAGCAGCGGAAGTACTAACAAAGAGATGTGTTCCATCCTATCATATTAAAAAATCTGATTCAACATGGGCCAAAACCGATGACGAAAGAGTTGATACTTTTGCCGACTACCTTGAAAATATATTTCAATCTCCTACTATGGAGAACCCTCAACACACCCAGAAAGTTATACAGCGTAACAGTAGCGTCATACAGTATTGTCAAAATTACACATACATTACCATCAAACCAGCTTCGTATGTGTATTAAAAGTTTGCAAAACAATAAAGCTCCCGGAGAAGATGAAATAACAAATGATATCTTGAAACATCTGCCAAAAAAAGGACTTTTACTACTTTTATACATATACAATTCTATGCTACGGCTATCATACTTTCCAAATAGATGGAAAAAATCGATAACTATACTTATCGATAAACCCGGGAAGCCAGTTACAGAAGTTTCATTCTATAGACCGATAAGTTTACTGGATACGTTTGGAAAAGTGTTCGAAAAACTAATTCAACCGCTTCTTCTCAATATGACGAATGCGCATATCTTCGTAATCATCAATTTGGATTTAGACCGAAGCATTCAGCTATTCATCAGTGTCAAAGATTCGTTGATGCAATTGAGTCAGTGTTACAGCGTGGAATGTATTGCTCGGCAGTGTTCCTCGATGTAGCCAAAACATTCAATCGTGTATGGCATGACGGTTTGCTATACGAAATCCGAAAGATTTTCCCAGTAGTAATATATATACCATCTGTGGAGATCTTATTTAAGCGATAGATCGTTTCAAGTAAAAATAAACGGCGTCATGTCTAGCGAGCGTCAGATACTAGCGTCGGTGCCTCAAGGTAGCGTTCTCGACTCGCTTCTTTATAAATATACGGCTGGCATACCGACTACAATTTTTACTTTACAAGCTACATTTGCTGATGACATTGCTATACTAGCTAAGCACAAAGATCGTCATCAATCTTCGAGATACCTTCAACATCATTTATCGTTACTCCAGAACTGGGATCTTAATTGGAGGATCAAAATTAATAACCAAAAATCACCACATATCACATTCAAAAATAACCGAGAAACATGTCCTCCAGTTACTTACAACAGCTGTAAAATAGCGCAGGTACATTCAGTAAAATATCTGGAATTAACTATTGACAGACGCCTAGTATGGAATCTGCATGTAATTAATACAAAGAAAAAGTTGAAGTCGCTACTGAGGCAATTATATCCACTGATAGAAAGAAAATCCAACCTCAGTCCGGAAAATAAAATGTTATTGTATAACAACATTATAGCTCCTGTCTGGAAATACGGCTTAGAAATATATGGTTCAACTGCAAAAACAGGATAATAATGCGCCATATTATATTTGCAATTGTATAATCGAGAATGACCTCAACGTTCATTCGGTGTGGACGATACATAAGCAGCAATATAACAAAATGCATGCCGCATTCCGTCATAATTTAAACGCATTAATATCGCGTATGAAAACTACCGGACTTCCAGACAATCCTGTCACACAACTTAAGAAAAAACAATGTAGAGATGCGCTTATCGCCCAATAATAATACTAAAGCTATTAAAATACTATTAATAACAAAATACTCATATAAATAATCTAATAATTAAATGCTAACATATAACATGCAGCGTCATCTATTGGGATGCGCCGTTATTTAGGACACTTAAAATAGCTAAAGATCAATTGCGTTGATGACCTAAAAGTCGTTATGCAAAAAAAAAAAAAAAAAAAAAAAAGAATGACTGTCATTTGTATATGTATATAAAATATTCAGAATGATAGGGAAGATTTTTAGATGTATCAGATTAGTGTAGGAACTAGGCTGGAAACAAAAAATTATTTTTTCTAGATGAACGAACATAAACAATACCACGTTTGTGATATTAAGGTCAAAAAGCTCGATGAGTGGATTGTAGATTTTTATTAAGATTTTTTAGCAACTAAATTCTTCCGGTTATATTTTCTGCTATAATTTGTGAAAAATTATGTTTGAAGTTAAGTGTGGAATGTATTTTTTTATTTCGTCGTTTTTTGTTGTTTTTTTTTGTTTTGGCCTCATTCTCAAAGCAACGAGCTTTTACTGCTTCGTTATTAAATAAGGTAAAACGCTTTGCTTAACGATCGGCTTTTAAAGTTAGCCGCTATTCTCAATGACCATTTAGCGACGGCAGATTTCTTTTAGTGAAAAAAGGTTTCGAAAAAAGGTTTCACAGGGATTTCAATAGCGGTAAGCAAACGTAGCGAAAATAAAAAGTATGCTTTAGTTAATTTACGATGGAGCTCTTAGGTGTGGGCAAGTGGTAAGCGTCAAGATATACATGTATTTTCAAAGAAGGGCCAGGGATAAAAAATTTATGACAATGGCTATAGTTTAACGATGAAACTGCATTATATACAGCCGAGGAAAATTTATTGCTAATACACATTTGATGTTATTTGTGACAGATTAATTTACCGAATCGATAACATCGCTAAAAAAGCAACATAAACCTTTATGCGCGAAACCTAATGCGCAAGCTGAGCATTAGATTAACTCGGCGTTTAAATGGAAAAAAAGTGTACTTGAAAAAAAGAACAAGCAGATGAAGCGCGTTTAAACAGGAAATAAATTCGAATTTAAAGCAAAATGAAATTAAAAATATAGTAGAATTAAAAATATAGCATAATTAAAACTAAGTGGATTTGAAAATAAAAATGAACACGAACAATTTACGTTTAGTTAATAGTTTCAATTTGTTTTTCTTTGTTATTATTTTTATAGGATACGCTAATTAAGCGTAACAGTTCAATCTAGAGAATAGGCCAGTACTTTTAACTCTTACAAGAGGATGTGAATGGTATGTAAGGATGGGCGCACGATAAACATCTAACTATTAATATAAAAAAATCGAAGGCTTTGTGTATAAGAACGTCCAGTAGATATAGAACATATAAACCATCTATCACGGTGCATAACAATAATTGTTGACATAATTGCGTGATTTCTACTTCGAACTGCGGGTGTACATAACTGGAAACAACAGAAGATATTTAGGATTAATTATCGATCTTGGGACAAGCATGCTATAAATTTATCTAATAAAATCAGACAAACGATATACCGGCACTTTATAAATTGGCTGTTTCAATACCGTATGGTAATTTACGTATATATTATAACGCTATAGCATTGTCTAGAATCATTTATGGGATGACAATTTGGGGGGAAACGAAAAGGACGATAATCAAAAAAATAGTAGTCAGCAAAAGAAATGCTTAAAGGTAATATTTCCTAATAAGGTTAACAACAGTAATATTAGCTGGTGGAGAGAGAGAAATTAAATGTCTCCAAGGATGTGCCACTTTTATCACCGTGCTTGCTTGAATATAAGACCACAAGTATATCAATAGCTACAATGACGAGAAGCAAGGCAACGAAGAATAACAGAGAGGTATATTTTGTTCGACCAAAAGGCATAAATAGTAAGATTTATAGTACGGTGAAACAGTTTTAATTAAGCTGCTAGAACGAATCCCAGAAGATACAATGCAAAAAGAGATAGGAACTTGGAAAGTATTAGTTAAGCAATGATTGTTTTTTTTTTTTTTTTTTTTTTTTTTTTACCCCCCCTTGGGTTTGCTAGCAAAGAGCATTAGCCCAGCAAAAAGGAATAGACACATGGAATAGAATAGAAATTATATTTTTATTCTGTCGGCAATGGAATCAAGGAACACCCCTAGGACAGGAACAACAGAGATAGTAGGTAGAGAAAGAACATAAGAGGCGTTGAAAGGAGCAGGAAGACCAATCTTTAAAAGATGACAATAAAGTAACTCACGCTCGCGAGATAAACCGAAGCACTCGAAGAGCACGTGATTCGCATCGCAAACATACTGGGAACCTTCAGGATCCAATGGACAAAAAGGAGAATCAGCCAAAGAGAAGCGATTTAGTGAAGAAGGAAGGAGACTATGCGAGAAACGGAGGCGAGATAATTTAGTAATTATGGACCGATGCAAACTGGGAAACTCATAGAACCAAGGACGAGGGGGAGGAACAGGATTAATCAAAAGATAAAAGGAATTAGGATTAGTGAAAAGAGATACATAAACAGAATGCCAAAGTCTAAGATGGCAGGATTTAGTTGGAAGAAGAATATTGTGTGCTGGAACCCTACTAATAAAATTCCCATTGGAAACAGCAGCTTTAGCAAGGAGGTCGACGGCTACATTTCCATCAATGCCTGCATGTCCTGGAATCCAAAGAAAGTCAATCTGGGTACACGTCGATGAGGATAGATCATGAAGAAGAGAACGAATAGAAAGGATAATAGCATCAGTGGAAGGAGAAAGGGAAGGTAGAGATAGCGCTAGAAGAACACTTAAAGAATCAGAAACAATAAGGAATTTGGAAGAACTTGCAGAAGAGGAAATATAAATAATGGCTTGTAGAATGGCAACAGATTCTGCAGTAAAGACAGAACAAAAGGACGGAAGTCTAAAAGACCGAGAATGAAAGAACTGAGGGCACAAGAATGCCGCCCCAACTCCGATCGGGCTCTTCGATCCGTCAGTAAAAATTAAAGAGTGATCACGGAATAGAGAGTTTATTGTATTATTAAATTCCATACTGACGATATGAGAGGGAGAGGATTTAAGGAAGCATGGCATGGAGATGATATTTGGTGGCTTTAACAATTTGGAATAGACGTAAGAAAAAAATGGAAGCTTGTGATGAGGAATGACAAAAGGGGAAAATTTAGAAAGGCGAAACGATATATGAGATAGTATAGGAATTTTATTGGAGGAAAAACGCCAGTGACGAAGGATAAAAGAATAAGAGGTACTGATATTTGACGAGGAAGTGGAAAAACGTTTAATGAGAAAGCGATAACCCAAATAAGATCTTCGGATGAACAGAGGACAGATATTGGATTCAGATAGAATGGCTGGGATAGGAGATGACCTCAGAGCTCCGAGACAAAGCCGAAGGCAACTGTTTTGGAGACGATCTAATTTGTAGCAATGATTGGTTGATAATATTAAGGAGTGACATTCAGTTAAATAAATTGAGAACTGGCTGTGGCTGAGAATCCACCATTCATATTTGTCGAGCATGTAGTATGAAGTTGTTTGTATAGTGATAAGTAGTTATTTTTTGTTTTTATCTTTTTTAGTCTTGTTTTATTATTATTATTTTATTTTTATTTTATTATTTTTTCTCACTGTGTATAATTATGAAAATTAATTGTATAATTGTAATGAAATATTATAACATATTTTTTGAATAGATAAGCGTGTTGAGCACCCGTAGACGAGCAGTAAGCCTTGTGAGACCCACAACTTATTATTTTTTTAATAAAAAAAAAAAATCGGCGCGAGACAGAACAGCTAGAACAGAAACGACACACAGAATGCCACGGTTATGGAGTACGTAACTCCGAAATATGTCTCGGCTCTTTTTAATATTTTTTAAAGTATAATTTTCTGTAACACACGTTTTTATAAAATTTTGAATAAAGTAATAACACAGAAAATGCACTTAAACATTTACAACTCTGAGATATAAGGAAGGACAATATTAAAAGCCGAAAGCTGTGAATGAAGGAGAGAAAGTTCGGAAGAAACAAAGACATTTAAACAAAGCATGATTGACATCATACTGATTAGAAAAAAATCTCGTTGAAATGAAAAGAGGACATGGTGAAAAAGATATGAAGAAAAAGCAGTGTCCGAAACGAAGATCAGGAGACCAGGAGAAGAAAATGAAACTTGTAAAGTTCAAGAAGCAAGAAAAGATGAAGATCGAAGAGAGCGATAAAAGAAACTCGGTTTAGAGAAGAAGGAGAATTAAGGATCGGTAAAACAGAGTGGAAGTGTAAATATTTAGATAGATGATTAATATTGCGAGCGAGAAATTTTCGGAGAATCGTTGAAAGGGCGGCAACGAATCAGCCATTTTATTTCCGTCGGTCCCCTCGCATGACTGGAAAATCAGAATAGATGTATTTGAATAGGACGGTAAAGGGATCGTGCGATTTCGGCTACGAATGAGAAAGATAAAACGATCCGAAGAAGAAAATGGAAGCAGGAAAGAAATCTTTTAGGATACTAAAACAAAATTATTGGAAAGGAAAGAAGAAAAAATGAAAAAAAACCGTATGAAGATTTCGATTCGGCAGTAAAGATAGAACTGAAGGAAATATTTCGTTCGTCATTGCGTAATTGAAACACCTCCCTCCAGCCTATAATAGCGCACTGTGAAGAGCCGTCAGCCTAACATTGCAAAATACTTTACGGACATTCGATATAATTAAAAGACAGAAAGTAAATTTATCGTCGTTTATTTAAAGGAATAAAAGGGCTACCAGGAGAATGCAATATGCATCCTTTTACTTTCCGACTAGCGCACAACTACTGGATACATGATGATTATATTGAGCAGTAGTGTAAGAAAGCTTGCGACAAGATTAATAGTAGAGTTGATGGATTACTTCAGGCTGGCCTACATAAACTGTTAATTATCTGCAGATTCGTCTCAATCATCGCACTGCGCGTCATCATATGTTCCGCTAGCTAAATCTATTTATGTATCAAAAGTGTTTCAAATATACAATACTTAGTAAGTACAATAAATATGCGAGGAATTATATTACAAGCAGAGCATTAATAAATAAATGTAAGAGGTGTTTGAAACTCATACTCCCCCATTGGAAGCAAAACGTCCCTGGATCAACATGGTGGAAGGAAAACAATGAAATGTCCCCCAAGATGTACTATTATTATTACAGACTACTAGAATTTAACGTCAATAATATTAAATTACCATCTAGGCAAAAAACTCGATTGACAAGAAACCAAAGTAATACATACTACATCTATCCTCGTGGGGTAAATCTGCGAATTGATAATACGGATGATTCGGTTTTAATTAAATTAATAAGTACAATCCCGAATCATATATTAGAAGAAAAAAGAATTGGTGTGTGGAAAAAGGAGGTGGAAATTTGGTTAAAGGAATGGTGCAAAGATTGAATAACAAGCTACGTTTTGAATCTCCCTACCTTTTAATGCTCCTTTCTTTATACGTTTTTGTTTTTGATTTCCTGGTGTCTTTACCAGTCATTAAGTGGTAAAGAAGATAAGGTTTCCCATTTTAAATATTGAACTGTCGGCATGTGATAATGTACAGATACGTATTACGGGGCGTGTTACGTAGTTGCATGCGTTTATATATTTATACTTAATCTTAACGCTAGAGTTCTAATATTATAAGTATAAAATAAGTTAAGATAAATTATAATTTTTTGTATTGTATATATTTTTTGAATAAACGTTAATAAGAGTGTCGGGCACTCACACAACGGGCATATTTGCCCTGTGAGACCCACAAATTATTTTAATAAAAAAAAAAAAAAAAAAAAATTAGCGCCAGTTATGTCTTTCCATACAGGGTTGGAGGATAGAAGAGTAATCCTCAAACATCGGTGAATGTATATACATACATATACATATATATGTATATATAGATTGGAACCGAAAAATATCGTATATATTTCCGAATTACAAAAAACGGAACAAGTTACTCACGCCGATTTATTATTAGTACAAGGCGATGGTGCAGATCACTACTGCTTGATGAAGAGTATAACGCGACCTGTGGAAAGCCAAATCATTAAAGATACCTGCCGGACGTCTATATGCCGACGGTGCTTGTAGTACGTTCACAGTACCTAACTGGCACACAGTATTATTTTACCAGAAAAACCGCTGCAATCGTTATGGTAACAGAGGAGAATGAGATTCCAGAGAGAATGAGATTCCAGAGAAAATGAGCAGCGAGAAATCGTACCTTTTGCGATACATTCGAATTTTGAGTGATTCATACGACCTCTAAACAACGAACAGTAAGTATGTGGCCCTAAGCGCACTAAGTAAGCTGATTCGGACAGGAATAGTCGAAGAGCATAGCAAACATGTCCATATATAGGATGGGGGCGCGGGAACCGAACGTATTTCAGATCGCTACAACTCAAGAGAATTTTTTTTTTTACCAAACGACGCGAAATTTTATCAATTTTTATTCGTAATTAATCATTATTACAAAATTAGTTCGTCTTAAAAATAACATTGCATAAATGACATCCCTTATTTTTGACCGCATTCTCGGCTCGTTTCTTATCATTTTCGGTTATTTTTTGAGCATAACGGCGGAAATTTAGGCTATTTTGCGTTCTATGTTGATCTTGAGTTATGCTAGGTCACGTAGTTTATCGATACTCTGACGATGTATCACGCATCTGCGAGAAGTTTCCGAGAAGTAGAAAAGTTGAGACCAATAATCTCATTTAAATGTGGAAATTTCATGATGCCGTGCAAAGTATAACTTGGAGCACTTTTACCATTTATTCCGGAGTTCGTGCATAATCTGAACACGGCTGCAGTGCTCATTTGTTTATTAAGAATCTAGCGCGTGTGATAGATGGGACAGCAAAGTGATATCAAATAGTGAACAGCGATACATATATATATATATATATATATATATATATATCTTCTTCTTTCTCTCCTCAATCTTATCGGTTGGTGGGTACTACCTATTCGTACATCTCAGCTGTACAGACACAGGCATAGTGTACTAGGCAATTGTTATATGCAACATGAGTGTACACACGCAAGTCTTCATTCGGAACTGATTAGTAATCGTTTGATTTTTACCGATTTACACAAATGCAGTCCCAAGTGTGGGTCTGCTGTGTACTGACCTAGCGCGCATATGATGTATACGTGGTAGTTTGCCATTGCCTACCACGTGATTATTAGCAATTATTTATTTATTTAATTCTTGTAATAAGTTCGTCGTCGCTCGGGATCGAACCCGTGACCTCCATAGCGGAAGGCAAGCGCTCTAGCAACTAAGCTGTCGCGACGATATATCGTCTTTAAATAGACTGTCGGATAAAATGGAAGTGCGATTTATATTCGCATTCCATTTTACGACAAGCAGTCTCGAAAAACATGACGTTCTTCACATCGCATAATGCGCAACATCCCACTACCTGATTTGCTTCGTAGGACGTTTACACCAGTATTCATGTAAATCTTCATGGGGGAAATCGGAAAAAAACGAGATTACGGAATCATTGACAAAATCACATGTTAACGAAGACGATTACTCGCATGCATCGAAAACGCGTAGAATACATTAGATGTCTGCACACTCAGCCGTGTGTACAGCGATGTGTACCGAAAGACTGGTGTATTTCTGTGATCAACTTAGGGGGGTATAGTGTAGTAATAGTAGTGAATGAAAACATAGCATAAAATCGTACTATTACTATCAGCGTAAAGACGATACTTTTGTATCATATTTAGATGGAAATAATCTATATGGCTGGCCTGAACCACTTCCTATCATTGGTTTCAGATGGCTTAGTCGGAAAGCAATATCAGAAGTATTGCGAGTGTGCCTGATGATGATAGTCCTGCTGCTGGTTATGTACTTTGATTTTTGGAGTATCTTTCAAATCTACGTTTGACACATAATAATTTGTCTTTACGCTCAGCAGGACTAAAACAATTTAAAAATGCACGAAACTGTTTAATAGCTTGTAAACTTGTGTAGCAGAAATTTGTGATGATTTTGTTGCAACTATAAGAAACGGTGCGATAGTTGAGGTGAGTTGTTGCGAATGTTGTGTAGATTGGGAAAAGATCTTAGGCGTGTAATTAATCCTATCGATAGCAAAATTCAGGTGTAGCACGGAATACGTGTCTTATCAAGTGGACGAGTGTGCATCACTCTCGGGAAATTCGAGCGTAAACGGCTAAATTATTGTTTGATTTATATCGGCAATTTGATTTTTTAATTTGACTTGCGGCGAAAAAACTACGAGTAGTTTAACAATCCCGCAGAGTAGATAAGTTGATAGAGATATTTCCTTCGATAGAGTAAGGAGCATGCACAAGCATATTGTTACAAATCTAACTGCTAGGTCTCTGTTCAGGGCGCCATTTGTAATAAATCACTACTCTCTGATTTCAGATGCTATTTTATACGAATACTGTTCTCGAGTCCCTGATTCCGGGCACCATTTATAATAAATCTCACTATTCCCGATTAGACTGTTCCTGTTACGGGGGCCATTTGTTGTAAATCTACTTTTGATATCGATATTCCAACATAATTGAATAAAAAAAAAATAAAATAAAATATAAACCAAAATATCGGGCGCCAGAGACAAGAACGGCTTGTCACCACCGGATAGACACTCTGCCGCGCAGAGCTCTAGGCTTTTATTACGAAAGAAAAAAAAAAAATATATATAATTCGCGAAAATCCGCCGTTCGAAGGCGTAGCGTGAGTCTCCGCGTTGGAGATGTCACGGGCTCACCACGTGTCCAATAAGAAACCTTTTTAAAAAAAAAATATATATATATTCCAAGAAAATCACAAATAAAGCGACGGGACCGCGTAATAAAAGCGTAAGCGAAAAGGAAATGCGGTATAGACTCGTAAAATTACATAAAAAACAGTGCCGAATACACGTGGAAATGAACAATGACTAGGGTACAACCGATACACGCGGCGACGTGCTTTTACCACTCAATTAAACGATCGACCCTTAACGACTAGAGCAACGAACTAATTCACTCTCGTGATATAGTGCCATGCACACACGACGATCTCGGTACACAGTGGGCTATTCCAAGCGACATAGTTGAATCGCTGAAATTACCCTGTACCTTATCAATTAATTCGAACGCCGTCGAATTTTCTAGAATATCTCTATAACCCGTATTATAACGCGACTACGGATTTCACAAACTTCCCTTAGCTCAATGTTCTCGGCTCAGCTGCTACCCGACGCGCACTCGCCTCGGACCCGTAGAGTACTCTCCACTATCGGCCGCTACCTACAATACACACGCACACAGTCTCACCTGACGCAGTCGTCTGTTCGACCGTGCCCGGGAATTTCGATTTTAGCCGATAAGCATCTCCGATACCCACTACGATCCGCGATTACGTCGAATAACACGCGGTGTTCGATAAATCACGAAATAAATGATTTTAATCAGAGAAATATATTTTTATAATTCGAACACCGCTAAAAGATAGCGCTATAGGTATCGAATCCGTTACACAGCCCCACCTCCATTTTCATCCAAAAAAGCAGTTTTTTGGATGAGAACACAAGTGCTAGAGATTCAACGGCTTCGACCCATCATCGCCGAGAAACAGAACTATAACAAGACTCCACCGCTCGCGTCCCCACACGCCCTCTCATTTACCCCGAATATAATACACACTTAAATTCACCACAGAGACCACACGAGGTTATAACCAGAATTGAAACTTCAGGAGCTTAAGGCTTAAAACAATTCATAGAAATTTTAACATTTCAAACAGCTAACTGCAATAATGAAAGAAGTCGAATTCAACATAAACATAATTTTAGCTCGCGGAACGACATCGCATCCCTGACTCTAGAGTAGGTTAGGAAAAGAGAAATAGATGAGCACAACCGTGAAATCAAAAGGAGAAACGGAAAAGTTATAAAACGAAATAGATAAGAGAAGAAACAAGTAAGGAACTCTACCACTGTAAGCATGGCGTTCTGAGCATACTTCTGTTGCTATAGTATTTCTCTTAAAAATGTGAGTTCCTCGGTAGGAACCAGAAGTTCGAGAGAAGAAAATATACATATATCATTTAGGCGACGCTAGGAACACGAAAACAAATATGTCAACCGCAATACGGGAAATTAAAGTTCGTCAATAAATCGCTATCACGGATAGAGATCCCAGTCGCCTATCTCCACCATATTCTACAATTTTACCTAGGTACTCCGCGTCAGTAAGCACGAATGGCTTAACGGCAAACATGTGCCTGTCGGTCGAGTACAACGGTCTCGGGTTTCCAAAGACCCACTCGCCTACTATAATCGGTGGCCATCAAATCCAACCGATTTAAAATTATTCCTACTCTGTGGCGCACCCAAGACTTCCATCGGACGCTATGGCCGTATGCATTATCTGCTACCCACAACACCAATCGCTCGGACCACGAGATAAGAATACATGTATATAAAAATATAGCTCACCGGAGTACCAGGTATACTCTTCTCACTTCGCGAACCATATGGCCACGTCTGCTTTCACAGCGCCCACAGGGTCAACGTATCGACAGAGACCACTACCGATCCGTCGAATTGACGATCAAAGGAAAGAATGAAATATTGAGGATAGGAACGAATGAGAAAGGAAGGAAAAATAATGTAAGGAGTGTAGGAGGAGAGGTTAGGAGTAGAAGTGGAAACGGAATAATCCGATCGGGGAATCTGAATGGATTTGAATGGAGAAACAAAATTCGATGGTTCATACCCCGTACTAGAAATATGAACAACGCGCCAGAGTTTCCGCCTTTAGTGGTAGCAGCGGAGAAAAAGAATGGACGAGGAAAACAAAATAAATCAATAGATCCTATTCGGAGCCAATAGTCCGCGAAAACCACGAAATACAATATAATAATCCCTTATAGAAATAAATATAAACATATATCATCGCCACGCAACATCATACTGGCCTAAACGATTATAATTCAAAAAAAAAAAAAACAGCTAACAACTAACAAAACAATTAAATAATATTCGCAAACGCCTAAAACGACCATTACGAAAAGGTCTCACAGCGATCACCTCACCGACGATTCGATCCACGGAGAAATAAAACGAACGCACAAAAAAGATGGTTGACGAAAACCACGCACCTAGCTACTCCAAGCTGCTAGTGCAAACAGACTGAAAATCACGTTCCACGGAGAAATAAAACGAACGCACAAAAAAGATGGTTGACGAAAACCACGCACCTAGCTACTCCAAGCTGCTAGTGCAAACAGACCGAAAATCACGTTCCACGGAGAAATAAAACGAACGCACAAAAAAGATGGTTGACGAAAACCACGCACCTAGCTACTCCAAGCTGCTAGTGCAAACAGACCGAAAATCACGTTGATCATTCATAGGAACAGGATATTCAGAAAAGGATACACGGTGTCGTGTGCATACACCCGACTAAACACCAAACGACAAGGGCACCACCATGGTCCCACAACAAAAGCTAGCAATATATGCACACGCACACCCAGAAACGGTGGACGCAGTCAACGAACATCTCAAGAAAACGACAAAAACAACTTATGCTCGACTATGCAAAGCGATTACCAATCCAAAGCAAAGCCGAGCCACCGGGCGCGCCCCGATACACGAAACACCAAAAAAACGAAAGAGACTCGCTGAGGACTCCAACCGAAATGAGGAAAAAAATACAAAGGACAAACAGTAAACAGGATAGATAAATGAAATCATGCCAGGAACGACTATTAGGAGGACAACAATGAAGATTCTGATCAACGTAACAAACCGAACTTCCAAAACGAACAGGAGAAAACAAAACGTTACTGCAAAAATTCTCCGTGGAGCCTATAAAACTTCGGTCGTGAAGACACATCGCTTCATATGCACCGGATATACCCGCACACCACTCTCACACACGCTCAAGAATTGATAAATTAACCTATAGTACGTTTGCGAAACGAAACGTGCGGGAATCGCACGCGATATCCGAAGACCGCTATACGAACAAATTAATCGCAATAAAACAAAATACATAAACGAAACCGCAAACTTTTCATTGCACGGTACACACCGATTTTTTTTAAAATACTCTAACCGCTTTCCGTTGTGACAAATCACACCATAACAAAACAATAAATACGCAAAAGAAAAACCGAAACACAAACACAAATGTAAATTAACCTAGAAATCGTCCAACGACAACTCAAATCGAAAATCGAACGGTTAGACAAACAAAATCGTCGACCGATTTAATCAACCGTAAATATTGGACGATAAACAACAAAATCGGAGATCGTCGGCAATCGCAAATCGCACGACGATAATCGTAAAAAAAAAATAACAAGTCGCACGACGATAAACGTAAAATAACAAATCGCTCGACGATAATCAGCAAGTCGCAAATCATCGGACGATAAACAAAATCGGACGTCGACGAACGATCAGCGGGAATCGCAAATCGTCGGACGATAAACAAAATCGGGAAAATTTCACCTGACGGTAGGCATGGTTAAAGAATATCGTCGGACGATATCAAAAAAATCGCGAGTCGCACGACGATAACCAAAAAATCGCAAATCGTCCAACCACAAGCGGGAATCGCAAATCGTCGGACGATAAACAATACCGGAAATCGTCGGCCGAACAACGAAATTCGAAAACGCCGACAACATAAAAAACATAACCAAACGCCAGGCGTTAAGACACATCCAGGTTATTTTAATCAAGGTCGGACAGCGGAAGAAATCACGCGTCGCATAACCATAAAAGTCGCAAAACGTCGGACGACAAGCGAAAATCGCAAAACGTCGTCCGAACCGCGCACGCAAGCGAGAACATCTCCGCGACATAACATCGGCACGAAACAAATTAAATATAAACCGTAATGTTACCTCGTCGCGTTGTCCTGCCTACCTTCGGACGACTCAAGAGCGCAGTATGGGTCAAAATCGGACATATCGATCAAACAAATCGCACGAACGGTTATTCACTCGAACTACGGGCTAATATTCGTCGGAAATCGCGAGAAAACCATATCGCTAGCCGTTTCTTTTTTCCGCGTAACGTATCTTCAATTATTAAACAAATCGCATCACGGAATATGTCGTCCATATCGTCCGTCGTGCCTAAATCGTCGAGTATATCGCAATAACGATGACCGAGAAAACTAAAGAAGATACATAAGCGTACAGTACACTGAACAATCTTGTAATTAACGTGCAGGCCTAAGGTCGACAATTTTTCTGACTAGGTCAACTATTTCAACTTACTCGTTCAGTGTGTTATTCTTATCCTACATTTAAAATTTTTTACGCTACTAGAATCTTATTTTAATTTACTTTACGAACGAGTTTAGACTAGAATTTATTTTTAATTTAACTTCCGTACAATTTTGCGACCAATCCAGGAAAACAGGTAATCTCGTGATCTCTTGCTTACTTTCGACGGTACCTCCAGCACCGGAAACCGTAACGGGAGCCGTGTCCCTCTCGACGAGAATTATCTATCTTACAATAACTTACCTCAACGGGCATCACGTTATTAAATCTGGTTTTAATTTTTTGCTTATTTTTCAGTTCATTTTTACGTTTTTTACTCATCATTTTAACTGTATTTTTTCTTTTATTTGTTTCGGCACATTTTTTCCCTATCCATTTTGATTTTTTATTACTTTTTCCAACCTTTTCGCCTATTTTATTTTTTCGATGTCTCTTGCGACGTGTCTTAGTTTTGTTCTTTACATTTTTTACGTTGTTTATTTCAGTTTTACTTTTAAGATCTTCGTAAAAATTAATATTATTAGTTCTACTATCCTCGTTGCCATTATTATCACCTCCAAAATCATTATTAGCATTATTTTTAAAAATCTCGTTATCGTTAACAATATCTTTTTTATTATCATTATTCCTACTAATTGTATCATTGTTCTTATTATCGTTTTTTATTCGACCCACGTCTTGGCCGATCCGAGACACAACAGTCTTTTCACGATCAAGATCGTTAGCCACTTTCGAAATATCATTTTTTAAAATAGTCGCCGTCTCAGATATGTTTATTTTAATATTTTTTAATTCCAAATTGTGCTCCTGCACACGAGATTCGACGTTTTTTACCGAAGATTGCAGCTCCCCCCTGGTCAATTCCAACTTATCGGCAAGGCTCTTAATTTCATCTTTTAAATTATTGTTATCGTATTTTATTTCTTCTTTTAATTCATTGAATTGTTTATTTACGTTTTTATTCAAATTATCGAATTTATTATTTAATTTATTATTTTGTTCATCTAATTTATTATCTAATTTATTATTTTGTTCATCTAATTTATTATCTAATTTATTACTCAATATTTTTAAGTATTCCAATACGGACGGACCTTGGTCCTCTACAATCCTGCGAGTCTGACTCGGAGGTATATATGCCTCCGGGTCGTCGTCCATTGACCTATCAGCGACCACGGAAGTTGTCGCATCTCCGTCGTCGCTGGAGTCTTCAGGAATCGTAGTGGGCTCTCGATACTGCCGGTGTCGCATCGTGATCCCTGCTAATTGGTCTTTTTCCATTTTACTTTACTTTACTATAATTTTGACCGGACAAATAATAATAAATATCGTGAAAAAACAAATTAAAATAAATACCAAAACTGATAACTGACTAACGAATACATATACCAGAATAAATACGATCGAGAAAAAAATAATAAATATAAAATTTTTATGACTTATCGGTTTTTTCAATTTTCTCCAGGGTCCTTGTGCACGATGTCTTCTAACTCGTGTCCTCGGTTCGGGCCGCCATTTGTTACAAATCTAACTGCTAGGTCCCTGTTCGGGCGCCATTTGTAATAAATCTAACTGCTAGGTCTCTGTTCAGGGCGCCATTTGTAATAAATCTCTGATTTCAGATGCTATTTTATACGAATACTGTTCTCGAGTCCCTGATTCCGGGCACCATTTATAATAAATCACTACTCTCTGTCACTGTTCCGGTAGCCTTTTGTAATAAATCGATCTTGTTCCTGATTAGACTGTCCCTCTTACGGGAGCTATATGTTACAGATCTGGACTATTAGTCCCTCTATCGGAGCGCATTTGTTGTAAATCTACTTTTGATTTCGATTTTCCAACTTAATTGAATAAAAAAATATAAAATAAAATATAAACCAAAATATCGGGCGCCAGAGACAAGAACGGCTTGTCACCACCGGATAGACACTCTGCCGTGCAGAGCTCTAGGCTTTTATTACGGAAAAAAAATATATATATTTCGCGAAAATCCGCCGTTCGAAGGCGTAGCGTGAGTCTCCGCGTTGGAGATGTCACGGGCTCACCACGTGTCCAATAAGAAACCTTTTTAAAAAAAAAATATATATATATTCCAAGAAAATGACAAATAAAGCGACGGGACCGCGTAATAAAAGCGTAAGCGAAAAGGAAATGCGGTATAGACTCGTAAAATTACATAAAAAAAAACAGTGCCGAATACACGTGGAAATGAACAATGACTAGGGTACAACCGATACACGCGGCGACGTGCTTTTACCACTCAATTAAACGATCGACCCTTAACGACTAGAGCAACGAACTAATTCACTCTCGTGATATAGTGCCATGCACACACGACGATCTCGGTACACAGTGGGCTATTCCAAGCGACATAGTTGAATCGCTGAAATTACCCTGTACCTTATCAATTAATTCGAACGCCGTCGAATTTTCTAGAATATCTCTATAACCCGTATTATAACGCGACTACGGATTTCACAAACTTCCCTTAGCTCAATGTTCTCGGCTCAGCTGCTACCCGACGCGCACTCGCCTCGGACCCGTAGAGTACTCTCCACTATCGGCCGCTACCTACAATACACACGCACACAGTCTCACCTGACGCAGTCGTCTGTTCGACCGTGCCCGGGAATTTCGATTTTAGCCGATAAGCATCTCCGATACCCACTACGATCCGCGATTACGTCGAATAACACGCGGTGTTCGATAAATCACGAAATAAATGATTTTAATCAGAGAAATATATTTTTATAATTCGAACACCGCTAAAAGATAGCGCTATAGGTATCGAATCCGTTACAATATTTACATGCGCGCACTCTCACTATTAGAAAAAAAAAAAAAAACAATACTGGAACAGATCGATATAATTTAACTAATGGCTTGTCTTGACTCGTTATACAGCGGTGACCGGCAAATACAAAGAAGAGGAACAATTTATGTTCATACCTTGCTTTGCGCAGCTTGGTTCAAAAACCAGTGGATATTCGTTTACCACGAACATAGCAGTAACACACTCGCACACATACATGTATGTACACACACGTGTCACCATTAACATCTTCATTACCATCATCATTAACATTATCATAACCATCATCACTACATATGCAGACCGTTATGCTATATACGCAGACATATACCACAATAAACGTAGGTAAAGCCTAAACGTCAAGTAAATATACTTCATTAACATTGTTGTGCCCGAAAATTATTTATGATGAATAACGATCACTGTGAAAGTTTTAAACATATAATAATTTCTTACAAATATAAATGTTTAAATACAAAAAAAGTAACTTTAGTGAAATTTACATCAAACTCATCTTTTGCAGCAATTGAATGCAGGTTAGTAAGCTAATCAGTTCTTTTTTGTTTTTTTTTTCCTTAGGGGCTCGTCGACGGACTTTACTAAGAAACAATAGGAAGAAGAGTTAACTAATTAAAACTTGATTCGATCGGAAATGGCAGAAATAAAGGAACCAATGGCAGGAACAACAGACGCTGAGAGGGAAAGAACAGGATATAGGGAGCACAGTAGGGAACAGGAAGCCTTGACTTCAAAAGGAGTAAATAAAGGGAAGAGCGTTCCGCAGAAAGAGCAGAACAATTAAAACCAAATGTGATTAGCATCACAATTAAGGTGTAGAGCATAATAAGGAGAGGAAATCAAAGAGAGACGAAAACGGGAAGCGGGCAATAAAGTGTGATTAGAGTGTAGGCGAATAATAGGGACAATAATAGAACGTGGAAATACAGTTCAAGTTCAAAACACAGGAACGCATGAATAGAGAACATACGGTAAAGGTTATTAATCATTCTGCTCTGATTACTTATTTGCAACGATCTTGCTAGAAACATACAGACGAGAACGAAAACAAAACCCCAACAGAAGTTATCATATTACCTTATTTCACATTAGATGTATGTTAAATGTCCCGCAAAATCTACTTGCCGAAACGTACTTCCCTCACGGAAGTTAGTACTGTGGTTATGTTTCAGATTAAATACACGCAGCAAAATGATATTCTTGGAACAACATCCCCTGAACGTGCTACTCTTTATTCTAATCTTTTGCGCCTTGGCCTCCCTACTTCTTATATTACCCATTCTTGTAATCCCCTCTCCCAATATAGTTCCTTTGTTAGCCTCCTTTATCTCCTCAATTTCTAATCTTTTCCGTATATAATGTGCAATTCGTTGCGTTAGCCACTGTTGACGTGCTCAAAGAAAAAATAAAAAAAGAACAACACGATATGCATATCAATATTGGACTGATAAGTTATCAGCATCAGTTGGTTGTAATAAACACATCCTTAAAAGCAAACACAACTAAAGAAAGATTTTTGATATGGGTTATAAAATGATCAAAACTGGCTAGTGTCGTACAATAAATCGCAAGTACATATTCAAACATAATAACCAGTTTAGTACGGGTTAGGAAATTATTAATCCCCTAATCCCTACAATGTGGTCGAATGTCGTTACCGGCTGAGGCTGAACGACAAACGTGTCTTTAAGGAAAGCAGATAGGCAAAAGGAGGTTTTGTGATTGTTTAGAGTTTTTCTTTTCATATATTTTCTTCTCATTTATAACGCTGAAGACACGTATGCAACAAGCAAATGTGTATTGTTAGTATAATACATGTTAACGTGAAGGTCTGAAACAGGAGTGTACGGTTACGAGACTATATACTGGCTCCTGATCGACTAAACTCTCCAAAAAACATAAGTTCCCCTACTACTTCAAACGCGGTCCAATATTTAGCTATTTAGAGCACAGTACGGAAATTGGCATGACGCGTTAGTGTGTATCTAAAATTTGAGACACATGCGTATGCTCCATTAGCAGCCTTGAAAAAAAAAAAAGGTAGCAATAAAAGCCGAGAAAATAGGAACAAAGTGTGTTGATGGCCCTACCACACGTTCGACCAATAACAGCGTACCCTATTAATATTGCAGGGAGAGTTGTTGATTTCGTCTATATTAAGTAGAGAAACAGCAACAACAAAGTGCTCGATGGAATATATAAATGTTACTTTCCCAAACGGAAGAAGAATAAGGCTAGTGACACACAAATGATTAGCGTTGTTGTTTGAATAGTAAATTTACACACAATCACGTAAACAATTAACACGAAAATACGTCACCTCTCTTTCGATTATCCAAATTAAGCAACATCGAAGGCCATAACTATTGAATGGGTGACCTCACCGGTATGTTCTTCAATAGCGTAGCTATTAATTTCGTTCATTTTTTATTACGCAATTTAACGAATAATTCAAAAAACGAGGGAAATTAATTTTTTCTCATAATTTTTAATCGTATTTTAAATATAAAATAAAATTTACGTTGAAACATCGCGAGTAGATTAAATTGTGATGTAAAATAAAAAAAATACAAAAAAAATGTAAATTTTCTAATAGTCCAATCAACCTCAACCATTTAATCGCACAACCTAAGTAAGACAAACTAGTAGAGCTGCGCTTTAAGTATGCTGTTTATTTGTTATTATTTAATTGCGTAACAAAATATTAATATTTCATAGCTCTTCCTTTTAAAATTTTCAATCGTATTTTATTAACCACTTAATAAAGTATCAATTATTAAGAAGAAACAGCTTGACTCATATATTTTTTTTTTTTTTTTTTTTTTGGGCGCGCCAGCGACATTGACCCAACAACAACAGAAATTAAGGAAGGGGTTAAATAAAAAGACGATTAGAAATAGAGCTTAGGAAAGATTGGAGTACAGGGATTATATCTGGAGATGGAAAGGAAAGGACAAAAGAAAAATTATACGGAGCAGGAAGACCCAGTGCCAAGATTTTCGAGTACAAAACAGAGCGCTCGGAAGCTTGACTCATATATTTTAAATGTACGTAACCTATTATTTTGTAATCCTCAGTTTTGGAAATTGTACTTAAAAATTTGGAAAGTTCAGTTCATTTTCATTTCTAACATATTTCTTTCGCTGTTACGACAGCGTCGGGGTTTAGCTAACAAACAATTACATTTTTGTTTTATGAAAATAATCCAATACTCAGGGCATTTCCTTAACTCAATCGCAACTTTCGTCTTATGATTAATCTGTTAGCAAGAGCAGAAGTGAATTAAGGATTTACGGGGCCCCCTTCGAAGAAAACATTATGAAAAAACTCAGTATTATATGTGTGCAAACAAACAAGCAAAAAAAAAAAAACCTACTACTGCGTACGAATGAATGACTAATAAAATTAAAATTATACTCCCTTTACAAAATTAACTTTCTTACTCTAATAAACTGAATACTACATAAATTGAACGTCAAATAAGGAATGTTTTATCCAGCCGATGAATCGGGGGGGGGGGGGGGGAGAGATAATAAAAAGAGGATATGTGTTATAGGAAAAATAGAATTTATAATTTGTAAAGGTTTAATATTTTATTAAACAAAAATAAAATCTTAATTAAAACAATTTTCATGGGTTTGTGGCAAACGACTTTATTATAAAAGTCAAATTGTCCATGATTTTGCGCCTATGAATACTCATCATGGTCGTTTTGATTAAAAAGTTCCGAAGCCTTAGGGGCTACCCCCCCCCCTTTGGCGACGCCAATGTATGTATGTATAAGTTAATATTTGTAATTTTTTATTAATAACATAATGTTCTCTTTTTCTATAAAAAATATTTACATCATGTTCTTTTCTTCATATAAATTAAACATGCATGTTTAAAATTCCGTAATTGTTTATGTGATTAGAAAAAGATGAATGAAACACAGTATGATTTACTCAATTTTTCGAAATACAAATACGATTAAAACTCGCTTTTATTTTAAATAATTTTTATACGCTTCTAAATAAAACGTATTAACTTTCAGTTAAAATAAAAAATAAAATATTGTTAAAATTAAGAACATTTCTGATCATAAAACGTTTTTACATAAAAAAATTTACAAGGACTATGTATGTAAGTAAAGTAAAGTAAAGTAAATCCCATACCTTTGGCAAGGCATCCGACGCCCTATTGTATTATGGGTATCGATATTTACATAGAGAATTGTTATGAAACGATTTGTCGAATGTTTATTTATTATTTAATAGGTACGTTAAAAGACTCATTCATTTTTTTTCGTACGCAATAAATTAGATTTATTGTAAAAAATTTCTATAAATATATTCATTTTATGTAGCATTTAGTTTATTGGGAGAAAAAAAGGAAGTTTTACAAAGAAAAGGTATATAATTTTATTAATGAACTCGTATATTCCTTTTTTTTCTATATAAAAATTAACTGTTATTCCCTTTTTAGAATAAAAAACGCAAATTTAAAATCCATCATTTTTACAGTATTGAGTATTTTCGAAAAAGAAATTAAAATTTTGCACGTGGAAAATTAAATTTTTTCCTGTTCAAAAACGCGGGCCCCCATGGGGCTGAGGCCCGGAGCTATAGACCCCCGTAGTTCCCCTTAGATCCGGCCCTGAGCAGTAGATATATTGTACTTGCTAAATCCTTGGAATTCAGCGATCACGTATACATATTAATTTATATTATATTTCTCAAAAATTCGTTCGCAGTTGTGTCGCAAGATCGCTGCAAAAAATAAATAAAACACTAAAGCCTAACTTACACGGACCACTTTTCGACCACAGCAGAACCCCAAAATAGTTGTCGGTCGTCGTGGGTAAAACTATTTTAATCTAGAAATGATAAGGGAAAAACGCAATACTACTCGAACGGATCACTTTCCGTCGTCAGCTCTAGCGATAGTCGCAACGTGAGGCTCTTCAAACGACCTGAAAATTGTGGTCAGAAAGTGGACCGTGTAAGTTAAGTCTAACTCTCGTATCAGGTGTAGAGATTTCTCTAGACGGATCGGTAAAATTTCTTACTAAAAATTAATTTAGCCCGTATTTATCGAGAGAAAAAGGCCTTGAGGTTGAGATGTGAATAACAGAGGAAATTTTTATGGCGAGCGCTGTTTTAGGGTGGACGTTTGTATGGGACAATGAGACATTTTTAGAATTTCAAATAGTGCGGGTTAATTGAAGTTTCTACTATTATAGAGCATGTGACGTAGTTTTATCGGAGCAGACACGCGGTGATCATTACACAATGAATTATTGCTAGCAGTGAACGGAACAATATCGAGATGATAAGCGAATCATTTTCGATAAATAAAAATCAGACATATCGATAACTTCACCGAGTGCAAGAAATAGGGGATTGTTTTTTAAATTAGAATGCGTAAACAGCTTTAATCGCGAAGGTTTAAAAAATTAAAATCTACATCACTCTTTCAAATGTATTACCGAACGTTTCGAATACGATTCTTTATTGAAATGAAAACATCACCGATAATTTCAATCAATTTTCTTTTATTATAATGTAATATTAATTTGTTTTTACACGTGTTATATAAAATAAACGCTATCGAATTTCGATATAAAAATTATTATCGTTTTTTTCTTTCAATAATTGGCAAAAACAGAAAACTGAAGTAAAAGGAAATAATCGATGTATAGTTCGCAATAATTGTTCCCGTGCGTATTTCGTTAATGAGCCGAATAAATTCGTTATCTTTGTTTGATTTAATTGTTTAACAGAATGTATAATAAAATTTCAATTAATAAGCAACAAACGCGATAAATAACCGATTTGACTGATTTATTAATTAAAAATAGACGAAATATTTAACTAAAGTTAATTAAAAACGATTTCACTAATTCGGAATGCAATTATAATTACCGCTTTTTTTTGTTTTTGTTTTTTTTAACACAAGTAAAAATTTTTATATAAAAAAAATTTTACGTTAGAGTATTAACGAAGTCAAAAAGTTTAAATTACGTACTTCTGATTAGGTTCCATTGCGTTGGAGAACGGTAAATCAGTGTTTGCAAATTTAATACTATGAAAGCCCGACAATTAATTCGTAGATTATTCATATTTTACACGTGTAGCCGTATTAAAATAATTAAAACGATCGCAATTAAAATTAAAATATACAAAAATGCACAAATTCGAAAACCTTCATATCGACTAAAATCGCTCAATCAGTAACGTAGCCAGACGTTACTTCCGGAGTGGGGGGAGTTAAACAGAGATATCTATAAAACAAAAAAATTCTAAAAATAGTAGTCTGCTATTATTAGGCACACTAATATATATATATATATATATATATATATAGGTGCAAGGGCATCGCCAGCCGATAAGCCAGGGGGGCAAGATGATAGAAAGAGGATATGAGTTATAGGAAAAATAAAATTTATAAGTTGTAAAGGCTTGATATTTTATTAAACAAGAATAAATTCTTAATTGAAACATAATTTTCGTGGGTTTCTGGCAAATTGTTCATGATTATGCGCCTATGAATACACATCATGGCTAATTGATTATAAAGTTTCAAGGCTCCAGGGGGCAGCTGCCCTCCTGCCCCCCGCTGGCGACGCCCATGTATAGGTGAGCATTCTCTTTTTCACTTTTTCATTTAATGAGTTTTATTAAGTACGAATGCATCGAATTAAATGTAACTGATCGAATTAATTCGGAAAAAATGGAATTAAGAAGGCAAAGTTCGTCGCTCCCAGAATATTTCTTTATGTTTCAGCCTTAAAAACCATCCATGATAACGTTACCGTGCTGAATTATGGAGAATTGTGGAAAACCAACAGAAACGATACAATGAACAAAAACAGAAATCACAAATAATTACAGTAACATAAAACAAGCACGCTTTACATAGAAATACCGTTCGAATGAAAGTCTAAAATGAATTTGTTTCTGACAAGCAGTGCACATGGTAGCTTAAAAATGTCCGGATAAAAACTGGCAATGATTTACCTTAAAATAACGAATCAGTGTTATTATATATGAATATTTCTGAGACCATATACGTCGACGTACGTTCTCTATTTTCCTCCGAGGTGATCTCTAAAAATTAATATTGGCATTATCACTTTTGATATTGATACAGCGTTAATCCCCCATAGTAAAGTTAAGTTGTTCAACCACCAAACTGGAGATATCAAAGATTTTCGGGAATTGTTTCATTCCGGATCTCAGATGTCACTGTTCCAGTAGTAATATATATACATATATATATATATATATATATATATATATATATATATATATATATATATGCAATAATTGAAGTTCAATATATACCGCTAGGCGAAGAAAGGAAAAAATAAATCAATATAATCCATCAGACATACCCTTAGGGTACATTATGCGAAAACATTAATTTTTGCAAAATCATCCGCTATTGACCTTTTATGCCAAGGATAGTTTGATATATTTCTCACCGTGACAGTAGAAAAAAAGCAACCGAATCAAACAAACGTTAAGGATAAGACGATTTTCGCTAAAAATTAATGATATAAAACACGAAACCGAATAAAACAGACTAGCTTAAAATCTGTAAGAACCCGGTCCTAAGACGGATGGAAGCACGATGGTTGTAAAAAAGGTAAATGAAGCTTAATAAAAATGCATCGTTTGTTTTGTTATTTTCCACCTTTTATAGTTGAATATTTTATCTATTAAAAAACTTAATCATCGTACAGTTATGAAATTAGATACAAAAGCGTAATTTTTATATATGTAGTTTAAAAAATACAAAACAATACCTCTTTTTTTTTTAGTTGTAAACATTAAAAAAGCCAACAATTTTTTTAAGTTTGTGAGCAATTACACAGGAAATGGCTAAATCTGAACAGTTGACAACGAACGGGAGATGATAGAGTTTAAATTAAAAGGTTGCAAACGTACATCGAAAAGAAAATTTTAAATTTCCCGAATGGATCCATCTTAATTATTTGGTTTTCGTTAGATTGTTGTTTGTTTGTTGTTTTTTTTTTTTTTGGTTTTCTAGTTTTTTTAAAAAGTTATGCGAATAGTTTTTTTTAGTTAATTCGACCTTTTTAAATTTTTTTTTGTTTTTTTTTATTATTTATTTTTTAAGACGTTTAAATTAATAGAACACGATGAAAATTAAAACAATAATTGGGATAAGTTTAATTTAAGGAATACCGAAATGAATTTCTACATAAAATTTATGTAAAAACAAGCGGGTTTGCACGATGTTTAAGTGTAACAAAATTATTTTAAAAATATCGCGTAAAACTGAAATAATCCTATTGAAGTTGAAAATTAATCTCGATGAAATGAAAGCGCGTCAGAATAGGAATAGCGATTCTCTGTTAGTTCAAAAGGTAAAAGTTATTAAGAGTATAAAGTAGGATGAATTTTTTTGTTTTAGAAATTCACTTTAACAAATACCGATGTAACTCTGGGAAACGTCTTAAAATTATGTTTATCGAAACTCCTGTTTTCCGGTATAAAAATGCAATAGATGTTCACACAAAAAATTAAAATTATCAATAATAATTGGTAAAGTAGGATAGCGTTTTCCTGTTTAATAAAATCGCCACAATGTGGAAATTTAAGTTTTATATTTGTAAAAGTATTTTGCAAAATAAAAATACGAATTTATTTATTTGCGTTAAAAAATTTGATTAAAAATTCTAAAAAACTTCTACTACGCTCTGATGTCGAATAAATTACAAAAAAAAAAATCGGTAACATTAGCAAGGACGTCGCCAGCCGATGCGCCGGGGGGGGGGGGGTGGTGATCAAAAGAGGATATGAGTTATCGGAAAAATAAAATTTATGAGTTTTAAAGGCTTAATATTTTGTTAAACAAGAATAAAATCTTAATTAAAACATAATTTTCGTGGGTTTCTGGCAAATTATTCTACTACTTCATTATAAAAGTTTTCCGAATTGTCCACGATTACGCGCCTATGAATAATCATTAATACCAGTTGATTAAAAAGGTTCAAGGCTCCCGAATGCTTTAATTTCGAAATGTTTAAGAAAAAGAATTAACTCTGATAAAATTACTTGAAACAATAAATTTTGCTAAAAAAAAAAGTGTCAAACGTAATTTTTTTGACCAGTGAATGACTTTTATCGATAATAACATTTATCTGCAAAACCGAAAAGAAAATTAAAAAAATAAAACTAAAAATTGTAACAAACGATTAAAAATAAATTTAGAATAGAAACACATTCTATGTAGTAAGTGGCGTGAAAAACCGCGAACTGATTATTTTCTCTCTTAACTGAAATGATATTTCAGAAAAACGGGTAGAGTAAAAAGTCTTATCACAACTAAACGTTGAAATATCTAAAAGCGTATAAAATGTCACTGATTAAACTAAAAAAGAATGGCATGGCACAACTAATGTTACCATTCGTATCACAAACTGCGCTATATTATTAAGTGTTGCACTTCATTCGGTTCATTTCCTACATGACGGAATTTCGACTTTTGCCGCACGTACAGTGTGAAAGAAACATGCGCTAAATCTTACCTTTATTATAAGGAACATCGGAACTGATCTAATATTCGTAATACTGTTAAAATAAAGCTGGACAAAAACGTTAACTTATCACTTTGTTGACGAAATCAATTTGATACCAGTAAACTAGATTAGGTAGTGCCGTAGCCTAGTGGTTAAGGCGCTTGGCTACTAAGCCGGTGAATATGGGTTCTCGAGACCTGTCTCGTTCCAGATCCGAATCGCTCCCAAGTTTACCCAGCCTGAAATGATTGGGTACCAGAGAAATCTGGGAAGGTAAAGGCGGATCCCAAGTAGAAAGGAACTGGCCCCAGTATTCTCATCAGATCCATTAGGCTTAGTTCATTGTGAACCTTAACTTCACAATCCATGATACCTTATCAAAGATCTGTGGGACTTACTTTTGCTTTGCTAAACTAGATTAATCGGTCGATAAAAAGTGTCCATCCGAACTTGTGCAGTGAGGCGAGAAAATTACATGGAATAATCCGGTTAACGTTAAAAAAATATACATATATATTAAGTCAGTTTTAAAATATGAAGAATTAATACATTTTTACTAATATACTTTTGTACTTTACACGTTTCTAACTGTTATCGCGTTGTTAAATCATTTAATTGAATAATGTAATAAAATACAAAAATTTAATAGTAAAAAAGTGAATCTACATTCATATCTATATATATATCTATATATATCAAGGCCATGTCCACGGAGGGGGGTTACACCCTCACCCGTTATAACTGAAATAGTTATTATAAATACACAAAAATCTGAGAAAAATCAAAAATTTAAAATAAATATTGATGATTTTTTAGAATGTTATTACTTTAAAAAAAAAAAAAAGAAAAAATATACTCCATATTTTTAGGTACTTCATTAATATTTTATGCAAAAATTTTTATTATGAGTATAATCAATAACATATGTAATTTTTATTAATGTTCATATACGGAGTAATTCATTTATGTAAATTATTAATATATAAATCAAAATGATGGAAATTATTAATAGTATGAATATTAGTGAAAAATGTATTGTTATTTATAAAATAAATATGCAAAGAAAATTGTTACTCCCCTCCTATTTTTTTTAAAATTCTGGGCACGGCACTGATATACATATATATATATATATATATATATATATATATATATATATATATATATATATATATATATATATATATATATATATATGTCATTATAATAGTAAGAAAATCGTTTTGTAAAATTTACTTTATAATAAAAACACTCTATTCATTGCGCGCTGTAATTTATAATTTTTCGAATCTTACGGTTTACAGTTGAAACTCACATATACACATAAAAAAGTTTTGCAAACTCACGAAGTTAAATAAAAATACTAACGAATAATTTTTTTTTTCTTTTTCGTATGTTTAAAAACTGTTCTGATACGTACAGAGAACAGCTTGTAAATAAACTGCCTCGAGCGTGGTATGTATTTTTACGTCCCGCTTGTTGCACTTAACGCAATGCAGAACTGTATGTTAACATTTTTTAACTTTATTATTATTGCGGCCTGTTTCATTTTTATTAACACTTTATGTATTTTTTTTCTTTTTTTTTTTTATTTTCTTTCAGAAAAGATAACAATTTCCATTGAACATTCTAAATAAACACGTCACTGGTACCGCGATTTATATTTTAAATATATTTTAGTAATTAAAAATTCCTGAGATAAATGGTATGGAAAGATTAGAAATGTGAAACGTAATCTTTTGTTTCACGGAAACACTTAAAAAATTAATATACAAAACAGAAACTTACGGTTAAGGAAAAATTATTTTTCCTTTGCTTTGCCAGCAAAATAACAATAATATTATAAATAATAATAATAATATTAATAGTAATAATAAAAATAAAAATAACAGTAATAGTTGTAATAATAATATAATAATAATAATAATAATAATAATAATAATAATAATAATAATAATAATAAATACTAAATTATTAATAATAAATAGTACTAGCAATAACAATAATAACGAGACGAGAATACATGACTAGGAAAAATTGCGAGGAGAACCATTCCAACGATTGTGGTAGTTGATGTGTTTAAAATAAGAAAAGAAAGCAAGAAGTAAAAATTCTCTCATTTAATAAAACGAAAGCTTAGAATTCTGCGGTATACAGTCCGTCTGAGCTTTCCAGTCAGGTAATATAATTCCCAATCGTTGACATTCGTGTGCATAAGCTGTAAACGATTCGCAATAACATTTCTTCCCTGGACACTCGCACATATCCGTTAAACATGACCTGAAAGACAACATTTCCATGAATTTAATATACACGAGAATATAGCCGACAACAATGTACAGCGAGTAAATTTCATCGACTAGTCTTATACGTGTAGTCTAGCGGATTTCGTTGCTTCCGTATTTTTATTTAAAATTTCTATTGAATTTTATTCGGTTTAGTGATTAACGCCTTTCATTGCCAATATTGAACATTTAAAATTTTCACGGTGGCCTTAGTACCGAGAATGAAATTTTCCGCATAAGCCGCGTTTGTTTAATAGATTTCTTGTTTTTTTTCGATATTATACATTGGAAAATTTTAGATAATCTTGCACATTTTGATGTTATAATAATTTTGCGAATATTACTGATTTTTAATTCAAGAATACTTCTAAAGAAAGCACTACAGGATCATTATTGCTTAAGCAATCTAACCGCAGAGGCCGTCAATGGTTCTTGACGTGCAACCTCCTGAAGGGAGATTGATGCAACAAAATGATGATGATGAACCACAGATCGATGAAGTGGCAATAATTTATGAGGAGAAAGTATTTTTAGCAGTTCAATTTTTTCGTATTGTAAACATGAAATCGGTTGACTATAAACGGCAACGGATCTAAAATAAACAAACCGTATTAGCTTAAATGATTGCAGCGTTGTATGATGATCTTTAAAAAAATCTACACATTTCGTAGTTGTAAAGATACTGATAAAGATAGACTGAAATTAGACGTAAAACAAAAATATATTTTATTGCTTACATTTGAAAACTAGTCGACGACTAATTTATAATCGGCTATTATAAAGAAAACTGTACTTTATGTTTATATCAATGCGATCAACGCAGGTATACGCAAAAGGTTTTTATTAATTTCATTTAAAGCAATATGCCGTCCACAATTTTCTCCATTCTCTTGAAAGAAAAATTTACCGTGAAAAAGTACAGATTTGTAATTGTAAAAAATTAAATATTTTAATTACTTAACAATCAATTGTTTGTTTATTTAAATCAGACATGTCAAACTAATTTTATCGGCTAACTATTTACAGTACTAAAAGCTACCTCGGTTGTAAATTTAAATTATATTAGTAATGAAATTTTTTACAATTTTACCCGATATTTTTGATAGAATAATAGAATTAATAACAATTTTAAAATTTTGTGAAAATGCAGTCGTATGAGCAAAATTTCATGATGAAATATATGAAGAAACACCCGCTTTTAGATTTTGTAAAAAGAATTTAGAACGGAATAGTTATTTAACGAGTATTTACCAAATTCGAGCGACATTTTATTTGTACTAATCGAAAATTTATAATCAGTTTTAGTTACGAAGGAGTTTTAAAAAGATAACTTTCAGTCATTTGTCCACTTATTTATTGAAGGTAAAATTCTTCAACTTTATCCAGCTGGATTTGTTCGAAATTGACTGTTAAATATTATCCAATCGTGCTTTTTTTAAAATCAAAATGAAATTTTATTTTATTTTTAAAATAAACGTGCAAGGGTTTTACGCGTTGTGCTAAACTGCTGTCGTCGCGATAGCCTAGTTGCTAGAGCGCTTGACTTCCGTTATAGAGATCACGGGTTCGATCCCGAGCAACGACGAACTTATTACAAGAATAAATAAATAAATAAAACAATCGCTAATAGTCACGTGGAAGGCAATGGCAACCCACCACGTACACCGTCATATGCACGCTAGGTCAGTACACAGCAGACCCACACTGGACTGCACTGGTAGCGCGATAATAAGCAGCTACTATCAGTTCCGAATGTAGTCTTGCGTGTGTACACCTGCGTTGCACATAACAATTGCCTAGTACACACTATGCCTATATCTGTACAGCTGAGATGTACGAATAGGTAGTCGCCGACGCTCAGTAATTAAGTATGGCACTATACAGAAGCTAAACTGCTAAGATCATTGCATGAATATATTTTTAGGAGGGTAATACGCGACGATAGCTAATATGGCTGCGACCGAAGATGGAGCGCTTAATAATATTTTACTAGCAGAGCTTGCTGTATTGTGATCGAGGCGATGCAAAGGAGGCGCACTTAAGAATTGAATGTAGGGTGGTTGGTGCTCTCGGCTGGTTACAAAAGGGTCAGGTTTCGGATGGTCTCCTGTGTAGATGTAACTAATACGATAGGTTACGTGATCTATTCGAAATCAGTTCAAGACAGGAAAACCTTTGCGGTAGCTGGTTTTATCTTTCGGAGAAATGTGCTTCGAAATTTGCATTTCTGCCCCCACTCTATTTCGGACTGATAGCTAGTATAGGGGGAGAAGGGAATGTTCGCTGCTGAAGAAATTGCAGACTGAGCTGACTGGTTAACTCGTAGTTTACATTCGACAGCTATAGTAGGTAGTGGATTGTCTTTCACGCGGGATTGTTGGAATTATTATTTGAAATGACTTGTAGAGAGTTTAGAGAATCAGTTATAAGTAAAGCCTTTTAAGACTGAAGGTTGCTGTGTCACTACTGTAGTGTTGAATGCGAAACACTATCGCGCATATTTTAGCGCTCAGTGCTGTACAGAAATCGTGCAACCTAACTGATTCTACTGTACCTAAGAGTTCGAAGAAGCATGTAAGCTCTTGCTTTCGCCCTTCTGTATACTCGCGCGCATGATCTATATAGCTTGCTATGACATCTTTTGCATCTTGTTCTACATCTGGGGGATATTGCGCATTATGGTATTTTGTTAGTGGCGACATGGATTAAAAATCTAAAAAATTTTTAGGACTGAAAAAATTCGGGAATGATCCGGAACAGAAAAGGTTGCGGTACTGGATCATTTTTAACTTCTTCAGTAGAAGCTATAGAGCCTAGCTTGTGTGAGGGGGAATTAGTGTTATTAAGGAAGGAGAATAAATCTATTTAAAGTTATACAAGTTTTTATAAACGGATAGTAGAAGGCAATCTTTCAAAGTGCATACAAACTTGCAGCAGATGACAGAAAGTGAGCAGAAAGGAGGGGAACGAAAGGATTTATAGCGAATGGTAGCGTTTATTAAAATATTTTAAACTGCCGAGAAAATTTTTCATACGGCACACATTGCCAAAGCTGGAAAGTTACTGATATTATTACAAAAATATAATTCGCATTCCTATTATCCATTATAATATTACCGCGGGTAAAAAAAAATGTACATTTAACATTTTCAATTTATAACCTTTAGATAACTTTTCATGTATATATTTTAAAATAATTACAAAAAATATAGTATAATATTCTAAATAGAAAAAAAAATCGTCAAAAAACATATCCATGATTTAATGTTTCTTCGAATAGCGTAGAAAATGGCATTCCAATTTTTTTTCTTTTCAACCTTTTCTGTCTGTCTAATATCCCGACATCCACTTCTACACACAGTTGCACTCCAGATGTTAGCAATTTCTTTTTGCTGCACCACTCACGTTCCGAAATCATATGAAAGAAAAAAATGAGACATTATTCTCAACTTCGTACTTCTATTTCCATAACTTTACTCTGGCTTTAATACCTTTTAATCTACACATTTGAAGTATTCAGCACTGAATACTAATTACTTCTCTTTCCCTTTCCTGTTTTTGTATTTTCCGTATTAATGATCATTCCATATTGTCCGCATTCACTTTCTTTTTTTTTCAACACTAACTTCTTCAGTATTTCTTCGTTCTCTATACTACTTGTAACCAATATTCAATTTCTTGTTTTTCAGTTTCCATAGATTTAGCCTTCGTTTCGTTCATGTTTTGAACAACGTGGAAGCGAAATTATACCGCTGACGGATTTTTACGTCAAATTTGCATTTATAAAAAGTTTAAACTCTGTCCAGTAGTTGAGTTATTATAATAAAGATTTTTAAAATTTTTTTTTTTTATTTTCCATATACATTTGAAATTTAAAAGAAAGAAAAAATGTGAAGAAAACTTAGTCAACTTATCCAAAAAAGTGGTCTATCGGAATTTTTAGTCGAGTTAAAGTATAAAATCGTACTAGTTCTTTTGCAGCCCACGTTTAAAATGCAAACCGGATCCAGTTGCCCTTTCCGTACACTACTGTTGTCTTTGCTTTTTTTGTAATCTATGATTATGCAAGGACGACTCGAAAAATATAAAAAACATTACAAATTTTTGAGAAATTTAATTGCACGATTTAAAAAGACAAATGAAGGGAAATAGCGATATAATTTCATTATTTTAAGTCTAACATTTACCGTAAAACAAAGGTATCATTTATTTAAACAAAAATCAAGTAGAATTTTTCGTTTCGAAAATTTTTACCACTCCCCCCTACTATTTCTTTTTATTTTAAGACATTAATTTTTATTCCGATAATAATACTCTATCTATTAGATGTCTCGCAAAAGTTTCTTTAGAAATAATTACAATATTCTGGGATAGATGGCGCTTGTGATATTTTTTTTAAACGGAACCAAACGAAAGATTACGTTATTAAAATTCTTACAAACATACATACTCGTAGGGAGGGTGGCAGAAAAAAGAAAAGGAACAAATCTCGCATTTTCGACAAATCGTGATATATGATAATTTTAAAAACCTACTTGAAGTAAAAGTCTGGATCGAGTTTTTCGTGACAAGCTGCGAACAGATCGTTACGTAATATTTTGCACATTCTGTCTCTGGTTTTCTTGTGGTGCGGTTGACTAGTGCAGGAGGAGCCGATACTTCTCCGTCTTGGCTCTTGTCTACTGCAAACTCGTTTGCCGCCTACCTGCCACGATCTGGCAAATAGATCCGCATTCTGAACTAATCGTCCGTTTCTCATGGTAAAATCGTCCTTAATGTCTGAGTTGTAATTACCGCAGAGCCCGCATAAACGACCTTTTACGAATGATAAAAAATACTTTTAATTAGCATTTTCTCACTTTACACATTCTTAGAAAAGAGAAAAAACTAAAAAATTTAAATTTTATTTCGAAAGGTTAAACGAAAAAAGTAATTTTTTACCTTTTGAAAAAATAAATTAGCGATAAAAGCGAAAGCGTATTTTTAATTTTAAAAGAAATATATACACATCACACTAGTTGGTACAAATAAATCTTATCGTTTGTTTTAATAAGAGAGCGAATTTTAGAAGTCACGAAAATTTGAAGTTATTTTTCAAATTAGCTCCATTTTTTGTTTTTTTCTTTTCGTACGGTAGCCTAAAAGCGGGATTTGAAATTACCGATGATTTCAGATTCTAGCCGTAGCTGAAGTAAATAAGAATATTTATTAATCGGCTTTTATATGGAGATACGAAAAACCATTTTGTATTATACGTATGCCAAAAAAAAAAAAAAACGAGTTATTCTTACCGTCTCGTCAAGTATGCGATAATGGTGCACCATGGTTTAGAAACTCAAGGACGAAGCGACTCCAAGCCGAAATAATAAAACGGGGACGACGCAAGGAACATTTTTCCCCCACCCCTTATTCTTGCTAATTTGTACTAGCGTTTCTTGCATGTTCACGAGTGTCGGGTATATCCCATGGATGTGTATTCTTTTTTCCTATATTTTTTAAAACTAAGTGCTGAACCTTGGTTCTTTTCAATCGTCTGGTAACTAGCAGCTGCATAATTCGTTGCAATTGTAATCGCGCCAGATGCTTCTGAGC